>JBBJLR010000034.1:10509153-10527705 GCA_037577145.1 Brachypetersius gabonensis
TACTACTACTACTACTACTACTACTACTACTACTACTACTACTAATAATAATAATAATAATAATAATAATAATAATAGTAATAGTAATAATAATAATTCATTCTGTAAATCATGTTTATGTCACAAAGTCAGTTTTGGGTGCTGCGGTAGGATTAATAAAGTGTTTGTCTGTCTGTTTGTCTGTATGCCCATCTCCCTCCCTTCCGCCCTGTCTATCTATCTGTCTGTCGGTCTCCCACCCTGTCTGTCTACCTGTCTATCTCCCTAAATGTCTGTCTATCTATCTTTCTATCTCTTGCCCTGCCTGTCTGTCTTTCACCCTCCCTGTCTGTCTGTCTGTCTGTCTTTATGTTTATCTCCCTCCCTCCCTGTCTATCTCTCACCCCATCTCTCTGTCTATCTGTCAGTCTATCATCCTCCCTCCCTGTCTATCTGTCTATCTCCCTCCCTCCCTGTCTGTCTGTCTCTCTGTCTGTCCGTATGTCCACCTATCCCTCTCCCTGTCTGTCTGTATGTCTGTCTGTCTATCTCCCTCCCTGTCTGTCTGTCTGTCTGTCCGTACGTCCGCCTATCCCTCTCCCTGTCTGTCTGCCTATCTCCCTCCCTCCCTGTCTGTCTGTCTGTGTATATTTTACAGTTCTTTATGCTCACTTTAGTTTGCTCTTCTAGTTGTCTTGGTATGAAACATGCACTTTGCTGTTTTGGGAGGTTCAGCAGGCTCCAGTGTCAGACTGGATCAGACTGAAGGAACTGAGGTCATCTCTCTCTCTCTCTCTCTCTCTCTCTCTCTCTCTCTCTCTCTCTCTCTCTCTCTCTCTCTCTCTCTCTCTCTCTTCCATTCTCTCTTTACTTGCTCTAGCTCTCTCACTGTCTGTATTTCTCTCACACTTAATCTCTGTCTGCCTAACTGCTCCCATGCTTTTCTAAACACCGATTTCTAACAGCAGAGAGAGAGAGTGAGAAGCACACAGAGCAATGAAACGAAGGGGGAATGAGGTCAGCCTACACTAAAGAGAGAGAGAGAGTGAGTGACTGTCAAACAAACCACTCCTCTCTTCCCTCTCTCTCTGTCTCTGTCTCTCTCTCTCTCTCTCTCTCTCTCTCTCTCTCTCTCGCTCTCTCTGTGTCTCTGTTCCTGGCCCTGTTTTGGTAGCTGCCCACTGGTGCAGTTAATAAAATAAAGACGGCTGAGTCGCGCCATGGGCCGCATGCAAGGTGATAGCCTGATTTGCTTACTGTAAATACTGAGGAGAACACACACACACACGCGAATGAGCAAATACATAAGAATCTGTGTGTGTATGTGTGTGTGTGTGTGTGTGTGTGTGTGTGTGTATGTGTGCCCGCATTTGTAAGAAGTGCCACAGATGTTGTTGAAGAGCCATGAAAACCTCAGACTCAAGGTTATTTATTTATTTATTTATTTATTTATTTATTTATTTATTTATTTATTTTCTCTGTCTGGCAGGAGCTGCTGTTTGTCTTGTTCTGCTTCAATGCGTGTGTATAATCACGTTTTTGCTTCGTTGCTTCAAGTGTCGAACATTGCTGTGTATTAAAGGAGTGTGTGTGTGTGTGTGTGTGTGCATGTGAGTATCTCAAACATGTGTGTGTGTGTATGTATGTGTGTGTGTGTGTGTGTGCGCGTGTGTAATGTTTGTTTGAGTCTCTCTTCAACAACTGAAGTTTTCCCATCTGGCCTTGTTCTGTTGTCTCTTATTTTCCTTTGTCTTCTGGCAGAGCCTCTCCATGTGAAACACACACACTCTAACACACACACACCTCTGGCCTGACGAACGAAGCTTACACTGATGCTTTTAAGCTTAGCACCGAGCTCACAGCCATGTCGAGCTGGGCTGTGTGTGTGTGCAACCAAGCACGGACATCAAAACAAACACCCCTTGCATGTGCTTAAACACACACACGCACACACACACACACACACACACACACACACACACACACATATTTTTCACAGGTTTGTGAATTATAGAAGCCATGGAAGATAATAACAATAGTGTAATAAAATAATACTTATTAGTTGAATACCAATATTAATCATTTGTTTCTGATAGTATCTTACAAGTGTATTGGATTCATTGATAGATTTGTATGTAATTAGTGCATTTTTGTCCATCATTTGTGAACCAATTGCGAATGTGGCTGATTTTAAACCAGTCTGGCCCCTTCAGGCCTATCAGCACATGCACTAATGCCTGATTTTAGCCGTTACCTGCTGTCTAAGAATTATTCCGCCGTCCAGCCATAGCTGCAGTCATCTCTGCATGATGAGGTTTAATTGGTCGTAAATATCTGGTTAGTGTTTCAAGAGGCCAAACTCTCCAGCTTGTGCCGATCTGTTTGTTTGCTACTCCTTGCTGTAAGGGGGCAGTGGGTTTAGATCATTCGGGCCGCAATTGTATTCACTCTCAATCAGTAATCTCTCTTTTATTGAAGCATTAGGGGCTTATAATGGCTCCTAAGCTTGTGTGGGTGGCCAGAGGTAGCATCTTAAAGGCTGCACTGGGCTTTTCTCCGCAGCATCTTTTTTTTTTCGGGGGGTGGGCAGGGGTCCTCTCCAAAAGCCAGTACTGAAAGTGCGTGAATGCTGACACTGTCCCAGGAGGGATGGAATGGGACAAATTAAAGGATGGTGATTCACTGTTATTGTGATACTGTTAAAAAAGACAGAATGGGTCGAAAAAGCTTCATTAAGATTCAAGATTCTTTATGTGACACATATATAGTTATATAAGCACGCATGTGAAACAAGTCTATGAGGCAACATCTAAGACAATACAGTCATCAAATAACTTAAGTTAAAAAAAGAGAACTATGGAAAGGCTATACTATGGTAATAACTTAAATAACAGAAGGTAAACAGACTTAAATATCAGACGGCAGGTCAAATACAGTGATGACGCGAGTTCAGTTTGTGTTATGAACAGTAAAGCTGTGGTGTCTTGGTACTGTTGATCTTAATCTTGGGGTTTGAATGTACATGACGTCTTACTGGTCTTCACCTGGCCTTTTGCTTTACATTGCTTCAGTAAAATATTTTTATGTCAAACTGCCTTAGGAGTGGGTTTTAAATGGGGAGGAGGGGCAATGCAATTCAACATAGGATGTGGGGCAATGACTGAAGTCATAAATGCGTTTATGACTGCTAGGAAATCTGTAAAAGTCTACAAATGACATGATGCAAGTGGCAACTCGGTTTTTTACCCAGATATCGTAAGTAAATGCAGTGTGCCATTAGCATCTGCGCTGACAGCTAACAGCCAAAATCTGCATGTAAAATCATGCTTGTTTTCTTCCTTTTTACATGAGTGGCACAACTGAGGTAGGAAACTACATCTTAGCTTGAAAACATGAGCAGAAATACCTCCACAGAATAGATAGCATTTCACTGGCACATCAATCCACACAGGACTGATAGAAGCGTTCTTTATATGACTGCTTTTATAGAAACAGTACCAGAACTTTTTTTTGACAGTCCATAAATATGACTGGATTCTGACAGACTATTATCCTGGATTTATTTCGTTTTTATGTTTTATATTGCTCTTGTCTCTGTGAGTCTGTGTAGTTGTAACATATGAAGGTTTGTCCGTGATCAGTACAGTTTTCTGATGAACCATCAGAATAGTGCTTATTATTTTTAAGGAATTACATGAACTCCTGATTTAATTGTTCTTAGGTTATCAAATAGTGTGATATAAGCTTGGTCCTGACCTTATAAACAAATATGAAAAGAATCCTAGCACCGTTGTTGTTTATTGTTTACTGTGATGTCTTGGTGTCCGTTGCGCTGGGAAAGTAAAGCAGCAGACCTGTTTACTTCCATTATGGTGGCAAAATGGAATTGTTGGCATTTTAAATGATTGCAATTATCGAAGTTGGAAAAATGTTGGTCATTAACTAGTGTCACGCCGAGGTCTGTCGCTAAAGCCACTAACCGTCCCGTCCCTAGGCCCTGATTAAGTGCCCTGGCTTGGGGCGGCCGAGCGTGAAAGATCAAACGTGCCGGGACACAGGAGGGTCCCCGGGTGACGTGGTACTTATCTGTCCCCGTCAGTGTAACAGAGACAAGGTAATGAAACCAGGGGGCAGCACTGACGACTCTGTCCCATTTGATCGTCCTCGGGGAGCAAAGAGGCTTAGGGCCGGGCCCTGTTTCACATAAGAATGGGCTTCTATTCCTGTGTAATTAGCATACTATTTCTACCCCCATCCCCTTTTCACTTGCTGGTGGCTGTATTGGGTTGGCACTGCTTTGGTGTTTGGGACTTCACCCTCAAATGACCATTGTGGCCCTGGGCTGACCCTTTGGCCTGTTGAGCTGACCACTTGATTAAGAGATTTAAGGGCCTCCGTTCTCTCTTGATGGCCTGTCTGCTGTCAGCAGTGACCGTAAGACTGCCGTCCATGCCAGCCTGCACACCTTCATCAGAGCATCCCTATAGAACCCTACAGACAGTCCGAGTGCGGCCTGTGAGAGTCCGGTTCATGCAGGAGTGCCCACTGGGGCTCATTTGTTAATCATTATCATGATACCCGTATCGCAGACGGCTGTGGGATGCAAATTTACAATCACACTTTCTTACCATCTGCTGTGAGCATCCTGACCATTTGTAGCTCCTGATGCATTTTCTCTTGGTTAAAATGTTCACAAAATCCAATAAATGTAAATTTAGTTTGGTCAAAACAACGAAGGCCAGTTTTTAACCATGCTTAAGTGATTCCAAAGTTTTTAAAATATATTTTATGGCATGTCAAGGCTGGAAAATCAATATTGATTCACCACTGTAGTGTGGCAAACAATATACTGTGCAATTCAGTACTTTCAGTATTTTTAATGCTTTTCTTTATTTAAAGGGCCCATAAACATGATTTTTATAGTTTTATATTTGATTTTTTATAGTTTTATATTTAAAAAGTCCACATTTAGAAACTGATGCAAAAACAGTCCATTTTGTGATGTCACAATTGTTTGTCACATTGTTTATTAGCACATTTATACAAGGGTTTCAAAACTCCTTTCAAGACAATTTTCATGAATTTTCTTTTTATTTCATATAACACATTGTTAGGAATGTTTCATACATTCAAGAAATGTCACTGCTTTAGTAAGACCTGTTTTGTTGTCTGTTTGGAAATCAGCTAAGGAGTTGGGATGTAAATGGAAGGATACAGCTAGAGACTTCATTAGGCCTCCAATTATCAGTGTTATAGAAGGGTTTTGGAGAACAGCCACCTTTTAGTGTTTTACAATGCATTGTCATTACAATAGATTCTATTACTGATTGTCTATTGGCTTTAACAAGTTTCCTAATTGTCCCT
Organism: Brachypetersius gabonensis; assembly: GCA_037577145.1. Classification (NCBI taxonomy): domain Eukaryota; kingdom Metazoa; phylum Chordata; class Actinopteri; order Characiformes; family Alestidae; genus Brachypetersius; species Brachypetersius gabonensis. The sequence goes on from JBBJLR010000034.1 coordinate 10,514,497, forward strand.
AATGCTACAAACACGACCTACTGTCCCTCCTGCATTTTATGAGGCATCATGAATTCTAAATAGCTTAGGCTGTTACATTAAAGTCTCTTGCTGAATGAAAAAAGCTCTGCTAAAATTGAAGTTTTAACAGATGCATTATTTAGGAGTGTTTTAGTGAGTCATTTCCTCTTAGCACAGCTCGACTTTTCCTTTTTTTGTTTCTTATTCACTCTCGCTCTCTTGCCATCTGTTATCTACCTGTTTGTATGTCTGTGTCCTTGGGTTTAGGTTAGTGCTTACTCTGAAGCTCTCATCCAGAAGAGTGTTAGGCCTTTTCCTCCCAGTTTATTACTGAAATACTGTATCAGATCGCATAATAGTAAGGTTCTGAAGCACGGGCCATCTTTTGAAGGCATACTGTTATTATAACCAAAAATATTATAACACTCATGGAATAGTCAGTTTAAAAGTGGGGTTTTGGCCCTAAATGGTCACTATGATAAGTTACATGCAAGACGAATATAGCCATTTTATTTAAACACTCAGAAGAGTAGGTTCATTGGTGGGTTTGGAGAGTAAATAAAATGGCTATATTTTTGTCAAAGACATCTGGTTCCATTCAACCCCACTGTAAAGAAACCTTTGTGGTTTTTTTCCCAATGGATCAAACCACTCTGAATTACTTTGTCTGCATCTAAACGATGGAATTATGCAGAAACTTTGTGGTGAAACTGATGCAATTCCGTTTTAGTTTGGCTTATTTCGGATAAAAGTTTACAAAGAATGTCACAGATTCAGGTTATGGTATTGCGTAATGCCAAAATGCTCTCATCGGCGTACATTGAATCTGACCTTCTCTTTGAATCACTTTATTTTGCAACTTTAAATAAACTTATACTGCAAAGTTATCCTGAAAATGAAAAAAGAATGCTCTAAAAAGCCTCTTTAATCCCATCGCCTCCAAAAAAAACCCTAGGAATCTTAATGAGTAAGAGATAAAAAAAGGCCCATTTGACTAAATGATTGTCCTGAATCTGCTGCAAAAGAGTATAATCCTCAATTGGGCCAATTAGTGCGAGCCTGGGTTCCCCATGTACAGACAGGCTAACTGATTAGAGCTGACACCACACTAGTTCTCACTGCTGCAATGCCAGGTATGATGGGCCCACTTCAAAGGGCCTGCAGGCATCGGCAAAGGCAAAGGATTGGAGGCCAAGCCCGGCCTGCTAATCTCCCTCCTGCTAAAGCCACGGCGTTCCTGAGTGCTCACACAAAACCAGCTTACAGCTCCACAATCAGGGGGCATTAAGGCCGGCCTCCAGTCAGTCCAATTGCCTTTGATTTTCTGATCGTTTGACCGAGAGGATGGTCACACGTCTTGGCGTATGTTTTTAGAGCCAATGCCCATGGTTTTGGGGTGGGAGAGAGGGAGGGTACACAGGTTTCTAACCTTTTCCTGGGAAAAGCTTGTTGTTTGATGTTCCGTACAGGATCAGTATATATTAGCTAAAATGTACTGTTGACTGTTTTAGTAATATACCTTAGATGTTCAAGTATGGTAAGTGCTTATATTATATCAAAGTCTGAAAGTTTCACCAGTGTTTAACAGTAACATATGGTTCAGTCACTCATGTGGTCCTGTTTGGGTATGCTTCTCCCATTATAATTGGAGATATTTTCTTTGAAAAGCTGGCATTTGATACTTTAACCTTCTTTTGCATTTCAGATCAGCAGGAGTTAAAAAAAAAAGAAACAAAAATTGCCATTGTCCACATACTCATCCATTGCAGCGTACAGGTTTTTGCTTTCCTGATGCAAACTCATGGGAGTCTTGGGAGCCACGATAGGCTGTATTCCTTGTTTTCTGGAGATCCCTTGTGCATTGTAAGTTAATTAGTTTGGGTGTTCTATGTGACAGAAGACTGACAGGTCCAGTATGTGAGCGAGGTCAGTTGGAGGCTGTTTGCTGCTGAAGGCGAGCGTGCGGCTTGGCTGTCTCAGGGCTAATTGTTGAATTCTTGGGGGTCTTGACTGAAGGCACTTAGGGGAAACTCCTGTGTAAGTCATGCTCTCCAATGTTAATTAGGGCTTGTTTTACTGTACATGCAGGTACTCAAAAAAAGACAAACATTGCAGCCTTGCAGTTTTCAAAACATGCAAAACAAGGCATTTTAAAATGCAGTTATCTGCACTGCACAATATCAGTCTTTCTACTGGTAGCTAAATCTACTAAGGTGAAAGATCCTTTTGGGTGATATACTGTATAATGAACGTCCACAGAATGGGCCAGTTATAGAAAAAATATTATTTTCAATTGTCATAATACTCTAAAGGTAGAATTATTTCAACGTCTAACTGGCATGAATGATTCTGGTGACTGATTTATTTGGGAAATCCAAGAAATCCAGTTATTAGCATTCACTTTTGTGTGCATCACTGAAAGGGAGGAAACTCACACAATCAGAATCTCACTAATGCACATATAGTTTTCAATATCCAATTCATGTGTTTGATGAAAATTTGCTTTCATAGATTGTATGTATATGGTTATTCAATAAATAGTCTAAATAATTGCTAGCTTACTCGATTGCTAATATTGTACATAGTGACGGCTAAATTCAAATCCGATATTCATTAAAATGCCAAACTAACATGTATTTGCTGAGGGTTGAAACAGCTCATTGAAACAGGGTTGAAACAGGGTATTTTTGTGTCCTGTCTAGCCCAGCATCACTTAAACATCCTACTAGGATACACCATCACTTGAGTTTGAAATATTGATCAAATATTATAAACAAATATAAACAAAGCAGATATGCATCCCACTAAATAGGAATTAGCAACTCGGTATGAATAGCTAAAGTGTAGCTGAGGAAAGGTTGGGTTATTGTATTAATTTGTGGAAACCAAAATAAGAATGTGTAAATATTGTGCTGAAGACCATATACCTGAGTAGATGTAAGTAAATGCTATTCACCTCTGCATATTGAGAATGTATATATTTAGAATATTGACACCCTGTCTTCGGTGTGACTCTCCTGCTAGGCCTGGCTCAAATATTTTGTGTCAGACTGGAGGAGTTCAGGTGTAGGTTGACATGCAGTCATTAGGCCTCGTTCAGGCATTAGCCTGAGGACGGTATTAACCTTAGCCTCGGTCAGGAGCTGTGCGCTGTAGAGGGATTAAGGTAACCGCCTTGTCCGTCACATTGCGACATCCTGCTCTTCTTTTGCGACAGAGCTAAAGTGAGGCTGAGGATACAGAACTGTCGAGCGTAATTAAACCACACTTAAGAAGGCCTCAGAAAGAGACAGGTGAGGAGGTCATTTCTGACACAGGCAGATATTCGTCCTTATGGTTTATGGCAATTTAGGTCAGACTTGCAACTTGAGGAAGAGCTTTTTCTGGGGAGTGGATGATCTGGCAGAAGTATGATACAGAAAAACCTTCATGATACACAACAGACATGACGATAAGTCACCAATTGATAGACCAGTGAGAAAGAAACCTGGATTTTTTAAACAATATTTTGTTTTATTCTGTATTATAAGGGATAGGAGGAAAAAATCAAAACAACTGGTAAAGAATGGTTAGTTTATGTCATACAGACAATCCCCACATTGTTACCATCCAGTTTAAAAAGACGCTTTTGACTTTTGCATTTGTGTAGCTGTATGCACCAAAAGATATTTCCCAAAAGATGTAAATGACCTCTTTTCTGATTGTTTCTCATTTAGAAAGCTGAAACATTTGTAACTTGAGTGAGAAGATATCAGATATTCTTGGATTAAACTTGTATGTAAATATATTGGTTCTTTGAAAAAAAATTAATAAAAATAACCAGTCTGTTATTGTGATGTGGTTCCAAATTCTTTTTGACCAGTATTCTAGAAACATCATCCCTAAACATGTACATAACATTGATATATTGTCATATTGTCAAGCTTTAGTTTTTAAAGACAAAAATGGTGTGTAAAAAGACAAAATGGTGTACAATGGTCTGTTCCTCTCTTGTGGTTCTTGATGTCAACCAAATAAACAAAAAATTAGCCAATAACTAAACTAAACCAAAACACAAATACTGCACACTGTGTTTGAATCAAGATGTGCACCCAGATATGTCTAATTTAATGGTGCTCTGTAATATTTTGTATAGTCTAATCCTGAACAAATTGCCTGCAATTTATACTGTCAGGAGCTCGTGCCGGAGGCCTGGCTGCAGGAGTTTGGGTCGCCAGTTCAGGTTCATGTCACCTGCAATAGTGCTCTTCACTGAGCTGTTTTGTCAGATGCTGTCATGCCATCCTTACTCCTATTGGCTGCAATCTAACCTGAAGCATGTTGGCATCGGCCTGCCAGGCTGCAGCGGCACTCAGAAGAATGGGTAGAGGGGCGACTCGCCGAGAGACAAGGAGGAAGAAAGCAAGAATGAAAGGGTGGAAAAGGAGGGGAGGATGGAAAGAAAGATGAGAAGAGACATGAGGATGAGGAGAGGCGAGGCGAGGAGAGCGGAGTGGGAGGAATGGAGAGAGAGGGCTGGATTTTGAACCGTGGCTTTAAATCTAGAACGTGTTTCTGTTAGGTTCTTCTGGAGTGTTACACAAGGCACGGCAGGGTGCCGTTTCAAGTGGTTAAAGTCAGATGACTGCTTAAGTGAACCCCACGCTTGGTCTAATTGAAAGCAGAGAGAGAGCGTGTGCATGAAAGGCGTGAATCGACTAAAGAGACTGTCTCCTTATTGCATTACGGTTTTTGCCTCCGTCTGCTTTAAGCAATTAAGTTCTAACTGATGAACATTCTCTCACAGGAAGGAACATGTTATGTTTACCACCTTCTGGCGACATCCTTATGAGGCCCTCTGGTGCTGTTAGCATCCTCACGCGAGGAGTGGGAAATGTAGCACAAATACGAAATCCCGATGCTTGAAGATATATTCACGATTACACTGCATTTCATTTTTCTCTGGGGTTGATAAGTAGCGTCACGAATTTTATCAAATATTTTAGGGACATTCCAGCCTAAAACTAGAGTTTAATGTCATTTATTGTGTAGTTCTCTGTAGCACCGCATTACATTCCTCCACCTCATCAGCTGTATTCATGATTTTATGTAATTTTAATGTTTTCAATGATCTTTCACTGTAATTCCCTACTTTCACTGGGCAAATACTCCATATAACCACAAGTAATCCCTGTTGAGTTAGAATAGCCACATTACTATCAAGCCATCATCAGTGTAACTCCTACCTTGATCAATGAACAACACGAAGTGTGAACAGCGGGCAGCCTGGAACACGGCACCCGGGGGTACCTCAGTGGTGCCACTGGCAGTCCTGGGATTCAAAAATACAAACTTGTGATCACAGGGCGAACGCCCTAACTAATAGGCCACCAGCTGCCCCAAAGTCTTTGTTTAGCACAAAACATACACCAGAAACAGGCCTTCAGTTGTTACAGAACATATACAATAAGGTATTTGGTCTCCTAGCAATAACATTAGTTATCTGAATAGTTCCTGTTAATGGAAAAATATACTAGAAAATAACAGTAGCTGACTGTCTGACTAGTTCTGACTTAGCATGCTCGAAAATCTAATCATATACCTTGGTGAAAAGTATACCTTGGTGGAAAATCACATTTATACAGTTTGGTTGTGATACAGTTGATGAATCAAAAATGTTTGGAGACAAATTTTGCTTATTAAATTTAGAACTGGAGGTAACAAGTGTAAAGTGTGTAAAAAATGATTTGACTTAATGATTTGATCAATTCTGTACATCTGTCAGCCTCTGCCTTGTGCACCTGTAATCAGAGTTTGGAACATTGAAGTATCATAAACCATAAAATATAGATTGAGGACTGATTTTATTAGCTGTTTTTAGTGGGTCTTTATCTTCACCATGCCAGACACACTGCACACTCTGCATGGCAAATTATTTAGAACATACATCAAATACTCATCCATAATGTAGAGGTTTTTGTTTCAAGTGCTTGTGAGATTCTGCTCTGAGGTGGATGAAGGGTGGATGAAATGATGTTGTTGCATTTGCTCTCCCCACTAAGTGGATAACTTTGGAGCTGTACCAAAACATTAACTTCATTTAGAATGAATCTATTTCTGGTGACTTCAGGAGCCTGATCCACAACAAGCCTTTAGTATGGATGTTCTCCGCTTCTAAACTGCGACTTTGCTCTGTGGTCAAAAACATTTCTGTCAGTTACAAAGGCAGTCTTAAGTAAAGACATATGTTGGCACTTTGTCTCATGTCACAAAAGAAAGTAGAAGTCTTACATGTCACCACTGCCCCATGTGAATAAACTCTGTGGAGAGAGGGACATGAAGTCTTGTGTAAAATCTCAATAGCGAGGATACAATTCAGCATTGACATAAAACATGAAATAAAGAAATAGGCCTGTAACTTCATATAAAGTTCACTATAAAGTTCATATCATGAACGTAACCCGCATCTGTTGTACTGTGTTGTCGAAAAATTAAGTTGATCAAAATTACATAAATTTCAAAGCATCAGAACTAATAAATCATTGATAATATTTCTTCATATGAAACATTACACTTTGCTCCTATTCATAATCTGAGCTGTATACAGGTATATAGCCAAAATGACAAAGTTTATTTTGACTTTGACTGATGTGAGAGTTTATGTTCTTTATTTGTTATCGATTTATGAATTTTTGTCTACATGAAATACTGTTGGCGTGTTATGAGCCTCACATTACTACAGTGTACCCTTGCTTACCTTAAAGCAAAACTACAGCAATAATGAAGCTGAGAAAAACTGTTTTAAAGTTTTTTTTGGAAGATGTAAGAGTTTGTCGTTCCTGCATTTTTTAATAATGGGCCACGTGTGATTTTCTGTCATAACACAATTTAACCAAAACCCCACTTTTTTCTGGCATCAGTGCTAGATATGTGGCTGATAGGGGGTTAGATATGACTGTGGCTGGATCCTGCTCTGACTAACCGGGAGCTGTTAATCTCTGCCCATCGTCTGGGCCGCATTCAGAGGGGGAAGTCCAGAGGTGGCGTTTTGATCCAGACCCATAGAGCTCCGTAGCCAGGAGCAATTCCTGCTTTGTCTCCGCTGGCATTCCTCTTAAAAATAACTTTCCCACAGCTTGCATCCCGTCCAAGGCCCTGGCTGCCAGTGCCGGGCTGGCTGTTTTGTTGGACGAGCGCTTTGGAGTTTGAGCGAGGCGAGGGGTGGAGGTGCGTGGGGGGGTGGGGTGCTCAGGGGACGTGGTGCGGCGATAGCATCATCTTGTTGGAATGTGGAGTGAAATGTTTACAAATTAGTCACGTTGAGTCGCAAGCATGGTTTATAAGCGTGGTTTAAGGGTGGAAAATTGGTGTTTTGTTTTCACTTGCAATCATTTTGCTTAACATTGTTATAAAACGGAACTCAACTTGAAAACAGTCTTTGCCGTATATTATGTGATTAAATAGGTGCTATGTGTAGAAAATTATGATGAATGGATCAAAAGAAATGGTCCTGTTACTGCTTATGCTGACATTTATGAGAATTTATCTACTTAATTTTTAATAGATGTTTATTTATTTAGGACAAATATTATTTCTTCTGGAATAAATGCACAATCACAATGATTTTCCAAAACCTAGTTTATTTGGTCAGCTCTTCATTAAAATAATTTAGGTGCTGTTGAATTGAACAAGCCCATGCATTCATGCATTTATTAAAAAACAAAATAATTCTAGATCTAATGTTTTTTCTATTAGTACTAATTATTTATCATGTTTTTATTGGCAAAATATACTGACTGCCCAGATCAATACTTTTAAATATTTTTCTTGCCTGCGCAAATCTTTTGTACAGCGCTTAAGAACATATTATGTCTTTCAGAGATTTAAGGTTTCCTCAAGCAGATTTGTGTAAGATACAGTTATATATGTATTGTGAAAGAGCATAGCAAAAAAAAAAAAAGGCCTGAGTAGCGTAGGGTTATTTCTCTTGGAAATGCCACCATGGTCATGCCCAGGCATATACACGCTGTTTTTAAAGGAATTACTTTGCCCAAAATAAGTGACTGACACCTCCTGTAATTAATCAGCAAAGACATACTTGGATTCCAAATATTACCTTTTTGGATTAGAACTGGAACTGCAAGGCTAATGTTTGCTAACAGAATGAACTAGTCACCCAAATAGCTCATTGTTTCTGTAAAATATGTCAATAGATCTTCTCTCAAACCGTAGTTATGAGTTAAATGTTATTGGCTGATTAAGAACAACTGGGCTAATCTGAAAATATACACACACACACACACACACACACACACACACACACACACACACACACACACATATATATATATATATATTTATATGTATGTTCTGTATATATATATGTTCTGTTGTCTGGTGTATTTCATGTGTTCTTTAGTATATCAAGCCATTTAAATACTTGCCATTTGACCTAATATTGATATGAAAGTCTAAAATGAAGCAAGCATGGCTTTCCCATTACTGCCTATATTATTGCTACTGAAAAAGACCTTTTATTCTTTTGCTGTCATCTGTTCTTCACCGTCATGAGCAGCACTGTTCATATTGTTCCCACCCGGAGCAGAAACAGTGATAATTGCGTTTCTTTATTTGCAAAATGAAATTAGCCTAATCAGTGTTGACGTTTCTGCTGTTGTTGAAACACGCGGTTTCTGAGACACTCCAGTGACGGGCCTCTCCACAGTCCTCCCCCTCCCGGCCCCCCGCATCAGTTCTTCTGCCTCACAGGTAGCCATTGACGGAGGCTTCATAGAGACGTAGCAGAGCACAGATAACACGTATTGATCAGCGAAGAATGTACTTTATTGTTGTGAAAAGATTGTTCGCGGCCGGGGGCATAAAGAGTAACACTACTTCAAAAAAAGAGGGCTTGTGTAAGTAGATCCGCCTTCTATTTTGTGGAAGATTTTTGAGCTCCATTGTAAAGCAGAGGATGATTTTAAATGTGTGGCTAAGATAAACTTTCCCATTGTCATTAATGAGTCGGCCTAATGCTGAGTGACAAGTGCATTTGGAGAGGAGGAAAAAAGAGCTGTTAAATTTGTCAAAGCAGATCATTTCAGCCGAGCAAACTTAAGGCCTTTTTTTGAGGAGGGGGTGATTTTTTTCCTCCATGAAGCCATAGCCTGGAACTGTTGTGTTTCTTTTTTCATACATGCAGCCAAAATAATGAATAAGAAAATAAATAAAGAAAGAAATAAAGAAATAAAGAAAGAGCAGAGACGATTCTTTGTTGGCAGCATGTTTTTTACTCTGTACAAGTATGTTCATTTCCGCTGTACGTTCTTATTTCGGCCCTCTGGCGTGACGGAAGTGGTAAATAACACTGTTTTCAGTGGGCAGGTCATTTTTATTTGTCGTAATATCATGTGTTATGATGATAAAAACATTACACTGTTTGAAAGGTATAATGAATAGCATGTATTTTGAGTGCATTAAAACTAGTAATGCACAGCCAATGCGTGCTTAAATAATGAACTGCATAACAAATGTGACAACTTTAAAGTGGTGAGGTTTTTTTTCTCCCAAGGTCACGGCCTCGTTTTTATTCTTGTTCATTTGACTTTTTCATGACCCCACAGCTCCACTGAAGAATGATTCTGTATGTATGTGTGTGTTTGTGTGTGTGTGTGTGTGTGTGTGTGTGTTTGGTGACAAAATCTACTGAATGCTGCAATCCTCCTCAGCGCTCAGTATTTCCCTGTTTATGTAAGGTATGAGGTATGAAAAATAGATTTGACTGAGTGTATGTATTTTTCATCAGGACCCTCTCAGCTGAGGTTATTTTTTTTCCATTGGGGAGGTGTGGGGAGCCGATCCTCACAGCCTGCAGGTGAAAAGACCATCATTACTCCTCTCTGTCGTCGTGAACTCGCGTGAGCTGCTTTTAAAATCCCAAAAATAAATAAATAAACCCCATAAACGCCGCCTCAGGTGAGAGCACACACACCTTGCTGACAGTAGTCGGTTACAGAGACGCTACAATTTAAATTCCCCTTGGATTCTGCTTGTGAAAAATTCATCCAACCAGCATTCTACATTTGTGCCCCCGCCTTATGTTTTCTGCTCCTGCAGCAACACAATCCAGCCAGCTGTCCTACTTATCGCCCACGGCCTGCAGAACACTGACCCCCTGGCTCACTGAAAGTAACCGTGTGTTACACAGACTCTTTACCGGTTAATAATAGTCTGCAATTACCTTAGTACACCTATAGCCACACTTGTGTTATTAGCTATATTTATATAATTATTCTGCAATTATCTCAGCTGGAGCATCCATACAGTAGCCTAATTTTCACTTTTTAAAAAAAAAAAATCTCATTAAGGACTACCTCCAGTTATATCATACATAAATATTCATCTGCACTGAAGCACACATAATGCATAGACCAGTGCTGTCAAATAGTAATACCATGTTAATGTAATAAATTATTAATGCCACAATTTTTTAAACGCCATTAGCCAGACATGGGGGCTTGAGATGCATGTTGAGAGATTCGTGACTCGACTCGAAGGCACCCTTAAATGACTTGTGACTCGACTTGGCCTGTGGACTGAACATTGATGGTTTAACCTAAGAAAAACAAACAAACAAAATGGGTAAAAAATGCTTTTTAACTTTAATGCACTAAATCATTCCCAACCTTACATTTTTTACTTTGCCTGTCGGTTTCATTACAGTCGTGGACTATCTTTACCGCAATACCGTTCTCCCTCGGCATGTAGGGTCAATACAGTTTCAAATAATAAGTCTTTCATTGCAGAAAACCCTTGGGTATTATTGTGAAAATGCCATTTTTAAAGGAACAATGCAAAACAAGCTGAAACAGTTGGCTAGCATGTAGTATGGTCAAAAAGAGTGATATCTACTACAATTGCTAACTGAGTAAGTTACAGAACACACTCTTTAAAACCTAAAACATCAGATTATGCTGCCCTGCTAATATGCATTTTAGATAAACCTCAGGCTTAGCAACTATTTAATTCATTTTTTTCTTTCACATGATTCTTTTCTGTCAAACTGATGTTTTTTTCTTTAATGTGAGACTCATTATGTTAAGCTGTGTTTATGTGTTGTATACTATTGTTCAAAACCTGCAAATATTAATATTAATGAGACTAAAATTCTGTACTAAAATCTTGAGACTCAACCTGGACTCACATTAGGTGATTCGTGAATATCTCTGAACATCACATTTTATAACTTCACTACCAAACTGATGCTGACAGAATCCATGATTGTTATTTAAAAACAGCTTTTCTATTATTCTTTTTATATGGAGTCCTTTGACAAACCATGCTGAACAGTGTTCTCCTGCTGCATTCTAACAAACACAACAGTGTGGAAAGTGGAAAGCCCTAGTTCCCATTAAGAGTCTCAACTGTAACCAAAGCCTATTAGCAATGACTATTGGAACCACTATTGGAAGCGTATCGCCCAAAATTATTCAAAATGATCACACACCTTCTTTACTCATCGGCCTTCACTAAAAAACTTGCTTATGTAGTTTCTGGTGTGTTATGACTCGCTGTTATCTATTAAAAACTGTAGCTTTAACTTTGTCTGTACTTTTGCAATATCGAAACCCCATGAGCAACTGAGATAACCTGTTGCAATGAATGCTAATGTTAATTGCTACGAGTAAAGTTCTGTTACACTGGCCACATAAGTCTTGTAGCTCAATTGCAAAAATAAGGAAGAAAACTCCAGACACTAGGCCTGTCCTAACTGATCAGTTCTATTTGGAAACCAGTTACATAGAAATTATGCAAAATTAGCCAAACTGTCATTTTAAGCAGATTGCCGACCGCCCCATCAGCCTCTGTTGATATCCAGCACTAATGGTTCTCTTATCAATCCTGTACCTGTCCAGCTCTAACATAGCCATCAGTGAATTTGGTCTGTCAGATTTCTGTCTGGATATGTGTATGATTGCCATTGCTGGGGAGAGTTCATCTTCACACAGTTATACCGTTGACTGAGTCTGAGAAATGCAGACGGGCAGGGGCAGGTCTCTGCACTTGAACTAGACAGTGAAGCTTCTCATGATCCAGAGGGCATTCTATGGGTCATTTACTCCTTGCCTTTTCTCATTGGAACAGGCAAATTAAGGCAGACTTGTTTTTTTGTGTTTTTTTTCTCAGTGCAAAGCTTAAATGCAAAAAAAGCTTCTGTTTATTTCCAGAAATAAGAAAGAACAATGAAACAAGTTGGATCTTTTATGGAGTTTTATTTTGACAGTATTATATTTGATATTATTCTTGTCTCTATGTCTCTTTGTCTATGCAGTCATAACATGAGCAATTTCCTCTGAGATCAATAGTTTTCTGATTCTGATGTTTGCAAAAATGTTAAATATTTAGGGCACTAAATGGATCATTTCACCAGATTCTGTCCCGTGATAGTGTCCCGACAAGGCTGGTTTTATATAAGCTTCTCTTTTGCTGTTTCTGCTAACGTCTCAGGCAGAATTCTTTTTGTAAACTGGAAAAGAGAAAGGTCTGAGGAGGGATATCTGGTATACTGTATTTGGTACAAGCTGGCGGTCCCACAAACCAGGCTCTTAAAACAGTCTCTATTAGAATATTTGATCAGACTATATTATATAATATATAATAAAACATCAACCACATCACATCAAGTGACATCAAGGGATCCTCAGTGTGTTTTAATTATTTTGTGGAAAATATCACAATTGTGGTATGATTCTGTATTTTGTCCATACTGTGTCCACGATACATGTATAACTGCTCTTTTTTGTTTAAATGGTTTTTCTCAATATGCTTGTGCTTGTGCTGCTTACTCAAGAACCTTTCTTTGCTATGTAGAAAAAAACTCCTTTTTTGTGCAGCCTTCCTTTCGGCTGTAGTGTTTTCTGGTATGGCGCAGGTGAGAAATGCCCTGGCCATGTTTTGAAAAGCTGTTTTGTCGTCTGGCTGTGAGGAGAGTCCTCCTGCGTGTGCTGGCCGAGCCACAGTGGGCCGGTGGTGAAGTCAGCCAGTGATGGTGCCCGCTGAGAGCATGGCTGCGAAAGGTTGCGTGATGAAAACTCTGAACATGTCGAGGGCTGAAGAGAAAAGCAGTGTGTGTCTCGCTACTACAGAGCCTTTTCTGAAACAGCCCTACTGAGACTTCGCTCATGGACAAGTACACACACTGTGGATACACACACACACACACACACACAT
>JBBJLR010000034.1:10549642-10564440 GCA_037577145.1 Brachypetersius gabonensis
TCTTTTTCCTCCCACCCCCCCCCCCCCCCCCCCCCCCACACACACACACACACACACACCACTCGCTGTAGAGACAATGCTGCTTGGCCCCCAGACTTGTCAGATACAGTGAGATGTTTGAGCAAACCGGCTGTGGCAGAATCCAGTAAAAGCTCGGCGGCTGCAGCCTGGAAGCACCTGGCTCTGCTCGGCTGCTTCTTAACCCTTTCATAAACCCTCGCTCGCATGAGAGTAGGCCTCCCTGCACAACAAAAACACAGCGATCAATACTTTTTCATTTGCCTGCAGGGTGAACGCCGTTCCCAGCATTAATACTGGGGTTCGTTTGTTTGTTTACTTTGTATAAGGTCTAGGTCATTGCCAATGGACCTGATGAACCAACCCCACTTCCTTCTTAAGAATGCTTAGTTTTAAAGGCCTGTTTCAAATCCAGTGAAAATTAAATGTAGTTAGTGTTGTTAGTTACTTTCAAATTATACAGATAATTAATTATGATATACAGCAAATACTGTATACGATGTATATTCAATGTACACAAATATAATATTCTGATATATTTTCAGCATATGTTTCATGAGTAAGTCACTCGTTCCAATCCTTCTCTCATTTCTCAAATAAAGATGACTGAATAAAAATAACTGATTTAATTTGTAGGATTTTATCTCTTGCAGATAAAATCTGCACAGTGCAGTGGCTCTGGGATCAGAGAAGATACCAGAGTTTATTTATAACAGTTATTTTGTAGCCTAGACTTCATGTTGGTGTCCAAAACAATTGTCTTCATTTGACCTTTCCTCAAAAACAAGAAAGATCAGATACAGCAAAAATACACCTATGTCTTTTAAAACAACCAACAATACCAGCATTAAGAGTAATTCAAGCTGAGATTTGATCAGATTCATCCGAGGTGTTTGTGTTTGTTTGTTTTCCTCCCATTTTTTGGTGTCTCGGCTTCATGTTCATGCTTATGCGTCTGGACGCGGCCTCCCCAACCAACACAGCCATCATCATCCGAATAACTCCTCTTGTTTCAGTCCTGTCTCGAAGTGTTAGTTGGGATCATCAAACCTGACCATCCTTCCTACCTTGCTTCACATTTTATCAGGCCCACACTTGGCCTCTCATTCCCACCAATGACAACACTTAGGCCCAGATCAGGTCAAACCCTAACGCCCATCTGCATGGAGGAGACAAGGTTCTGGGTTTCCGTTTCGGTGAGGTTTTCAAAGCGCGCCTGGTGAACACGTGTCCCATCATTGCATTTCTCCAGCGCCATGCTCTCCAGGATGAAGAAAATGTTCTCTGACAGGGCTCTACCTGACCAGCTTTCATGCATGGCTTGGCCCTGTGTGCCGTGTTTTACCTTGCACTGTGCTGTAGAAGGCGACTGCACTTCTCCGCTATTTCTCCCAGTTTTTTTCTCACCCTCGAGTCAGTCATGCAAGACGATACCTATCCATTACTCCAAAACCTATCGGCTCGTGGCCACTCCGTAAGAAAGATCAACAGACGCTATGTTTTATGACATTGTCCCTTTTAACTTGGATACACAGTGCCAAGTGGCCGCGTGCTGCTTGTTTGGAGCTTCTTGCTCTGTTTGTCCTCCTATGCTGTCTTTGCTGTTGAGTGTGTGGAGTATTACACAGACTAAACTGTCAGCCCTCATTTCACCCCTTGACCTGTTTTAGTTAGGGAATATATATATCACCATCATTTATTGCATTTTTTCTTTATAGATATTTTTCATTGGGAAGTAGTAATTTACCTTTAAAACTCATTTGATGTATACCATTTATCCTTAAGGGCATTTTTTTACCCTTTGGTCATACCTTTTTGAACAAGCACATACCTGTACGGTACTTTTGTCATGACCATGTTTATCATTGCACTGCAAAAAAGGAAAAATGTGTAACCTGGCCACCTTGACACTTTCATCCTCTAATATTAGGTGAACAAAGTACAAGTTTTACGTGAAGTTTAATAACATCCATTTAAAGACAGACAGGTTAAGAACCTTTTAAGTATGTCAAATGTCATTTTACAGAGTTCCTTAGATTCCAAAGGAATTCAGTGAGTCTGTTTTTTTTTTTAGTTCAGCTTAGGGTGCCATTCATTTCATTATTAAAACAACGTTAGTCAAATTAGCTTGAGTGGAACAGTCCCAGATGTAGACATCCTCCGAAAGATGAAATTAAAAAGGAATTCACACACAAGGGATGCTTAAAAGCCAACTGTATTGGCCCAGATAAGCCTTAGATATGAAAGTTTTTAACTCAATGTCTATAATTTTGGTTACTATCAAACATTTAAGCCAGTCTGTGGGGATGGAGCAGTGCAAAATGGAAAAAAAGTATGTCTGTCCTGGTCTAGGTTTGTGGGAATTCATGAAGATAATGCAGTTAAACATTTTACTACTATGCCATTATTATTATGCTTAGATTTGTGCAAGAGAGACACATGATTGTCTTCAGATAATCGGCCATGGTGGTTAATAAACAGTAAATGATAAAACATAAGACAAGAGAAAAAACTTTTGGTCAAAAATGTACTTGTTTACTCATTTCAGACTAGAGTTTAATCTATTTAGAGTTTGCAGTGAATACACTGAAATACACTGCTTTTTAAAATGGGAAAGCCTGATTTTTGTCAGTTTTGTGGCTGAACTGGACAAAGGCAAGAAACCTTTCCATAATCTTCTATTATCCGAGCTGATGGCGGAATTTACACCATGTCCTGTTCATGAACTGCTTAATACAGAAAGTACTGGCATGTTGTTTGTGCTGTAAAGCAGACACATTTAAGGTCGTCCCCTGGACAGAATAAATCGTTATCTAACGTGGCATTTTCCTCTAGTGAAGATTTTAATGTCCATTACGCTTCCAGGAACAGTCTCGTGTGAGCAAGAGAGGAGGCCAGTGGTGAGCACAGATACAGATCCCTTCAGGGCCAGACTTTCTCCCCCCTCAACGCCACCCCCCTCCCCACACACACACACACACATACACACACACACACACACACATACACTGGCCCTGACTGGACCGAGTCTGCCACAACAACCCATATTGTGCTGAAGTCATTCTCTGCACCCACCGTTGGTTTGGTCACTTCTACTGTGGCTGTGGCTCTAAAGCTGTTACTTCTCAAATATACTTGTTTTCTTTTAAAACATACAGTTGCTTCATTTCTGGTTGATTTAGTGATTGATTTTTCATGATTATGCATCAGAAAACAATAAATGTCTGCTATGCACACATAGCAAAATTATTCAAATGATTTGCTATAATTATCAATGAAGTAAGCAAATCTAAATGGTTTCAATAGTCGGACCAAATTCCCTTGATTGTTTAGCCAGTACTGCAGTGTACTGAGCTTTGATTTAAGATATAAAACATATTATAGCAGCTGAGAAAAAAAATTGATTTCCCTCACATGTACCGTTAATTAATAGCCTATGGTTTGACTTTGACTTCATAAATTTAAGACATAGATAGCATTGAAAAAAAGAAAAGAAGAAATAGAGAAAAGTGAGAAATAATATGGTCTAAAGACTTTGTCCTAAATGTAGATTAAGCTCATGCATTTTGCTTTACTCAACAGTACTCACTTTCATAAAAATGACCTTTTTTCTTGTAGTTCAGCTGGAGGATGTCAGTGTCTGAGGGTCTTTATGGTGAATATGAGCCTGAGTGTGGGATATACAGAAGGTGTGGGATATACAGAATATTCACATAATTATAAATGAAATTTATTTTATTATAGAAATTGTTCTGGGAGACTTCTAGGGAAGACAAATACTTACATTTCGACATAAACAAAATTGAATTATATCGAAGACACAATCTACTGTTTTTACCAAAGTTACCAAAAGGTTTTTTTTTCTTTTTCTTGTTTTTTTTTTTTCATTTCCGATTCAGCATTCAAAGCGTTCCACATATACTTTTTTCTGCCAGCAAGCTTTGGAAACAAATGAATGAATTGGCTTCTTGTAAGCTGTCTGTAGTCATGATTGCCTTGTTTTTTTTGTGTTGTTACTACAGGTCCACAATCTTTACAAAGACGGTCAGGAGTTTTTGATATCAACCCATAATGAGAGATAAAAACGAAAAAAGAGAGAGAAGCATGGCAGATTAGCTTGCATGAATGTTGCTCCTTCCACAGATGCGAGACTGACTGGGTTCAACAGTCCATCCATAGCTGTTCATTTTTTTTTCTTTTTTTTAATGTCATAACATACAATTGGCCATTTACAAATACATCAAAATGACTGGAAACCGAAAACAGATTTTTTTCCCTTTTTTTTTTCTTTTTTCTTTTTTTTTCTTTAACGATATAACACAGGGCACTTTACATCGAGTCCGATCTCTTTTTGATTCTTCAAGTCTTTGTGTCCAAGGAACGCTAGAGAAGTGGCACTATCCCAGTACAAAAGAACCCGGGTCCTTTTTTTAGACTCCCTTCTCCCTTGTGTCATGAAATACTGATGAAGAGCTTCGCCTTGCAGCTGAGTGAGGCTGGGGCGGGGGGGTGGGGGGTGGGGGGGCACGGGCCGCTCCTCTGCCCCCTTCACTGTAATCTGGGCCAATACTGGGACATGTCCGGTTCGCTGCCTGGCACTTGTACTGGTACGGACACTCCAGGCGAAATTAGACCTGCAGCACAAAACAAATACAGAGGATACTAAGAAACTGTATTCAACCCTTAGCTTACCACAGGATGATCAGATCTGGCATAACCGGTTTAAATAGAACTCATATGTGGTTTATAGCTTAATAATGACGTCTAGTACATTCCATTGCATTGTAGAACTAAACATATTGTAAGATTTCTCAGTCCAGCACTGTCAGAATAAAACATATGCCATTTCACCATTGCTGTAGTTTTAATGTATTTATTATTTTATTTTTCATCATTTGAAACAGGTGCCATTTACTTTCTATTACATACACACATACATATACACTATCTATTTGTAAGTTAATGCCATTTTTATTGCTAAAAAAGCACTGAGCTTCTTCACACTGTATATGAGATTAAATAGGCCAACTACAGCAATGAAACAACTATTCCCATAGTAACAGCATCTTTACTGGTGTTCCCACCCCCCATGCATTATTGATGGTAGCCTACTTCTCTGCCTTGAATTGCTTTTTTCCCCCCATCTCTCTCTCTCTCACTCTTTCTGTCACTCTCCTCTGGTTTGGGAATGAGGGAGGGGTAAAAGAAAAAGAAAAAGCTCACCCGTTGAGGTTGTGCCCGAGGTGGCCATCGACTGACTGTTCATATGCGCCTGCATGTGAGGGGGTGTGTATGTGTCATAGCTCCGCCCATTCACCGAAGGACTGGTTGGTAGCATGCAGGAGTAGGACGAGGTCTGGCTTGCCTGTGGTTTGGTGGGGGTGGAAAGAGATGGGCAGATGTCAGCAACACTTAGGCCTCAATTCATCAGATACTCAAACAACAACACACACCTGAGAATGAAATGGGAGTTGCATAAGGGCTACAATTAAGAGATATTACAGCACTCTGGCTATTAATCCTCACTTTTGTACTGAACATTTGAACTAGCACCGTGTGCGAGTGTTTGACAGCGCAGTGTAATGTATGGTGCGGTGTGGATGTGGAATATGGAGGGAAAGACTTACTTGCATAGGCAGGTTGTTGGCCATGGTGAAGCTTGGCATAGGCGGTAGGGCACTGTACGTGTTCGTGAGGGCTGTGTCTGACCTCCCCAGCATGGAGCCTGAAGTAAAGGACACTATTGAAATGACAGGCAAAGAGAGGTTGTGATCAACAAATTATGTCAACTCTACAATGCAAATACACACTATTATTAAGATCTTCGATGAGCTTTCACTGAAAAAAGTACAATATTTAATGTAAAGGTGCTATAAAGTGTCCTTTGGGGTGTCATGAATAAACCACTTAATCCCACTACATCCCACTTTTGTAAATGAGATGCATCAATGTGGACAGATATGTGAGTAGACACATATGTAAATGTTGTTGACTTTCATGACGTTGCGCAACCAGCGGATTCAAAACAAGCTCCATTTGCACCTTAGTTTGCGTATATGGGCAACATTTATTTACATAATTCATCGAAATGTTTGGTTTTCCATTGTTTGGTCCCATTTTATGTTTTGCAAGGCCATATCCAGGCTAGGAGACATTAAGGAAGCTTTGTTTTTAAGAGTATAACCAATCATTTCTGGGTTTCTTTCCATTTACCTGGTGTGGTTGGCTGAGGGATTGGCTGATAGACGCTTGTGCTGAAACTGCTACTGATGGGTATGTGACTGCTGGAGTTGTTGGCTTGTCGCCTTTGATTCCTTAGCTTTTCCTCCCTCCTCCACTTCGCTCTTCTGTTTGAGAACCACACCTGGAGGAGCAGCCATTATTAGAAGTCGTTTGGTGCCATTAACATCATTAGTAATCAGACATCATTAGAAGTGTTTAATGAGTTTGGACAGCTCACCTGTATTCTGGCCTCTGGTAGGTCAATCTTCGCAGCGAGTCTTTCCCGTGCGAAAACGTCTGGATAGTGCGTTCTTTCAAACTCTGCAACACCACATCAACATAAGTATTAAATGCATATTTATTATTAAGCATTGGTTAAGTGTTAGTATTATAGTCTGTTCTGTGTGTTCTTCTAACTGTAAAACCCTAGAATGGATATGAGGATCTGTTTTATATAAAGGTATCCAAATAGGACACTTGATGGCAAAATGGCATCTCTGCCTGGACTCACCCTTTTCTAGTGCCTCTATTTGTTCCTGTGTGAAAGATGTGCGATTCCTCTGCAGTTTCCTCTTCAGCTGCAGTCTCATCTGGGCCTCCTCAGAATCCTCCCCATTGGAGCTGATGGAGTTGGTGTTCTCAGCACCTCCATCTGACTGCTGGCAGCCATCTGTCAAGGGAAAGCAAAAGTTGATTGAAAATCCATAGGCCAAAATTCACTGGCACAGTGTTTTTTTCTGACATGTTGACATATGCAGCAATTTGCAGGTCATATGTTGCTATAAAGTGGTTTATAATGGATCAAACACAAGAAGCCACTGGCTAGTTCTGAAAAATCAGGACAATAGTCTATCAATCAAATATGATGCTTCTAACACCTGTCATGATCACATGATTGTTATCAAATCTCTTAATTGGTAATGCAGGGTATGCTTTTTAGTTAAAATGTTTTGCAGTTTCTCCTTGGTGTCACTCATGAATCAAAACCTTCTTAACATAAAATGAAAGTTAATTTAAAAGGATTTTGTTCCGAGTCATTGGGGATTATTTCTCCTGGTTCATTCGTAATTAAATGTTAACACGATGCTGGCATTTTTCAAATTAAGACAATTTCAGATGACCAAATATACAGCTCTAACACATTACTTAAAAATACTGATGCGGTTTTTATAGATATATGGCATATATATATGATTTGACAAAAATGCAACGAGTCTCTTTTACAGCTTCTCTTGAAAAAAAAAGTGGGAAAAGAAGCGCGGCAGGCTCAGAGCTTTTAGCACTGTGCACCAACACTTGCCAAGATGGCGGGGGGGGGGGGGGGTGTTTCTGGCCCAATGACAAAAAATGGTCACCTTAGCACAGTGAAATGTTTTAAAACCTCAACTACTCCTGTTACAATCAGCAAGTTTCTTCCATGCAGCCTATGGCTCTGTACCATATGGCTGTTTGAAGGCCCATTGAGGTAGCCAGCACCAATCCTTGAATGGAAGGGGATGCTTTCACAGGCACACAATGCCCAGAGAGTTAGCCAGTGTTAAAACACTCGCTCTGGGGAGGGATGGCAAACTTTCATGGCTAGAAGTGTGAAGACACAATTGAGGGGAGGCCACAAAAGGATTCTCGCGAGCCTTGCAGCGGCCCTCATTGTAGCACGAGGATTTCAGTCAACAGACCTTTTCAGCTCAGTGTGTGTTAACCTTTATGCACGACCATCATTAATCACTGTCCCTGAGGCTGCCCCGTTCAGCCTCACATAGGATTTATGCCTTCTATAGGCAGTGCAAGAAGAAAAGCACTGTGAATGAAACGCTCTCAATGAGCAGTGTGTTGTTAGGGAGAGAAAGGGGGACAGGGGAGCCAACTGGGAGTCGATATGCTTTAACCTGCTGCGTTGGTGCAAACTAGTGTAACATCGTTGCGCTCAATTAAAACCCTTATATTCAGCGATGTTGCCTTCTAGGTCACGATGGAGCTGCACACTTTTACTGCACTCTTACAGTCAGCCTCACACACTTTGCGTTCATGCAGAAAATTATCAGCGACTGAGCTTATTTCACATAGGTCTATAATAAGCCAAAAAAATACCACCAAAGAGGATTTCTTATGCATGTGAATGAGTTTTGTTGCATAAATAAATTAAAAAGCAAATGCATATTTAAATTTACACGGTGAACTATGATGAATTAATACATCATCTGGAATGTCTTTGCGTTCTCAAATACAGAGATTATAGACTAGATTTTTTTATAATTTTCAGGGCTAAAGATCTGCCTATTGATTTCACTCTAAAGCCAATCTATATGAGATTAGATCTCAAATGTGTTCTGTAAATTAATCTTGTAAAAAGAAAAGAAGAAAGAATCTCTATCCTATTATCCTAAAACTCTGTCTGGATTTTGGACCTCGCCTGTGGGAAAATAAAAACCACTCCTCAGTAGAGACGGGTGAAGCGGAGCCAAAGCGACAAATAAAACAAGTGCCTTATCTTTCAGCAAGTCGGGACAGGGTCCAAAAATGGGAGGACCTGTAAGGTTTTCAGAACTCCTATAGACAGCTAGTTTTCTGTGCTTATAAGCAGAGAAGCGGGGTAAAAAGGAGGGGAGGTTGTGTGGCAGGCGCTCTGACTGGTCAATGAGAGAGAGCTTGAAGTCCACTCATTAAGGCTGAGTTGTCTCTCTTTTAGGCTGCTGTCAGTCCAGATGAATCCACTGTTTTATTCAGTGTTGACGTGACAGTCATCAGATTGAGACTGTGTTTGTCCTCCTTGGGGACCTCGCCCTGCCCTGCGTGTGTGGAGAGAGGGAATGGACTTCGTCCTTTTACTCATGTAAAAATAGAAATGGGCCCACAGAGGAAATGTGTTAAGGGATATAGGTTAACTTTGAAACAAACCCTGCAATCTTGTGTGGGATTTTTTTGGAGCCAACAGTTTTGCAGTTCTAGACTCAATGCACATTAAAGCATTATACCTTTGCAATATTTGGAGTGTGTTTGATAAATTTGAGTATGTTGCACAGTATCGAATAATAAGCTATAAATTAAAGTTAACTGAACAGGTAAAATTCCGTTTTTTGGTCTTCAGTTCATGTAGTAACACTGAACAAGACCTTGTATTGTATTGTATAAATACTTATATAACAGTATTTGTTATATAAGGCACAGTTTTCTAAAACTCTCTAGCTCTTATAAATAGGCTCATGGGACTCTTTCTGTAGGCAAGTGCTAATTGCTGTCCATGTTTTAATAGACAGATATTAGATAGAAATCAAAGAGCCTTCTGTATGATGTACCTCATGTCTGTCCTGCACTGGGTGCAATGCTCTTATAAAGTGACATGTGTAATTGGTGATGCTGATGGGGGGGGGAGGTTGGGGGGGGGGGGGCATTTCTGCAGCTGCTGTCTCTCTGCAGCTAGACACTCATTCATGTCGCCTTAATGAGATACAAAATGCTCTCTAATGAGCAATTACACAGCCGCAGCACTGTTCCCATAACAAATTCTAACGCGTGACAGAAACATCCTTTTGTACAGATATCTGTGCTGCTTTTTACCCCACCTTCCTCCCGTCCCTCAAAAAAAAACCTGTCCCATCACCACTACCAATTCAGACAGGTGGGGGAAATTTGTTCAATTGACAAAATGCAGAACTCAAACTCTCAAACACAACAGATTGATTAATTTCTGTTGATCTGGTTCCTAAGGATTTTGTCTTGGTCAGTGAGAGGCTGATCATCTTAGTCTATAACTTTAGAAAGTACTGTAATAATTTCTAATGGCTTATAAAGTTGTATAATACTCTGAGGCCTTTAGCATAACAGTTTGTTCAGACTGATAATAGTGGCAATCCTTATTTATTATAATAATCAATTTTATTACCATAAATGGTAATATGAATGTAAAATGTAAAATCACAAATGCTATAATGCATCATAATAGGACTGTGTTGAATGTAGGATATAATAATAACAACAACAACAACAATAACAACAACAATAATAATAATAATAATAATAAAAATAATAATAATAATAGTAATAATAATAATAATGGTATGAACCATACTCTCTCACAGGCCCTGAACTACAATCTTGTTGGTATAGAGAAGCACAGCCCTTCGTACCTTGATTGGGCTGTCCTGGCACGGAGGTTCCAGGGTACCAGCCCGGCCGGGTGCCCCATGTCCCTGTCTGTCCGTTCAGCATCCTCAGCTTCTCATACATGCCATCTGCGCCCATCTGTTGCTTTTCGCTCGCCAGGTTGCGCAGCACTCTGTTTATGGACGACACCTGAAAGACGAGACCGAAGACATGGGATGGCATCACCTTTCTTTTATCATCATTTCATGGCATTCTCTTGACTTTTGGGGGGTGGAGGGGTGAGGGGGGCAGGGATGAATTGATAGAGGGTTGTATGGGATGCGATTTGGAATGGGTAAATATGTAATAAATAAATAAATAAATAAACAAATAAATAAATGAGTAAGTAAATGAGTGCTTGGTTGGAAACGGGTCGATGCTGGACTGTACTGTCTCGCTGCAAGGCTTGCTCAGTGCCAGGCACCCATCCACCCATAAATCTATCTATTCGTACACATGCATGGGTGGGTGGATGGGTGGCTAGCACTGACTAAGCCATGCATGTGCACGGATGGATAGGTGGATGGGTGGATGGGTGGCTGGCACTGAGCTAGTCATGCATGTGCGGAGAAAGGATAGATGGATGGTGGACGGATGGCGCTCTTATATGTGATGTCCTGGGTTGCACTCACGCTCGGGATGTTGTCGTTGGTGCAGATGCCCTCCGACAGCAGCCTGTCCCGGATCTCCCAGGCAAAGATGGACGGGCACTCACGCTTGAACTGGGCGATCTTACCCACCACCTCCGGAGTAGCTACTCGGGGTTTGCTGCCTCCAATGGCGCGCGGTCGGATGGACCCCGTCTCATAATACCTGCCCAGAATTTTACTCACGCAGCCGTTGGACACCTGGACGATAATCGAAGCAAAAAAAAGGAAAGAAACAAAAAAGAAAAAAACAGAGAAACACAAAACAAATCGCATGACATTAATTTCAAACGCGCGTGGAATGCTATGTGTAAAGCGTCCAATCAATGATAAGCTTACGTTTTCATTGTCCAGCACTTGGACTTTTGCATCAGCTTGAGTCTATAACACAAGAAATATACCTTCAGTGGTACGAGAAACTTTGTTTCTTTCACCTTTTCTTTTTTTTTATTTTATTGCTTTTTTTTTTTAACTTCTTTTTAATGCACCGGTCTGGTTTGAGCTTTTTGCAGCGAGGCAGTCGCGAGGGCACCCAGGAAGTGTTTATGATAATAATAATAATAATAATAATAATAATTATTATTATTATTATTATTATTATTATTATTATTTTTATTATTATTATTATTATAATTTTACATTTTGTCATTATTTTAAGTGGATAATTTCCATTAAAGCACTGTTCACATGGACGCTCGAGGGGGATAAGAAAGATGTTAACAGGTTGAAAATGAAGCGCTTTTGTTTTTAAATGTGCTGATGAACGCACTTGTGCATGCAATAAAGCAAAAAGTAAATACACACAAAATTAATTGTATTATTAGATTTTTTTTCTTTTAATATTAGCATTAATAATACCGACATAAAATGGCAGTAACAGCAGTAATCAAAGTAATGATAAAGGAGAAGAAGAAGATTAATATTATAAGAATGCAATATTTTAGTAATGGTGCACTGACCTGCAGGATCCGGGATATGTCGCAGGGTCGGGCGCCGCTGTGCGCGAGCTCCACTATCTTCTGCCTTGTGGAGTCTGGCAGGGGTCTCCCGTTCACAAACACACCGCCGAGCTGGTTCACCCCACTGTGACCTGGACGGAACAAGTAAGAGGCGCCTGGGTTAGCTTTACAGACAGCAAAAAAATAAACAACCAAACAACGAGAAGTATAAATGCACGTTTGTTTCAGTGCGATGCTACAATCACAGTGCAAAATAAAGCAATAAAGTCATGCATTAAGGCAGCTTCGACGAACCCAAACATCTATTTAATAAACCGCTCGGAGTGACTGAAGCCCCCCAATAGCGAGGCTCCTAATGAGGATGCGTCTGTCAGTTGTTTGTCATTGTTCTCCAGATGTGGCATGATCTTCTAACGCGGACCACAACATTTCTGAGCGTTCTGCCACCTGGACTGAGATTTAAAAAAAGGCCACCTGCCTCGAATCAGATGGCACTAATGCTATTTGCTGGCGCTCTTAAACTGTAATTTTAAATCGCATCAAACACAACTCTTTCTCACACACACACACACACACACATACGCACTAGTACGCGTGCACACGCTCACGCAGTCCATGGAACCAGTTCAGTTAGTCCAAGTAGTTTCCACCCACCCCTAAACATTTCCAGCAAATGGGAAAAGCCCTCCCTGAAATAAAGAGAAAGCAAACCTGAACTCAATCAGCCCCCTTCCCAAAAACAGACCCCAACGCCCAGAGATAGAGCTGGAGAACTCGTTCGGTGCAGTGCGCCTTCCCTTCCCTGCTCACTTCTCAGACCCCTTCCCCTCGAAGCCTCCCGTTAAATGGAGTCCAGGAGCACGAGCTCCTTGGCAATAAATAAGCTCCAAATATAGAAGAAGGGGAGGAAGGGGAGAGAGAGAGAGAGAGAGAGAGAGGAGGAAAAAAATATGATGAGCCTGCCTGACATTTGTCTTTAAAATAAAGCTAGCTGCACGTCAAGTTTGAGCTTAATTTCTGGAAATGGGCGGAAGTCGCCCCGGATCATGCACGGAAGGCTAATTGAAAAGATGAGCCCGAGCGCTCGTGGCAGGCCATGTCACTTCCTGTCACGGCTCTGCTCGTGAACCCCGCATCGCCACGACAAATGGTAGCATGATAAAAACGAGCCTTTCTGTCCGCATTTGGAGAGCGTTCAGACTCCGTTGGACTCTACTCATTTAGCCTTCGAGGAGGAGGGGGGAGGGGGAGGGCTTCAGTTTTTAAGGTAGCCTTAGGGGATAGAGGGGTGGTAGTGGTGTGATTGGGTTGGGGGTGTTGTGTGTTGGGGGGGTCTAGGCACAGGCACGTTCAAAGGGACGCGCGTGGCTTTATGGTATATTAAAAGTGACACTTTTTTTAAAGCCTATATTTACACGCCGGGATGCTAATTTGCATTATTTTTTTTGCGACTGAAAAAAAAAAATAGAAATTTGAATTATCCCCTGCTTTACTGCATGTAGACCACATATTTTAGACACCGCTATTCCTGTAGGTGGATGCCTGGCACGCATTTTCGGCCCACTTAAAAAATAAAATACGGATTTCTGAATTTGCTGCACTTTTTGATTGCGCCTGCCCGGTCCGCAGTCGCTGTAAAATGTAACATGGGAAGGAAAAGTCCATCACCATGTCGTTTTGAGGGCTTAATTCGGGATTAGAGTAAATCAATTGTCCCTCGTTTTTTTGCTCTACAGAGAGGTCAGCGAGGATAAGCATATTGAAGATTTATTGGCTTTGGGACCGTACGTCCCTTATGGCCCACCCTACCACACACACATACACACACAAACATACACACACACAAAATAAAAGCCATTTGACCGTGCCAGTGCGCAGATTAAGACATGAAAAAAACAACTTTCACTCCAAAGGTGAAGTCTTAATCATTATGAGTCCCCAGCGGCAATAATTACGCGCCTTGCATTCTACACCTAATCAATGAGCGCGCGGACATATGGTGTCAATTTGGGAAAATGTGCACGCGGGAGTGTTATTAGCATAAAAGCTTGGAGAGACGGCCGTGACCTTTAAGCGTGCGGCGGATCAGTAAATTTGCCTTCGCGCGAGTCTACACAACACGAATCCACTTCAAATAAACCAACAAAAAATGATGGAACTGTAAATACATGTAAATGATGTTTCGATGATGGCGCAGATATTGGGGCTAAATGGTCATGCATTGCACTTTATGCACTAAAGTTTTATCTGAAATTTAAAAATTTAGAAATCAAAATCCTCGCTTTCAAAAAAATAATGACCCAAATTTGAAACGCATTCAGTTAAATTTACAGTAAGGATACCTAATGTTAGCAAATGAGGATGTTACAAATCTAAAAAAAAAAAAGAAATAAAGAAAAGAAAAGCAAAAAAGAAATTGGAAAATGATAGGATGACATTCAACACACCTTCGTTACAGATGTCATACACCTCTTGTCCAGCATTAAGAGAAAAAATATGTCTGGTTTATTGTTATCCTGCCAAGGAGATGATACTGATAATCATATCTTCACAGCGTCTGATCTCTCCACATGGAACCCATTAATTAAACAATCAGTTCGACATATGTGCCTCGTTTTTTCTTTCTCTCACACACACAAATATGGAGAAATTTCAACCAGCAGAAGTGTTTATTCTCGCGCTAACCACACTCTCCATAGTGCACAGCTAACACACCCCCAACACACACACACACAAACATTAGCGTTTATCAAACGTCCAGCTGATGCAATTAATGACCTGACAACAGAACCTCTCTTACACACTCACGTAC
>JBBJLR010000034.1:10599410-10609906 GCA_037577145.1 Brachypetersius gabonensis
ATATATACTGTAAATAGTCACAAAAAGTGGAGGATATTTGCAGTTTCCACATTATTTTGGGGATTTCCACATACCATTAGACTGAATCCGCAACTGCTGATCGCTTAAAAGTGGGGGGTTACTGTAATTAAAACAGTAAATGAACCCCTTAATAGGTCCTCTTTCAGTAATACCTTCAGTCTGTGCCGTATAAGACATGGTGCTATTACTGCTAATGTATCAGGTGTAGGAAACACATTTAAAAATTCAATTTAAACTGATTTTTTCCAAGTCATTTGTAACCGTATCTGCTGAGCAGTTCATGATGCAATTTCAACACAGTATCAAGGACAACTGGAAGTTTCAAATTATCTAAAGATATTGTTTTTTTGTTTGTTCTGATAGTGACAGCATAATTATAAAGAATTAAAGGAAAGTTGGAGGTTTCAAATTATGTAAAAAAAAAATAAAATTCAATAATAACTCAGGATTCTAAACATGAAAATCATGATATATATATATATATATACTGATCAAAAATTTTAACTGAAAATGATTCTAGGAACCAGTACAAAA
This sequence comes from Brachypetersius gabonensis, assembly GCA_037577145.1. Taxonomy (NCBI): domain Eukaryota; kingdom Metazoa; phylum Chordata; class Actinopteri; order Characiformes; family Alestidae; genus Brachypetersius; species Brachypetersius gabonensis. The sequence goes on from JBBJLR010000034.1 coordinate 10,599,966, forward strand.
CACTGCAACTCATATTTAGAAAATTTCATGTAGTTTGGTCTTTTGAACCATGGTCAAGAATGTACATAATAGTAATAGTTTGTGCATCAAACCAAACACTTACCAAAGTAGTGTCCTGTAACAGTCTTCAAACCATGTTGAATTGTTAAAAAGTCTGAAATAGATTTTCTTTTGTGGTTGTTGACAGTGTATGTCATTGCTGTCTATCAAAGTGTAAATCTAACTGGTGTATTTATGTGTCAGGCTGGGCTTTGTGGAGTGTAGTAGGACTAGTTTTAGATTTTGGAGTTGCTGCAGTCATGCTGAATGCGGCCAGACTGTAGAAGGCCTTCTGGTTGGAGCTGTATCAGCATATGGGACTTCTGTTTCGATCACTCTCGCGCACCTCCAACACCACCCGTCCAGCTGCTCCTGCCATGCTGCATCTCCGGCACGCAGCTCAGCCTGCCCCAGCCAGCTGTTCCTTAGCCCGCCACACACACATGGACTGGGAGAGCCGCCACGGCAATGGGCTGTGGCTTCTAGAACCAGAACCAGAACCAAACCTAAGCATGTGAGGAGAGTGTAACCAGACCTAAAAAGGTTATTCAGAACATCATTGAATAATCAAATTTGGTTTTCTAAAGAATCCACTGAAACTGAAAGGTGTGACACCAAAAGTCGTGCTTGTGTAGAATCTTTGCAACACACCCCTTTCTGCTTGCTTATTTTTGAGAATGCAGATGTTGCGGCAGTTCCTCATAGTTTGCAGGTATCAAGATGTAAGGTGCTACTGAAGCTCCTTCAACAAACAGAAAAGGTCCATACTGCGGCTCCTTCTCAAGTAAGGTCCATAACATGGGCCAAAAGTGAGGACTACACAACAGAAATGTTCATTTCCTTTCCTTACTGATGGACAGTGGAAGGAGGAGAAATCCAGCATTATGAAATGCTCCCCTGGTGTAGTTTAGGACCTGTTGATCTTGTGGATTAAGTTGTTATCATAAGTGTGCTGACATGTTTAATGCGTACTCTCAATGCCCTGAATGTACAGGATTCCAGAAAAAATTCCAAGATTTTGAGATGGTGCCATAATGGGTTTATGAGTAAAGATATAGAATAAAAACTCATTTTTGTTCCAAAGAACCATAAAAAGTCATGTTGGTGTAAAGACCATTTCAAAGACTGAAAGAACCTTATGGCAAAGATTTCAGGGTTTTCCAAGAACCAAGATGAACCTTTCTGGGTGATCTTAAATGGGTCATAATCCAGAAGGTTCTTGAGAAAATCCATCTTGAGAAGTTAGAGGAAATGAAGAATTCTGGTTGAGTCATTTCTGCCCAATCACACCTTGTTCTCTTTCACACACTCTCTTCTCTGATCCACACACGCACACATGCTCTGCCTCTCATGGCGGCTGTAACGCTCCATTGCTCAGTGATGGTGGGGGCTTTGCCGTGTGTGTTTTGGGATGGTGCATATGCTGCTGGAATTCTGTGTGCCAGCTGCAGCTCTGTGTCTCTCTGCAAGCCCAACAACCCTGCACAGGTTCTTCTGTCAGCTTACAAGTGCCAGCCTCTGCCTCTGTCTGCGGCCGGCTGTGCTGCAAAGATGGATTACCCTTTGATTTCGGCAGCGCTGAGACGATTCGGGCTGGCACGCTTGATGCACACTGAGTGGGGTAATGATTTCACCTTCTTGTGGAAACTCGTGGGACCTGTTCCTGAGTTTCTTTACAGCTGAGCCAGGTTCATTATGAAGCATAATCAAACACACACATGCTCAGGCACAAATTCAGACAACACGGGTCTCTGTTTGAGCAGACGGAGAAGCTTTGATATGTATCTTCGCAAGCAGCTGGTCAGGGATGCACACAAGCTTTGCTTTCAGAGGATGCGTGGTTCTCTGTAACTTTTTAACTGAGAGAAAAGGAGAAATTAAGAGTGAGAGAGAGAGAGAGAGAGGGAGTGAGAGAGAGAGAGAGAGCGAGAGAGAGCGAGAGAGAGAGAGAGATGGAGAGAAAGGTAGTGACATTAAACATAACATTTAGACCTACATTTTGTGGTCTATCTTTGTCTAATATTTTGTCTCTCAAGCCACCAAAACAGCTCTGATCCATCATCTTAAGGGGTGCTATGGTATGTGCACCAAGATCAACAGATACTTTATGTCCTGTCTTTTGCAAGATGAGGCCTCTATGGATCGAGCTAGTTTTCCAGCACATCCCACAGGTGCTCGAATGGATTGAAATGTTTGCATCATCCTGCTGGAAGAGGTCAATGCCATTAGGAAATACTGTTGCCACGAAGGGTTGAGCTTGGTCTGCAATCATGTTTAGGTATCACATTTCACGCTCCCCCCGTCACCAGTTGTAGCTTTTTCATGTGATCAAGTAGCATGATGACACATTCTGTGTTATTCACAGCCTTATATCAGCTTGTTCTAATAAAGTTGACCAGTTTTTAGCGTGTAAATTGGACACTAGCTGGCTGTTATGTAGTTACTCTGTCAAGCCAAGTCAGGTCAAGTAAGTGTTTTTATAATTTCAGACATCTGTACACTACACAGTGAAAGGAAACATTACCCTGTTACCACACGAAGAACAAAAAAGACCCACAAGGAACAAAAAACAGAAATCTACAAAAGTGCAAGGACTAAATAGAGAGTACAAAAAGGAAACACAAAAGCACAATACAATAATTACAGGACAAGAAAACATACAGTGCAGTCATTAGGAGCACTAACAGCACTAGTGTGAGTGAATATAGTCTTATAGATGCAAAAGAATGCAAAGATTGAGGTAGACTGCAATATATGATCATGTTAAAATACCAGCAACAGGAATAGACCAAATGTACAGTATATAGCAAACACAGGGTATTTACAGTGTTAGTTGAGCAGTAAGCTTCCTTTTTTTGTTTTCTTTAAGGCTTGCAAGCCAAGCAACAGTGACCACAAAGGAGAACATGTATTGGCCAATCTTGGGTAGATCAACTGATGTTCTGTTAGATGTGTCCTGTGATTCAGAGGCAATTTAGGAACAGACAGTGTCTGATGGAAAATCACACATGGCATCATCAATACGGCCGGAGACCAAATCTTACATTTCTTCACCGCAGTATTCATTATTTGATTTGCACTTTTCCGTAATCCCACCACAATTAGGACAGACCCATCATCGCACTCCTCTAATTCCTCAAATGAAGTGTCGGACCACTGACAGCTTTTATTAGCCTGATTTGCACTGGCAACAGTTTTATGTCATCTAATGAATGTCACATTCCCAGAGGCCAAAGAAAATGTTGAATTAACACCCTTTTCTAAGCAAACAATTATGCAGGCTTCTTTATACGAGTCCCAGAAGCATCGCGGAGCCCAGGGAGAAAAATCATTCCCAAAGCAAAAAACCCTACAACTAGATCATCAATGTGCATGAATCATAGAGGTTAGCTAAATAAAAAGCAAAAGCACTATTAATGATCCTCTCCACACTGTCTAAAACTGTATTTAATCTCCTCTTCATGAGCCACATAACTCAACTAACAGGGATAAATCGGAAATGAAACGCCATCATATGTTTATAAATACACTAGCATTAGCATTTTACCCCTCCCATAAATCTGCAGCCACCTACAGTTAAAGGACAGAAATAAAGGCCCCAGAAGGACAATGATGTATCCCCCTGCTGTCTAAGGGGGCATTCATTCACATACACACTCTCTCTCTCTCTCTCTCTCTTTCTCTCGCACACATATACACTCAGACTTCCTCAAACATTATTCCCTCCATTGATGCCCCTCATTTTAAATCCATTTTAATTTAAAGATGCTTGACATGGCAGTGGCGGAACAGTGACTAATCCCAGTCATACATCAGAGCACTGTGTGTGTGCGCGCGCGCGCGTGTGTGTGTGTATGTGGGTACAGGTTCACCATGGTCACCACTGAAACAGCGGAGTAATTACCAGATCAGCTCCGTTAAAAACGCAGCCGGAGTGTTCGGTGACCTATCATCCACTAATCTGCATAGTGAAGTATGGCTTCATAACTGTAAATTGCTGACTTAATTAAAAGCGGGGACCTTTCTGTCATTTAATTACAGGGAGAAAAGGTTATTGCCTAAATGCAATTTTCCAAATGTGATTTCTTAACAGTTATTAACGGCTTTGCTATCATTTATTGTTTCAGATTTTTCAATTTGGAAATGGGCGCCGCTGACAGACGTAATGACTCGGCGGCGGGGGTGAAAACTCAATCTCGATGGTGGTGGCGGTGGCCATTTGTTTCCCACAAGTGGCTGCGACGGAGGAAAGCTTGAAAATGTCACGGGCAGGAAGGGGCCTGCTGATTGCCTCTGCCTTTACTGTAGCGATTAAAAGAGAAGTGGAGTTTTGATGAGAAGTTCATTAACATTTCTTTAGATGAGGAGTTCAGACCCGCTATTACGAGACAGAGAGAGGATGTGGTGGCCAGTAGAGTAAGAAAATAAGCTGCTGCAATCACAAGACAAAGGTCTTTTGGTAGAAATGTTGTTTTCAGGGAGCTATTTTCACACACAGCCAACCTCCAGTGTTCAATTTCAATTTCTTACTGACCCTAGCATCTTGTTTAAATAGTAGAGTTCATTTTAACTTTGTTTTCACTTTGTTTATATCGTTCTTGTCTCTGTGTGTCTGTCACATAAGCAATTTCATCCGGGATCTATAAAGCTTTCTGATTCGGATTTCACTACCAGCCAAAGCAGAGTAAAACTGCTTGCATTTCTCTGAAGAATGTCCAGAAAAGAACTAGTAAGATGAACCTGAGTGACAGAGTGAAGAGCTTTCTTAAAGCTTGAAGTTTAGCACAACAGTCAAATGCCATGTTTATTTTCTGTAAGTTTTCTTATGCGACGATATTACCTTTGCATCTCTCTGCCATGAATGCTTTTTTACATTTGGCCATATCACTCTTCATAGAACTATCACGGAACAAAGTCTCAGGCATCAGGCAATGTATTCATAAGCATTTTATGTAATAACATTCAGAGCTCTTTTGGTTTAGACTTGTCTGGGGTGTCCTGGCCATTTGTAGAATTAAGAATGAATAATTAATAAAAGTAATGGATTGCTTGTCAAACATTACTGTCATGTGATAATTTGCAAAATCTGCTTGAATAACCAGAATCAGAATCCTATCACAGAGGATACCGCTCAATAAAAACTCAATATCGAAAAGCTCAATAGAAAAACACTATGCTAATTACTCAATGGTGGTATGAGTACTATAGATAAGTAACTTACAGTTAAGTGCATTACTAGTAACACAAATGGTTGTCAAGAATCTGTTACTGTACATAATGTAAATCAGTAGTATACTGTAAGTAATACTGACAAAATACTGTATGTATTAGTGAATGTCAGTGACCAGACTACACTAAAACCGAAGTGACCCTGACAATAGATGACTTATGAATAAAGCCCTAGGCTCTAGAAACTAACAGCTTTTTCACACCATGCTTCTAAAGTCAGGTGGGACAGCCTGTCACTTTTTTGTGTTTCCTGTCAGCCAGGTGGTCCTCCACAACCAGACTGAATTTATTCCTAGCCAATAAAAATGTCAACTTGCTTTGACCTTTGACCAATCTAGCAAGTCATATCACCTTTTTTTTTAACAGCACAGATTATATAGAGTTCATTCCATTTAATCATCATTTCAGGGCTTTTCCGGTGCCAATAACATTTAGACATATTAACTTCTAGAAGCAGGAACTTATGCATTATTAATTCAGTGCTAAGGTAGTCAGGGGTGTAATAATTTCTCATGTCAGTCGCTTAAAATGCGCACTGAGCAGGATAACGGTGAAGGCTACACCGCCGTGATGAGCCGAGAAAGCTGTCTGCGGTCCGTGGAAACCATCCTTCTTTTCTAGCATTTATTATTAACATGAAACATTTTATCCCTATGTTCATTAGCTTATCAGTCAATCATTTTACTCAAGCCTAGGTCAATATTTATAAAGATAAAGGAGAGGAGTGCTGACACGGGCTCCGATTTTTTGTCTTGCTTGTTTCTGTCAATCCTGCCCTGCAGGCCTTATTGAGACTTGACTGAGAAATGTGATGCCCTGAATTTACTTTATACATCATTTCCACATGAACAAAATACATGACAGGTCTAACAGTATCCTTTCTAATTGGTGCGATCGACTACTTTAAGAGGAACCTATTGCTGATGTTGGCAATTGCACAAACACAGATTATAATCCCCAGAGAAAAGCAATGCCGTTAGAATGGGACGCTATGAAACAGCCACAAGTCCAAGGTCAAAATTCATCACACAGACTGAACTCTCTGCCCCACTGTCTCTCAACTGCCGACTTATTTAAGTCCACAAATTATCCACATTTACATTACATTTTGCACACTGTATAGATCTTGCTTCTGTTTGTAATGCTTGTAATATTTGTTTAGTTGGAATATACTTTTTTCTGTATATTTTTTTTTTAGCACTTTTAGTTTAGCCTTTTCCAAATTTCTCTTTATTTTAAATGATTCGGTAACCTTAATGCACAGTCTTAAGGGCAGACTCATTTCACTACGGGCTGGATTTATAGAACTATGTATGTATGTAAAGAATCTTGAATCATGAGCCTTGATGTCCACTGTCACCTACAAGGGTACATCATTGGGCTAAGAAGTAGTGCAAATATTTAAAAGGAGCTCCATGAAGTAACTTTGGGGCGAGTTAGAAAATATTTGTGATCTAGACCTAATTATCCACCATCAGTGCATGCCCTCGCTAATGCTCTGGTGGTTGAATACAATTGGTTGGGGGACAAACTCGTCTATTAACAGTTTCTGTAGAAACCCTCTGCATATATGGGCTAGGTTTCCCAGACATGGATTAAGCCTAGTCTTTGGATTAAACTACAGTGCCTGTGATAAATCCCATGGGAATGTTTTTGAGGGGCTTAATCTGGGCCTGGAATACTGAGTCCTAGTGTAATACCACATCATCAAGTTCCTTTGATTCATCTCTTTTTCCAGCATAGCGGTGAAAGCTGAAGCGCTGTTCCTTCTCATTTGATTGTTTCACAGTGGATTAGGGAACATGCCACAGTGTCCAAATGATTCCAAGCTCTGTTTTTCTCTCTGGTAGGCACTTCCACGCTGCTCCAAAGAGAAATCATTCATGTTTCTAATCATGAAAGTTTCCTCTAATTGTAAAAGGGTACCTGGGTACTTTTAGACGTGTATTTTATTAATGTGGAAATTACATGTAAAGTAAGTTCAGTCCGTCATATTTCTCTGTCGAGATTCAATAAGGCCTGTAGTGCAGCATTGACAGATACAAGACAAAAAAAACCTGAACTGGTCAACTCTTCTCCCATGTGTCTTTATAAATACTGATTGATGCTTGAATAAAATGATTGACTGATAAACTGTTGTTTCACCACTAGAAAACATGAACAGTTTCCACAGACTGTGGACAGCTTTCTCCATGCTTCATTTGATGTTTCCTTTTCTCCAGCGTAAATGTAAAAACTGAACTGACATGACTGAAGATGCCATACTTCTTCATACTTTTGCAACATATTTTTAAATTACTTAGTTCTAGCCTTTAATGTTCTCTATGATTTATTGTGCAGTCTCACAGATGTTTCGGGGACACATGTTGTACTTGTATAACTGTGTGACAAATAAAGAATCTCAAATCTCGATTCTTTCTCATTTAGTCGTTCCACAGTGTAACACATCCAACTGTGGATTAGAGAACTTGCCACAGTGTCCAAACGATTCCAAGTGCAGTTTTGCCCCCTGGGAGACACTTAAGACTCCACACTGCTCCAAATAGAAACCATTCATGTCTCTAATCACAAGTTTTCCCTTAATTAAATCACTGATTTATACTCATCTCATCAGCAACCCCCACCTCCCACACACACACACACACACACACACACACACACACACGTGTCCCTCCCTTCTCATCCTGTGAAATATTCATATTGAAAAGAACACATTTATCCCAGCTGCTAACATCATGTCATTGCCGCTATTGTCTGATGTCAAGCTCTTAATTACGGCCTGGGACAACGATACAGTATTTCCTTCACTTCCAGTCATCTCTCGCGCAATTCCTGAGCTGCCGTCCCTCCGCCAAAGGTGATTAGCAACGTTTTATGTCATATCGTTTGTCTGCTTGACAGCCGGCGCAAGTGAACTGGATTAGATAGGAAGACCAAATGAGAGAGAGCCTTGAATCAAATTAAAACAGAGGAGATTATGCAGTCTTTTAATTACGGCGAGCTTCGCTTACCTCTCCGTCGCTCCCAAGTGAAATGATGCAAATTGACCATTCAAAACGGCAAGGCGCTTCATTCATAACGGCGAGATGGCTTACGGGATAAGCCTTAATGAAACTACACATGGCAGCTATCAGGGCCTTATGTAGCATCACTAACACAAACTAAAAGGCCCGAATGGAAGAATGATTATTATGGCTGTCACCTGCAAAAGTCAAAAAAGAGTCGAGGACGCACTTTCTCAGGACAGTCGGTCTGGTTGTGCACGATCCAAGGAAAAGTCGCGCACCATAGAAAGGTCATGGCACTCCAGGATACGCTCTCGATCACAGAAACTTGCTGTGTTCGATGTATTGACATTTCTGGAGTGGTGATGGTCTTTTTCAAAATGTCCCCTGTGATCCGACATCCCGGCATGACAACTTCTGGAGGCCTCGCAGGGGCAACAGGAGAGGGGAAGTTGCCAAAGTGGTGTGACCTTGACAGCAATGCAGCACCGAACCGGAAAGAACCTCCTGTCCACCCTGAGGTCCTGTGACGTGCACACAAGATACTTAGCTCTGTGCAGCGCAACTCACTTAGCTGCTGCAGCTAATGGTTCAAGCCAAAACAGAAGCCTCCATGGGTTTGCGTGAGGCGAGAACACCCCCGGAAGCAGAGGTGACCTCGGAAATGCCCCATAAATATTTATAGTGTAGGACAAGGACTTGGTTCTTTTAAGGTCAGAGGAACAAACATGAGCTATCCCTACACACCAGAGCTTGGTTTAGCTCTGACACTAAGGTTTCCTGTTTTTTCCTTACAAGCACTTGGTTAGCAGAAGTTGATTTGTTTCATCTCCTTTTGACAGTAGTGTTTTTGTTTGTTTTTTGGTTTGGTGAGAGTCATACTCGTTTACTCATTCCTTACACCAACAATGAAATAGATGAAGTTTGCTATGAAGGGAATTACTCAGTCATGATTTTTGGTATCAAATCACAAGATAAACACAGGGTCAAATTGAGCTGGGATGATTCAGAAGGACATAGCCATTTTTGTAACCCAGCTAAATGGAGTAGCTACATCAGTTCATTTCAGCAAGCTTATGAAGTGTTGTTCCACCTTCCAATTTTCAGTCAAAGCCTTGACAGTTTTGTTATTGTAGCATCTAACATGAGTTTACTGAAGCAAAGGTCAGGGTGAATAAATAAAACATTAGCTAACCTGACATTTAGCATACATAAAATGGTGAGACCAGACTTCACTAACTTGCTTTGCTAATTTCAACTTTCAACTCACTTGGACCTCCTGAAAGATGAAAACATTTCTTCTTTGGTAAGGTACATTCAAAGATGTAATTTATGCTGAGTATGCTGAGGACTTACCACTCCCGAACAACTTTTTATCATGACCCTTTTGTCCCCACCACTTTTTGAAGAATCAGTAAATCATTGCTCCCTTCACAATAAATTAATATGTGACTTGATCTGGCAAAATTCAAAATCGAGAAAATAAGCTTTAAAATGATCACTTGGTCAAAGCTGTATCTTAAATGGTTGTAAAGCTACAATCGTTTGATTTATGGTCTCGCAACACCATTTTCCAACTGAAAAACCGAGAAAAGTTTTTGTCAGTTTTTTGTTGATATCTTTAACAATCCATAGCATTCAAAGAGATGCACCCAGTATTCAACAACA
>JBBJLR010000034.1:10626252-10638796 GCA_037577145.1 Brachypetersius gabonensis
GTGTGTGTGTGTGTGTGTGTGTGTGTGTGTGTGTGTGTGTGTGTGTGTGTGTGTGTGTGTGTGTGTGTCTGCATGCACATTTGCGTCTGAAGGTGTTCCATTTCTCTTTTCCCTCGTCGTCGGAGGGGTAGAAAAGGCCCATCTGAGTCCAGCCCAGGGAATACGGAGGTGAAGCTCATGTAACTCCCCTGACACCTCCACATCTCCACACACATCTTTAGCCTGTAACACACACCGCACTTCTGTTCCGGGTAAACAAAAGGGGCTAGTGTGGCGATGGCAGCCCAGTGAAGGGTGATGCTGAATATCTACATACAGCAAAAAGACACATCTGCTCAACTTCTGTCTTTTCTTCACCTGCAGGCTTCAGCAGAACATGCAGCATGGATCAGTGCTAAGAGAAAACAATAAGGAAAGGTGGAATAAGAGGAGCCTGTAAAGATTGTGCATGTTTTGTTTCTGGGAAAAGTCAATGACACGCTTCTTAATGCAAAATGTTCTGCCACAATAGAGTAACATGCTGATGGGACTTGAAAGTTATGTTATTTATGTTATTATCTGATACCTATGACCATCTAAAGCCAAAGATCACCATCTAAAGCCAAATGCAAATACACTGAAGAATGGAAAAATAAACAAGAATCAAACTATATTTCAATAAGAACACGCAGATGACTGAAAGTCAACCTTTACAATAATGTTATACTGTATGTACGCTAAAATCGTGCCAAAAACTTTAACATTACTTTTTAATCCATGTGTAGTACTGAGCACCTAAGTATCATATCCTCATCCAGTATCACATCCTCATCCAGAGGATCCAGTAACACAGTTGTACTTAAAAACTATCTGAGTAACAGTATTTGCCATATTTTTATGTATTTTTCCACAAATAAAGGACATACTTACATTGTAGTGTTCTGTTTGTTTTCCACCTGACTGATGATGCAACATTTGCACATTTTTTGCTATAAGTTACCTTTGTATTAAATTCCACTTGTTTTACTTGTAGTATCTCATGAAGCTCGCTCCTAAATATTTCACCCCCAATTTGACCACCGAGGACAGACCAGTAAAGACCTGGACCTTAAAGAGACTAATTATACAGTAGATTATTTCCAGTCTAGCCTTTCTTATTGAGAGAGCACTCACCCGCCCCCCACACACACACATAGTGATGCCATTGGCAATGCAAAAGCATATGCAAAAGCACCAGAGTTGCTTCTCATCACAAACAATCATTCTGAAACAGCTGGAAGTCTTTCCGTCCAGCACGATAAAGGGGTCTCCCCACCCCCCTTTCCTTTCTGTGCTGGAGCAGCTGTGCAGGAGACTGAGGGCTTTTGCTTGATTGAATATGGTGAATATGTTGAGGTAACGTTTCTTCAGGAGGCATGAGCAGCGTGCAGAAGGATCTTTTATTCTCGCACATGAAAAACAGGAGGAACGAAAGAGACAGCGAGAACAAAACCCATATGTGTGTGGGGGGGGGGGTTTAAGAGGTGGGGAGGGGAGCAATGAAACTCATGTATAATGTTAATTTTATGTATAAATACCAGGTTTAGTGTGATTTGTATGCAGCACAGGGCTAAAGGCTAGATTAGATTAGATCAGATTACATTAGATTACTGTATATCATCTTTATTGTCCTTTATTGATACTGAAAATCATACTTTTTTTGCTTCTCTATCTTTATATGCTTAGGTGGTCAATAAAATTATTCAGCTGGGTTGTTTTCCTGGTAAAAACACTATACATCATTAACGTATATGCAAATAAGCTCAAATACAGTAAGAATTCATGGGAAATGTGCAAGAACATAGGCCTGGTTCCTGATCTTCTCTGAGCTCTCCAGCCATCAATTCAGGAGACCAGAGGAGAGTGTTACTGACACTGTTAGATGGACTGAGGGTAGTAGAGGATGTGTTGTGTTTTAAAAGGGCCTTGTGGTAAGTCCAGCACTTATACGTTGCTCAGCTGACCAGTGGCCCGGGGTCCACGATGTTGCTCTTAATTAGGAAAAGCAGTGTAACCTAGCAGAGCCACTTAAGCTCCGCTAACACACACGTACCAACGGCTTGAGGCATGAGTGTCCATGAGTACACACACATTCACACTCACACACACGCACACACACACAGAGGACAGAAATGGAGATGAATGGAGCCCCAGTCACCAAAGTAATCAAAAATGTATTTTCCATATCTCGGTAATTGAATTGTGTACAAGCTGCAAGTTAATGAGGTCATCTCCCCTCCAGCACTGACAGGAAAGCACAAATAATTATCTCTCCATTTTTTCTTATGTAGCAATTAATTTGAACCATTGGCAAGCGACCACAGCCCCCCCAGCCCAGTCCCCATCATCTCTCTCCATCTCTCTCTCTCTCTCTCTCGATCCCTCTCTCTCTTTCTCCCTCCGTCGTGCCTGTGTGCTCTGTCTCACTCCTTTCTCCCTTTCTCCATGTCCGTCCCTTCCCCCAGTCCTCATCATCCCTCACTTCTACTCTCTCTCTCTCTCTCTTTCTCTGTGCGGTCGACTGCCTCCTGGTTAAGGTTGAGCGAGATTGACAGGCGATTGATGTGCTGGGGCTGCTGGGGCTGTGTGTGTGCATGTGTTTGTATGTGTGTGGGTTTGTATGTGTGTGTGTGTGTGTGTGTGTGTGTGTGTGTGTGTTGACGGGAGGCAATCAAAGCCCCTCCAGCTGCTGTGGGCCTGAGAGCTTTCCAGGTGACTGTCACCTGAGATTTCCTGTGCTGGCACTTGCCAAGCGCTGGGGGCACAGTGGAGCGCCAGGGGGGCATTCGGTGCCAGGTGGGGTACAAGGAGGAAAAGGGGGGGTGGGGGGCACGATGTTGTTTGTTTCGTATGGAACAGAAGAAAGGGGGAAGGTTGAGAAGAAGGGAACAGGGCTAGCACGGCAGAAGGGCTCCCTTTGGAATTGTGGGTTATTCTTGTGGGTGGCGAAAACAAATGGGGTCATTTAGTCTGTGGATTCTGATTCAGCCAAGGGGCCGTAGGTACCTCAGAACCTGTACATGAATGTCTGGGGTCGCTATTAACTGCCCTCTGTCTTGTCTGTTTTCCTATTTTCAAATTTTGTAATTACTATGGTTATATGAATATTAATTTGAGCTGAATAACATCCATGTATTTAAAGAGGAATTCAAGTAATCCAAATTTCTACATAATTCAGTGGTCTAGAATAATTCATGGGATTTTGGTGAGAAATGGTTCATTTTGGAGAAACTTGGATTTCTTTACAGTGGTGCTGAATGGAATTAGGTGTGTGTATACAACACATTTATTTTATTTACATTAACCTATATGTGTCTTCTGAGTGTTTTTATGTAATTCTGGTGATGGTAAAATAATGGAAACGTTTTCTTTTGGAGATCTCAGAATGCCCGGCATATATCCCTCCACCATGAACATATTTACAAATAAGATTTAGTCCAAAGGCCTATCACAAAACTATGGTAAAATAATATATCGGACTGTATATAAGTGACCTAATAAGTTTTAATAAATTGGAGCATTTCACACCAAACCATTCACCAATTAATGATACAGAAATTTTGAAAAATTGTTGGAATTTCCATCTAACGCTTTGTTAATTAACAAATCTCCATCGTGAATCAATATCACCTTTTTGCCCAGGTAAGTTTGTAGAACTGTATATTGGTGGATTGGTTCATACATAAATTGACATTTCAGAATAGAAATAATACAATACAAAACCACTACCACAAAGACTATTCAAAATATACACTACTGATAGTATTAAACTAAACTAGTTAAGTGCAATAGTACATCCAAACAAATGAAGTGGGACATGTTGTGTATGAAACAGATGCATATAGCATTATAGAATAATCACCATTAGATAGTCTCCTCTATTGTGTGCTTAAATTCCTTCACTAATGTCTTTCTCAGAATTCAGAGATGATTCTACCTTCTGCATTCCTCTCGCGAGGCCACATAGTGCTCATCTTGACACTTGATCTTGCGATATCTCCATGGAGCCCCATTAGCGGAAGATCGTTCATGGTCATGTCAATGGGAGCTGTCAACGAGCTCCTTTTCTCCACTCGGGTCCCCCCAGTAGCCTAGAGGCCTCTGCTGCCTAATTGATTGACAGCTACTTTAGCTAATCTCTGACAAAGTGTGGCTTTAATAAGCACGCTCGTCCAGGACGGCCTACAGAGGATGTGTCAGTAATTGAGGTAATGCAGAAGGTTGGCAGATTTCATCGACCTCTGCCCTTAATTAAATCGTTTGCCTTATCGAGCTAATATCAAGTCCCCCTGCGAGAGCAACCCCCATCACAACACACAGGCCACCTTTGAGCTCCAGATCTGAGAGAGGCCGACACGTTGTCCTGTTGCCTGCACACCCTCGAAAATGAGCCATATTAGGTCTCGTTTGTTCCTATTTGGAATGAGAAATGGCCCTCATTAGCACGCCTCTTCCTCTGCGGGCTCTGCAGCCTTCGCTTCTCCACCGGCCTATCAAGTGCTCCGAAAAAGAGCAACCCAGCCAATCCGAAGCATGAATTATTCAGCGTAGGGACGGTGTCTATTATGAGCCGTGGGCTCTAATGAGAAGGAAATGTGCATCGGTGCTGAATTGCTGTAAATTAGGGAATAAATAGAATCACCGCTCCGCTTCAGCAGCATCCAAACCAATTTACCTGCCTGAAAAAAAGAAAGGATACGGAAGCATATTGCATTATGTTAATGGTGGACTTTTTTAAGTCAGTTCTTTGTATATTCATTCATGTGACTGAGTATAAAGGGACATTTTCATGTGTTAATCTGTTAATATAGTTGTTAGCTTTGATTTAAAGTGACAGACTCCTGCCAAAATACAATATGCATTTTTTTTTCACAACAAACCCTCCGTCTCAATCTCTGCTCTAAATGGTAACAACCTCATCCATAAAACATGGGCTATCTCCATATTGTCAGCATATGCACAGCAGACTATTTCAATAAACAACATCACACTGCCGGCAGCGACTCCCCAGAACTATATATGTAATTTGATTCGTTTGAGAAATTCTGTCACAGTTGCAAAATATAATCTTCTCCCTTGTACCCTATAAAATAATACACCCACCCAGCCATGAACTCACATTATAATAAAAACATGGTGATTGAATGGAACTGCATCTGCCAAATTATTGGGATTATGGAAACATTTGTACTGTGATTTATCAGCCAAGTAATTTTAGGGGGTTCCCCATGGTTCTGTTTTGGGTCCAGCTGTATTTGAGAACAGTTTTCAATAATGATTATGACAGTATAAAACAATGTTAGAAATGCAATAAATGTGTCTTTCATATTAAGCTACTTGAGGGCATTTGTATCAGGACAGTTACAGTAGTGGCCAAGCAACACGTAAAATGTTAAAAAAGTGCCCTTTGAGCAATATCCCTGTATCCTTAGGCTAAACTAAGGATTGTTCCTGGACAGTGATGCTAAATGAAGTCTATGGAAATGTGTTGTATAATGGCCAGTCAGACAGGCCCTACCCTTTAGCGCCAAGTGTGATACATTTACACATGAGCAAAGTTTTGCTAGACGGTAATGCATCCACGACTCAGCTCCATGACAAGAAGAAGAGGTTTGATCTTTCTTTACACATTATAATGAGATGGAATGGAAAGGGATGCATATCTGTCCTCGCTGGACTTGTTTGTGGGTCAATGCTTTCCATAAGGCTAGTCACCTAATGCTTTCTCACGCAGGCCCTATTTGGTCCCCAGGCTGCCACAATTCTATGGTGAAATGGGGCTACGCTAACAAGAAAGCTAAAAGCATGTTGACTTCAGCAAGTGAGACTTCATTTTCCCTTCCATTTGGCGCGCTGTCCATCAAGGCGTGGACTTCTACAGCTCATCTGCGTATCATTATTCGGCGCCACGTGTTTTTTTTGCTCGCCATTAGTGCCGGAACGTGGATCACAGTAATGGGGCAAAGACTCACGATGGCTGTGGACATGTGTGTGTGTTTCTAAAGACCAAAAGTCCCAAGATAAAAATTCTGTCACATGTCAACATTTTGACATTGAGGGGATATTAGGCTGTTCCTTGTGAGTTTATTCATTTATTTGCATTTGTTTATTGTTTATTTTATTTCCACGGCTTTCATTAAAGAAAGGTAAAGGTCAAAAGTCTTTGTATGATGAGGATAAGTCAACATACATAAATCCACCAATAAACTCTAGTGTGTGTGTGTTCATGTCAGTATGAGAGGAGAGAGAGAGAGAGAGAGAGAGAAGAAAAGACAGAGAGACTAAAAAAGAAACAACACTGCAGTGACCTGAATAGCGTTCGCTATTATGCAAAGTGGCACGAGAAGGTGATAACGTGATAAATGGCTGCTTTTGTTGAGTTTAATTTTAAACAGAACTAACAGCTTCTTCTGCTTCAGTCTCTGGAGGCCTATCCCCTCCTGCTCTCCCTGACAAGACAGTTGACTGGATTACATAAAGAAGACATGGCAGAGGGTGTCAGCTTGAAAATTGAGTGTACTGGACTCCCATGTGTGACCTGAAGGACTGCTGGTATTCAAACTCTGCCTTTGGAAAGTTCAGCATGAAAGATTTTCTACTCTGCCGAAATGGTGATCAGTCAAGACATGCTTGGTGTCTGAGGTGTGCTTTTTTAATTTTAGCACGAGGCTACTGTAGCTAAGACTGTAGCTAACTGCATGCCTAAATCATCACACACTCTCCTCAGGCCATGAATAGTAATCTCTAATACACTTGTTCATGTGGTTTCTAACACTGTATGATACACTATTATCTATAAATGTGGACTAAGTACAGAAAACGGACATAAAAGTGGCTACTACCGCTGTTTTAGCTGTGCAAGATTGTGTTCCCATCATATAAAATAAAAGAAAAACTTCGCTTTAAGAGTTATCCCAGGGGGTTTTCGAAGCTTCCTAACTGAAGGTAATGGTTTATGTATGCACTCAAAACAATGGATTCTAATGTAATCTTTTAAAGTGGCTCTCTACAGCACCAAAAAGAGTAAAGGACCTTTTTTCAGTACTAAGAGTTAAGGCATAGCCTCTGAATGTATATGGTTTTTATAGTTTGATGACTACAACAGTTATAATAAACCATAACAACTCAACAAACCATTTGAATATTTAAATGGTTCTTTATATATGATGGAGAAACAAACAGTTCCTTAATGAACCTTTTATGATTGTTTTACAAAGGTAACAAAATTTTGTAATAGGCCAAAAGACCAAAAGCCAAAAGTTTAGTACTTCAGTGTGACTGACTTCAGGTTCTGATCTTAGCAATAAGCATTCTAGATACAATTTTAGAAGAAGTAGTTTTTTTTAATTAGACATTTAACTGAACCATTTAAAGATATAAGGAAACTTCCCATGATGTCGTTTCACCAAAATGTTGTTTCAACAGTTTAAGGTGGGTTTTTTTTCAAAACTCTACGTTATATGGAATTCTTCACACTTACATTGCATTTCTAAAAATGCCATTTTTCAGGGGAACTAAAAATTTCTATAGCATCAAATGAAGACTTCTCTCTGGCAAACATTTCAAGAGTGCAGTGAAGGTTTTGACAGAAATGAATTGAAGTTCTGACTTGAAGTTCATCAATCTGAGCAAACTCTTCAATTAAAACCATAAAAAAAAGAAGTTGAAAAAAATGAAGGCAGTAAAGAACACCTTCGCCTTAACCTTAGCCCATTTAGTAGAAAAGAAAAACCTCAATCTTGTCTCTTGACAACATTAATTCAGTCAAAGACGTGGAGAGGAGTACGAGGATGGAAAGGTCCATTAGATCCATCAGCAGGTTGAAATTAGGCCCGGAAAATTATATCTGACATGGAGCATAATTACCTTTGAGTGGAAGTGAACATAGATCACAGGTTTT
The DNA here is from genome assembly GCA_037577145.1 of Brachypetersius gabonensis. Taxonomy (NCBI): domain Eukaryota; kingdom Metazoa; phylum Chordata; class Actinopteri; order Characiformes; family Alestidae; genus Brachypetersius; species Brachypetersius gabonensis. The sequence goes on from JBBJLR010000034.1 coordinate 10,634,171, forward strand.
CTGTCGACGGTTCGCCGTTCATCTTCCTTACTGTCACCCATCTTTTTTTTTAGACGGCAAAACAAAGGATTGACGCTGGGTGTCATTTTTAATGAGTGAGTGTGTAATAATCATCGTTGCGGCTGGGCGCATAAACCATGAAGGCGAGAAGATTCTTTTGCTTTACTGTTATTGCCGCCATTGATCTCATATTGTTGCTGTCATGAGAAAACCTCTTTAAAATACTGCTTTCATTGTTTAGATTTTTGCAACATTGGAAAATACCAGCTCATCTTTACATTATGAAAACAGGGGGGCCACCTGAGTGACACAACCGTCTAAGCATTGACCTTGTCATCAAGTGAGCACAGGTTTGATTCTCATGGCCAAGAGCCCAAGAGAGAACAATTGACTTTACCATCTCTAGGTGGGTAGGATGTCCCATGTCCCCCACCCCCCATCACTAGATGATACTAGTAACAGATTGGTTGTCAATGCTCTCCTCCAAGCATGCTGAGCCTCCCAGTGTTTTCATGCCACAAGTTTTTACCGCTTATGCATTTGTTTCATAAACTACAGATTTTTATTATTGTTAAACTTCAGAAATGTGTTGAGTGAACAACTATGAATGAACAAATATCAAATAAACTTTCCTTTTTAAGATGAAATAATCTGTAATAGTGCATGTCTGACATCCAATTAACTGGTTGTGTGGTGATGTAGACTCAAATTCTAGATTTCTAGATCAAATTATTTCATTTTAAATGCACTCGTTACTGTTTCAGCACTTAATAGTGGTCTAGGTGGGTAGGATATTTGCCTCTGGACCAGTAGGTCAAGGGTTTGAATCCTACCTTCAGCATACCACTACTGGGTTCCTGAGCAAGACCTTTGACCCAGCGAGACAGTCCTCTGTAGTTAGGGAACAGAAGTTGCTTTGGATAAAGGCATCTGCTAAATGCCGTAAATGTAATAGCTCATTAAATAACAATTGTCTCGTGATGCACATTCTAATTATATTAGGGGCTTTTTGTAGGTCAGTAGTGATTAATAAAAAATGACATTTTCTGGGAATTAAAGGAACTCAAATGGTGAACTTGCTGTATTTACATATTAGGAAAGAATATTGAGTGTATTTTTAGTAAATATTAAGCGAATCATATGCTAAAGATCTCAGTATGCACAAAAATATTGGACCGGAAGTATAATTGATAAGCCGAGGCATGTTTGAACTTTAAATTTTGCTTCTTTAGTTTAGCTTCAAGGATATACTGGAACCGAGTAGTCACCAACATAGCACAAAGGGTTCTGTAAAATCACCAAAACTTCATCAGCCTGCTCGAATAGCATCCAGATCTTCATTATGGTGGAGCAGACTTCTGGATGTAGTTTAGGGCAGCTTTGTGAATTTCATATTGTTACTTTAATAACAAATTTTATCGTAGCTTTACGATGCAACCAAATGTAATTACATTTTGAACCATTTGTAGTGGTCCATTTGTCATGAATAACTCTCGAAAAGACAAAAAATGCAAATACTCCTGTGTTGTTTTAATTTGACAGTAACTACATGCCTGTATGTGCAAAAGTCTCAGCCCCTGATGATTTTGTTGTGTAAGGAAATAATTTAATATCTTAATATTTTTAATATCTACAGAGAACACACTTGCAGTTATTTAATGCTTATACTGTTTATTTGCTGAATTAAGCAACAAAATTAAATCCCACCTATGCTAAAGTAAAGCCATGCCTTAAAATCCATTCCATAATGTTAAATTCAGAATATGAATAGAAATTTTGAACTAACATTTGCAGGATGCCATAATTAATGTTTTAGGTTGTGTATTTATTTCCCCTTCTTCAAAAATCAACTACATATGTCCATGGGTGTTCAAACTTTTGCCTGTATATGACTGTATCTGCAAAACAGGCTTGTAAAGAGTGAATCTTCAGGGAGATCTGGAGAGGCTGAAGCTTCTGACTCCCTGCCAGGTTTTGAATTATCTCTCTGGAGAGGTGAAGTCAATGGGATTAAATATGGTTAATTATGCTTCGGGTCCATCATATACATTCACTTATGAATACACCCCCCCCCCCCCCCAAACGCACACACACATATGTATAGTGCTGACTCTCCAGGCCTGAACATCTTATCCTCGTCTGTGTTCATAATTGAGGTTGCACTCCCTCTCTTTCTCTCGGTCCTTCATGTTTCTTCTCGTCTGCATCTTTGCGCTTGTAGACGGAGAAGGGGCTCGAGGCAGAGGGAAGCTGTGGGCCTGTCCCGCGAGACACAGGAGCCCATCTGTCTATCTGTGTGTGTGTGTGTGTGTGTGTGTGTGTGTGTGTGTGTCCTGCTGAAGTTAAACTAAGACCCAGCTCCTCCTCAGAGATCCCCTCCAACTCCCCCCATCTGAACAGACAGCAGATGGAGCCCCCCCGAAACACTCCTCTGCCATGTTTGTTTAATACATTTAATTAATATTCCAAACTACCTCAATAGAGACCCACTACAATCCACCCCTCCCTCTCCTCCTCCCTCCTTCTTCCTTACCTTTTGTTTCCTCCCTCCTTGTTCCGTCTCACCTCCTTCTCTGTTTCCTTCTCTTTCTTTGTTTTGATTTGTTTACCTTCTTCCTCTCTTTCATTACTTTTTATATATTTCTTCTTTCTTTCACACTACTTTCACACTTCTGTCTATCTATCTATCTATCTATCTATCTATCTATCTATCTATCTATCTATCTATCTAATCTTTTTCACTCTCACATCATCATCATTTACTCATTCTCTCATTCTCTCTCTCTCTCTCTCATGCCCCCACCCCAGTCTCTGTGTATTTATCCCTCTGTTCTGATAGACCAATCAGTGCTGATTGCTCTCATACACTGAGACACTAAGCATGCCCGGGGGTCGTCTCTAAATGAAAAGCTCTGTGTGTTTCTCACGGTGTCTGACGTGTTAATTACGCGCTGCCCCCAGGACCAGCCAGACCCCGAACGGCTGCTTGGACATCGTCCACTGACGGCAGCGTCAGGCCCGTACGCACTCAGACAAAACACTGTGGCTCCAGTCCTCGGGAATATTGGATTGGACGTCAAATCCGACCGGACAAGACATCATGACCCCTGGGTGATGCCGGCCCACGATTAACAAGACTATTTTTAAAAGGCACTTTCCACTGCGGCCGCTGGTCAAGATTAGAGCCAGGGGATCTGGCCTGCTAAAAGACAAACGAAGACTGCGACTGTCATCTCGCTGCCTTATTATTCTGTTCTGGGGACTAAAGAGGGAACGGCTGTCATGTAGAAGTTCTGACAGACGGACGCCTCGCACCAAGACTGGAGGCTGCTGGGAAACAGATGTATTAATTAGTGATCATTACCAGGAACTCAAAAAGGTCAATAATGGAGAGGCGTTTAGATGAGGGATGTTAATTGTGTGATGTTGAAAGTCTCTCACCATCTTTCCATCAAAGACGAGACCATATTTAAATAACACAACTCTTACAAACCAATCTGACCTCATTACAGACATCTGAGCTCCAGCCAAGATTAAAACTATAAACTACAGTCTTATTGTGCCTTTAATTATTTCATTATTCTAAAAACTATGAATGTGTTTTGTAGTTATTAGATGGGTGTACAGGGGTCTAGCAGTTTAAACGGTTACCCGCTAAGAGGTTAAGTAAACATAAATAAACCAAAAAATCCTATTTTTTTACTGACACATATGAACAAAAAAAATGTTCGTATGTTCGTAAGCTTAAATAAACTGACAGAGGGAAAAACATTATTGGACTTTTAATAACATTAGTGCCCTGCAAAGCCAATATTAGCAAATAAAGTTTAGTGAGGTCTACAGCAAAAAATAATTACAGCATTTTGGTTCAGCTTTGACCTGTTCCTCTCGGCAAACTGCCTTCAATTCCTCAAGGTTATGAGGGTCCCTCAGATCAACTGACAATGATTTCGGCTAAAGGTTTGGGGTCCTTTTCTTGCTTAAGATGCTATAGAACTGTTTGCAGATAAACAGCCCTATATCAAGATGCTCCCACCTTCGTACTTCACTGTCCTTGGCATTATACGTGGGACTATCCTTTCTCCAAACCTATTTTTGTTTCCAGTGTTCAAATGTTCAACAAAGCCGAAGTTGAGTGGACTAGTAGTTTGATGACATCATCACACACAGGCGTCCAACACTGAGCAACTTTTATGAAAGTTCTCTGTAACATTTACAGTCGACATGACAATTAAAACAAAAAGGCTAATGCCCTGAATTTACAGGTAAATTTAGCATTCAACTGAAAGTGAGAACAGTTTAAGCTGCGGCGGCACTCAGTGTCCTCTGGACTGGATGCAATGCTAGCGTTAGCCATGTTCACTAGCGGAGCCGTTTCAGATGCAGAACGCCGGCACTGTTACTGTACTTTAACACTGACTTGCAGGTTGTGCAGGTCACCGAGATGTTTATGTGTCTAGATTGAAGGATCTCTACACATGTGATGTGCTAGTCGACTAGTCGACCTCTCCCTCTCTCTCTCTCTCTCTCCCTCTCTCTCTCTCACTTTCTCTCTCTCTCTCTCTCCCTCTCCCTCTCTCTCTCTCTCTCTTTCTCTCTCTCTCCCTCTTTCTCTCTTTCTCTCTC
>JBBJLR010000034.1:10681475-10709977 GCA_037577145.1 Brachypetersius gabonensis
TCTCTCTCTCTCTCTCTCTCTCTCTCTCTCTCTCTCTCTCTCTCTCACACACACACACACACACACACACACACACAGCACATTCAAAAATCCTGATCAGCACCCACTGTTTTATGTTAGCTGTCTATCTCGATTCACTTCAAAGTGAACGGCTGCAAACGGACAGAGCTGATAAAGGAGGGACTGATAGTACAGGAGAAACAAATGAAGAGCGTTTTTGTTGAGCGCTTGATGCTCTGCTCACTCCCGTCACGGCTATCTGCTGATAGCAAGGGTTCACCATCCACTGGCTGGCCCAGCATGGCCGTAAAAACACATTGCAGGTGTCTGGAGGAGCATCCATGTCGGGGAGTCAGGAGACTGATACAGTCATCACCAGAGAGAGAGAGACAGAGAGAGAGAGAGAGAGAGAGGGAATAGCCTTGAACTAAAGATACTGTGGGACAGATTCCCTCAGCTCTTTTATTATAATACAAACAAAGAATATTTTTTATGGTATACAAATTAATCACCCCTTTCCAAAATAAACAAATAGAAATAGTTGCGGGTATGAAAAAAGACAACAGCGATACCTTAATCTAGACAAACTGCAGTTCCGCTACAGTCTATTTAGGTATTACTGAGCGATACGAGGAATGCTGATAGTAGGCACTTCAAGAAACCTGTTTATCAAGAATGTAGTTGATGCTTTCTACTGGACTAAGCCGACAAATTAAATTACGTGCAATGTGAGTGTTTATTGAGTTATAAACAAAGGGAAACATGGTATTTTATGAAATACAACATTCACAGTCCATCCATAAATTCCCCGTACACCAGCCCAGCCCATCCTAGCCAATCCCTCACAACAATATGAACGATTGGCTAAATTTTTAAAAATACATTTGCAATAAGAGTACAAATAAAATTATAACGATACTTCAGTATCACTATTTGGACAGTGCACTGTAGCTGTTTTGCGGATTATTTTATTACATTTAATTTACATTGAACTAAATGTTTTCTAAAATCACCTTAATTTCCCTATCCTAACCCTATTAGTGCCTTTGTTATTTGTCCAGGACAGACACAAACCCCATTGCCCCTTGAAAGTGACCATTCCATTGGATGTAGCTTTATGGATCAAGCCTGTCAGGTGGAGTGAGTAAAAACATTAAGCAGACTTGAACTTTAGACCTATAAAATGGGTTTATCATTCAGTACTTATAAAAGAGTATGTTTATCCCACAAGGCCAGCGATATACCTGCCCCTTCTGACCTAATGTCCAGATTTCTTGCTACCAAAATTATGGAACTGAATCACCCCTTATAATGACACAAATAGGCCGAGTTGCAGTGTGAACAAAAGTTAAACTTGAAATTATTTATTCATGTCATTAATGATAACACTGTGACACTTTAACCACTGCATCACCCGAAATATATCATAACTCCAGCGGCACTTTTTTGACACCGTTTTGGTAAGAGCTTGCTGCGCCGTCCCAACTTCAACCATTTTGCCTTGAGTTATCATCCAGCTCTTTGACTGGGACTTGGCCTTGCTGTGCTGAGGAGATGCTCTTAAAACAACATGTGCAGGTGGTAGTAGATTTGTGAAGAATGGTAGATAAGGCAAAGCCCGAGAATCGTCTGAGATTCACTGAAGTATTTAAAACACTGGCTCGCCTTCAAACGTCTGAATGGAGAGAAATTCAACCGTTTGAACGGATGTGGGACGGCGTCCAGCATTACCTAAACACAGCGCGTCTCAGCGAGAGCAGACAGAAGGGTATCAGAGTGGTACCGGCAGCTGCAGAACCATTAATTAATATCCTTTGGTATGTTCACGGGGCAAAAAGCCTTGAACATGTGTGGGAATAAAAATGCTAAACACCGCCCTTAATTAGAAAGCACAAGGACATGGAGTATAGTGGCTTTCAGACCTCTAGGCCTCCTTTCATCAGACACCATTTTATTGCAGCCGAAAGAGTCATTATCCATTACTTCTATACATAATGTTTTATATATACTATTGTTCTTAACGCTCTGTGATAGTGTTGGATAGCGGACTCATGGGTAAAAGTGCCGTACGCTCTGTTCTACAAATAGCACACAATGGAACACTTAGAGAAATAGAGGCCTTGTACAATAAAAACGGAGACTTCTATATCCTAAGCACACGCTATCAATCTTGGGAGATGAAATTTTTCAGTCTCCACTTGAGTTTATGGGGAGGAAAAACTTTCGAAAAGCTGGCCGGGCTCCAGGAGAGAGCAGAAATTATGTTTGGTCGGGACATTTCTTCAAAGATAGTATCTCTATGTTCGAACGCCACGGCATCAGTTGAGTAGGAATCGAATACCAGGTCTACAAATCACAGCAGAGTGCTTATCTTCTGCCAGATCCCAAGGGCTGAACTCCACGGCTAAGCAACATGTCAGGCCCCGAAACAGCATAGGGATCAGAATCTGGAAATAATAAATGCAGAGGACGGACTGCTTTGATAAAAAAAATGTGAAAATGTAAAAGTTACTGTGTTTATACTGAGAATAGCAGCACCAAGGGCGAGAGGTCACTGTTACACAGAGTGCCAAGCCATTGTTCTACTGATGATGTCTTCATGCCATCGACTCATCTAACCACACAATAGCAGGTGAAAGTGCTGGAACTGTTATCATTTCATGCCAACCCGTAACCCACACTGCTAATGTCTCAGCATTATTCAAGGAGACATTTTGTTCTCCCAAGTCATCAGCATGTTCTTAACACTTGACACCATCTTTAAAGCTCAGCAGTTAAAAGTGCTAATAACCACATTTTAGTGCAGCAAGGTTTATAAGCCCTGTCCTGCCAGATCATTTGGCAACAAAACTAACAAGAGTACAGTTACTTGAAGAGAGATGTCTCTGGCGGTGTCTGGGTTCACTGGCTGGTCAGCCCATGAGGGGCTTTCCAAAGGGAAGACATAGCTGGATGATATCATTATACACTACTTAAAACCTCAATCAGGAACTGTAGAAACAGTACTATGGTCACAACGGTTTAGAAGACTGTTATTGTACATTTTAGAGGCTTGCTGGTTAAATGCTTTAACCCTTTGATTGCAATTCACAATTACAAAAAATGACAAAAAGGTGCTGTTCATATATTGTGAACTCTTGGTTAGCATGATGTACCTTTCATGCTCCGTTGATCAAAAGCTTATTTCCCCTCAGTCACATTTAATTACTTGAAGATGACTTATAGTAACTAAAATATTTGTTTTGTTTTAGGGTCTACAATAAGTGTTATATATATAGAAAAATCTATAAAATAGAAGTATAAAATAAAGAATGGAGGGCTCAACCTAACTCCTAATTATATCCAATCCTGGTTTTTAAAGAGACCTCTCACCCCTCGAAGCGTCACTATCGTTTTCTTTCAACTGGGGAGCTTGGTGAGAGAGTCAGTGAAAGCTCACTATATAAACACCACTCGGTGACTAGAAAGTGATCCATCAATGTGCACTGCCATTGTAATGCACCTAAGACTGATTAAGTCAAAGCCAGCTAAATCATCTGAATTCCTGCTGTGCCTTGGCCCAGCTTGCTCTCTAGATTAAGATGAAACGGCCAGCACATTCCTTGTTTAGATAATTAATGATGTATCTGTAACTGATGGTTGTCTAATCGTTTAACAGACTTAAACTTAGAACCAATCACATCTGGTTTATTCTGTTTAACGTACAGTCCTAAGTGAATTTTGTTGTTCTTTGATAATATCTGGTGAAGACACTTTTCATGATGGCACTTTGTATGTAAGAAGTCCTCACAACAACAACAACAGGGACGCTATCTTTTAAGATCGATAGGAAGTTATAAATTATCGTTGCAAACTTGATTCGCATCACAACTGAAATAAACAAAATACGGAAGAACATTTGACCACTGTTGTTATTGCACGATGGAAAAATGCAGACAGTGGCACCATAAAGCCAGGAATGGAACTGATTTCAATCTGATGACCTCTGATCTCATTTTTCCCATAATCTGACAGGTCATTAAAGGGTGCAGTGCTGGTCGTTAATCTAGCAGTAGGGGATAAATACACATAAGTATTTCCCGCAAAAAAAAAAAATTGAAGAAGCAAATTTACAGACAAAATTCCACTCACACACACACACACACACACACACACACATCGCCTCTTTATATGGCAACTATGACAACAAAACATGGTATGTCTACTGAAGGATCAATCAGGAGGAAAGAAAACTAAGCTCAAATAAAAGAGAGACAAACACAGTGGGAAGTAGATTGATTTGGGGAGAAACTAGCTGATGAATACTTTATAAGTCACACAGCAGATGCTTATTAGTTGATGGAGGAAGGCAAAAGTAAACAAAGTTGTGGTGAACTGACTATGACTCAAGTCACTGGAGCAAATCTGAGTAACACCGGCGGTGTAAGCCAGTACAATCACCACGGAAGTAGAACCCTTGTGATGGACCCTCAATGTGTGGGACCCTGAGAAAAAGGCTTCAAGCCTAAGGCCTAAGGTCTCACCCCCTGGCATACCGGAGGCTTACTCAGACGTAGCCGTCCATCACAAGATCTTTTTTTTGAGTATTTAGTTACGAAAAGTGAGAAGGCACAAGGAAACACAGCTTTTAGGTGTAGAGCAGCGAGGAAATTAACACTATCACTGTCAGTCGGATAACAAAGAAGACCCGATTTCTCCACCGTCCCACCATACCAAAGCCGTCACAATGATTTAATTTTAAAAGTGTGCAGGAATATGAAACAAACTGTATTTCTCCAAAAACGCAAAAAATGAGGACAAAGATGGGAAAGCCAGAGAGGAGGAAAGATCCGAGGGAACATTTGAGAGGTTCACCTCATGAGTGAGGAGCAGTCATGGGTCGCTGGGTGAGATTAATGGTGCATGTCATTGGGGCCTCATGTAGCAGCCTCCATATCTGTCTCATTCCTTCTGGCTCACAGATACCCCCATTACTTAAGTATCAAAAACAACGAGGTCGGAAACAACAGCAGCTTTCACTCATTCATAAAGACTGACAAACGTCTCTATGACTATTTAGGTTAAGTAGTAATACTCTCAGTCGCTAATGACTGCACAGAACAAATCCTTAAAGAGTTGTATTTTAATGATGATGTTACATAGACATATAGTTATTGATAAAAGTCAAAAGGTCAAAAAGAGTTTTTTGTGGCATGTTATCATCTTCAAAAGTTAGAAATTTTGTCAAAAGACTTGTTTAAACGATTGTTAAAAGTTCTGAAGTGCACAAATCTTTAAGGAGCTATAATGTCACACAGATATGTAGTTATTGATAAAGGTCAAAAGGTCAAAACGTTTTTTGGGGCATGTATTCACATGGAAAGTTAGACAAGAAGTGTTAGTTAAACAAGTGTTTATTAAAAGCTCTAAAATGAACAACCAAAGGGTGTAAAATGGCTAAATTATAAAAAATATTTTTCTCTTATAAAGCACTTATGGTAACTAGATATAACAATAAAACAATAAAAATAAAAACAATAAAAAAGCAAACTTTTTTTTTCTTGTTCAGCTGACCAGAGCCCATTAGTTGACACTGATTCAGTACCAATAGGTACTTTAGAATAGCAAGACGCCAGCCATCTCTCCGACCCTATAAAAGTTAGTAACTAAATACATTTGTTGCTTAATGGATCTCAGCATGTCATTCATCAGCTGTGATTTAGTGCAAGTGAGGAACACTGTGAGATGGAGGCCAGACTCAGAGTGGAGTTTGGGGGCATGGCAGTTTTACAAGATCCCCTGGAGTGCACAAGCACTCTCCATCATCCAGCTAGGACGTCCCACAGCAAGACTTATAGCCCAACACTTCAACAAGGACATGGCTAATGCAGGACGGCAAGTGGGTTAAGACAGGGCTTTGGGCTCCTCTTCTTTACAGTAACAGCTGAAATGGTTCATCCTTTATGGAGTGCACACCGCTTACTCAGATATAGGTAGCCGTGACACGCATCACATATGGAGGAGTACCATGTACCCGCATAATCGTTCCAGAATTAGAAACGTATGGCGCTTCCACGGTGGTCCTTAAGGAGTATATTTCAATCAAAAGAGTCATCCTGCCCTCACTTTCACATTTCTCTGTGTATGTGTACGTAGAGTAACGAGAAGATAAACAGCTGGTTGAAAGAGAGAGGACTCGTCAGAACAACCGGTCTGAGCTAATTTAGAGCCGTATAAATGATGTGGACGGTGAACTTTAAACTGTGGTGACCTTTGACAGTAGTGGGCAGGCAAGGATTATCTTCTCTTCTCTCGCTGAGAGGTAAGATGAGAAGCCCAGAATGGAGGTGATTCACAGCACTCTGATGGAGAGCAAGAGTGTACTCCTTCATTTAAAAAGACAGAAGGGAAAAGCCTTTTGGAGAAAAAAAAAGGTTAAAGCACTTATTGGTTTGGTGTTCTGTTAAAAGTCAAGCCTGTCTGGCTATTTTTGGTTGTTTGTGTGGGTTTAAATGTAAAAAGAAATGTAATTCATGTTGTATGCAATTTCTTAAGAAATTATTAATATAAGGTACTGGGCAGTCATCCATATAATTTAGATGATTAAGGCAGATGCTACCTGAAAAACTGTGATTTAAATTGTTGTTGTTTTTTTAAATACAGTACACAAGCATTTCGGTATGCTTTCCTAATCCGAAAGAACCGATTGGGTGCTATCTTTTCCAGTCCTGACATCAACCTAATCAGCATATCCACTAGCTTGGCCTCCGAGGCCCCTGCTCCCTCCCTTGTTTGCAGTGGGTGTTATTCTAGTGTTAAATGAATGCTCAGGGTCCAGTGGAGCCCATGGAGGCCAGGCTAATTTGCTGTGGCAGTCAGGACATAGTGATGGAATGTGAATGTCAGCAGGCCCTTTATTTACGCACTATATAAAACCGACTAGTAATTAACACCGGGGTCCCTCCCGCGCTCAAGTGTAATTGACTGTTTCAAAGGACTGCCACTTCATATTCCAGAGTGTGTATTAAAATTACGCTTTCCATATTGCCTACTCCCTTTAAGGATAAGGGTCAGCACTGCTGGCACAGACACTCAAACACATCAGATTTCTTTATGAGGACATTAACATTTTGACATATTAATAATGAGTAAGTGTATTAAGCCGGACCTAAGAGGGACATTGTGCCATCCTCCGGAGGTGCACATTTTCTTTCTGCTGTGTGGTTTTATTTCTGTTGAAGAGAATGTTTATTGTTGGGCACTTTAAAGTGCTTGAAAAAAAGTACAGCATGTAATTTATCCAACAGCAGAACAGAATTACATGCATGAATTATTTTCAATTCAGTGGAACAGATGGGAAAACAAACACACATAAACCCAAAATAAAATCAGAGCAAAATCCAATTAAGTAACAGACATAATATAGAATAATAATACTGCAAAACATTTTTTGCATATTTTTTTGTTAATCCAAATGCTTTAGTTAATATCAAATTCATGACTCCTGGTTGTAATACTTGACCAGAGGTGCCATATAGAACACATTTTGTCAACTGCATTGCCCTAACACGTGTCCATATGGTCTAAACAGCCTCCTTATTGAGAACATAAACTTAATGAGAGAATCATTTGCATTTGTTAATTTGTGTTAATGTGTGTTAACTGATTCCTGTTACTTGTGTATTTTTAATTAACTAAAGTTATAGTTGTCTACAGTTTTTAATCAGAATGCAAATTAGTTGTTTGTTGACAATTAAATGCCCTGTGAGGAACACATAAAACCTCCATGGAGTAATTAGTGTTAATTGGCTATAAACTGTAATTAGCATAGTTTATGTGAAGCAGCTCTTGTTTGTAAGGCATGGATAAGGCATGGAGCAAAGATCAAGAAGTATCCGATTCAGACATCATCCTAGACCATGTTGAATACAAAAAAGAAAGTATTGGCATTGTGTAAATAATTGAAATTTATTCTTTTGTAACAAATCTAACACACTGAAAATTTACAACAGACCAGGTACAAACTCTAAAGGAATTAATTGGTTATAAATATTACATTTAACCTGAGATGACATTTAAGGCTTCGAAACCTCACTTTTCTCTATTCTCCTTCTTTTCTGTGGTCTGAAACCTTCAGAAGAAAGAAACTGCTCAATCTTTGCAATCTGTGCCCTTATGTCACAATGATGATGGTCCTCTTTCTCGAGAGGTGTGGGTATACTTTCCTCAGACACAAGCTGAGACACTTTTCCCAAGCTGTGGAGTCTGGGAGGGGAAGTAGGAGTGCGGTCATGTCTCAACCCATTACCCACGGACTGAGCTGCTGGGCTGCCTAGCTGAGCTGAGCTGAAAGAGATGGGAACCCTGTTTTCCTGCAACAAGAAACAAAAATAGCTAAAAGGTGTAAAAGCACTGGACTGGTTTATGTTATAAAATAACCCCAGATCCTAGAATTTTATCATTCTTAACTGGTTTACTAAAAAAAATCAGTTTTATATATTTTGCTAGATAAGTGGAAAGCCTCCAAAAAAGTTGTCAAACTACTTGGTTAAGAAAGTTATGTGAAGCCATAAAAAAGCTATTTTCATTTCTATCCTAAACCTGTAGCATGAAACAGATTTTAAACACCTAAAAGAAAACTTTTTTCACTACTGAAGTACATTTGACCAGACCAACTTCAATTAGATGTTTAACATGTTCAAACCTAAACGTCCAAAGTTTGTCAAATACACCTAAATAATGAATGAATGAATGAATGAATGAATGAATGAATGAATGAATGAATGAGAAAATATATATGTGCAAACATAGTTACAGACACATTAGATTTCATGAGCTCTTAGCTTTGCTCCATGTCCCCTCGGACTTAGGCTACATGGCAGTGATTTACGATCTGTTACTTTTTCCTGCTGTTTTCTATCAACATTTCATTGAGAAAAATGCTACCATTTCACCCCGGTAAAATACTTTTGTGAACAAGAGTGGTCTAAAAGCCCTTGTATGTATTTGAGGCTCTATGTGCCTCTTAAGTCAACTCACCATGGCCTTCTTCTGTCTGTATGTTTGTGAAACTTACTTTTTCAACTGAGATTTCAGAAAACGTCCGCTTGATTTCATGCCATTCCCCATGATGATCGCGCTTTTGGTCGTGATGAATGTTTGACACATTCAGCTTGTCAAAAGGTTGGGTAATTTCTTGAATGACAAAAAGTAATACTCTGACATTCTGGGACTGCCTTAAGGCTACTATAATGTATATTTTTCAGAAGAATGTTTAATGGTCTTTATTTTGATGGTCCAATGTACAATCTATATAGATCAATAACAACATACTTCAAATTCACCTCAAGCTTTCTATAACCCTAAACCTAACCCTAAACAATGTACTATTAGTGCTACACCTAACTCTGAAACTGTAAGCAGTCGGTCAACATCAGCAGATGGTTTGTTAACAGTTTGTTAAGTTTAAGCTTTGGTAGTGCTTTGGGCAACATCAAAATAAGTGTGACCAATATATTTATACATCACAAACCTACCTCTGTTTCTGAATTTGTGCTGTGAAAATAAAGGGCCATTTAATGTAGTAAGAAGCTCCTGAAATCCAGAGGGCAAAACAGATTTGCTTGGCTCAAATGATGACTCATACCTCTCTCTGTCGTCAAGGTAAGAAGGTTCATTATCAATAATTTGCTTTTCTGTATCATAAAGTTGTCCTTGTTTTGTGAGTCTAGCAATGGATGCAGCACTTTCCTGCACATTTGAGATCTGGGGACTTGGGGAAGCTCCTGGATTCTCCTGTTCTCTCATCATCTGTGTAGATGCACATTTATCTTTTTTATTTCCACCTGGATTTTCTGATAAATTAACAGTAATATCCTCAGGGCTTTGAGAGAATGAGCTAAGGCTGGCAATAGCATTCAGCTCAGCTTCTGGGATGGAGTTAGCCTCTATATTTTTACTTTTATCTTTTATGGTCTCTTGGTGCAAAAGGCTTGCATCCCTTGATAATTTCTCTTGTTGTTTTGACGACTGAGCATTGGATTGTTCAAGGGCTGGGTCAGGAAATGAGGCAGACTGGTGCAGGGTTTTCTCACCATGAGAAGATGTTATAATCGGCTGTGGTGGACCAGCAGTAGGTTCATCTAATTGTCTCTGCTTCATTTGATTGTTATTTTGCAGTGTTTGATTTGTTTCACTATCCACAGGAACTAAAGGCCCCTCTGTGCTTTCACAATTATTTGATAAGACCTTTTGAGGGCTGTTTGTGTCAGGTGCTGTGGTCCAGCACTCAACTTCTTTAAAGTCACTGTCCTGAAATGTCTCGGATGTGTGTTTATCTGATTTATCTCTCATTTCAGAGACACCCAGACTCTGCTCCTCTGGCTTATCCCTTGATTCAGACATCAGTGGGTCAGTGGCCACCACATAAACAGACCTGGTTTCAGGTTCTGATAGACTGGCGAGGCAGCTGTCTGTGTAACTTTGCGCTCCACTCAAATGGCAACCATTATCACATGCTGTTTTAATGACACTAGTTTCCTGTTTGACAACTGGATCATTATGAAGATGTGTCACAGAAACATCAACTCCGCTGATGTTCTCACTCCTATCTGACTGATCTGGAGCCAACGCATCAAGACTGTGTGAAGGTGGAAGCACCAGAGCGGTTCTATCCATCTGTGAACAAACGTTAACCTCACCATTTTCTCCATGAAAGCAATCATCTTTTGCTGCTTCTTGACATTCTGCAGTTCTTTCATCTATGCAAGGAAATTAAATTCATGCATCATTATAAGTTGAAAAATAAGAAGTACAGGTAAGCTTTCTTGATAAAGATATTCTGTCAGCCCAGGAACTTACTCCCCCCGCATCACATCATTCTGTGCAAAAATATTAGTTTTAACGGCGCCCAGCTTGGCTGAAGAACAGAAGCCTACATTCCTCTCACCTGGAATGTCTTCAGCTTCTTTGCAGTGTCTCATTTGTTCATAGTAATTTTGAGGACCGACGTGACCAGGTTCAGTATCTAAAGCTGCATCCTTACAAAGATTACACACTGAGTGCAGATGGACATTGCAGTTTATGTTGCTAGGAGAATCCTTTTGGACAATGAAGCTATCCTCAAAGCCATTCTGGAATAAGATAGTAAGTCAATTTTATCACATCTACTCATCTGGCCAACAATCTCAGCAACACTTTCAAAAGGGATTCATCATGAAAATGCAAAATTAATTCATATTGTATAAAAATCAAAAGAACTGAATCAATGGTATACATGTTTTTTGTATTTATATTTAGAAAAATATAGAAAAATATACAAATCACTACATTTGTTCCTCTTGGCACCATCACATGTCCTTGAAAATTTAAGTGTATCAGTACAAAACTACGTGAAACTTTCTCCAAGACATTTTAACTTTCCCAATACTGTAGATGACAGACCATCATTTTACTATCCCTACCTCGATCCCTACCTCTATAAAAGGTTTGTAACAGTCCTACCTCTAAGCCATGAATATTTTTGGCTTGGTGCGCTGCACAGGAAGACAGTTGTTGATGTTTCTCAAGAAGATCATCATATGTCACTTTCAAAGCCTTTAGTTCTTTTTGATCTGCCTCCATCCTTGCTTGCAGCGTCTGCATCTTTTTGACCAAGCAAGCATAAAGTAACTTACTCTTTCTCAACATTAGAGTCTGCGATCTTTATTTTTGTATTAAATGTTACATTATGGTTATTATATTTTACTTAAATAATAATGTGATTTTGCGGAACTACCTCTTTTTCCAAAGTGAGTTTGGAATTTTTGTACTCTTCTATCACCCGTATAAGCCTGTCCTCTTTTTCTTTACTCCTTTTTTGGATCATTTCATGTTCTTGTTTAAGGACCTGCAATTAAATTAATCACCCGGAAAAATTTTTAAGCAATAATAAATTTTTATATGTTTATTCAACCTGGACAGAGGGTTCTAAACAGACAGAAAAGCCCATACAAATCAGCAAGGTTTTGTCACGTTAATAAAGGTTTTAATCCATGAATAATTATGTGAATTAAATGAAGGGATAGAGTCTATAAAAGAGCAGGGACCATAACTGGAGAATAAACACACTTACTATTATTGAGTTGCAATCCATGCAGCCTAAATGTGCAAATTTAAAATACAATCTTCTCAATCATTTTTATGAGCTATAAATTTAAACCATTATCATTTTAAAGCAAGATAAAATAGTCAGAGTACATGGTAATATTACTGAAGTGAATGAGTGATTTTCAGTGAAGGTCAGCTAGAGCTTTTTGTGGGTATTCTTTTTGATTGCTAAAGTGTGCCCAATATATAAATCTCATGTTTGTCATGTCATCGTCATCTTCAGTCTGCAAATGACAGTGTAGTTTAATATAATTATGAATTTTGTTTATATGGAAAAGAAGTTGTCATGACAGGTCATATTCTCTAATTGTTTACAAATACCCAGGAATATCTACAATTATGATATAAAAATACACACACACACACACACACACACACACACACACAGAGAAAGGGGCATCTTGATGCAGTCTGATGGTCTTGTAGGAGAGACTGACCTGGTACTTCTCTGTGTGTGTGAGGAGTTGCTGTTCAGTTCGGCACACAGCCTGGGTCTGAGTTTGCAATAGCCTCTGGGTATGCTGAAGGGAGCTCATCAGCTTCTGGCAGACACAGTGAGATGTATTGCCGGCTTAAAGATGGGATTACTAAGCAATGTTACCATAGCATTTTTTTTGTAGATTGTATGCAAAAAAGCTAAAATCTGTGAGCGACAGGAAGAAAAACACTATCCTTTTGTCTCTATTTTTCTTGTAAAACTTTACATTTTTGTATGGCTTTCCAGAATCGCACCTGGGAAAACAGAAGCCAATGATTCAAAGCTAATTAACTTACCTGCTGCTTCACCCTTTCTTCAGCATATTCATTGCTGAGTTTCTTATTAAGTTCTGTTTCCTATGAATAGAAAGTTAAGCACTAAACATTATCGCCAAAAGTCCAACTAATATTTTTTACATTTATATATTTAAAGAAGAAGAGTGAGAACTTGTACCACAATCAGCTTTTGTTTAAGTTCCTGTAACTGCTGTTCTTTCAGGAGTAAATTCGAACTTTCCTCTCCGGATCTGCATATCGACATAACCTTGCATTTTACCATTTCACTGTTAAGTCTCTCCACATCCTACACAATAAGATAAAAGTGTTTATATTTTAATCGCCCTGTAAATACATAAAATGGATTTACAGAATTCAGATCAAAACTAGTTTTGCTGGTTACTGATTGCACAAATTGTCAACTTAAAATTACCTGTTTTAAAACAGAAATTGCAGATTCTTGTTTTTTATTGATGGATGTAAGCTTTTTGTTAAGCCGCATTGCCTCTTCCACTTCATGAAAAAGAAAACATTTAAAGAGGTTTTATTTGTGTTTTATATTCCTACATACGTTGTACTTTAAATGACATTGCATGCAATTGCATATTGCATCTATAAATCTACTGTTTAACTACTGCATGAAATGATGAATGCACTTAGTCCAATTATTTTTAAAATAATAAAATACGTATTACTAAGAAACTTAATAACATGACACTACATAATGCAAGGGAAACTATATAGTACATACAAACTAATGAAAAAACATCTATTAAATGAATGAATGTCTTATAATTGCGTTCATAAATACTGATACTGCTGTTTGGAAGTAGATAATAATAAGTGTACCTTTATTTACAAACGTACACCTTTATTTGTGTACGTTTCAGAACGCATTCTAATCTGCTGAGCTTTAATAGCTGGCTCTGGGACATAGACACTTTATTTAATAAGGCTGCATTTGACAGTGATAAATGAGGCGTTTGTTTCTGATGCCTAGCATACCGTTCTGCTCCAGTTTCTCGTGGGCCTGTTTGACCATGGTGCATTGTCTCATTACAGTCCCGAAACGCTTCTCCACCTCTCCCAGCTGATTCAGATGTCTGTCCTTCACTTGAGTCTGCAGCTGCAACTTCTGCTCCTGCAAAGTATTTGCACTGTATTCCTTTCCCATTACAGCACGAGTAACAGCAGATGAAAAAGTTATATACTTATAGAGCGAGCATTTCTCACACAGAGTTCACAGTCCATACAACCATTCATTTAGAAAAGCATAAAGAGAGAAATCTGATAAAAGGGCCATGCAGGGTTGTCTCTTTGGGTCTGAAGACCTTTGTTTAACATCTTGGCTGAGTGCTTCTTCTCCCCATCAGATATGCGAACCCCCCACCTATCATTACTGTTTGATTGTCAGATTTTCTCTCTGTCACTTGAAACATTAAGCAGATCATGGCCCCAATATAAAATATTTTAATAGTGGTATTTCTCTGCTGCACTGGCAGTTCAAGTGTCGTGCACACTCCCTATCCGTTACTCCTGATGAGCCGCTCTCCCCTCCCCACATCCTCCTATTTAATTCTTCCCTCTCCCACCTGCCTCTGTCAACAATTTATATAATTGGAAATCCTTACCAGCTCGCTTAATTTCTTCTCCAAATTGTACTTGAACAACTGTATGACAGTAGAAAAAGAAATGAAAGTTTTGTTTATAACTGTTTTTCCAGTCTTAAAAATACTGTTGAACCAAAATGTGTAACTTACTGGAGGTGCTTACTACTTAACCCAAACACACAACACATTTATACATTTATAATCCTGACACCTCAGTTGTAACAACAGTGTATTAAAACATACAAGAAATCCCACACTTTATTTATAGTAATTTCCCAGCACTACCTAAGCATAAACACATAACAAGCACCATTATAGCTCAATTGGACGATGGAACAGGGTGTGTGATGAACCATACAAGAACACATATATCACCAACATTGTGTCATTTGTCTGACAACACCAAATAGACCTACACAGACCCCCACTCAAAAGGTCAGCTATGAAATGAATTTTCCCAGTGCTGACTTATATTTCCCAATAGGGACAGAAAGAAAAAGGAGTTTTGAGTGGGCAAAACACATGATTACTGCATAAGAGTCTACCTGCAGCAACTTCAGTTCTTCTTTTAGACTGGAGATCTCTTTGTCCTTCAGTTCAGCCATCAGCTGGTGCTTTCCCTTCCACATTAATTAGCATGTCATTAGTCCAATTAGAGATAATTTGCATATTATACTATTTGTGCAGATAAATGCAACATTAGTGCAGCAGTCTATTAGAGAACAAAAATGCATATAATTATATACCTTCTCTCCTTCAATTCCTCTGACCTGAGCCTGAAACTTAATGTATGATTTTTAGTATGTTATAATAATTTCTCTTTGCACTTTAACAAAGGTGGCACTATAACTTCATAATTATATTACTGAACACTGTATAAATAAGCATAATAAATATCACCTCCTACCTGCTTTTTAACAGCAGCAAGAGATTCTGAGTGTTCATTTGTCATTCTGACAATCTGACTCTGTAATGACTCCTGAGAATTTACACAAATATTACATTCAGTTCATTAAATATCAGTTTTTTAATGACAGTCAGTTGCCAGTTTACCCACCTTCTGCCACTCTAGTTCTTGCTTCTCCAGTACAAGTTTACAAATTTGAGCTTCATAGTGTATTTCAGCTTCCTGAATGGAAATCGTTCAGAAATAGACATTCTGAATAAACAGTCAGTAAATCTACTTAGGATGAATATTCAAATTTCAAAAGAAACTACACACACAAAATAAATAAATAAAGCTCAAAGTAAAAAGCTGTACACAAATCACATTTTAATGGCTTGTGCAGAATGTTTTGGAAATCAGTGGTGCATTGAAGAGAAGATATTAGCACAAAGCCTGCCTTGTCCTCCTTCAGTAAAGGTAAAAGTAAATGGCTTCTTACATAGGGACTTTTTATATGTACGTAGGAGTTTATTTATATTTCCCATTAAACTGTGCTACCAGCATAGCATACTTGAAAACGCACACTAGATAAAGCTGTTAACTTCTTGCAAAGGGACTATAAATTATACAGAGATTTTGCCCTGCATAAAGGACATTAAAGTTGTTAATCCATGTACATTTTAAAGGACAGGAGCTTTATTAGCTAAAATTACTTAAAAGAGGAAAAAAGGTCTGGCATCTCAGAACAAAAACGTCTCATTATGATTATTTAAACAGAAACATCCTTAGAAGGGTTTGGCATAACTTTGGATGATTAATTTCACACGTGAAATGATTTTCTAGTTTTCTAGAATATTCATTTCTAGTTGCGCTTCATATTTGTACCTCGTTAAATAGAAGTTCCATCAGAAACACTATATTTGGCCATTCTGATATAACATCCGCTTTACTTTTAGAATGTACACTGAAAGGTGCATGATGGTATTCAGCTGAGTACAACAAATCTGACAGCACGCCCTCCAGTTTAACCTTCAGGCCAATAAACCAGAGAACTACAAAGTGTTAGTTTAATGGCATGCCTGAGGAGCGGACTGATTTAATGTCTTTGTTCCCCACCAGCATGATAATAACAATAAAAGAAGGGTGATCCAATACTTTAGTTTTGGTCCTACAACCTTTGATTGTCCAGTGTCAGGTTTTAAGTGCTTGCTTGAGGGAAACAGTTTACAAGCACAAAGACGTGAATTTGTCAGGTCCTGCTTGCATGACCCCATCCTGATGTAAATGTGTCTGCAGCTGGTTTCATCCCAAATGGCCCAAAAATGCTGCTATCTGCCTCATCCCAAAACCCATAATACTACCCCCACGAAATTACACTTCTCAGTTCTACTTCACTTGGCCAAATAGAGCCGTTATACCAAGAAACACAAATGTGAGGACATCTATTATTTTTGACTCACCTGCCTGCTTATAGCTTACCATCTGGCAGAGATAAAAAATTACTATTAAATCTAGTTGTTACTAGAAAAAGAATAAGCTGGTTGTTTTGTTGTACCTTTCATTGTACATTTCTGGAAGGGAAGCTTCCACCAGAGTCAGCGTTTGTGTGATGATTGACTAAACTAATGACTACAACATCTTGCTTTAGAACTACAACATATTTCATATTTTTATTCATTAAGAAATATAGCATATCCTGAAAAATGATTAGCTGTTGTAAAATATTATTTTTAATGCTATGTTAACGAAACAAATATTTGGTCTGTTACAATTAATGTTAATTAACTGTATTTAAAATGAATGAATCCAAATTGAGTGTGCAGCCAGGCAAATTCACCTTTTCAAGCAAAAACGTTTTTTAAAACAAGCAAAAACAATTTTAGAGTGTGTGGTAAAGACTGGCTGCAGCTTTGTGCTAAAACATATACTAACACTAGAATAACAATGTTTAGTCATGCATATAGAGTATTACAACGCAAATTGTGTTTTTACCCTGTGAATATGCAACTCCTCCACTGCCTCAAGAAGACTTGTCCTAAATTCCAGAAGCTGTACTGAAATAATTCTACTGTCAGGTTCCTGAGCAATTTCTGATGACCTCAGTTCACACTCAGCACCTTCCTTCTCAGTCTGGATGAAGATAAACAAAACAGCATAATGATATATTGCTATATATAACAGTATGTGTAATACTTTGCTCTACTGATTAACATTTTTACATACCACAGACTTAAGCTGGTGGGGTTCAATGTCAATGCTTGGCTCCATATGGCACTGAAAATATAATTTACCAATTCATATGAATAATTATATATGGTAAAGACTTGGCAATGTACAAAATATCATCTTCATTTAAAATGGACTCTCAAATAAATGAACATGTACAAGTGCACAGCCTTGGCAGTGGATTGAAACTCTCTTACCCATCAAGGTGAAAATGATGCCAGGCTAAGAACATAATAGGGGTCAGAGCAATAAAACTGAATAGACAGATTGCACTGTCATTGAGCTGGAATTATATAAGTTATTTAATTTGACCTGCAGTTAGTCCTCTGTCTGCCCACTGTGCCTGACTTCAGATGTGGGAGGTCTTCACTTTGCCTGACGCCTTTATAGAAGAGAGGCTTTTTGTCCATTTAGCTGTTGCCGTTATCAATCATGTGCAGGAATTAAATGATCCTGTAAGAATCTGCTACTATCACAGATGACCTGGGGGCCAATGTCTTTATTTGCTTCTTCACTGATTCACTTCAACAGATATTAAACAATTTTATAAGCCATGAAAGGCAAAATTAAAAGGACACCATCCATAAAATGGGATAATTCCCTGCCTACAGCTGGATGTCTGTATTACCTTCAGTGAACTATTTCATAACGGGTGGTGTAATGAAGAAGGCAGTGGTCAGGACATCTGGGAGCTGGGAGCAGAGGGGTGATATATAAAAGAGCAGTCACGACATGTGAGTTCATGTAACATCACTTCAATATTTTGTGTGTCAAAATCCAACTTAGCTTGGGGGTGGGGACATTAACCCCTCTAATATGGGTGCCTCCCACTCTCAAACAAACTAGTATGGTTTTGAAAGCAACGATTTTACTCAGACCCATAGGCTAATAACTACTTTCCAGAAAAACTACTTTCCAGTGTGAACTTTCCAGAAAAAACAATAAGAGTCTTCTGTAAGAGATCAGTTTTAAAAGATAAATGAACATTTTTTTTTAATGAACAGATAAACAAAAATGTGAATTATTTAATACAATTTGTTTAGCCTCATCTGCTAACTTACCTTGTACCTTTAAAATGCCAGAGGTTCTGAGGAGTTAGCTTAGCATAGTCAACTTGAATAAATGTCAAAGTGCAAGGCTTTGTTGTTTTATATAATTGATGTTTGTTCTGTTTCTAAGCTCTTTGTCTTACAAGATCGCCTGTAAGCTTTAATATTTAGTATTTTTGTATAATTAACTTAAAGTAGTAATGAAACATTTAAGGACCGGTTTTCAACTTTTCTGTGGCACGAGCTGGACATTCTGGACAATTCCCGCCTAAATCTCGCCCTTCTACGGCTCAGCAGTCAGTCAGAGCAGATCTCAGATCAGATCTCTCGGTAATTAAGGGGTTTATGTCCACAAAAAACTGAATTTCGATCAGCCCTGATACTCTCGTGATGTTCTATGAATTCATGCTTACCTCGTTTGTCCGAATCTTGTTACTGGCTCTTTTGATCCGATTCACTTCCAACTGAAGCTTTTATGATTATTTTCAGTAATTTATTTACTTAGACTTTATTCAGATCACTCTCAAGGTTTGCACACTAAAATAACACTATAGTAAAATAATACTTCAAATTAGCACTATAGGTAAATATCACAACTCACACAAAATAACACTGATTAAACGCGCAACCGTTTAATCTGTGTACGGATTGAATATTATAGAATGTAAAAGCTTCATCGTCCACTTTCCTGTCATGCATAGAAAACAATAGAACATCATTATCATTAGTGAAATTTGTTGGACTAAGAGTACCCCCAAAGTTAGCTCAGTAAAATAACACTGTATAGCAAAACAACTCTTTTCATTTAAGTAGAATAAAGGTAGTGCAATATACTCAGCTACTGAATGTTAAGCTTGTTATCTTATCATCTGCTGCTGTTAAATTTCATTTTATTGCATTAACTCTAAGTCATTTTCTGCAAGTACAGCACACAAAATCTTACACACAGCAATGCCACTGTTACTCTAATGTTCCAGTCATTGTGTGGCGCTATTGTTTATTGTCTATACTTTTTCTATTGTCATAATATCTTTTATTCTTTATTGTTGACATTAGTATGTTAAGGAGGCAAACACTTCCCTTTTTGCCTCTTAATGAAGTTCTGTATCATAACAAAAGTAGTAAAATAGTAAATGTAGTAAATTCTAAAACAATATTATTTATATTTATGTACAATCATGCAATGCTTAATACATTTAATACATTTTAACACATTTTAATACTTTTAATCATTTTCTTTGACTTTTTTCTGTAAATTGTAGCAGGTTCCCCTCATTTAAATTGACGGCTTCAAAGAATCGGTTCGCCCAACGGAAGAGATGGGCTTTCCGAATCTATTTGGAGAACCGATTCTTTTGAGCCGAGTCAGTGGCAGTCCGACTTCGCCCTCCTAAAGCTGTTAAGCCACGCCCCAGGGCTGTCATTGGCTAGTCATTTAAACTGAAAATCAAGCCTCTGATTGGATAATTGATGTGTTGACGGAAAACAATTCAGCTGGACATGGTGGAGGCGTCTCGGTGAGGTGTTTCCATGGCTCAGCTCTTCACACGCAAGCCAGTTCCAGAAACACATGCTTTGCTGACACCCAGTGTTTGAAAACAGTAGGACCGTTTCGCAATTTTTCAGGGACACCTCCAGCCAGTTTACTGCACTTACCTCGCACTTGTTTTTAACATACACTACAGGGACAAAAGTATAGGGACGTCTGGCCATTACACCAACAAGGAATTTAAGGCCTTTTTATATGAAGTTGGTCCATCTTTGCAGCTTTAACAGCTTCCAATCTTCTTGGAAGGGTTTCCAAAAGATTTTGGAATGTCTGTGAGAATGTGTGCCTGTTCATTCTGTAGAGCATTTAAGAGGTCAGGCACAGATGTTGGACGAAAAGGCCTCACAGTCTCTGTTCCAGTTTATCCCAAAGGTGCTGGATGGGGTTGAGGTCAAGGCTTTGTGCAAGTTCTTACACATCTAACTCATCAAACTATGTCTTTATGGACCTTGCATTTTGCATTGGAGCACAGTCATGCTGGAATAGAAAAGGGCCTCCCCTAAATTGTGTCCACTATTGTCCGAAATGTCTTGTTATGCTGAAAGATTAAGATTGCCTTCACTGGAAGTGTGTCCATATAGTGTACATATATAGCAGGGGCAATATTTTAAATAATGCCGTTTTTAAATTCAAAACCACAGTACAAAACTGAGAGAAAGTAACAGTAAATGAAACAAATGAACATGATAACAGTTACAAGATTCATTGTATTTTCCATCAGCTGTTCCCTGAAAAGTATTTATGACTGAAACGTTTAAAAAAGAAACAAAAAACATGCAATTTCATTTATTTATAGAAAAGGCTAATTATAGATCCATATAGAGGCCTTATCACCTGACCTAGGTTAGAAGCTGAGCTGTTCCAGTCCAGACGTGTGGTCTAGCTGGAGTTAACTGTAAATTACTGCAATACTGTGCAGCTGACAAGGCATGATCCAAATTTTACACAAATGATAAAATACTACTTTTAAAATATATCTCTATTACATAACATAATTATGTGTTAATTGTTGCTTTTTGGACGTATTAGTTTACGTTTCCAATTCGTCATTTGTTATGCATTATGTCATGTTTATATGTTTGTTTGGGTTTTTTTTATCTGCATCTTATGAAATTCAGCACTGATTAATGAGCTAAAGCCGAACTTAATTCATATGAATTCGGCTCTGTTTTGTTTTGTAAACTTATTCGTGTATATATTTATAACTCAATTACTTTGTTGCTTGGTTATTATTTACTTTTTGAAGCAGTTTGTAAACATCGGTACCCAATGAGCACCGCGGTGTGGTAAAAAAGACCGTTGGGGAGGCGGTGCGAAGTCAATGACTAGAGCATTACGGGAAATGTAGTTTTTTTTAACCCGCTTGCTATTTAAGTGCCAGCGTTTTTGGTACCTCGGAAAACTACAACTGGGATTCAGTGGGGGTGTTACTTCCGTAAATAGACGCAGTGAGTTGTGTATCAGATTCATCGAGAAGCCAAAGGGAGAGCTCGCCAGGCGAGATTACTTTATTATTATCCTACAGGTGGCTCGCTTCTGCTACCCGACCGTCGACCTCCTTATTCAGGCCGTCGTTTGTAAGTCACGTAAATATTTATAGTGTGATTTTGTGTCCTTCTAGGTGTCCTCTGAATGAATGGAGTAATGTTAGTTAGCTTGGTAGTGGCTCAGAGTGGCTGAACTCAAAAACAAGGGGGTCCTGAACATGGCCTGGCTGGGTTTGTCCTGATATTGACCCAGTGAAGGGTCAGAAGACTCCTTTCAATCATTAGCTGGGGAGCTAGCTGGGTTTCTGGCCCTCTACTGGTTCAGTACCAAGAAGACCTTAGCCAGCTAGGGTTAGGATGGAGTTTTCTGACCCTCATCTGGGTCAATATCAAGACGAACTAAGCCATGTAGCTTTTAAATAGAGTTTTCTGACCCTCACCTGGGTCAGTATCAAGAGGAACAAAGCCAGGTAGCGTTTGGATTGTGTTTTCTGACTCTCCTCTGGGTTAAAACAAAGAAAAACCAAGCCAGTTAGTGTTAGGATGGAGTTTTCTAACCCTCGCTTGGGCCATTATCAAGACAAACCAAACCAGTCCATGCTCAGATATCTTAAACAGTGAATAGAATGTAAAGACCAGTTATCTGTTCAGTGTTTACATTATCTAAACGTACATGCATTAACAACATAACGTGCATTTGGCAGATTCTTAATCCAGAGAAACTTCTCATGTTCAGCCCTGTAGAAAAGTCAAATAAAACTACCCTGCTAAAAACCTGTGAATGTCTACATGCATGATCTAGGACAGACCTTAAGAAACCAGCAATTACTAAATGTCCTGCAGGCTCTCACGGCATTTCTTTCCTTCTTTGTCTCTCTGGTGTTCTCATAATAGTTGAATGTAACAGGAAAATGTCCTAATTTTAGTAAAAATGGTCAGAGATGTTCATGTAAACAGGATAAACAGGAACATTTGTTTTTCTGTTGTTCTAAGACCCTTCAACCTTACCTTCCTGAGCCTCTTGATTAATGCTGGGAACCAATAAGATAACAGGGTACTTTAAGGAACTGTTTGAATGCATTGTGCATCAGTGTTTAATATTAAAGTGTCTTTACTTATCGTAAATGAAAAATCTAAACTATTCAAGCAAATAAGAAACATTTTTACAGAACAAGCATTATCCTCCTCCTATGTCATCATAGTCTAAATTTATTGATTTGGCAAACAACCTTTCTCCAGGTTCCCATTGGCTTGTGGAGGATGCCCAAGGAATCCAATGACTCATCCAAAGAGGCGAATAAGAAGATGGGGCCGGCAGATTCAACGGGTCAAGCCGAGGCCTCAGAAGAGATGCTGCGTAAAAGAATCAGAACAAACACGCCAAGTCCTCATAGACAAAGCCCGCAGTGTAAGACACGACTATAATATGCTAATACAGTACAACACTACACCTTCTGTATATGTCAGTCTGTTTTCTTATTAGGCCATTTGAGAAGTTAGTCAATTGTGTCAGGGCAGTGAAAACCCCTGAATAGAATCTGTATATCTATTCTGTTTCCTCACAGCCAGCCCAACCAAGTTCGTGTCCATGGAAGAGCTGATGGAGACTGCTAAAGGAGTGACAAACATGGCACTGGCTCATGAGATTGTCGTAAATGGTGACTTTCAGGTTAAAGCCAGTGAACCTGCTGAAGGAAGGTAAAGCCATTGAAATGGACATATCTTTTTCTAATAGATTACATATGACTAACATTAAAGTTAGAAGACATGTCAAACGTACAGTACTGTGCAAAAGTCTTGAGCCACTTCTCGTTTCTTTTTATTTTGCTTTCAAAGATCCAGACTTTCTTGTATTTTTAATGTGGTCTTGAGGAACAGTTCTCCAGGCTTCCTGAAATTCAAAGACTTCATTCCAGTCCCTGAACCGAACCAGTTTCAGAGAAATGTTTTTGTTTGTTAAGCCACACAGTGAATCATTCAAGCAGAACAAGGACCATCTAACTTAAATTCTGAACCAGTGAAGAACCAGGTGCAAATGATCCCAGATCAGTATGCTGGTGGTGCTGAATGCTTTGGAACTTTATCTAGCCTCCTTATATCTTTAGGCACTTTGCAGCCTGTTGCAGTAAAACATTTATTTCAATTTCTTTAGTTTCATCTACATAATATGACAAAGATTAGACAGTTTGATAGTGTGAAATAGTATTTTTACACCAACAAGGTGATTCACGACAAGACAAAGTGGGTTGAATCAAGACTTTTGAACAGTACTGTATATCTAGGAGATGTTTGACTTTTGTTGTCCTGTGTGGCTTCAGTTTAGAGAAACGAGTTAAAGAAATCATGCACAAATTATTCTGGGACTCTCTTGAGACGCAGCTGAATGAAAACCCTCCAGTCTATGATCATGCCATCAAACTGGTTGGAGAAATCAAAGAGGTAAGACTAGCAAAGAACTAAAGAGAATCTATTTCTTGAGCAAATCTATTTCTTGTACACTTTTATAAAATTTGATACACACACATATATTGCAGTGCTTTAGGAGAAACATTTTATTCTCCTTCGAACCATTTTTTGTGAAAGTATTACAATCAAATGCAAAAACCCTGTTTTTGTCAATGTTCTGAGTAAGGCTGTGTGTATGCAGAGAACAAACTTCTGCACATTGTATGGCTCAATTGTTTATTTGCTGAATTTAACATTTTGAGGAAAAAATAACATGTGATACAGACATGTTAAATTTTTCCCCAGTATGTTAAATTCTGCAAATTAATCAGCAAATTTTTAGGACTGTTCATTAAAAGGTTCTTCTTCTGTGGTGTCACACAAAGAATACACTACTTTTTAAGAGCGTACTTAACCTTATTAACTAATAGGTTGGATCAGGTTTATTTCAGTAGATAAATCGCAACCTGTAATGGACTCCTGATATCCAGGACTAGAATTTTGAAAGACTAGCAACATTTGGAGAACAAAAAATGCCACGGAGTAGCTTCAGCAAAAGGTGTTTATTGTAGAATGTGGGAACTGGCCATTACTAATATAAGGGTTATATATCAGACATTACTAGTGCAGGCACTAATATAGTCTGGGCTATGTGAGCACTTATCACAATACACCTGATGCACAATAAAAGAATTAAGTACATGACCACTATTGACTGTGTGACGATGACTAATGTCAGTACTCCAACTAAATATTTCATTGGTCTTCTATAATGAAGCATGGCTAGTAGAGTCAGTTTGACATGCAGCTTTAAGTGTTCAACATTGTGCATTTAAAACTAATAATAATAATAATAATAATAATAATAAATGTGCACTTTGGTCCCCCCACCCCACCTCTTTAGACTCTTCTGTCGTTCCTGATGCCGGGGCAAGCGCGTCTGAGAGGACAGATAGAGGAAGCTCTGGACCTGTCCCTCATCCAGCAGCAGGCAGAGAACGGAGCGCTGGACATCAGCAAGGTGGCTCAGTTCATCATCACCACAATGGGGGCCTTCTGTGCCCCATGCAGAGATGAGGACGTCCGAAAGCTACGGGATGTCTCTGACATTGTTCCCCTTTTCAAGTGAGCAGATCATTAGCTGCCTTCTTCAGTAGTTTGTTCACACCGTAACAATTCACTGCACAAAGTCATTAAAAATAAAAAATGACAAAGTACATTATAGAGTAAAATGTTTTGGATCTTCAGTGCATAGTAATAGAAAGCTAAGTGCTGAATTAACCAGTACTTAGTTTGGTGCACGTTCTGAAGTGTATGAACATATTAACCCATTAAAAAACACAAAAGACTTTTAAAATCAGTTCAATACGAAACATGCAGTAGCAACCAGGACAATGACTCGAGACAGGAATAAAATATTGTACGTGTAGTTTAGAGTTACAGTGTTCTTTTTGTTATCACTCTGGCTGTGGCGTTCTGCAGCTGCACTCTGTCAGCGCTGGTTTTAGGTAACCTTGTAAATAATGCATGATGCCATGTGGTCTTCTCATATCTGAACGTTTTCTTCTTCACACTGCAGAGCTATATTTGCAGTGTTGGACAAAATGAAGATCGACATGGCCAACTTCGCTGTCAGTAGCCTCCGCCCTCACCTCCTGCAGCAGTCCGTGGAGTACGAGAGGGAGAAGTTTCAGGAGTTTCTCGACAAACAGCCCAGTGAGAGACTTTCCAATGGGCTCCTGTGTGTTTTTCAGACTGGATCATTCATACACAGGAGCTAAGAGAGGAATAGAACAGGAAAAACTAGTTAGCATTAGTTAAATAACTATAGAAGAGTTCTAGACGGAACAGAAGCATTATTACTCCCTTCACAAACTGCACAAGTGGTTAATTTCAAATACTCTCACAGCTCAACAATTATGAAATAATAAATGAGCTGCTTTGCTGTTTTTTTTTAATTTAGTAATAGGTCCAACTCACATGCTTGTGATTATTATAATTATTATTAGTATATTAAAATAACTACATTATTCTGACTTATCCTCTTGAGGAAATGTGATGTATTAAAAAGTAAATATTCTTTAAGGTCCATGTATTTGTTTTACTTTGATTACATTTTTACATGTAAAAGCTTTAGAAAAGAAGCAAAACAGAGAAGCCAGTACAGTGAAGTGCATGCAGTCAGTCATGTTTTGCTGGTGTACAGTAACACGGTGGGTTTATTTCAGATGCTTTAGACTTCACTCAGAAATGGCTCCAGGACACTGCAGACGCTATGCTTGGAGAGAGCGAAGGGGGTGCAGCAGGTGCTTCTAGTTCGTCATCTCAGCTGCCGCTCAGTGTGCACAACCAGGCCTATTTACGGCTGCTGAGCTGGGACCATCACATGGACTTCCCCGAGGTGGGCCTGTATGCCAAACTCACCACTGCTAATGACTTTCTCTTATTGACAAATCATAAATTACATATAAAATTATATATTCTACATTTGTGACAATTCTGTGGCTTTATGAAATGTATTAGTATATGAAAAAGTGTGCAGTGAAGTAGTTGGTATAGGATTTCCTACCTAAACAAATTAAGCTTGCTGTTAAGAGTGTAGAAATGTAAATGTTATAATAGATTTATAATGCATTATTATAATATGTAACAAGTATATGTCCATTTTAAATTAAACTTATCAGGCTACACATGTAGCAAATAGTAATGTCAGTATATTTATAGTATCAGAAACCTGGTTTGACTCGATCAGTCCTTTAAATCAAGAGCTGTTGATGGAGTTTCACAAATCCAAACAACCGAGGAACCGAGAAGGAATCTGGAACCAAACCTGTTTTCTCCTCACCAGCTCACACAATATCAACTAGTTTTACAAACCAATCGTTTTACTGCTTTCTTGTTTGTTTGTGATTATTGTAATGTAGAAAGACACTTTTTCACACACGAGAACCAAACTGATCGTTTTACACGTAAATATCCACAACAACGCTAAACATTTTTTTGCTTTTTTCGTGGCAATATGTTTGGTTTTCTTTTATTTTAGTACTAATTGATAAAAAATATCATTTACTAAAAACATAAATAGTAATCCAGTCCATGCGCTCTGAAAAAATGCCTACTTTTATAGTGCAAACCCTAAATATGTCTCCAAATATGCTCCCAGAACACTTTGTTTTAAACACAGTTTAATACATTACCCTTAATGAAAATATAAAGATAAACGCTTTGCTGTACTGTACAGTTTACACTGAACTCCTGCAGTGCTAGAATGTAAATACAGATGTTACCGCTGTACAGACTGCACTGTAATTCATACATGGATGTCTAATAAAAATAGAGTAAAATGTAGGAGTAATCGCCAATCATTTTTACAGTTCAATAATCAACTGTTCATCCACCAGCGAGTTGTATTCTATTAATCATTGGCACTAAAATACATGAAGAATTATATATTGCCACGATATACAATTTTGTAGCTGCTGTTTTCACGAATTTGCTGTGTGTTTTGCCATAATTATTAGTTCGGTTCTAAGAAAAAAATGACTGAATTTGAAACACTTTAATTTCATTTTGAATTAAGCTTAATACATTACCCTTAATGAAAATGTATACAGGGGCGGCCGTTGGGTAACCCAAAAGGTAAGACAGCGCAAACAAAAGAAAACACCCGTGTATGAATTACAGTGTCGTCTGTACAACAGTAATATGGTAAATACATTCTAAGCAGGAGTTCAGTGTAAACTGTACAGTACAGTAAGGGTTTATCTTCAATTTAATTTCAACCCAGTTTAATACAGTACCTTTAACGAAAATATGAAGTGTTCTGGGAGCATATTTAGGGTTTACACTATAAAATCTGCTTTTTTTTTTGCCAAAACACAACAAAACTATCCGTTGGATTAGTTTGTGTGTGTTTGTGTGTATTAAAATATTTAATCATGATTAATCTCACGTTTGCCATAGTTAACTCGTGATTAATTGTACCTTTAAGTCTGTCCTAAACATACTTTTTATTACTCTTATCAACGTAGAAGTAGAGAAATCTGTTTGCTTTGTGCAGATTTATGTTTATTAATGACGGTCAATACTGTCAACATTTAAAAAAAAAAAAAAAAAATCTTACACACTCATATACAGGGGTTTACATTCCAAGAGCACCCTTGTATAGTGAAAAAAAATGTTTTTGTGTTTTGGTTTAAAAAACAAAAAATCCCTACTTTTATAGTATAGTGTAAATATGCTCCCATAACACTTTAATTTAAATTTAAACTCAGTTTTCATTGCCCTTAAAGAAAATGTGAAAGTAAACCCGTATTCGCACAATAAAACAATTGTCTGCATTAATGCAATAATAACACATTCACTTTATAT
>JBBJLR010000034.1:10710077-10731296 GCA_037577145.1 Brachypetersius gabonensis
GAGCCCTCTGTGAGCTGAAAACTTTTATTTCCATTAAAAGACTTGGCATCCTTTTGTTCCTAAGACATTGCCCTGTCATTATTTGTATAGATATCCAACTTCATATTGAGATCCGATGTATCTAATGTGTTTCTTTAAAGTGTTCCTTTAATTTTTGTGAGCAGTGTATATATATATAAATAAAATGAGTGTGTACTAGGGCATTAACGACTTCAGATTTTTTCAAGTCGACTAGTCGTTCAGCAAAGTCAAAGACGAGTCGTTTGATGACGTCATCACACACTCAGTGGAGAAAAACAGGCGTCCAACACTGAGCAACGTTTTTCTTAAAGTTCTCCGTAACATTAACAGTCAACATGACATTTAAACTAAACTAAACCTGTTAATTACAGTTATATTGCAAGTAAGCGCCGTGATTATGACCGCTCTGCTCCTTTCTTCCCCATCATTATCACCCAACCCCCTCTGTCCTGTAGACTGTGCTGATGGATAGGCACAGGTTTCTGGAGATACAGCTGGAGCTGGAGCAGCTGGTGCTGGTGGCCTCTGTGCTGCTCATTGTGTATAACAGTGCTGGTGAGGCCATTTCTGGGCTGCCTGGCCTCATGGACAGACTCAAGACCACCATAAAAATCCTGCTCACTGAGATGCACGCACCGTGAGTATAAAGCCTGTGTACTCCTGGACTGTGGCCCAGTTCTCCACACAGAATGTCCCAGAATGAGTAAGGCTTTCATACTGTGTATATTGCAGGTCGTTCAAAGCAGATGAAACCTTCGCAGCTATTGGAGAGAAGTTATGTTCAGAGCTGGAACAATGCCTGTCCCAGCATGGATTCTCTCCATTCCACACAGGCAGACAGAGCGCCCTCAAAGGCCAGATAGCAGCTGTCAATTCCCAAGACAACCCCATCCGCAAACTCATTGGTAATGAACCTTAATTTATTTAACATTAAGACTGTCACTATTGATTATAATAGTAATCGAGAAATCCTGTTTTGACACTTGAGTAATCATATAAACACAGTATATAATCACAAATGAAACCATGCACTAATTTCACAAAACTACACACATTTCTCAAAATGTAATTCTCAGCTTGATGCTGTCACCGTTGATTATAATAGTGATGGAGTAATCTTGAAATTGTTTTGACAATTAATTGAGTAATCATGAACATATTTTATAATAGCAAATATTTATTTTCCCTTATTACTAAGAGACATTTTCTATGAAACCATGCACTTTTTCAAATCTACAAACATTTCTCAAAATGTTATTCCGCACAGACAGCTAAATTTCTGGCTAAAATCAAACACTAACCTCAGACAACACACTAGCAAACCTCTTACTACTTCACACTACCTCTTAAACACTGGAGGCATTAATGTAAAATTGAATTTTTCTTAGAGAATACATATTTTGCAAATCCGCACTATATTATAAAATACAGTACAAAGTTCAAATAAAGCTCTCCAGAAAATAATCTGTGCTAAATACAATACACTATATACACAGAACTCTGTGGTCAGTAAGAGAGTTTGTTTTGCACTGGTTCTTTGTTTCTTGAATGAACATGTAGAACATTTGACCACTTTTGTGTATAGTTTAAAATTGATTATTAATATAAACTTTGTGTAAAACATGTGAATAATATGTACAGTTGTGAAAAAGTTGTGATCTTTTAAGAAATAAGGCAAGACAATAGGTTTTCTGATTGAAGCAACCAGTTGTGGTGTGTTATGTATTAAAAATGGATGGTTACTTGGTTAATCACTACACTAATGACTAGATTTCTCAAATAATAATAAAATGAATAGTGACAGTCCTAATAAATATTACAAAATTTGATAACTTATTTTTTTCTAAAAAAAAAAAAAGCTAAACTAAAACTTTAAACCTTTCATGCATCATGGTCACTACAGTAGACAGCTATTCAAAAGCTGTTTTCTCTTATATGTGAGGGTGTTGTCTGGTCTATTTGCACGCAAGCCACTACATTGGACTCTAGTGTGTGTCCCCCATACAGCGCCATCCGCTGTGCAGTCAGTGTAAGTGCACAGAAAATATCTTCAAACCAAGATTCCGGACAGATAGAAATATCTGGCCAGTTCTTCTATTCTATAAGACCCTTGTATGTGTAAATAATTAACACCTAAGGACTCATGGGAAGGACATTACGATTAATCCATGAAAATGGACACCATGCATTACTCGAAAGAAGTTAAATTAAACTTCTGTCCAATAAAATGGGCATTGTGCATCACTGGCTATATTTCAACTAAAATTTATGATATTACTCTAACTCGGGTGCCCAATACGTCGATCGCGATCGGCAGGTAGATCGCCAAGGCAGTACGGGTAGATCGCAGCCCATCATCTGTCCTCACTATGAAATTTGTCACTTGATTGACGTACAGGGCAGCCAGTCTGACATTGACCTTTCTGACACATGGCTCACTATCTTCGATCAAAAGTACAGTTACACGGCGCTGTGAAGCCATGACAATACACGCTAGACATAGCAGATTGTCTGTCAGAGTCTATTCTAGCAGTAGTAACAATGAAGACAAACATACAAAGACCCAGTGCCAAGTGGACAGGTAAAAAAAAGTCTTGAATAGTACATATTAAAAACATTGTTTTCCGTGCCTAAAGATTAACAAAAACACTTAAGAAAAAAATCCTGATTGAGCAGGATTCATGCATGAAAGGGTTAAATGCTGAAATTTACAATGGCTAGAGTTCTCAATTAATAATAACAGACCTAAACGATATTAACAATTTTTTTAAATGTATACGTTATCAAAGAACAAAATAAAAATCTATGTATATATTTATTTCAGTCCGTAACCCTACTCTTGTCCTATAGACTCACGGATCCAGACCTATCTCCTGAGCTTCCTGGAGTTCAGCCCCCATAAGAGCCCCCCACCCCTTCCCGGCGGTCTGGCGCCCGTCACTAAAGAGATGGAGGAGATCGGAGTCAGGCTGAGCCGTCTGGTTAACTTTAACAAGCTTGTTTACTCTCCATTCTACCAGAAGATTCTGCAGGAGATCTTTCAGCCAAGCGGAAGTGCAGACACTTAAACGATGCGCCTGAGCTGACAAGTGAACTAGTCTACCATAGGGTCATAGGAACAACTGTGTTAATGGAATTGCTGATTATCTCCCCAAAGTTCACCTGCTGTCAAGGGATTTATGTCACAGATTAAACATTTCTGACCTCCTCTCACTGCATTAAATATCAGGGATCTTTAGTAGTGCATCCCAACATGGTGTTTGGGACAGCTGAGGTTAGTGAATTGATATTGGAGAACTTAATGTATGAACCCGTTTTGTTTTGTTTTGTTCATTTTTGCCCTGTGTCTTTATGTTTAGACCATAATGATTTCTGTCATTAAATAAGAGTTACTGACTGACATTTGTCACTAAAGCAGCTGTTCCTAATTTCAGTGGCTTTTCAAGTCCTGCCCCATTCATTTATCCATTTAATGCCATAAACAGGTTCGAAACAGCCAGATTGTGGTGGCAACATCATCCATGCACCATTTAGGGTACTTTCCTATCGCCTTCACATTGGACCATGAAATGCTGTGGTTGTAAATTATGCAGATTGATGCCCCCTTTTAAAAAAAAAAATCAGAAGTTACTTCCATTTTGCAGCAGCCCACGATGACATGGTTCTTTGAGTTTAATGACCCCACCCATGTTGTGAGCAGAAATAGGCTGGCGTTTGTGGGAGAGCCTCTCTCTGGTGTGGTAGAGTTTGTTTAGCATGGGTTCGACAATTTGCCTGGTGCCTTACTGTGTGGCATGCCAGCCTCGGTTAAATGCACACTGCTCTCTCCCCAGTTTAGGTTAAGCTGGTTTTAACGGTCCTCTTGTTTCCAGAAAGAACACTTCGCATACTCCTTTTTAAACAACTTCTATATATAATGTTTTTATCAAAGCTAAGCATGTTTCGCAAATTGTCATGTTCACGCCGCTGCCCGATCTGTTTGTGTCTCCGTCACACTCTTACAATGCAGTATTCCACCAGTAACTAATCGGGTTAGATGAAACTAACTAACATCATGTCCATGTTGTGAATCGCTGGTCTCTGCAGAGTAATATTCACCCTGTTTCTTTCCTTCATAGTATTTATGAGCGGGCCAAGACTTTAATGGCGATGGGGACACACCGTTTGACCTGTATTTTTAAATGTATTCCAGTAGCAGCTACTCAGCAACTTTATGCATCCAAGTCCAAACTGTGTGTGGGAAACATTTACAACTCTGAGCTTGTATCTACAACTCCGTACTGTATAGATGATGTTGCTTCTCATCATTGTGTACAGTAGAGGTTGTTCTAATATGTGTCATACATTTACAGCTTTAACCTGACAGATTTCCTGAATAAACAGGACTGCAACCATCCCAGCCTATATGTGTGATTCTATTTACATATGTTGCTCATGTTTGTATCTACAGTCATCGTGATGCTGATTTAAAGATGTTGCCAAAGATGATGATAATAAAGCCCATGTCACAAATTAAATTAGGAAAATAATCATCATCTAATATATAAGGGTTCAAGTGACTTCACTGTCCATATGACAATTGCTTATAAGGAAACTTTCTATATGACGAGATTGCATATCAAAAATGTCAAACTGTAAATGTAAATGTAAGAACACAGGTCAACAACAACAAAAGTTTTCTAATCATCAGAAACCATAACACACTTTTCTAAATCAGTTTTTCGTGCTGATTTCAGATCTGCTTTCAGTTTTTTTCCTGTCATATCACCTTTTGAATTATGAGTAATATTAGATTTGCAATAGACTTGCATGCGGTTTTTATTAAACCGTGGCACCAATCAAGAACTGTTTCAATATTTTCAGTGTGAAGTCAGACAGGCCACACTGGCATAGATAAAATGATCAGTGTCAGTCAGCTACCACTGTTTCTTCAAAAATGCTTAGCATATGATTATTATATGCTAATTAACTATCATGCAAAATATAACTAGCTTCAATAGCGGTATGTGCAGGAAAAACTAAACACAGATTTGAAATCAGTATGAAAAACATTACAAAACCCACAAACTTATCTCTGATGATTTTGACCTGTTGACCTGTGTAATATGCTATAAAATGAATACTGGGTTTGTTATTTTAAGCTTGTAATTGTCACTAGTAGGAAATTGGCTCAATTTTTTTTTTCTAAAATGAACTGTTTGTTTTGTGATATGATGACTTAACTCCTGTAACACATGTCTTCATTAAAACATTCTTGTTTATATTGATCAATGATTTCTTTTAAAACAGTTTTAAACTTGTGTGCAAAATGGCGAAATCTCATTACACATACAAAAACACAGCTTACCTATACAGTAATCCCCAGCTTTTTGTGGGGATTTTGTTCCAAAATCACCCAGGTTGTGTGTTGGTAAAAAAAAAAATAAATGCCTATTTTTATAGTGTAAACCCTAAATATGCTTCCAGAACATTTTAATGTAATTTTCAACTCCGTTTAATGCATTACCCTTAAAGAAAATGTAAAGGTAAACCCATATTCTGACATAATTTCCCTGCTGAGATATGCAATTCGGAAGGTTGCAGGACAAAATTGTACATTGGTTAGTTTTTTTTTAAGACGGACGCGCGTCTGAATGCACTTCGGCTCACGGTTTTCGGGGAATAAAACCTGATCTATATGAGCTAAAATACAAATGAGTCTGTTTGCAGTTTCCGTATAATTGTGGGGATTTCTGCGTAAAACTTTTGTTTTGGTTCTCCAATAAAAATCAGCATTTGACTGAATCCACGACTCCTGATCCACGTAAAACTTTGGGGATTACTGTATATGTTAAACTCACTCGCCCAGGAGAGTGGGCTGGCTGTCACTGCATGTTTATAGGGAGTTGACGCAAGAAGTCATGCTGTACCCTGAAAAACCTCTAACAGGCTCAGACCATCTTCATTCAAGATTGCAGGCCAGAAGTCATTAATTTATACAATTTGATCCCATTTAGCCCAAAAGTAGTCTATCAGAAAAGACTGGTGTCCAAAGTTCACTTCTTTGGCTTTGTGCTGAACCTATGAGACTAATGTGGCTAACAATGAATAGTTTAAAACCCACCAATTAGCATCAATCACACAGCATGACACTCATCACACTTGCCTTGTTCCCAAGTCATTTCTAGCTGACCTTTCCTATATACAGTGGGATGCAAAAGTTTGGGCAACCTTGTTAATAGTCATTATTTTCCTGTATAAATTGTTGGTTGTTACGATAAAAAATGTCAGTTAAATATATCATATAGGAGACACACACACAGTGATATTTGAGAAGTAAAATTAAGTTTATTGGATTTACAGAAAGTGTGCAATAATTGTTAAAAAGTTAAAATTTTAAATGTGACCGCAAAAAACATATTTTAATTTGCAGGAGATACCAGAAGTCAAGACTGCAGTGTGTTTGCTCTGCCTGTGGAGGAGAAAGAATGTATATTTTTAGGACAATAAAAAAAGAAAGAAAAGAAAGGTACATCTGTATAACCTGATTCATCCATATCATGAATTTTGATATCCAAAAATAAATGTTCTTATTAGTTTAAACACTTTTAATTTCGGTCACGCATCACACACAGGTGTTCATGCTGCTGTTTATTTTCAGATTGGATCCTTGGCCAACTACTCTTATGTTCTGCATGAAATGGGCTTTACAATACATCAAGTAAGTATGATGCAGCAAGGCTCCTCTCTTTTTATCTAGTTTCACAAGTTTTTGCTGGGACATTGTTAATGAAGCGATTCTTTTCTTTTTTTGGAAACTCTACCCGGATACTGACCTAAAGCATACCATTAGCAAAACTATAATATGCTAAAAGGCTGCACTCAATCCAGTTCTGGCCACAGAGCTAATATTCTTGTTGCCAGTGAGTAATAAGACGCCCTCCTCATATAGTGAAAACCCTCCTCATACCCCTCTCTGTCTACCATGGCTGCCCGAAGGGTGACTATGTTTACTTCAGGCAGGAAGACAAATGCCTTGCACAGTGTCCAGCTTGAGGCAGCAAATGACTAAATGATTGGAATTTACCAATAAAAACATTCAGCTCTCTGCCATCCCCCATCTAGTTAGGTTATATTCAAGCCTCAAAATGGCTGAACTTCTACAGTCCCATTGTTTGGAAGACCCTAAAGTCATTCTTGATATACAAAACACTTTTTGTATGTGGCAGAGGTGGTTTTCTCCTTGGGGGACATTTCAGGGTGACCGGAGAGGAATTGCAATTGCTGGAAAGAATCCTTGCAAAACAATTGGGAAGGAGTGTAGCATCTAGCCCATGTACATAAAGATTTTCAATTTGCCCTCATTTATGCGAAATGAAATGAGACATCTGATGTTGTGCGGGGTAATAGAAGGAGAGGGGAAAAAAGCCTCGAAGCCTTGACCCATATATGGAAGTGCTAGTGCAAGAGCTTCACTCCTCAGATGGCAGACTTACATATGATGCCTTCCATCATTAATATTTTCCTCTACGTGTGGCAATAGTACGGTTCTTCACAGATTTCATGGGCAGATGCAAACTGCTACATTGCGTTGGACCAATGGGCCTAATGGCACGTCCTTGGTGCAAATGACAAAGATTCAGTCTGAGGTTTTTGGGCCCAGCACATCCTTTGCGATCTCAAGAGGAGCTGTTCCCAACCACTGAGTGCAATTCAAAAAGTGGAATGGTTGCAATGCTGTCAGAAACCAGAGAGCATCCTGGAAACACCACCTATGACGAGAGGGTATCCCAAAGGGCTAAATATCAACAAGCACCCACAAAATTTAAAAGGTCACAGCTAGCCAAAGAGAGCCACAGCTAGCCAATACAGTCTCTGCCATTTCACAATGAGGGCAAACAATGGTATGCACATCATCAAGCAGTCATTCTCCCATCTCATGAACTTTCTGACTGAAGGTTATTAGTACTTGGCAGATGGCAGACCATGTCCACAGGGTAATTCCACCTCAAAGGTTTGCTCTTACAGAAAGGGAGCTCAAGGAGGCACATCTAAGAGCAACTGGCATCATTGCTCCAGTTGGGGCAAGTTACAATGCTGGACAGGTCTTCTCCCAAAATTTAGCCAACACATCGGCTATCCATGAGGTATGTGACTTACATTTTTCTAATTCTTACAATTCTTAGCTTCCTTTTTTCTTTTTTCTCCTTTTTTTTTATGCTGTTTGATATGTCTCTATCAACCCTGAATTTAAAAGTATGTAGAATATTGATGCTGTCAAGGCAAAAACATGTTTCGTGGACACAGGACCTATTAGTAATATTTAATGCAGTAATCTTTTTTCTTTTTTTTTCAGTTTCAGATTTCTGGGCTTTTCCAGTG
Source organism: Brachypetersius gabonensis (assembly GCA_037577145.1). Classification (NCBI taxonomy): domain Eukaryota; kingdom Metazoa; phylum Chordata; class Actinopteri; order Characiformes; family Alestidae; genus Brachypetersius; species Brachypetersius gabonensis. The sequence continues at coordinate 10,718,460 of JBBJLR010000034.1, forward strand.
GTGCCTGAGAGGAATGCTTGAGCAACAACAGCGGAGTAGCCTTTTCATATGGCTAAAAGCGATTCAGTGTTGCTATGCTGAATCATTTACAGAAGTGGACCTAGAGAATCTAGATGAAATTGTGCCTTTAGCTTTTGCCCTAATGGAGAGGGCTTGGCCTCTTTCATTTGAAGTGAAAATAATGCTTTGGACAATATGATCAAATATTATTGCTCCCCGGGCGCTGTGTTCGTAGCTGCCCCCTGCTTCACTTGGTGAATGGGTTAAATACAGAGGAAGTATTTCGTGCTGTTCACGCTGTGTGCTGTGGTGTGTTCACGTATGACCAGACCAACATTTATTTCCTGAATGTGTCTCTGGGAAGCCACAGTGGTTGGAGTCACATGTCTGTAAATAGGTTAACTGTCTAATGTTTTGAAAATATATGTACAACATGTACCAAATATGTACTAATTTTCAATTTAGTCATGTTAGAATTTGTTGTGAGATGTTACATTAAATAATATAATTTATACTGCTTTGTACATATTATACTTTGTTCGTAGTATCTACACTGTAACTGTTATTTTCCACTAACAAATCACAACAGCACCTAATTATGATTGGTTATAGTCAAATACGCATCTGTTCTTAACCATTTCATTAATTTGTCATCTGTATGAAATTGGAAGTCAATATTGGTTTTGCAAAATCAAATGTGCAATAAAAATTTGGGAAAATTCTGAGAAAATGGTGATGACCTTCTAATGACACGTTGTATGAATAACAATTTACTACATAAGGCATTTACATGAAAAAAAGATTATTGTTTCTTTGCTGAACTGGATCATGCAATCAACCAGTCGTTGCATCTGGTGAGTTTTGCACTGTGTCAGTGATGGTTGTTGTATTTATAATAATTCATTATTTATTGTCTTTGTATTTATTGTGTTGTAAATATAACCTCCCCAATTAACTGGTAACTTTTATACCCAGTGATTAGTAAGATAATTCAAATATTTTTATAGAAATTATTCTAATACAATATTTCAGTATTTTTTAATAATCTCCATTTGGCATTAGATCAATGTCAGACAGTTTAGATTCTAAACTACATAAACAAGCTTTAATATGCCACTTAATGTAATAATGAAATGTGAAACTTGGAGTATTACACCTGAATACATCTTGACAAGCATAGTCATCCCCTGAATTCACACCTTAAGAATGAACACTACTTAATAGTGTCCTTAATTACCCCTTAATAATAGAACATCCTGAATTAACATGTTAAATTAAAGATTAAGGGGTTTCACACATGCCTTATATTTGTGTTTTCACACATTAATGTCCACTTAATTCAGATTAAGGGGTTTGGTGTATTTTCAGGGGTAAATTAAGGGAGGGTTAAGTACATTTTAAGTTCATACTGTTTGGTAGTTAACTGTGTCCACAATGTTTGAAGCCTGGGATTGTCCAAAATATCTTCGTATCCTGAAGCATTAAAATTGCCCTTCACTGGAAGTAATGGTCCACCTGAATTAAATAATTAAGAGGTGTGTCCCAATACGTTTGTCCATATAGTGTACGTTTATAAAGTATACATACGTTTACTAACATCCTATTGGTGTTCTGGCGTCCCAATACTTTTGTCCATGTGGCGTGGGTGAGTTTTAGTGTTGTTTTCTGGGTCTGTTTTTGCTCTCCGACTCGGAAGGTGGCAACGCTGCGCTGCGCTGCGGTGCTGTGCTGGCGGGGCTGAGGGAGTCCGATTCGGAGAGTTTTCTGGAGCGCGGAGCTGCGGAGCCCCAGAGCGGTGCAGCAGAGAAACAAGGCGGACAGCTCCAGCTAAGCACCCGCCCAGTCCCACTCGTCTCGGGAAAGCAACTGGGGCTTTTATCACCCTGGAAATGAAGAGCGTGAGCTGCTCTTATCGCGTCGGACACCTTTAACACAGCCCGGCTCTCTCCAATGGCCTAGTCCGAGACTCGGTGGCTTACTTTGGGGGAAATGAGGGAGGCACCGCGCCTCGCTCTCTGGGCGTCCAGCGACAGGACCAGACGGCAGCTCCGCCACTGTTTTCAGCACGGCGTTGGGGCTCACTAAACCCCTGACATGTCCAGAGGAGCCTCGTCTCTCCATCGCGGTTGCTGGCTGTGAAGGTACGGAGAGTTTTATTTACAAAATGAGTTCTACTTTTTATAAATAAAACAACACCCTAACTCGCTAGCTTAGCTTAGCGTAGGTTAGCTTAGCATAGCATAGCTCGTGTTATTGGTTAACTAGGTCTAGTCGATATTTTTATCCCAAAAAAGTTGCATTATTACTCCATTTCGACCGTTCTAAAGCAAGTTCGGACAGTTTAGAGAACACTAAGCATAATAACGAACCTTCCGAAGTTAAAAGGTCTCATTTTGGACTTGTTTTCTAAGTTTTGGCTCAGTGTCGGTCGTTGAACTGTCTTAGTCGATGTTTTGCACGACAAAAAAGTTGCAGTTCCGCTCACTTTCGACCTGTTAAAACAAATAAAAACCCTATACGGAGCAAAACAATGTTAAATAATAATGAGAAAGTTTAAAAAGGCTAAAATATTCTTGTACTTGTTTACTTAAGTTTTAATCGTTGGCCTGGCTTAGTCGATGTTTTGTCTAAAAAGGTGGGTTTTTTTGTTGTATTTTGACAGTTTTAAGAGCGTTTTAGCGAGCTTTAATGATACAAATGAAAAATAAGAGTTTTTAAAGGTTTAAGGCTAAACGTGTCTCCGTTTGGATTCGTGTTCATGGGTTTGGGCTCGGTGTTGATCGTTGATCTGGCGATGTTTTGTCCAAAAAAGTTGCATTTAAGTAAAAACACACTTTAGAGAGGATTAATGAAGCTGAACTGTCTAATTTTGTACTTGTGTTCATAAGTTTTAGTTTAGAGTTGGTCGTTAACTAGGTTTAGTCGATGTTTTGCACCAAAAAGTTAAAAGTTTACACTGTAAGACGCTTTATTAAGTAGAGGATAAAAATTAAGAATATCAGAAGGGTAAAGTTACGAATGTGTCTCATTTTGTACTTGTTTTCATACGTTTAGGCAGTGTTAATGTTTCACCAGCCTTAATCGATGTTTTGCACAAGTAAAAGTTCGATTTTCACTCATTTTCGACCTTTTTAAACAAATACAGACACCATTGAGCAGAAAAGATAACGCTTTGGCTCGGTGTTGGTCACTGTCCACATTTGTGCTTTCTAAATGCATCAGTTTAGAATTTCTCATACAATGCCGTTTTCTGCTTGAGATAGTTGTTGATCAACTTTATATTTCGAAATCAAATTGTGAAGGAGCTTTATTGACATGGCTGTTTCCAGAACAGTGTTTGCAAAACATAGTTTACAACTGAACATCTAACAAAGCAAAACATAATACATTTATAATTATTTTGATCGTTGCATGAGCATTAAGTGTCATCTGGTGGCAGGTGCTTTTTTCAAATGCATACTTAAAAATGTCCTAAACTAGTGTTTTCTGGCTGTTTCTAGAAGTGTTTTAGCAGAACAGTTTACAGTTGAGCATACTTTTTGTAACTAACAAGCAATATAATAAATAACTAATCGTGTTAATAATTAAACAGTAGAAACATAATCTGAATTGATAATCAGGTACTTTAAAAAAAAAAAAAAACTGTCCTGATGTTTTCCAGCTGTTTTCAGATCAGTGTTAGCAAAACCAAACATACCTTTTTGTGTCCTACAGAGGAAATAATAATAATGATAAAAAATAATAGCAAAGATAACTAACAATTTTTATTTTATTTTTATTTCTCTTTACTGTGAGGTGTGATGGTCGGTGTGTAGCTTCTTACTCGGTGTTAGTTTGCCACATATTGTGCAGCAAGAGCTGCCCTTCACTCAATGGAATTAGTTGTTCAGACTCTGAATTTCCAAATTTGTTAGGGTATTTTCAATTTCTCTCTAATTGTTATACATTGTCTACCATAAATGAGGAAGCACAGCTCTGTCTCAACCTCAGTTTTTTTACATATTTTTTTTTTAGCCAGACTGATGCCAGTAAAGGGGGTATTTGCCAATCTGTATTTGCTTGTGTAATGGTAGAAAGAGTGAAAATTGTTTAATTTCCACTGGATTATGTCAACATGTTCGTACGATACACCTGATAACCACTCGTTTGCATATTTCAGTGTTAAGTTACTGACTAGAGCCTACTACTGTTCAAGATGGATTTTTAACCAGGTTTGATTATAACTTGTTGAAAAAAAAGAGCATTACAGAGTTCATTTAAGGGAAAAAAAAACAGGAATGGGTCTTTTATCTGCTGCCACTTTCTGCCAAGAAAGGGGAAAACTCTTTTCTCATTCAGCTGTTTCTGTTTTGGACCAAATGCAGCTCCCTGTAATTTCCTGCCGTTTGAGTGAAACAGTTGCAGTGTCAACAGGTGTTTTTCTCCATGCTGCCCTCCCCCTCGCCCCCAGTAAACCCCACAGGTTACTGACGTGCGGAGCGGGTCAGTTGCCACCTGTCTTTGGCAGACGGCAGCAGTTGAAACTACAAGAAAGGAGAGACAGGCGTAACTCAACACCTTGGCTGGACAGTCCTAATGGATGCAGCAGTGTCAGAGAAAGCCCTGTTTACACCTGGTTCGGGCCCGGCGGCATCCAGGGGCTCTGGTTTCAAACCTAAAACCCACTTGGTGTTTGTTTTTGGAGACGAGGTGTCGTAGGGAACTTACATTGGGTGTTTTCAGAAGTCATTACTTTGTCTCATGGCTGGAGTTGGGTATCATTTGAATTTGATCAGTTATGAATCTGATGGCTCTTATAGATTCCATATTTTAACCAGAATCTGAAAATTATTTGATCCCGGAGGATATTGCATAAAAAGTTCATTTTACTTATTTTGAGTTTAAGTAAAATAAAAGAACACAAATATGCTTTATAATTGTTATAGTGAGGTGATCATTCTATTGTGTTTTTAAAGGAGAACTTTTAAAATAATCTTATGTCATAGTATGGTGTTTTGTTTTGGTGTTTCCAGAAAAGTTATCAAAACAAATTACAGTTGATCATGCTTTTTGTAACGAATGGATTAATAATAGTAATAATACTACTAGTAATATAATTATAAAAGAGAAATTACGAAATCTGATATTAAATACATCTTGTGTGTTTGTTATTAAGAGAATGGGAACTTAATTTAAATGTTCTGAGAAGATTACATTACTTTGATTACGTTAAATGTTTAGGTAACATTTGTCTTTTTTCTTATAGAACAAGATGATAACAAAGCAGTGCCATTATCAAATGCATACTTATAAAATGCCATTCTGATTTCAGGCTGCTTTCAGTACAGAGATGGCAAATTTGTTTACAGTTGAACTTGCTTTTTGTAACTAATGGACTACAGAGGAAACGATCATGATAATCACAGGAGTAATATAATAATAAAACAGGATTAAGACATGAATTGTTATGACACCGATGCATGACATACACCTAAAATAGTGTTTAGCAACTAATAAAGGGAACAAAAATTCAGAAAAAAATGGGTACTTGGAACTCTGTGTTCTAATTTGGAACTTGCTTTCAGTTCCTAGCCCTACTTATGGCTGACAAGTCTTTCATGCTCTTCAGAAAGGCTGGTTGTTGTTTGGACTTTCAGATCATTCGATATCTTGAAGCGAATGAATTATGCTTCAAGCTTCTAGATTCCTAGTTATTTGTCACATACGTAGTTATACAACATGCGAAATGTGGCCCAGAGTCAACCCTTAATACTTTGCTTTAAAGTTATAAAGTAAATGAAATAAAAGAGGAATTTGCAAAGCCTAAAGTTTTATAAAAAAGCAATAAAAATGTACGGTAAAAAAAATACCAAAAAATGTGTTCCGACAAAACAAATATTACAAACAGAGGCAAGGTCTGTGCAGTGTGTAACATGTAACAGAATAGAGTATCTGTGCTGTAAAGTATATGACTTTGTTTTACAGCACATTAATCTTTTATGTTGGTTTAGTCAAGTGAGAGTCCTTCAGGTCCAGATTACTGGAGCTGAGTTTTGACCACAGTTGTTAGTGGTTCGACCTGCTAGTCTTTTCATACTTTATGTATACATTGTACGATTTTGGGCTGTTTCCAAACGAAAGATGACAATCGTGAAACAATGGTGTTGATTTCTTTGGCTGGAGGTGGCCTAGTGGGAAGGATACCTGCCTCTGGACCAAGAGGTCATGGGTTCCAATCCAGCCTTCAGCATACCACCACTGGGTCTCTGATCAAGACCCTTAACCCCAAGTTGCTCCAGGGAGACTGCCTCCTGTAGGGAACGAAAGCGACTGATAAATGACGTAAATGTGGCTCTTAAACAGTGGTTCTTCATTTCACTATGGGAGATGTTCAAAGATGGCCGCCGCCAACCACAGACAGTGTGCGATTATTTTCTGACAATGTCAAAGTTAGGACGACCATCTTGCAGTGTGTGTGCTGTTACGGCCTACGACAACTGATCAGCCCTTAAAAATGCAGCTGGAAATGACCTTTCTCAGTGTGATCTAGCACACAAAACATGGAGAAGCGAAGGAACACTGGTACCTGAAGCACTGGAACGCTGTCTTGGACTTTCCGTACACTTTAAAAGCAAGTTTCCCAGAGTGCAAGTCATCTTGTTTTGTTAGCGCAGCACCAGTGCAACACACATTCACAAACGCACACTATCGTACATCTACACACATTCACTCACACACACACACATTATCGCAAATCTACAGATTCACACACACACAATCATACATCTACCCACCTTCTTACACACACACACACACACACACACGCACACCATCGTACATCTACATATCTACGGACACACCGTCGTACATCTACGCACGTTCACAGACTGGTAGCCTAGTGGTTAGGCGTTCGCCCTGCAATTAAGGAGTTGTGGGTTTGATTCCCAAGACTACTAAGCACCCTGAGGAGGTACCGTCCCTGCGCTCTGCTCTCCGGGCGCTGTGTTCCTGGCTGCGCGCTTCTTCACTTGGTGAATGGGTAAAATGCAGAGGAAGAATTTCGTGCTGTTCACACTGTGTGCTGTGGTGTGTTCACGTATGACAGAATGGTCACTTTCACTTTTTCACCTTCACACTAGGGCTGCCACAAACGATTATTTTGATAGTCGATGATTATTTTTGTGATTAGTCGAATCAGATCATGCGTACATTGGACAAAAAACATACAGCTTATTGCACCAGCATGCAGCTGCTCTTATATAACCATCATTAACTTACAGCTTCAAGTGTTTAATGTATGTCCCAACTAATAATAGTTTATCAATCACCAGAAGCCCTCATTTTACCCTCTGGCGTACATCTACACACCTTCGCACACAAACACACACATACACACACACGTGTACATCTACACAACTTCACACACACACATACACATACACACACACACAATTGTACATCTACACACCTTCACACACAATTGTACATCTACACACCTTCACACACAATTGTACATCTACACACCTTCACACACAATTGTACATCTGCACAACTTCACACACAATTGTACATCTACACAACTTCACACACAATTGTACATCTACACAACTTCACACACACATACACACACACACACACTTGTACATCTACACATCTTCACACACAAACATACACACACACACACAATTGTACATCTACACACCTTCACACACAAACACACCTACACACACACACACTTGTACATCTACACAACTTCACACATATACACACACAGACAATTGTACATCTACACACCTTCACACACAAACACACACACACACACACAATTGTACATCTACACAACTTCACACATACACACACACACACACACACACACAATTGTACATCTACACATCTTCACACACATACACACACACACACACCATTGTACGTCTACACACGTTATACCCAAGCATTTTAGATCCGTGTTGCGAAGTGTGATCTGTAATAATCTTATAAGATTGCTGAAATCAGTCTGTAGAAGGCATTAGCCTCTCATTAAAGTTCTCAGACATGCCTTAAAATTTCATAATATTCTGCGTAGATGCATTCCAAGTTCTGACTCTTTGGATTCATATACATGAAATGTGTGTGCGTGCAGACTGCCACACCTGTTCTCCAGTTCTCTTGTCCAAACTTGTGCCATATGTTATGCCAGCATAAGTAGCTCCTGTGTAACTAGCATGACTAATCTCCAGCTAATGGCAAGACTCTAAGACACATTTGTGAGCTTAAGGGGTGCGTTTTATTTGTGTGTTTTGAGGCATTTTAGCCTAATAAGTATTCCATTAGTAAATTGCACAAGTAGAATTAGCGTTACAAAGCAAGCAGGCCTATTTTTTGAGCACTTCCTGAACACTTCCATCCCTTACAAAGACAGGGAGTGGGGAGGTTGTGACAGTTTTTTATCTGCAGAAATCTAGTTACTAGTTTGTAAGGCTGCATGATATGGACAAAATGTTGCAAATTTGGCACTATACTGTGCCAAAAGCGATTGCAGTGCCCCAGTACTATGTTAAAGGGCCAATATCGTTACTGTTACTAAAAAGACTTGAAATAAATATTGTTATAGTTTCATAATGTACATTTACTCCATCCATTCAGTCTAAATGTGGAAGCTAAGCTGATTTCAAATTGTTTTTTGGGTCACTTGCATATAGATTATTCATATTTCCTTGTTTAGCCTACAGTAGTTTATTCCTGCCCATTCATGCTGAAGTTCTAAGGATGGTTTCAGTCCCCATGATACTGCAATATGGGGCAGCCAATCAGAAATAAAATCATTTGCATATGTTAGTCGTAAAGGCATAGCAACAAAAACAGCCCCAAGGAATAAACAGAGTGGAAGATGAATTGCCATTTTTTGCATTTTTTGGTTCACAAACCCCACACAAATGCCTGGAAAAATAAAACACAAGAAAAATTTAGAATGCGATCTCACTAAAAACACCTCGGCCAACCAGGGTCTCTAATAGTTAAAGATTGGCCAAAAAATATTTTATTTTTGTTGGATAACATGAAGACCCGTATTCATCAGAACAACCAGTAACACTCGAATAGAGTTTGAGTGGTCAGATGAAAACACTGGCATTGGTCAGAGGCTCATTTACATGTTTTGGCCTTCAGCTATATCAGTTTTCCACAGACCAAAGTTGCTGTAACGATTAACAGATAATATATTGTGCAGCTACAGTCAGTTTGCGTTCTGTATTGACAGGTTTGTTTTTGTACTATTGAGCTTTTGCTGTTTTTAATGTAATATATAAATAAAATCTTAGATCTACTTCTACTTTTTCTGGTTGTCATATGCATTATTAGTAATTAAAGAACATTGAATTATAAGCTTTATTAGAAGAGAACATTAATTGTGCTGTTAAATAGATTCAGTACATTCAAATGTGCATGATATTCTGTGGAGGTATAAAGTATTTTGTAAATCTCTTGCTGTTGGTGCATTCTGTCTGTTCCAACTTAAGAAAAAATGATTGAGAGCGTCCTGTGTAATGTGAAAACTGTATATGTTGGGATGCTGTATTTTTGATTATTTATGATACTGCATTTTTGATGAAAATAGGAATGAGAACTTTATTAATTCCAGTGGATTTTTTTTTTATTAGCGTATGATTCAAGATCAGTCTTGTTTTTATGTATTATTGGTGCTGCATTTTTGATTAAAATTCTGTGTCAACTTAAGATGCAAGATTCAAGATTATACAGTATTTTTTTGCTGTTTTGCCCACCTAAGTCCAGTTACACCTGAACTAATCCCATTTTCTCCATTTGTTTCGTCAGGTATGGCCTCACAGGTTTTGGTCTGCCCACCGCATGTGTATCAACCCCAGACAAGTGCCTTTAGCAGCGTAAGGAAAGTGGAGGCCAGTGGCTGTGTTTACCATGAGAAGACCTCTCGCACCTACGTGGTCGGTGTGAATCTAGGCATTGCGCACCCAACCAATATTGTTCCGTCATTAAAGACAGTGTGGGAGGGCGCTAGACCCCGTGGCGTGCCCGACCCATTACAGACTGTGTGTTCTTTGTTGGCTCCTGTGAGGCATTCCTCACCCTACAGGTGTGTGGAGCCGGGGGGAGTTGTGGGGCGTGGCTTCAGCACGGTCACAGCAGGTGAGGAGGACAGAGGACAGAGTGGCCAGAACAGAGCTTCAGGGGGAGTGGGTGGAGGTGAGTTAGGGGAAGAGGAGGGAGAAGGGGTGGAAGAAGAGGAGGAGAAGAGAGGGAGGAGTGGAGGTTTGAATTCCGTCGACGGAACCCTGCGATGTGGGTTTAAACGCAAAGGTGAAGAGCTGGACAGTAGCAGTAAGAACACCATGCAGATAGTAGAGGAACATTCCACACTACCTGCCATGCTGCAAAGCAACGTGGGGAGCACAGCTACAGGTGTGGCGCCCTCCAAACAGAATGGGACAGGTGTGGGCGGGGCTTCTTCAGCAGGGGACGGGGACTACCAGCTAGTCCAGCATGAGGTCCTGTGTTCAATGAAGCACACCTATGAGGTGTTGGAGTTTTTGGGCCGAGGAACTTTCGGTCAGGTGGTGAAATGTTGGAAGAGGGGCACCAACGAGATTGTGGCAGTGAAGATCCTGAAGAACCACCCTTCGTACGCGCGGCAGGGCCAGATCGAGGTGGGCATCCTGTCCCGCCTTAGTGGCGAGAACGCGGAGGAGCACAACTTGGTGCGTGCCTTCGAGTGCTTCCAGCACCGCAACCACACTTGCCTGGTGTTTGAGATGCTAGAACAGAACCTGTACGACTTCCTGAAGCAGAACAAGTTCAGCCCACTGCCGCTGAAGATCATCCGGCCCATGCTGCAGCAGGTAGCCATGGCACTGAAGAAGCTCAAGAGCCTGGGGCTGATCCACGCTGACCTCAAGCCTGAAAACATCATGCTAGTGGACCCCGTCAGGCAGCCCTACCGTGTGAAGGTCATAGACTTTGGCTCAGCCAGTCACGTCTCTAAAGCGGTGTGTTCCACTTACCTGCAGTCAAGATATTACAGGTGAGACGAATGGCGTGTGTGTGTGTGTAGATAGAAAGAAAGAGTGAGAGATGCGTGTGTATATAGAATGCTTCACAGCGCCCGCTGTGTGTTCATGATCATAAGCTATTGCGGTTTGTGGGACTTTTAGGAAGTTTTACTTATCCAGTCTGCCAGACCAATTATGTAATGTGTGTTGTTTTTTTTGTTGTTTTTTTTTTGTTCTTGTTGACACCCAGACTAACTTGTTATGTAATCTAAGCAGAATTATTTAAATAAGTTGCTATAAGAAAACAAACACACACAATCTGACTCGTTTGGTCGTTCTACCTCGTGTGGCGTTGAGGGATAAAGAACATAATGGAGTATTATTACTGTACATATATTAGAATGGTCATAGAAGTACTGGTTTAGTGTTCAATGAAAATATGGCAGTGACATAATGTCCTGACTTAATATTCAGCAGTAGATTTAAAATACTAAAATGTTCAGTCAATAAAAGAACACGTAATATAACTATAAAGTAGATCATCATACAAGTGTTAGATATTTAATAAGCTATTAATTGATGAGTAGCGAGTGCATTTGAAGTTAAAGGACAGTCTAGACTCCTCAAAAGGAGACAGTTGAAATCCAAATTCCTTCAGAATCCTCCTTAAGTGCTTCTGTTTGCCCACCCTTAAGTTTCCTTTTGAACGTGAACATGTGTTGCGTGTCTCGTGTATCGTGAGTTCTCTTGGTTTTCTCCCCTTCAGGCCATACTTTGCATAGATCGTTTGCATGGAGTGGTTCTCACAGTGGTGTGGGACCCTCCCCAGGCTTGTTTGGAGAGGTTCTAGTCTAAGCCACTTCATCAGTACGGTGCCTCTTGCATGCATTCCTCTTGTCTCAATGCCGGCCTCAGTGACGAACTCTGCGGTTCATGTGACCGTGAGCCACTGCTGTAGCTATTTCACCGCCAGAAAAAAAGACTCAGAAATTAGGCTTTGCAGAGAGCGTGTCGCCTGGAGGTATTTTTAGCTTTTTCCTTCATTGGCTGCGTCAGAGGTTTGTTTTAGCATGTTATGTCAACCATGTTTTTTAAAGGAATGTTTTCTGAGCCCCTGCTTGCAGGAGATCAGCTTAAAAGGCAGGCCTGTTTCCTGTGAGCCTTTTAATTGTCCCCATTTTTCCATTTATCTATATTGTTCAATCCATGATGGCCATTTCCTGATGGTCAACCCTCATGTTTTAGTGAAATGAGCCACATACTAGTACTTTTCCACAGTTCCCAAGCCAAAGACACGCCTCTGGTCCGTGGCCTCCCTGTGGTGTTTGACTAGGACGTTATATAACGTTACACAGAAGAGTACAGCCCGTCTTTGTGTGCAGGCGGCCGTGACGGTTTGTGGTGAGGTTATCAGCTGAAATGGATAAGAAGGAACTTGGTGCTAACATGCTGGAGAATTAAATGGCAGGAGCCATCGTTTTTGCACTTTGGCACCACGTGTTTTTCTTTTTGGCTTGAATGTGGTTGGGCAGCTCCATGTTTGTTTTCCCTACTTTTTTTTTTGCAGAGGGAGTTTGTGAACCCTGGGTTCACCCTCAGTACAAGAATGAGTCATGGTGACGCACTTGCAAGGTTTTACAGATATACTTTAATTTCCCTGCCATACTGCATTGTGCTTGGAGATTTGATCTATGCTTTTTTTGGCTGCCAATTTCAGGGTTTTCCGGTTTAAACAAATAATCAGTTTTCCCATCAGATATTGTGAGTGTGAGTGTGAGTGTGAGTGTGAGTGTGAGTGTGAGTGTGAGTGTGAGTGTGAGTGTGAGTGTGAGTGTGA
>JBBJLR010000034.1:10731396-10743479 GCA_037577145.1 Brachypetersius gabonensis
TCCCCTGTAGTTAGAGAATGGAAGTCGCTTTGGATAAAAGCGTCTGATAAATGCCGTAAATGTAAATGTAAATGATTAATGAAGACGTTTTCAGAAACCTGTGGTGACTGGAAATAAACCTGGGAGGCCTTGTGTACCTGAGTGGGAAATGAGCTCACGTAAGCGTTAACAACGCTGTGTCACATGCTGCCACACGCTGCACCCCCACAACGGCATTCGGCGGCCACATCATCACATGTAACATCATTTGTGGCTAGGCAGCCCGCATTTTCATTTACCCTGTTGTCATGACAGCAGATGTGTTGCTGTGACGTCAGAAGTCAGCTGCAAACGTGGTTGTGTGTGTCTTTGTATATGGACAGGAAGCGAGCTTCATTAGGTTCAGGTTCATGGTGGGATGAAAGAAACTGTTAACAGCTTTTATGCAAGTCTGAGCTTGTGTCCAATTTCTAAACATGTATTTTCACTTTTATGCCAGTTGTCAGGTGTTTTTATCTTTTGTCTATCAATCTATCGACCTGTCTGTATCTGTCTATTTATCTGTCTATGTATCTATGAATGTCTGTCAGTCTGTACGTCTGTTTATCTGTCCATCAGTCTGTCTTTCTGTATCTATTTATCTCTTATTTGTATATCTGTGTGTCTATCTGTTGGTCTGTGTATTATTTTAACCTCGTTTCTCTCATGTTTGCACATTTAATTGTGAATGAACTAATAGGAATGATCCAAAACACACATTCGGAGTTGCTGGTTACTGAGGTTTTTTTTGATGACAGTCAGGATGAGCATGTATCCCTGAATACGTTTAAATATTTTATGTTCAGTTATGGCTATCATATGGCTTCAGCCTGACGGAAGTGTCTGACAAATTAAACTAGTGTGGCCTTGATTATCCAACCAGCAGCTTGTTGTCAGATTAACCACTGCATTAACACATGTGTGCGTGTGTGTTCTCTCTCATTGCAGGGCTCCAGAAATCATCCTGGGCTTGCCGTTCTGTGAGGCCATAGACATGTGGTCACTAGGCTGTGTTATCACTGAGCTGTTTCTGGGCTGGCCGCTTTATCCCGGAGCACTGGAGTATGACCAGGTAAATCACTTGAGCCCCAGTAAGAGACCTGAGGTAGGTCACGGGTGGCCACTTACTTGGACCAAGTGGTTCTCATTTAAAATGGGTTTGTTTGGGTGGTTGCTCAGATAAGATCATGCCCTTTTTTGTGGAATTACATTTTGTAAACGGTACATAAACCTCATGCATATTTGATTTTTTAAAAAGTACTCACATTTTTTAAAAAACGTGAATGTGCTCACAGTAGGATCTGACCACAGCTGCTGCATGATTATGCAGCTAAATAGTTTCAGTTAAGCTACTAAAGTTTTACACGTCACTTATACACATCACCATACGAGGTAGGGCCTTGGGGGGCAGACACAAGGCGGAGGGTGAGGGTGGGGTTGCGGCAGTAGCCCCATCCACTCCTTCGTCGCTATCTGCCCCCCAATTTTATTTATACTATAGACACTTAGGATCTTGGGGGTTTGGTATGACATCTTCCCCACCCCCCAATTTTAATTGCATTATAGTTTTCACACAGTCATACTCACTCTCCGCATTTCACATACACACATTACACCACACTCAGTTTACTTGTCATTTGCAACACCAAGAGTGAGGGGGAGAGGGCAGGTCTTAACACACCACTGTTTCCTGCTCCCTGCCCGGGACGGGGGCCATCGGTGGGACCGGGGCTGGGGCGGCTGCGGCCGGGCAGCTTGCCGGCCGGCGCCTCCAGAGGGGGGTCTATGAGATGGGGGGCGGGTGGGCGGAGTTGGGTTTGGGGTGTGGCCGGGGGTGTGGGTTGTGGGCCCGCCAATGTCAGACTCGGGGGCTCTCGACCACGGGCTGTGGGCGGCCCATCTGTAGTCTCTTCCCTTCTCCTGCTGGGGAAGATGAGAGGATGTTTGGAAGAGGGGCCTCGAGTCCTCAGTGCTCTGGGGAGCTGCGGATTGCCGTGGTCTCCAAGATCTCCCCTTTTGTCTGTCTCTGCATCCGTGGGGGTGTGTGATTGTGTCTTCTCACCTCCATTAGCAAATATATTTCATGTCTATGACATGCGCACGCACGCACACACACACGCATTTACACACAATAATAATACACACAGTAATAGAGTTGATCGGGGTTTTTGGTGTATCTGTACCCTTTTTAAAAATTATTTATTTATTTATTCATCTATCTATCTATTTATTTATTTTCCCTCGTTTTCGCTCGTTTGTTTGTAGCTGTAACAGTTGGCAATACGTGGTGTGTATATATGTATGTATGTATATATACATATTTTTTTGTTGTGCTCTATCTTTTGTTGGTTTGTACCCCTCCCCTTTTTTCTTTTTCTTTTTTTTTTCTTTTCTTTTCTTTTTCTTTTTCTTTTTTCCTCCTCCTGTCCCCAGGTCCGGCATAAAATTTACAATAACAATACAAAATAATAAATATATATATATAGGCAAGGGTAGCCTATAGAGAGTCTACAGTGCTCCTCTTCTTGACAAAGCAAAAAGTGTTTGGCAAAACAAGCATTCAGACTACCATTCTGATTGCTAAAAGTGCCGGACATGACACAAAAAAAAATAAAATAACCTAGTAAAGTTTTAATCAAGAGTTGCTTAAACAGTGTCATGATTGCCCAAGAGAACGCAGGAACAGAGAGCAGAGTAAATGTGTGCATTGTATGTTTTCCTGGGTGTGACAGCTGTTTTTAAACCCTCTGTTGCTGTAGCAAAAAGTAGCCAGACAGTTTTTGTTGCTCATTAGAGCTTTACATCAAACGTGGCTTGTATTATCTCAGCGTCAACTTTTTCCCTCCCTAATCCAATATAGTGCACCTGTACTGGGAGGCCTTGTGGTTTCCAGCCCATCTGTCAGCGAGTGAACACGTTTTTCATTAGCTGTGGTGTGTTAGCGCTGGGGAACTACTAAACTGTAGCTTGCAAGGAGACTCTTGGGAAGCTGTGTGTTTGCAGCAGCAGATCACGTTGTGAGTGGTTTTACAGGGTCCTGCTCTGCTGACTGTAAAGCTTCAGACTCCATCCTCGTGCCAGAGCTGGGTCCGATTCCACTCCACGCAGCAGAATGTATTTATAACCAAAAGCCAACCCCCCTCATACACACACATACACACAGTCTATCTAGGCTGCACTATCAGCAGGTTCTCACTTCAGTGCTTACTCTCTGTGTTTGTGCAGCGTTCTGGTAACCCGATCGCGGCACTATAAGTGCTTTATGATGCTACAAACATTGCTTGTTGAACACGTCTCACAACCCTAGCGCTTGTAAAACGAGAACAGGGGGCATCCTAGCAGCAGAAAGGGGGATAGAAAAGAGGTCAAGTGAGAATAGCATCTGTTCTCTCGTTTCTCACACGCTTTCCTTCTCAGCCTCAGGTGTAGTGGCTTGTGTGTTCACCTTTACACTGAAACAGTCTTTCTGGTAAGTGACTTTGACCAGAAAGATTGAGAGGCTGAAGCAAAACCCACTGTGCGTTGGTTCTCACGCTGTCCTGAAACTTGGGTGTTGCTTCAAGCTGTAAGTTGCTTTGCATAGAAGCATCTGCCAAATGACTGAATGTAACTTTAAAGCGAGTTATTTTTGGAACACTACATTCAAAAGTTTGTGTTCTGATTGCAGATGCACCACAGGCCAGAGGTTTGGACCCACCCTCAGATTAAAAATAGATAAATATAGAATTTTGATATTTTATTGCATAAAGCTTAAAACAAATGTAACTGATATTGAATTGTAGTGTAACAGTTTATATGGTAAGTGCAATTCAGGGAAGCTTCTGTACAAGTTGCCTTTATTCACAGGAGGCACAGATTATTAGCATCCTTTTCTACAATGTTTGAAAATAATTTGTCCCCGTAACCGTCCCAGCTCCTTTATGTATGTAAACTGTCAGTTGCTGGATGTTCATTTCAAACTGCAACTAAATGGGAGAAAGATCTGGAGACTGGGGAGGCCAAGACATCATTCTGTACACTTTTTGCTTCTGTTTGGACTGGATATCATTTTTGCATTTTTTTTAAAGAATGCAAAGAATGTTGAAGAATGATATTTTGTCCCTTAATTTATAAACCATAAGGAATTGTGTAATGTTGTATTGATTGATACTTGCACTGAAGACAGATCTGGGTAAGTCTGATCAAAAACAACAGTTTGCACTGCTGTGGATAAATTTATTACAGGTATACATTTCTAATGTCTATGTATTAAAATTTAGAAAAAGCAGTTTATTGTTTATTTTAAAAACAAAAAACCTAATCTCGACCCTAACATTTACATTTATGACATTTAGCAGACACTTTTATCCAGACTACAGGGATAAGGTCTTTGTCAGGGACCCAGTGGTGGTATACTGAAGGTAGGATTCGAACCCATGACCTCTTGGTCCAGAGGCAAATATCCTACCCACCCCACACCACTCCTAACATCTGATGTGTAGTGTGCATGTGTCAACTTTTATTGTGATGCTACAACTCCGCTCCTCTGTAGGTTTCAGCTTGTGTTCAGAATGACCAACAGAGCTGTAGAAGATCCCATAATAACTAAGATTGAAAGTATAATAAAATCAGGACTCAGAATGCTTTGTATTTCAAACGAAGTGGTCAAATCTTGAGGCATCTTACTTTAATGAGAAATTTCTGTAGTCAGATAATTATTATTAGTTGAAAATGTATGAAATTAGTACATTTTTACTCAGACATGCATTTTGGCCGACCAGTGTACTTAAGTTAATTAAGTGCACTCACACCACATTTAAATGCTGCAGCTACACCTGTACCAAAGTAGTGACGTACTTATCCGTGGCTCATTGTGTTAAATAGGCATTAACTGCTTAATTTTCATACAGTGCTTTATTTGATTCATGTTCTATAAACAGGTAACTGATTTCTCATTTATAAACTTAAGTATTACATTCATTTAGTCCTCACAGTCTGAGCTTCAGGTTAAAATAAGGTTAGTTAATCAGGAATCGTTTAGCGTTCAAAAACGTATTGATATTCCAAAAAAAACACAAGATTGAATAAAACATGTTAAATACCTTCTGCTTTCTAAGCTGTAGTATTTTAATTGTATAAGCTGTTAATGACTAAACATAACAGGTATTACTGATATTTGTTTCCAAACTTTATAGCGAATGCGTAGTTGAGCTGGTAAATAGTGTGATGTGTCGAGCCTTCATGTTGGCAGCTTTTTGATAATGCCTTTTTTGGCGTGTGAGGAAATCAATGCCTGTGTTAAAACTTGCCTTTACAGTGCAAGTAGTATGGGGTGTGGATTAAGGTTTTCATTTTCTTGATCCACTGATCACTGGCTGTTTTATTAAAAAAATAAGAATGAAATAAAAATCTATTATTTAGCATAGCTCAACAAGCACAAAAGTCAAATATTATTTATACACACTTTTTAAAGTAATAGTATTCAGAAATGGCGCTGAACTTTTCAGAATAGCCAGTTTCAGAACAACACTCCTAAATCTTTAAATCCACTCCATTCAAGCTGTTCTATGTTTTTGTATATTACAGCTGTTAATGATTCTGTTAATGCTCAAGTAATCTTTTAATTAGACTTAATTTTAACTTAATTAAGCTTTCATATAAAACAATGTATAAACACTCAACAGCTAAGAAAAGGTTCAGTCTTTCCATTTGTGCTTTAAAACTGTAACACTGGAGTAGGGCATGAAATGAAGCTATGCATTATTGTTGTGCAGAATGACCTGTAATCATTGAAACAAGCTCAGTTTTGCAAAAGAGTACATGAATTTCCAAAAGAGTAAGTAATTGAAATAAATTTATTTTAATTGAGTTAATTGTTGAGATTTCTGTAGAATGTAAAGCTCTCCCAGGAACGGTGTTCATACATTTTCCTCTCTTAGTTCTGTAGAGTGTAAAGTGTTGTCATCTGTTGTGGTCATGTTAGGAGTGTCTAGCATCTTGACTTGGCAAGTCAACAAAGCCCTTGGATCTGCTCCTCCCTGCTAAGTGCTGAGCTCCGCTGTAAGCCATGAGCTCAAGAGGAGCAGGTCCAGCCAACGAGGGGGAGCGAGCGGATCAGCAAACACTGACCAGAAGCAGTTAATTTGGGCCTTGGGGTTCAAAAAGTAGTTAAAATGGAAGTGTGTTTGTGGTTAGGGGTGGATAAAAGTTCGGGTCTTATTTTCTTTCCACTTCCGAAGTTATTTTTTTCTGGTGCCTGTGGGACACTCAGTATTTGGCCAAGAAGAACCACTTTTTTCCGAAGAAGGTTCAGAGGAAGTGAGCGTGCACCAAAAAATACATTGCGGTATCACTTTAGCCATCATTTCCCTTCGTGAAATCATCCGCCCCCGCTGGAACTCGGCTTCCATAGTTTATGGTACCCGTTAGTAGCAGGATTTGCTTAGTGACTCCGGGAATTTGAAACTTCTTCACTGTGTGACCATGAATTCCACTGCTGTGGTCTGTAGAGACACGAATGGTTCAGTGTGAGCTTCAGGTCAAAGCCATAAACGCAACACTCCTAAAGTGTCATGTTATAGGTCCTTATTTGCTTATTTGGAGCTTCAGTGTGTTTAGGTTAACAGCGGAGGCTTCATACATGACAGGAATCTTTGTTTCGTGATCAGGTCACTAGAGATCTCAAACTTAATTTTTGGTTTTGGAAAGCAGTTTTTAAAGAATGGTGTCATTTAGTCAAAATAATTTTATTCTGATTGTTAAAAAAAAAGAGGGAAAGATTAGGGGGGCGCTAGAGATCACAGGGGGTGCGCAGAATTTTGTCTGAATTGAGTTTACCAAAATTATAATTGAACACAATAAATTCTTAAAGAGTGAAATGTAAAAATGTGTCTAAGAGTATAAGAGCAAAAACCTACAACCACTGTTTATTTTTTGCAAATAAATGTTTGTAATTAATCATTTTATTTTTTTTGGGTGTCTGCACGGGTAGGTGTTGGGGGTCCCGGCTTGTCTTGGACACAGGCTAGGGGGGCTTCAAGGAAAAAAGGTTGGGAACCACTGGTCTAAATGATAGAATTTTAATATGCAATGGATAAGTTACTGAATTCAATAACAGGTATTGACATCAGCCACCCATTCTGGAGTCTCTGCATGTTACTTGTTAGTGGCAGGATTTTGCTTAGGGACCCGATCCTGAAATTTGAAACCTGTTCATTCTGTGACAGTACTGTGAGAGCACTGTTTGAACTTTGGTTCGATAAATAAGTCAAGGCTCTTGATTAAATACACTCACTTTGATTTGATTACATTTTTGTACTCTGTACAGCTCTTGTTTCTAATTGAAATGTTTAATTGGAACATACTTTTGTTCTTTATATTGTTATCACCTTAGATTGGCCTTTCCAAATTCTCTATTGTTTGTTAACTTTATATCAGTCATAGGGAGCACATTTCTAAACATGTCTTACTTGTGACGAAGAAGAATGTTTTCAACAAAGACTAAAAGCAGTTCAATGTTCTCATGGTATTTAGAGTAAATTTGAAATGAGTTACTAATGGGACTAGATCTGGACGGTAGGTGTTCTGTGATGGTGATTTGTGATGTGAATGTGCTGGACTGGGTTGTGGATTGGCACTGGTTTCATACCATAAACAATACAAATACATCAGCTATAGTGATCCATAGAATGCCTTTTCTCCATGTCACAATATAAACAGATTTTTGCATTGCTGTATTATATCTGTGGTTTTGCGTTGTTACACCGCTAGTTGGTGGTGGAACTTTGAAAATAAGTGAAAGTGTTGGGCCACTTTCACTTATTACTACCACAAGTAAAATGGTCTT
Source organism: Brachypetersius gabonensis (assembly GCA_037577145.1). Classification (NCBI taxonomy): domain Eukaryota; kingdom Metazoa; phylum Chordata; class Actinopteri; order Characiformes; family Alestidae; genus Brachypetersius; species Brachypetersius gabonensis. The sequence continues at coordinate 10,739,240 of JBBJLR010000034.1, forward strand.
AATTCATATTGCAGTAAAGTTTGCCATAGTGATAAACTTATGGAGGGTGTTAAACTTTGGTAAAAGTGTATTTGAGAACAGTAAAACAGCCGGTCAGGATGACGGACCTGAAAACCTGAAACCTTTATTCATTTTGGTTGAGGTGTTCCTGTCGAGGATTATGCTGTTCTGTTCCTCATTCTGCAGCACAGCAGCGTAAACAGTAGTCAGATTTTTGGCCTGTTATGTGATTTTTGCTTGTAGCACTATTTAAAGTCCTCTTCTCTTTTAAATAGCAAATAGCAGTAACCTTGGAATACTCTATTGTGTCATTCTCTAAAAGTAGCTCACTACTCATCTGAAGAGGCTTTATACAGACACACAGTCACACTCTTACTTGGCATTTTGTCACCTAGATAAAATATATCTGTAGTTATGTTTAGTAAGCTCCGGGATTATGATGTAGAGATACTTGCCACAACAAAATGCCTGTCTCAGGACTTCAGGGTATTTTGGCTCATGACGTGCTTGACACACACACACACACACACACACACACACACACACACACACACACACACACACACACACACACACACCCTCTCTCTAGCCATTAGTGCCAAGTGATCACCACCTGTTGCAATAGGAATGAAGGCTTTGCGTCACCTCCTGTTGCAATACAGAGGTACAATAGAACGACTGAACTATGCTACTTCACAGCTGAATTTTGCAAGTGTTTTGGGTGACACAAGGATACACTTTGGTAACATTTGGCATCTTTCCTAGACTGACACTAAAGCATGCAGTTCATAAACACACTGAACTGTTCTGCCTACACAAACAAATTCCACCCCCAACTGCCACTGTAAACGCCCTTCGTTTATTATATACTTCACAAGTCCTGCTGCTGTTTTTATTTGCACCATTATGGTAGTTCTACCTCTGTTCTGCACTTTATTTGTACCCCTATCAACTCTGCTGATTGAGTATAGAGTCTGCATTAATATCGTATTCATTCAAACATCGATTGCACTCCATGTTGTCTTGTCACTCTTTTTTTCCCCCTTCCATTTTTTCTCTTGCTCTTTTTGCACTCTTTCTTTTGCCCTGTCTGCACTCAGAATTGGCAAATAGTTGCTCCAAAATTTCCCTAATAAATGTTCTCTTGCTAAACAAGGGGTTGGGGCTGAGTAAGTTTCTCACGGTCTGACTTTGGCCAGTTTGTTGTACTTTGGGCAGCCCTGGTTCATGTCCTGTTTCATGCTGATCTAAGAGCCTTGTTATTATTTTACTTATTTATTGCCAATTACGAAGGACTGCTGACAGAGTACTGATTCCTGCACTATTTTTTACGGTTTGAGTAATAAATACACTCTGAAAAATCAGCGCAGGGTAAAGCAACTGATGAAATGTTCCTGAATGAATTATAATATCTTACCTCCAATAACAAGCAATATGTAATGACATAATTATGTACTGCTCAGAATGTGTAGTACTTCATTCAGTGTAGTACATAAATTTAAGATACATGAGCATTGATTTTATTTAAGTAACTGAAATGTCAATTTGGACCATCATGGAGAAACAACTGATGTTAATATTGAAACTTAGTTTAATAGAAAGTGTTGAAGTGCTGGTGTTTCCTGTGTTTATTTATATTAAAAACGTGAGTAAATCAGCCATCAGCCCATTTGGCTGTAAAGAAAATGGGCTTCCTCTGACAGACATTACAGTTTTGCTCCTTTGAGACAGAATTGGGGGACCTCTAATGTAAGTTATTTATTTAGTGTACAGAACAACTGTGTACTTTTTCTTTTGAGGTTTGTCGTTGACTGTATTAAAAAAGTAAATAAATTTATATATATTTTACCACATGTTTTTGAAATCCTTAAAAAAAAAAAAGCAAGGTAGTTTGCTGTTTTCAATGTTTTTACCCCATAAATAGACTGCATTCTGCTGTTTGCATGTGTGTCATTATTTCATGCACCACCTGCCTTGAGAAGGTGTGATGTCGTGTGTGCAGGAGTGATTTACGTAGAAAGGTGGAATGATGCAGGTTAAATAGAGGCGAGTGAGCAAGAAAGCTACCATTAAGCGAATGGTCTTGTAACAGTGCGTTACCTTGATCTGTGTCTGAAATTGTACCATGTGGGCTTGTGACTTATGAATTAAGTTCTTAAAGTCCTTGTATTTGATGTTTAAGATGCTGTGGGAACCCTGTAAACACTTGTATACCTCTATCATCTGATCAGTGTCTGTTTCTCCTTTTCCAGATTCGTTACATTTCTCAGACTCAAGGGCTGCCTGGAGAGCAGCTGCTCAATGTGGGAACGAAAACATCTCGTTTCTTCCGAAAGGAGTCTGACTCCCCGTATGCTGCCTGGAGACTGAAGGTGAGTACTGAGGTTAAGGGATTATTTCAGGGCAAATAATGTACACGCGTATGCATACTCACGTTATATTCGCACATATCCTTGAAACACATTAGATTGAGACTGTTTTGTCTTCATTAGCACTTGGAGCCAAACCATCAAGGTCTAATCATATTCTGTTATTCTGATCATCTGTATGACCATATAGATTGTCTTCTCCCAGCCCTGCTTTCAGAAAATACATTATTCATTACTATTTGCAACATAATCCAGGTGTAGACTTAATCTCCATCTGGAACAGCCCCAGAGTGTAGATATTTGGGTTTAGATATTGCTGCTTCAGTGATTTTGAACTCACCCTGTCACCACGTGTTTGGTTTCTACAGACGACAGAGGAGCACGAGGCGGAGACTGGGATGAAATCGAAGGAGGCCAGGAAGTACATCTTCAGCTCTTTGGATGACGTTGCCCATGTAAGATATTGCTGGTTCAGCAGTCGTTGATCTCGGCACACAAAGTGTTTTACACACCGGCTCTGAAGCACAAATCACATTACAAACTGTGGAACTGAATGTTTACAGCAAATGGAAAACACTTAAGAACCTGTTCCCTTTTTCACAGTAATGTGTCTTCAAAGTAGATTCGTACTTTTTAATTATTTTTTTAGATGGAAAATGTTTTAATCATTGTATTTATTTATGCTCTATGTGCTTTTCAGGTGAACCTGGTCCTGAATATGGAAGGATGTGACCAGCTTGCAGAGAAGACGGACAGGCGGGAATTTGTGGATCTCCTAAAGATGATGTTGCTAATTGATGCTGAACAGCGCATCACCCCCTCAGATGCACTCAACCACCCTTTTATCACTATGCAGCATTTACTGGACTTCCCCCATAGCAACCAGTATGCTTTGTTTTATATTAAGTCATAAATCATAAAACATAAATCATAAGCGCTCAAAAGAACTACGAAGCCTTGTGTTTAGATACTGAGACGTTGGATGTGTTTTCGTAACAAGCCCATAGTGGTCCTAACCACATAGACTTTAATACATACCAAATATTGGTCGGAGTCAGATTTTTTTACACTTGGTCCATGAGGAAAAAAAAAATAAGACTTTGTTTTTCAGTGTGAGTTTAAACTTTGCCCTTTTTTCTCTCCCACAGTGTGCAGTCATGTTTTCACATCATGGATGTTTGTCACTCAAGGGGCAGCACGTATGAGACAGTCAACCGTAACAAGGCTCCACCCCCACTTATGAAACCAGTCACCATACCCAGCGCCCCCAACATCACTGTCGCCTTTAACAAAATTCCCTCCATGCACGCGCAGGTAAAACACCTTTCCACAACCCTTTTGACACTATAATACAGATTTCTCACAGGGGATTCCCTGTTTTATGGAATTTCTGGCAAGTATGGGTCACTGTTATCCATTAGTTTTTATTTCACTGCTTTTAGTGCAGTTGTTTGCTGCAATACTAGTTTGATTGAACACAGTATACAGTATGGCAGCAATGTTACTGAGTGTGCCAAAATGCAGAATTATATAAGATAGATTCTCTGATTTTATGTATGTTCGTCTGGCGTCTTGTTCAGTGTAAGGTTAACTGTTTTAGACTCATCTGATCTGTCTAAAATCATATGCTGGTTTGGTTCTCACCAGATGCTTGCAGTTATAACGTTTCAGTTAATGTGTGACTTGTTTATGTAAATATTGATATAAATCTTCAGTTCTGATGTTGTGATGACACTCACACAGTGACTATGCCTGTAGAACTGCAGTTGCCTGCTGGCTGTTTTACACTATTGCCCTGTCTCTCTGTCTGTCTCTCTGTCTGTCTCTCTGTCTGTCTCTCTGTCTGTCTCTCTGTCTGTCTCTCTGTCTGT
>JBBJLR010000034.1:10745600-10756967 GCA_037577145.1 Brachypetersius gabonensis
CGTGCAACCCCGCACACACACACACACACACACACACACACACACACACACACACACACACACACACACACACACACGTGACTAAGCTTCTCCAAACATGTTTTTTTTTATCAGAAATAAAAATAGAAAATAAATAAAGTAAATATTTTGACTTTACAACTTTGTTTTTTTAGGAGTGTGAATGTTTCGCACTACACAGACACACATACCTCAGTGTGTCACTCGCCAAAGAGCCGGGACAGGCGGCGGAACCCGGAGGCGGAGATTATCCCTCGGGGCAGGAAGGTGGAATCTCGGGTGGAGCAGGAGCCTGAGCAGTTGGAGGAGGTGGTGGATGTGAGCTGCTGTAAGGCCGGACAGCGCTCAGATGAGCAGCTTTCAGCCGCCAGTCATCAGCGGGAGCCCATCGTTATCGGCGATTCCCCGAGCCCAGCGGTCAGCGTCATCAGCATAAGCAGCGGCACGGACGAAGAAGAGGAGGCAACCCAGCTGTGTTCACTCAACACGTGAGTTTAGACAAGACAACAACACCTAGCATAACAACAAACCTAAACTTCATCCTTCTGTCCGTGTTCTTGTTTTTAACCCTCAGCACCTGAATGACGCTTTAGTGAGTCACAAGTGCAGAGCTGTAGTCGTATACAAAAGTACCCCTTATCTGGATCATCCGCTTGTCACTGTGTGGACTTGATTACATGACTTTGATCAGATGTGTAGAATCATACATCTCTAACTTAATGATTACATTTTTAAATGTGTTGTGTGAAGAGTGTGAGTGAGTGAAAGAGAGTGAGTGTGTGGGGGGTGGGTAAAAGGGGTGAATGAGGAGGGGGTGGGCTGTGCATAAAGGGCACTATTGACTGTCCTGAAGAGCGACGCTGTCAGAGAGGAACTGTAAATAAGTCTGGGACAGACTTACTTGTGATTGTAAATATTTGTACTTTGTTCCCCCCTCAAAATCTAATACTAATGTGTGTTTAATATTTGCGGATTTTTACAGTAAAATAATGAGAAATTTCTAATTTCTAAGAGCTTTCTGATTTTTTTTTTTGTGGTCATTTGTGTATAAATAGTTTTAAAAAGAATATATTATCATATTGGTTAGGTTGTGCTGAACTTGTACAATGCATTTTTTTAAGGTATTAAAAAAAAAACAAGTAATACATAAAAGGGGGGGCTTTCAGGATTCTAATGGTTAATTGCGATAGGACCATACTTGGCCCCCTTGCTTTATGTAAACAAGTGATTTAAAACCATAGTCAGTTATTAGTTTTGGATGAAACTCTCTGTTGATATCAGATAAAAATATCTGTCATGACAATTTCAAGCACAAGTGCAAAGGCAAGAATGCACATCTTGGCACTTTGATTTATAATTACTTGTGTGTCTGTGTCTGTGTCTGCAGGTGCAAAGGCAGTCCAGAGTGTGAGGCATGCAAGGGGTCTCTTAATATGGAGCGTGTGTGTTCTCTCAGCAGCCCCGACAGTAGCTTGAGCACCAGCTCCTCCGCCTCAGCCCAGTCCAGCCCTTCGCCCTGCAAGAGACCAAATAGGTAAAAAAAAAAAAAAAAAACTTTTCTCAATCCCTGCACATCAGCCTGTAGTCAAGTCAAATAGGTTTTACACAGTACACAGCGAAATAAAAACAATCTTCTTCCAGAACCACAGAGCAACACAAAGAACAAAAATACAAATGCCACAAGACTACACAAGTGCATTCAGGACAAAATACACCAAGTGCAAAGAGGGCAAGAAAAACAAAAGAGCAAAACAGTACAAGACAACATTTAGTGCAGTTGATGACTGAATGAATACAGTATTGTGACAGAAAAGGTATTTTAGCAGTGGAGTCAAATGGAGGTAGACAGTAATAAATGGTAGCAAAGGATTTGTAGTGTTTAATAAATAGAGGGTATTTACAGAGACAGTTGTGCTGTAGGAGGCTCACAGACACACACACACATATTTGCCTTTATACAGACCTGCTGTGTGTTGTCATTCCTTAAAATAAATGGATTCAGTATTGTATTTTGTTTCCTAACTGTAACCTCTTCACTGTATCTGCAGCATGTCTGAGGATGACGGTCATGAAAGTGGCTGCGACACCATTGATGGTTCCCCCACATCGGACTCATCTCTGGGGCAGCACGACAGCCCCTTCCCTGAGAGACGGTTCATCAACAACAACCAGAACCAAGAGGCCCAAGCGCGGCGAACTGAGCCACAGACAGAACTCCGCAAGCCACCTGTGAAGACGATGGTGGTGCCACCACTGAGAGTTATAAATAACAACTATCAGCAACACCACCACCACCAGCAGCAGCCCAGTGGAGAGCATCACTACACCAGCACAGGTATCCATGTAGTAAACACTTACCCCACTTACACAATTTTCAAGTTCAAACACACACTAGCACCGATACCCTCATCATAAACAGTGACCAGCACAGGTGCCCTACACGTAAATTACACTACATTACGTTTTATTCTTTGGCAGATATTTTTATATATAGCTACTTAGAGTTTGAACTAATGTAGTGTTCTCACACTGTCCCGAAACTTGTGAGATGATGTAAACTTATTTAGATAGAAGAGAAAGTGTAGTTTAGGATAGTGTTTTAGGAGAGGAGGTGCTCTCTGAATAGAGGAGTCTTCACGTTCTTGAAGATAGTGAGGGATTCAAGAACCTCCTGAAACTCACCTATTCAGAGGACACCACCTAAGTGTGCTTCCATAAAATGCTGGTACATTATCTGTGAAGAATCACCAGGACCTAGTAGCCATATCTACAGTAACCCCTTGCTTTTCACAATGGTTACGTTCCAAGAACACCCACATATAGTGGAAAACCGCATTGTTATTTTACCATTCTATATGTATACAGTTGGGTTTTTTTGGTATGGAAATGTAGCTGAATTTAAGTTTGTGTGTGTGTGTCTATATATGTATTAAAAAAATGTGGAGGATATTTGCAATTTCTGCGTTACTTATCCAAGAGGGATCAGTGGCACAGGCATCTTATTCAAGAGGAATCAATAACGCAGGCACCTTAGAGACCACCACTGAGAACAACACAAGTCCACAGTAGAATAAATGTAAACAAAAAAGAAAGCTGTACAAAGAATCAGGATTTTCTAACAAGTACTTGATATTGTGTGAGCTGGTTAGAAGTGTACAATTTTGCTGTGGATTTTTAAAATCCCATAAGCAACAATTAATTTAATCTAATGAAGAAAAAAGCCAAACTAGGTGTACTGGGCGTTCTCTGAGGTCTGATAATGGATTAGTGAACACTTGGCCAGGCATACAGCCATTATTTACTGTATTTGTAGTTTTGCATTAATTGTAATAGTAGTGTTTTAACACTACTTCTCAGTCGTTAACAACTTTCAAGAATAATTCTCCCCGACTTCCATTCTTAAAAGCATTTTAGCAGTTTATCTCGCTGGTCTACAAACACCTCAACACAGGTACCCTCCTCACACTCACTCGCCTTGCCTTCCATGAGCTCGAGAAACTTCCTGTCAGTAAAAGGACACAAGGCCACTAAACACCAAGTTTTTCCAATGATTACAGCACAGCTGATTCCACCGGTTTCAACTGTTGGTCTCCTGCTTGGTAGGAATGAGGACCTACAGACACACCAGTCAGGTGATAATAGTATCCCTGCTTCAGAGCTGCCCCACTTAAAGCAAGTTTTTAAACAGTTAGGATGAATAACAATAATTTTTTGGATCTTAGCAAGATTTCATATAGCTTGTTGGTTCATTGGAAGTGAATGGAAAACACGAATAGTATGTTTTAGTTACAGACATATAAGCAATGTAACATTTTTGTAAATGTTTTAGTATTCAAGTTATATTGCACTCCATCTATTTTCAATGAACCAGCAAGCCAAAAAAATCTAAAATGACAAAAGATTGGTTGTGTTCTTTAAATACTGTAACATTTTAGTTTGAGTATTTAGTATTGGACAAAACAAAACACAAAAAAAAACATTTTACAGCAGTAAAATGCTGTTCCTACTCTGGTCCAGTTTGAGTTAAGCTTTCGCCCCAGAAAGCTCTCGCAGGATGCTGTATTCGACTCTGAGGTACAACTGTTATACGTGTGAGTGTGTATGTGGTCACAGCTGGAATGTCTGCTTTACAGGTCATAGGGGAGAGGCAAGAAGTTACCACAGAGGCTATCACAGGTGATTATGGGTATTGAGTGCACTGTGACCCCTGTGTCTTGTGCGCTGCATCCCAGCATTGAGTGAAAAGCCTTTGGGTTTGTGCTCCTCACTTCTCGTCTCTTACCCTCGTATCTCCCAGCTCTTTGTCCCTGTCTCTCTCCATTTGGCTCCATCTGTGTGCTGGTTGCCCCTTTTTGAGATCTGGGAGCAGATCTCCCCTGTTCTTTACTCTCAGGCCCTGCATGCCTTCAGACAAACACTGTTAGTGTGTCCAACCTTTGACACGCTCTCATGGTTTGTGACCTGAGCAGCTTTGGTGAGCTGTTCGGGCCGCGGAGTTCATGATGAGAATGATTGACAGCCATGTTATTCTACACTATATTCATGAAATGTGCATTTGTTTTTATCAGCTGAAATTTGTTACCATATGTTATCATGTTGGCAGGATCATTTTCCTGTATTTTTCACAGTTAACAGCTGTGATGTTTTCTTTCCACAGTTTGAGATAAAAATAATATTCGATCATTTTTGGCGAGAAAAGTATTGACTGACTCTGGTGTCCATAAATATTTACTGTATGTTCTGTATTTACTGAGGTGCAGTTTTTTCTGTCTGATATACAATGAAAGAATCAGACAATGGATTTATTTGCAAAAATGACTGAATATTTTTTTAAAGGGGATTCAGTTTCTCTTTTTAGTGTTCTGTTCATAATTTCCCTAGATTAATCACTGTTTTTGGTCTGCTCTTTATTTGTCTTGTTCTGTCTTTCTCGTTCTCTCTTTCACTCTATTCCATTTTCTTTCTTTTGCTTTTTCTATTTCTCTCTTCTCTCATCCTTTCTTTCTCTGCCTTGCCCCTTTTCTCTTTTTTCCCAAATTTTTTCCCCCTCATTTTTCCTCTTACTTCCTCTCTTCCTTTTTTTGTTTTTGTCTCTCTCCTTTTTTCTCTCTTTCTACCTTTCTCGCCCCCTCTCCTTTCATTCTCTGCTCTTTTTTCTCCTCTCTCTGTCTCTCTCTCTCTGTCTCTGTCTCTCCCTCTCTTTCAGTCTTAGAGTCATCGTGCCAGTCTCGCGGGCGTTGCGGCCCCGGACGGCTGAGCCTGCACTCCACCCCCACTCTGCCCCGCCAGCAGAAGATCACCTCCACATTCCAGCAGCAGCCGCTGGGCTTTGGCCAGGTTTGTTGTCGTCTTTTTCACTCTTATAATAGTTTCTGTCACTCGCTCTCCCTCTAACGGTGCTCTTTCTCAGGTCCAGCACTACGGCTCCTGTCCCAAGGAGTGGAACGGCAACTACACTCAGCCGCCGCGGCGTCCGCAGGCCTTCATCCCCCCAACAGTTCACGGCCACCCCTTCCCCCCTCTGCAGCCCCACGGCAGCCCCACCCACTCGGCAGGGCCGCCGCACCCACCCACCCTGCTCTCTTACCCTCCTTCTGGCCCACCCGTGGCCCACCTGCTCCCCTCGCCGTGCCCGGCTCCCCCCCAGCCACCTCGGCCCGTCCTGCAGCCCGCCTACAGCCTGGTGCCGCAGGGCCTCAGCATGGGCATAGACCCCAGGCTGCTGCCGTCTCCCACCCTGCATCCACCCACACACTTCAAGGCCCTGTTCCCACCGCATTCGTACGTAGCCTCACCCGCTTACGCAGGCTTCCCCCTCAGCCCCACCAAACTGCCCCAGTACCCGTACATCTGAGCTGCTGGAGCCCACGGAGCACGCGCAGCCGCCACTGATATATGTACACACACACACATGCACGTACAAACGCATACATTACTGCTCAGATGCTTTTTTTTTCTTAAATAATTGTGTAGTTTAACTGAAAAGGTGGAGATTACACATTCACAACTGAGCTTTATAAGTATCGCAGAGAAAAAAAACCTGGAATGAATGAGTATGAAATAAGAGAGAACTCACTTTTCATGTCTTTTGCACATTTGATATTGAGAAGGAAAAAAAAAAGATTAAACTCCCTGTCATTAGATCTTCTCCCGTATAGAGGGAGGATCCCTCTCTATAGCTATTTTTCTATATTGCCTTCTAACGTGTGCTAGACACATTGACTTTCTGGTGAAGCCATCCCAGTCTCCAGTGGTAGGGCCCACACCTGTGTGTGCGCACGGCTACCCCTTGTGGTGTACTGGTGTTACTCGTCTGTATTTTTGTAGTAGGCTCGTGGCCCCTCTCCCCTCCAGTGTTAACTCTGTGGTCCCATGTTTAATAAGGTTACTACACTCTGCATGTCTCTGCATGGGGGGGAAACGTTAGAACCGAGGAAGAGAAGAACACCACTCTTTCTCTGTGTTGGGAGTGTTGCATTGTAACCTGATTCCACAAGTGAAAAGTGCCTTACAAAAGAAAACCCATGTCTTTGCAAGGTGTGATTCCCTTGCATTCACATGAATGGAACTGGACTGCAGCACTTGAATTTGAAATTGTTCTATATGATTTATACATTAGGGCTGTCCTTTTTGACGGAATTCTTTTTTTTTTTTTTGGTAGTTTTGTGCGTCAGTTTACGCTCGTGCTATCTATACGTCTGTCGTGCGAAAACAATTAATTCTTTATATCAGCCCTTGCTGCGGAGTGACTTAGAGGTAGGATGAATGCTTTGTTTGTGTTCATCTGACCCCGGAATAATAACGGCATCCCATCAGATCGTCCACACAAAGACTCACTCATTCTCAGTTTCTACTGTCCTGGACTCCCTTAAGCATCTTTGGCTCAGCCCTTCCTATTCTGTCCTCCTCCACCCCAGAGAAGGCTCAGTTTCTCTGTTTGGCATATGATGGCCAAAAAGACATATTTTAACAGGTTGTAACCTTCCAGTTTGCATTTTCATTTGAACAGCCCTGCGTGTATGGTAATCGCCGGTTTCTGCTTTACTTAGTTGGGTTAGAGTGATCATTAGTGTCCAGCAGAGTTTCCTTTTAGAGGATGACACAGATTTGCTGTAGCAAAGGCTCTGAGTGTATAGAAGGAAAGTTTTGAGTAATTTCATATTTGATAATCAGTTACTATTCTTTTACTTAATACTAACAGTATTTACACTGTTTAACACAACTGCAATACAATCCATAGTTTCTGGGTGTATTCTTTTCTCATTTTATTATTTGTATTTCTTTTTTATTTTAAGAATTAGATGTGTTTTTGGTATCGGCATTATCCTGCAGAAAGCTTTATAATATAGGTGGTTTCATGTTAGCTGGTGCAAATTTTTTTTTTCAGTATTCCGTGTTCTACGACCAGTCTGTCATTGCTGGAGTATTTAGTGCTTTTCAAGGTGTGAGTTTGGTTGTGTGCAATTACCCCCCCCTCCCTTTTCATTCTAAGCATGTGACGAGATCCGTGTCCCTCCTTCGTGTCGTGCCGTTTGATTGAGCTTTTCGATGCTGGCTGTTATATTTGATACATTCCGTCAGGGAGAAATTTGAGTTGTGTTCTGTGCGCTTCTTGTGTTTTTATTCCAGTAGGTTTTTCATTAGGAGCGTTTATTTTCTTTGCTATCGTTATAATGATGCTTTTGCTACACCAAAGACAGTAATTGATTTCTTAAGCAAAGTAGCTACTGTTCTAGCCTACACCACGAGTATATTGTAGTTGGGGATGTATTAAACACACACACAAAAAATATTACTATATATAAAGGATGAGGTTGATGTTTAGCTTTTTATTTGGCAATTTGATGATTGGTTTCATTTCTTCTTGAATGTACCATAGATAAGCTGCTATTCACTGATTGCCACTTCATAATAGCTGTGAGGTTCAAGTGATTAACTTTGTTCTTAGCCTTCTTGTTTTTGTGCGTATGTCCGACGACCTTAAGATAGACGTGAGGTTTCTCTTCTGGTTTCACTCTACTGACCGAGACCGTAAGCATTTTAATGCCTATGTATATTTTGCTTTCCAGTTTGAAGTGTCATTGTAACTACTGTATTGCGAAATGGAAGTTTGGTTTGTTGTGTTTTGGTTGTTCTCTTTTTTTTCTTCTTCTTCTTTTTCCTCCATTTTCTTTTCTTTTTGTTTTTTTGCATCCGTGAATTCTATGTATTGTTATCGTAATCTTGGGGCTCATTGTCGCATATGAAATGCATATTGGTGTATATCTGAGTACGTTCTGGATATTAGCATTAAGGCATAGCTTGCAGGATATATTTAGCTTTTTTTTTTTGAATTGTGGTAGTTACAGATCGACTTGCGATTACACAAGCACACCATTTATAAAAACCTACATCGGTTTTGATCGGGTCAACACTCGTTGATTTAGTGAGCTGTTTAGTTTTTGAACTAGTAAGAAAAACCCTTGCTTTTTCATCTTGTTTGGAGAAATTGCAGTGCTTTAGAAGTTACCAGTCTTCAATCAATGCCGTTCAAAGTCGTTCAGTGTTTGCTTGTCTTCTGCAAAGAATCATAGATTGATGTTTATAGATAGATAGATTTATTTTTTTTTCCTTATTTACTAATCTTAGTTCATATAAGGAGGAAAAAAGACAATTTGGTAACAGTTGATCTGTCATTATGAAAGAAAACCCAAATCAAATAGAATGTTTGGTGGTGAATTTTCACACGTTATCCTGCTCTGTAGAGGGAGCAGTACTAAACTAGTGCCTTTCAGATTTGCTTCAAACGTATGTCACACACACACACACCTCACCTGCTGTTGTCCTGATCTCTCTGCCTCTCTTTAATGACAAGCAACACCGTAGTCGGTTGAGTGAGAGTCACGAGACTAATTCCAGGATTAAACATAGCAGTTAGCAGCCTGTTCCTCATAGGGTAGACAGACTTATGTTGTTGGGCTGGGTATCAAAATTCAGCTCTGTTGGTACCAAATGGTGTTAGCTTTTAAATCAGTTTAAATCCGTAACAGTTCAAAAATTCAACACCTCATACCCATTTCTAGTTTAAGCCACGCCCCCTTTCTTTACTCCCACTAAGTTCTATTTTAAGCCACACCCACTTTCATTACTCTGCACCCATTTGTTTTAATATGCTGGTGTTTCATTACTGCAGACTCATTCCTGTTTTAAGTCACACACCCTCATTACCACACCCATTTTTAGTTTAATTCACATCTTTCATCATTGCCCCACTCATTTTAAATGTAAGCCACACACTTACATTTAAGCTAATTTCATGTCTAACCATTCCAACAGCCAGCATGTTACTCATTTCTGAATAAAGCCACACCCACCTCTAGTACTTTGCATAAATGTATGAATTAAGCCACATCTACATTCAGCATCTTGCAGTCCTTTCTGATTGAAACCACACCCATATTTAAATTTGTAATAAAAAGAAAGAACCTATATTAAAAATTGATACCCAGTCATGCTTGTGTGTGTGTGACAGAAACTCTTTGGACCTCTCTATAGTGTTGCAAAATCTGTATTATGCACTGGCTACCAGTAGTGGTGTGTGGTGTGTGGGGGTGTACTTTATTTTTGTCTTTACTAGTATATCAGTGTCACTTGGCCTGTAAGAGCCGAACATGCAATGCCCTCCCCACATGATGTCTCCACATGAAAGTGGAAAATATTCTTATTCTTTTTTGTTTTTGATTTCTTTTTAAAAATGGGTAATATCTAGCAACCACCACCACCACCACCAAGAGAGATCCAATAATGAAATGCTATCAGGGATCACTACCATTATGCTAACATGGTCCTCTCTCGTATTTGGGAAGCTTTACATACATACACTGTGATTGTAAAACAGCCCGCGGTTGTACCACCTCATCCCACAACCAAGAAATGACTCCCCCCCCCACCCCCCCCCCCCCTTTAAAGGGGGTGGTTTCATACCATTGCGCAAGTTAATTGCTTTAATGTAACTTAGTGCAGTTGTGGATTCGGTCCAAATAAAATGGGGCTCTGGCACCACCTAAAGACGACTCATTTCACTTTTATATGTGTAGATAAAGACATTATTAAGCATGTAGCACTAGAGACAAGTACAGATGAGTACGATATATTGTACAGTTGTATGAATTGCATCAGATGAATAATTTTTCTACTAAACCCAACTGAAATTCAGCCAGTATGTATTTTCAGCAACCACAGATGAACTTAAACAAAACTTAAACTGTATCTGACTCCCCTTATACCAAACCATTTATCTTGTTGTGAGTTGGTTCTGGCTCGTTTTGTGTGTTTTGTCTTTGATTTGATCGCTACTTTAGAGATTTGTGTACAGAAATTCAGGGTTTTTGTCATACGTGCTACTGTATAACAGTCCCTCCCCTCGCGTTTGGGTTTGATTGTTTATTTTTTCTCCTGCAGATTATATTTTAGAAGAAGTTAAATCTCACTGAAGTTATTGGATAACATACTTAGACTCCGGAGCAAACGGACTTGATTTACTAAATCTGAACTGTTACTGTTTTAATATTTGTAGATTTTTGTGGCTTTCTAATTTGTTTGCTTTTGATTATTTTTATGCTACATTAGTTTGCCATGTAGCCATTGCACTGTGCAATATTCAGTATATGAGGACTGGGAAACTTGTTTTTATTTCTTTTGTTTTCCTTTGGTTTTTTTGTTTAAGGTGTAATGTCTCTTACAGTTTTCGCTCGTTATTTCTCTCTAGTTCTCAGTGATTTGTATGTGACCAAGCCTTATGTACTTTGTCACAAAAAGCGGGTTTTCCTGGTGACTATTTGGTGAGTGTCAAATTAAAGAAATTATGGTGTATTGTCGAAATTCACTTTGAATTAAAATATATATTGCTGCAGGCAAACGTTGTCCTTTACTTTATTTCAAATTGCTTTTAACCCTCCTATTATGTTTGGGGGTCAGTTTGACCCCATTCAGTCTTTAATGACTCAAAGTAAATAATTGACTTTTTTTACTGTGTATAAAATTACTCTATAAACACAAATTACCAATCTGTTTTCAATGTCCTGTTGACATTTTGTACACCTCAGTGTTCTTTAGGGTTCATTTGAGTCCAGACTGTTCTGGCTGTATAAACCTCGTTTATTATACAACTAATAAAATTTAAAAACATAATTTTATGTTTTGGATAATACGGAGGATAATATACTGTAATATGTTGTGGCCAAAAGTTTTGAGAATGACATAAATATGGGAAATTGGAAAAGTTGCTGCTGACGTTTTTATAATAGCAATTTGCATAAACTCCAGAATGTTATGGAGAGTGATCAGATGAATTGCATAGTCCTTCTTTGC
>JBBJLR010000034.1:10839584-10854882 GCA_037577145.1 Brachypetersius gabonensis
AAAAAAACTTTAAAGTCATTTTTCTCAGTTTCACACTCTGGGAAGTTAAGGTCTTTTGCCTTTGTAGGGCAGAACAGTAGCCAGGGAAAACTCCCGTGAGGAAGAGTCTTGTGGAAGGTATATTGAGGGAAATTAAGACTCAAAAGGAAACTCTACCTAACAGCATGAAGAAGAAGCTTTGAAAGGAATTTAGAACTCAGGAACACCATCTCCCTAAGATCATGAGGATACAACGGTTATCCATAATGAAGTACACTGGAGGCCTCATGATGTGCTTTTAGTCCAAGCATTATATGGCATTGAAAGAAACATGAATATAGTGATGTACCAGGAGGTCATACATGAGAGAATCTCATTGTCAAGAAAGGAGCCTCGGTAAGGTAAAAACTCCTTAAGAATAAGTGAAGCTGACCATTTTGTCATACGTGAACACACCACAGCACACAGTGTGAACAGCATGAAATTCTTCCTCTGCATTTAGCCCATTCACCAAGCAAAGCAGCGAGCAGCCAGGGACACGGCACCCAGGGAGCAGCGCGTGGGGACGGTACCTTGCTCAGTGTACCTCAGAGGTGCTTAGCGGTCTTGGGAATTGAACCCTCAACTTTCTGATTGCAGGGCGAACGCCCTAACCACAAGGCTACCAGCTGTCCCAAAATACTAGGAGTAACAACTAATGGGTGTCCAAATTTAGAAGGAGGCACTCAAGAGAATGACAAAGGAACATTGAGAGGAACCAGAACTTGAAACCAAAAACCCTAAGAGCATGCAGAAGGACTGCTGAGAGGAACCAAAACATAATGAAGTCCACAAAAGCATGAGGAACAACCATGGAAATAAACCAAGACTCAACAGTGGAGCTATTAATATTCTGGGTTGCAGCAAAGAAAGGCAAAGAAGGCAAGTATATGAGCAAGATCAAACAGAAGCACTGCATCATACAGAGAAAACATCTAGGAAGTGCATCAGTGACTGCCTGGTAAAGTCAACCAGAAAACTGTCCAAAGAACTCTGGTGGGCTTCTGATGGTGTCAGACATTTAGAGGTTGCTAAATATTTACAAAATTTCTGCTCTCACAGATTGAGCACTAAAGGCACCATGCATGATCCATCCATTTTTTGAACTGTCACACTGCTAAACACCTGCAGCATTGCAAATGCACTTCATGTACACTCTGGTATATACTTCTGTAATATTGTATTTTCTGTATTTAGATTGTTTATTATATTGAATTGTATACATTTATTAACATTTATCTTATATTTATAAATATAAATCCATATTATGTATTCATGTTGTACATGTATGTTATTGTATATTATATTTGCTCAGTATATTGTTCATTGTATTTTTTTATGTTGTTGTTGTTTTTTATACTGTTGCGCTTGAGAGAGACCATCTACCGGAATCAAATTCCTTACATACTTGGCCAATAAACGCGATTCTGATCTATGCCTAGTTTTTGAGTATTGCCAGTCATTGTTTACTAATTTAGAGTAGAGAGTATTGATAAGAAGGAAATTGTATTTCCAATGAAGGTACCAGTGGAGGGGTTCAAAAAGTACAAAAATAATTTCCATGGCATTCTTAGCAATTATAAAGACCTTATTGAAACATAGCTATGGACAAAATGTTAAAAAGCCTCCCAAACCACAGACCGTCTTTGGGAAATGTTGCTACAAGTGTGTACCATGGAGATTTCACTTTTGCATTTCAATTGTTTGTGTGGTTTGAATCCCATACAGAGTTCTGAACAACTTTCCATGTTTTGTCCTCCCATTCTGTTGTTTTCCCTTCAGACGCCACTAAATGGGGATTTTCATTTTTATGAGCTTATTCCAGCTGTTGGCTGGTACTACAAGCCTTTTGAATTAAGCCTTGCATTATGTTGGAACGCGCGGGTAGAAATGACTTTGGTCATTTACATGAGTGTAACGGATCGGCTGTGTCTGTGCTTGATGCAAATAAGGAGAGCGGGGGGGGCCTTGCTGCAGCGTCGTTAGCGTCTGGAAGGACTGCTACATCAGCAGTCTGGCAGCTGAGATGGACCATGCCATTCACGCTTATCTCTGCACACATTCGCTCTGTCCTCAGGGCCAATCAGTGGCGTTACAGGTATGCGCTTATAGAAGGTGCTTAGTCCACAGAAACGAGAGAGGCAGGGACAACTGTTATGTCTTCTGCAGCCCTATAAATAGAGAAGAGTGTAGAAGACATAACATTAGACTCTCTCTGTATTTCCTTTGTGTCTGTAGCGGTGAGATTCCTCATACAGGTACCTAGCATGGCATTTTAGTTGCCTTTGCTAGAGGACACAACCATGCTTCAATTTGTCCTTGCTGTTTACAAGTCCAGGATCTGATGAAATAATGCAAATATCTTTCACAATTTACAGACAATAGTGTGAGAATTAAGTAAATGGTGCTGCTGTGATAACAGCCCAGAGTTAAATTACAGTCGAGATAACCTCCTTTAATGTGTTCAGTGCCACTCTTGGGCTGAATTTAGCATACACTAGATTCACATTAAGCCTGTATAAAATTCATTCACAATCAGTGCTTTTACTCTCCGATTGTGTGTGCATATGAATATCAATGGCAAAAGTAATTGCTTTGTGTATTGTGTTGTTTATCTAGTTGTAGCCGAGGAATATTGCCCATATCTCTTGCCACTTTGCATTCAGACTTTCTTTAATGCAAATGAGATCTTTGGCTTTGTACAGCGTTTATGTAACTGCTGGAGAGCTGCAGCAGGTGCCCAATAGATGGAGCTGTGTGTCGTCTGATCTCAGCCAATGAGTACCCGTGCTGGAGGGATACGGAGCCTCCTTGGAGACTTACGACTAACACACTTTCCCTCTTTTTGGGGACACTTACTAAAAACACACACTGCTAATTGCGGAGCCGTTTTGGAGTCCTCGGATGAGGCTTCGCTTTCGTATGGGTTAGTTACAGAACGAGAGAAAACCGAGCTCCCACTTGTTGGCATCCACCAGTGCTTTTTTATCTTAACTTTCTGTCGGAGTTCATCGGTGATTGACAGGGCAATCAGTCCTTTTCCTCTGCATTTTCTCTTGCGGACTGTCAAGATTGCATCTCAGCGCTCCGAACGTCATTTTCTGTGCAGTCGTTCTGTCAGTCGCTAACTGTTGTCTTTAAATCTTTATTTGACAAGGCACAAGTTAGATAAAATGGGTACTCTGTTAATGCAATGGCTCGGATCTGCGAAGTCAATGAGGGAGAAATTATAACAGACAGCCTGTTGCCTGTGGCCTCACTTATGTCGTTCTGCTGCAGTGTTTCTCTTCTTCTTCTTTCTCTCTCTCTCTTTCCCTCTACCTCTCTCTCCATGTCTCTCTCAGGAAACAATGGGCCCACCGCGTGGCTCTGCGGCTGCCTGTCTTCTGCCCACACACATTATCTCTCCATCTGTCACTCCGTTTTTCTTCCTCTCTGTCTATCTCCCGCTCCATCTATCGACTGTGACTCTCTGTGGGATGGTGCCTGTTTGTGTGTGTGTGTGTGTGTGTGTGTGTGTGTGTGTTCTCACCTCCCTTGGATCCACTACGGTCTGCTTTGCTTTTAGGCTTTCTGGGTCCAGCCGCTCAAGACTATTTCTGGCCTCGCCACTGGCCTCTCATACTGAGTCCTGAACCCCCTACACAGAGCCCTTGAACATTCAGTCTCTTTAGCTCAAACAACCCGAGTCCTTGAAACACCCAGAATCCTTAGGTCAAAAACACAAAGCCTCCAAATATCAAGACCTCTCAGCTCAAGTACCTCAAAAACCCTCAGCTGAGCCTCCCAGAATCCTCAAATCAACAGCCCAGGCCCTTCAATATACCCAGAAGTCTCAGCTTAAATACACAGGACCCTTCACTTGCACACACAGAACCCTCAGCTCAAACAATCAGAGCCATTAGCTCAAACACACCGAGTTCTCAGACACTCAAATTAAACACTCAGAAACTTCAGTTCAAACACAAAGCTCTCAAAACCTGGGATCTTACTTAGCCCGACCACCTAAAGCCCTCAAATACTCCGAACCCCCAGCTGAAACATCCAAAACACTCAGGTCAAACAAATCCTCAGCTCCAAGTCCTCTAACACCCAGAACCCTTAGTCCAAAGACATCAACAGCACAAATCACTTTCATCTTAATAAGCCCTCTCCAGACATAAAACACACAAACACTTCAATTAACTTCTCCAAATATGCTGGGAGGTGAGATATTATGTTTATAGATGTGTAATAAAATATCATGTTCCAGTTTTTGCTTGCAGGGTTTGCTCTGAACATTGTTGAGAAATTTTGTAGCTAATCGTTAGATCCTGGTCCCAGCATTTAACCATAGACTGTTCACACGTTACCCCATGCCAAGGCATTACTGGAAAATGTACAGATATGTGTTAAAGGCATTTAAAATGCACAGAAAACACAAGTTTTTTTAAATATTAAGCCTCCTGTGCCCCACATTATAGTCCATGGATGTGTCAGTTATTTTGTTGGTCACTGAAGAAATTGACTTTCCTTCCCTGCAAACTTTTTTGTCAATTTCCTCTCCAGTTCAGTCAGGCTAGACTGGAAGTCTGAAAGTTAACACATTCTTCATCTTAAGGCCACCCAGTACATCTTTGCATCATTAGACAGCTTGACATGCTTGGAGGAGGCCACTAACTGCCAGTTCTGTTGTGTCAGCGAACAGATGCCCGCATTAGCCAGCATCATGCTCAGTGATGGGGAGATGACCATCCCACCCTCCCACAAAGGTTAATTATGCTCTCTTAGACAGCTGCACCACTTGGGTGCCATCGGCTTCAAACTTTGTGGCCTGCACTGGCAGTCATTTAAAATGAGTTTTTTTGTAAACAATGCCTAAATGAGTAGGGTTATGCATAATGGGCACGTCTGCTACAGAATATAGAAGGAGAGGTTTCAAAAGTAGAGCCTTCATCTGAAGCCTGGATGTACGAGAGTATCAGACATCCCGGTGAATGCTCCTCCTGCAGTGTACATTCTGTTCCTCTCTACTTTTCAGTGTGAGCAGAGATGTTCACATCAAGTCCCAGCATCCTTACTTCAGCTTTCCCTCTCATTCTGAATGCAGTCTCCTGTATGTTCTCTTTTGCATGCACAGACTACCTATTTTTTTCCCCATTAAAAAGTTTCCATTTTTTTCCTAAGGTTTCTTACATGCATGTGTGTATTTAAAGGAATGCCAAACTAACCCTGCATGCACTAAATGGTTGTTAACATTTCAAAGGCTTGCCGTTTATCTTTATTCAGTCAGTCAGCAGAAGGGTTGCATGATAATTATTATCGCAGGATCTCTACTATACTGATATTGCTGAGATATGCAAATTAACCACTGACTGATCAGTATTTCTGATGGGGGAACCAATCACAGCTGCAGGTGAGTTCTAATGAACTAAGGTCTTCAGGTAATCCTACAAAAGTCTTCATAGAGAAGCTTGTGGCCTGGTGTTTAGGGAGATACCCCTGTGTTTGGAAGGTCATGGTTTCGAATCCCAGGCACCACTCAGGTGACCTTCAGCAAGAAACTTTCCCCACACACTGCTCTCTGGGTTAAACGCAGAGAAAGAATTTCACACTGTTCACACTGTGTGCTGTGCTGTGGTGTGTCCAAATGTGACTATAAGGGATAATCACTTTACTAACGATAGCGGAAAGGCCAAATCCTTTCGAATCTGCTTTTCCAGTTTTTCTGATCTTTTCTTCTCTCTGTCCTCCCACCTCCTCAGTCTTTGGGGCCCATTTCTTATCTTTTCCTTGGTCTTATTCTATACTATGTCACTCTTGCCTGGAGGTGCTCAATTTTGGTCCTGGAAAGCTGCAGCATGATTGTGGGTTTTATTTATGACTTCCCTGCTGAAATACACATACTGAACCTGGTCTTTAACTGTTAAATCAGGTTTGCAATTTATTCAGGCATGATTGAAACCAACTGTGACTGAGACTAGTCTAGAATAAGACCCCCCATGGACCAGAGATGGACAGCCTTAGCCCTATCCTTATGCCTTTCCTTACCTTTTCTCCTCTCCTGGAGGCTGTATGATGGCTTCTGTCTAGGTGATGTCAAGCTTTATAGGTCCTCAACCACATGATGACACTGATGGGGCAGTCCTGTGTCTGACCAAGGCTTTTGCAATCTAGAGCAATGTTGAGCCTCGACTGCCCTCCCTGCCCCTTTTCTTCATTCTCTCTCATCCTTCTCCCCTGCGTGACGAAGGTTCAGAATGAAACAAGCAACACAGCCTCTTCCCCTGACTGCATCCACGACCCTGTGGCTCTTTGAACCTATCTCTCTGGTGAAATGTGGCAGCAAGATGAGCGATGCCGTTCTTTGGCACCACAGTAATTTAGTTTAGTGAAGGAAAAAACACTTCCACCAGTCCAAACCACAAGATTACGAGAGGAAAAAAGTGGCGTAATAATGGATATATTGTGGTGGAAGCAAGTTTTAAAGCCACAAAAAAACAAACAAACTCTCCCAATGTTTCTTTGAGAGGGTACATGGAGCTGTAATTGTGGGAAAAGCAGGAAAGCAAGGCACACAAGTGAGTTCCTCAAGGGAAATAAAGCTTATCGTATCACAGGGCCATAAACTGCACAGTCCAACCGCAGTAACACACACACATAGACATGCACATCTCTTTCTAGTCCACATTTTCTTTCATTCTCTCACTGTTCTCTGCACTTTTCTGTCTCTTGTGCTTTAGATGTTTTAGTTTGGACAAGGTGTAGGAATGGATAAGATTAATTATCCCAGTCAAATACACACATGCACAAAACAAGCAAAATAGTTAATGATTGCAAAGTTGAGACTGAATTAGAAAGTCCAGATCAGCTTGTGTTTTCATCTGGAAATGCCGGCATGTTCACACCACATTTTGTCCATTACACCTAATGCAATTAACATGAATGTCAAGTTCATTATCTCTTTAGGCCCTCATAAATCATCTCCAAAAATCTGTACACAGATACTGAGAACATAAGAGATTAGGGGAATTATACATTTTTGCTGAACATTTTTAAGATCACAGGGTTTAAATGAAGTTTGGACAGTCTTGGATGGTCATCCATCATGGCATTCTTCTGCTTGGGCCAGTGTCTGTCTCAGGGATGCATTAGTCTGTCACCAACAGTTTGTCTTCAAAAAGCAAGAGACATCCCACTGGGTTGCCACGAAGGGCTCAGAAAAAATCAGAGTAATCAAAGCTGATGAGATCATGAGTGTGTCCATCAGATGCTCGAGCTGGGGTTAATTGCAGACCGTGAGAAGGTATTTACAGATAACATCAGTGAGTTTTTGCTTCTTCTGAGTTAAAAAATCATGAATAACAATAGCAAGTAGGCTAGGGAGACGAACGTACTGGAAATGTTGACGGGTTTCCCAGTGTGCAAAGCAGGAAATTGACTAGCGAGCAAGTGCATGTTTATTTGTGTTTATGTTTGTGCTACTTTCTGGCATGAAGATGTAAATAAAGGCTTGATTTCATTCAATCTTGTTGTTTAGTTTGACGCAGGAGACCAACCCATGTGTGATAACCCAGATGTTTATGGAACACTGAGATTAAAGCAGTTCCTGCCTCTGAATGAACCATTCCACATTCCTCTAGTCACACTCTAATGACAGCAAACACATCAAAACATGCACAAAGTGGCTTTAGGAAAACCTCCAAACTTTACAAGCATCATTAAATAGGTTTTAACTGTATGTTTTTTTGACACAACACTGATGAGGCCACTTCATTAGGTGCACCCACATTATATCTTAACTTATTGTCCATTTCTGCCCTACACACACTTTGTGGTTTAAAGCATTATTTGTTAGCCCCCTATACCCAGGACCATATGACCACCAGTGGGCAAGTAGCATTTGTTGGGCAGATCATTCATCTCTCAAATAACCTCTTTAAAAGTATTGTTCACCAAAGAAAATGGCTTGTGTGCCTCCCTCCCTTGCCGATTCCATGGGTGCATTCACCATGTCAAAAGGCATTCTTGCAAAAGGATCTCGCATTTAAGGATTTTCACCCTCAAGGATTTTGACTTGTATAAACAGGAATTGACATAAGCGGTACACAAGTAAGAACTGGCGTGTGTGGTACGACAACTGCACATCAGTCTTCAGTCTTCACTGCACAATTGTGTACCTAATCTGAGTAACTTCATGCTGGATCTCTAAACACCACCACTCAGGAAAGGAGAACCTTAACAAGAAAAATTACGCTTTAAAATTTGGTTCCTGCCAGTCGGCGGAGCCTCACTTCTGCACCAATCAAAATTCACTCAGAGCAGATCGGATCTCAGCGCTTCTGTCCCTGCGTGCCTTGCCCTGCCCTCTCGATTTCACAAACCGCCTGGTACGAGACACGTTCGCCAGTCCAGAGAGGAGTGATCTGCCCCTGTGGTCCAGGATAAACTTTTGGAGCTCCCGTGCGATGCTGGGTTACAGTCGAGATCTGAGTTCTGTCTGTCATGCTGTGAGGAAAATCCCCAGCTGAGTGAGATGTTTTTTCTCACTTGACAGCCACGAAAAAAAGAACAGTAACAGGCTGAGCTTGGAAACTTGCCCCGAGTGGCTCTGCCAGCGTGCCTTCCTCATTTCAACCAGTTAGTGGCAAAAAAGCAGACGCACCCATGATACCATACTAGAATGTTGATTTTTTTTCCTAGTCTCCCAAAGGGATTATTTTGATTCCAGCGCCCATGGTAAGGTGAAGATTTTTGAACTTGTGTGCGTACCAGTTCATTAATGTAGGTACTCATTAGAGTAATAGAGCAAAAAAATGATGTCAAGCCCTGTGTATAAATAACAGCAACACACATGGGAGGCAAAAGAGCCTTTAAACTACAGAGCCAGTTGGACTACAAAAATGTAATTTTTTAATACTTTTTCCAGGCTTTTGCTCCATGCTTCTGTTTACAACTCCATTTGCACTCTGGTCACGCCAATGCTTCCCTCTCTCTGGGTCATGATGCTGTTGTAGCTGGATGTATCAGGATTGTGTAACATGGGCCGGCATCATTGCACAAATCTGCATCCCAAGATAGCTCTGCTGTTTAGTAGATTAATTAGTTAATGTGCTTGGGACATTACACTCTAATAGAAGAAAATTGCTGTTATTTCCCTCCAATCTCACTGTTATTTGGGCAAAGAACACGCAACAGCCATATGCGTTACAGTTGTTTCAGCTGTGAGGGTCAGGGATAATGCTGCATAAGCCCACCTACCTTAGGGAAAATAAGCTCTTAGGATAGTTACCTTGGACCTTAGAGGTACATGATGTCTACCACCATAATGGAATGGACTTTCAGGCATTAGCAGGTTGGGCTTTCAGTTATACTCTACCCTTTCCAAGGGAAGGTTAAAGATGCTGACAACATCTTTTTCTTTTAGTACAGAAGAAAAGAGGGTAGATGAATAAGGCAGGGAACGTGTGCCTGAAAATAAATGGTTTATTATGTCTGTGAAAATGTTCTTTTACTTCAGGGTCTTTGAAATCTCTGGTAATAGAAAGTCAAAGTGACCAATGCAATCCTCAATCCTTTTAATCACTCACTCCACAAGTAAAGTCATTGTGAAGACTTTAAAAAAAAGAAAAACAATTCACATTGGTACATTTTTACACTAAATGGAGTTTGTTTTTTACATTTTATTTTAAAATGTGACTTATGAAGGAACCATCCATGAAATTGTTTTTAAAAGAGGTCCTTTCTACCTGTGGCAAAAAGACTGTATAATTCTTCCTCGTTCTGTAGGTGATCTTTTTCAGCCTTTATGACATCCTGTTGTCATTCAGATTGTGCAATACATGTCATCATTTTTTAATCTGTATGGTATTGAATATTATTTTGTTTGCACTATTGCTATTGTTATTGTCTTTTTTACACTCTTTATTGTATTATTTTTAGTTCTTTTGTTGCAATGAGAATTTTCATGACAAAAGAATTTCCCTCTGGATAAGTTCTTTCTTATTTTATTTTATCTATTGCATGACAGTTTGCTACTAGTTGTCACATATGGGCTGTGCCTGTTCAGAGTAGAGGCGCAGGTGCAGACTTCCATATTGAATACTTTATTTTAAGTGCAAAACAGAGGAGGAACGAGAGTCAAAACTCAATAACAGGAAAAGAATCTGAACGAACACAACTCAGGGTAAAGTCAGGGTGGACTGACCAAGCTAAATTAAAACACAACCAGCTTTATACAAATGTGCACAAACCAAAGACTAATGAAAAGGCAAACATAATTATTCCTTGATCCCTGGCTGACTGAGAACCCTTATTCCTAACTCCGACCAGAGACAAGACCACACACATAGTCAACATAAAAGTCCCCATAAATCTAGTCCTCTAATGGTCACCAACTGGAGACATCACACTAGTAAACAATGATTTAGTAAGGACTGTTAGGTATCCAAAGTGAAGGGAAAACTTATTTTTGAGCGTCTAATCAGCAGCCTCTTGACCAAATAACATTCTAACCCCTGCCAGTTTTATTGTTTTCAAATGTGGCTGGTCTTGTGGCAAGTGTAGTGAAGCCTGAAGTCCCTTCCCACTTGAATGGTGGCATCAGGCCCCTCTTTACAGTCTCACTACTTGCTTGTGTTGATGCGGCTAAAGCAGTAAAATGGAGAAAAATGCACCTCACACCTCTTATTGAACGCATAAATCACCGGAGCATGTGGCCTGTTGACTGCTGTTTCCTTCTCCTCTAATGGATCCCTTGCTCCAGTTTTCTGCTCCCGCAGCGTGGAATGGAGGGACTAAGACACAGCGCTCTGTCAGCTGCCGGTGCTCATCAGCCTGTGGCGTGGCCATTATCCACAGCCCCTCTGGGCTTCCGCCGCTCAATTTAAGCCATAGCCGGCCACATCTGAAGGGCATCAGGTTTCACTGGGCCGTACTGCGCTCCCAACCCAATTGAGATGTTATGGCTCCTCTTAGTTATTGATGGTAAAAGCAGATCCAGTAACAGTAGGCAAGGGGCAATTATTTGTGTGGCACTGAAGCTAAGACAGATTTATTGCTTTATTTATTTCTTTTTTTTTTCTACAGCTAAGTGGCAGTTTACTCACGCAAAATGATGATGGGTCTACCAGGCGCTTTGCTTGTAATTTCACTGTTCAGAGCTTCCACAATGGGCATGCAGTTGAAATGAACGGTGCACATCTAGTGATGCCGCCGGTTATGCCTTCATAAACAACCTTGATTTTTACTTTATAACTATGAAATTAATTAGTATAATATTATTCAAATTAAGGCATAAGAAATTTCTTTTGATTCTAAGGCAGAATATCTTATCCTATAGTAGCAAGTCCAAAGGCCTCATTACTCTTGGTCCTGCTTCTCACAAACTCCTTAACAAAGTCTCTAAAACTCTGCAACAGCCAGAATGCTTAGAATGCTTGGAAAAAGGAGTGAATGGTGAATACTGAATACACTGGCTTAAACGTATTGAGTAAGGTATTCCATTAGAATACATAAGTAACATATTCAGATTAGATTTTGTTTTAATGAAATTTTGGGATTCTCTGTATTGATTGCCTTCATCCCTGGTGCTCCCCCAGTGTAGTACATCGATGCAAAACTCTTTACAGGCGAACGTGTTCACTAATGAGGAGATTGGTCAGTTCAAGCATCCCTCAAAAACACTGACATAAAGAAAAGGTTCATTAAGGCTCAGTTGGAACCAATTATTTACTGTAACGTCATTTACTGCCAATACAGGCACCAAAACAATGTATCACTGACTAGTTGTAATTCTTATTAAGTTTTATTTTTCTATGCCGCTATCTGTCATGTGCCATAAGAATGTGTCATATGCTCACATGCAATAATATACTGTATGTATATGTGGTGCAATATTTTCATAATTGCAGACTAAAGGCGCTTTCAGACCAAACACAGCATGTACTACACTTTGCTCTGAAATCCATTATTTTCTATGCCTTCTATGCCTTACGTTTACATTTACGGCATTTAGCAGACGCATTTATCCAAAGTGACTTCCATTTCCTACCTACAGGGGACAGTCTCCCTGGAGCAACTTCGGGTTAAGGGTCTTGCTCAGGGACCCAGTGGTGGTGCTGATTCGAACCCATGACCTCTTGATCTGCAGGGAAGTATCCTACCCACTTTACACACACAAAGTATGTATGGAGGAAAAGCGAATCTTAAAAGTCTCTGAGTGGCCATAAATCTACAAAGCTCACAGCGTATTCTTTCTTGGTGCTAACAGAGCTAGCGCTAGTGCTAACTCTGTTAGCCGAGACAAGAGAGTTTAAAAAAACACTCCTGCTTTTTGCGCTGATCCCCTCGGCAAGCATGGCGCGTTCTCTCTGTTTTTTGAGAGAAGCGCAAAACCTTGCGGCGAGCGAAGGGCATGCTGCGTTTGGTCTGAAAGCGGCTTAAGATTCACATCCTACTCACGTTGCTGTTACACCACTATATTGTCTATTTATTGTAGTTCTGTCATTCCTGATACTCTGTTCAATGCTGTAACTGCCTCCTGTGCCTCCTGTGTATCTTACCTATAGTGCAATACTCACCACTCCAGAAGGTTTATGTAATGTCTACAGTCTTGTCTATTTATTGTTTGTCTACTGTCTGTTGTAAACTGCACTCTTTTGTATGTTGTATGTAATAATTCTGTCATTGTGTTTCATTCTTTTCAGATTTTTGCAGTACAGTGGTTACATGAAAACTCTGATTGTACCTGGATCAGTGTGAGGCCTTCCCAAACTGCAGTCGGGTATGTGTGTGGTTTTCATTAAAACTGAATTTTTCCTTTATTTTTTATATGTGTCTTACAGTGTTCTTTATCCTCCATTATTAAACACTGTGTCATGGGCTGTAGCATCGTCGGATGTCATCTGTTCAATGCAGAATGTTATGGCCTGGTAAGTAAGCAGGCAGGCTGTCAAAACATGCCAAAGCTCGTGTTGGCACAGCTTAATCTTGTGATGTAGAGTGTGATACATCTATCATGACATACTTCTTCAATTATTATTTAATCTGACAGCTTCTGTTGCTTTTACACACACACACACAAACACACACTGTGTGTTCATGAAAAAAAAAAACACATTTAGGCCTACATTTTCACATTGTGCTGACATGGACTCAGCAAGAATTACTGGTGAAGGTCAGAGTTAAGGGCATTTCATTTGTAAAAGCCATTCACCACTTTCACCATTTACAGCTTTTCCACCTGAGAATGGAGTTTTCCATTGACAGCATTTCAAGCTATAAACCAAGACCTCTTGTCAAATGATGTTTTGTTGATTTTAAGTGAAAATAAGCATCCAGCCATTCCTCCAACTAACCATACATCCATCCACTGATCCATCCATCCATCTACTTATCCATTCATCCATCCATCCATCCAGCCATCCATCCATCTAACCATCCATCCATCCATCCATCCATCCATCCAACCAACTAACCATCCATCCATCCATCCATCCATCTATCCATCCATAACTAAAAGAATGTAAACTGTAGTAAAATGAACAATTTTGAATAGAAATTCAAATGTATTGTGCCATAGAAGCAGGTCTGTTGCATTGACCACTCTGTCAAAGTGCAGCCCACGTTGCCTCTCTGAGTTAAAAATCTTTTGATTTAATTTTAGTGCTGCTGGTAACTGGTGCTTGGCTGCACTGGTCAAGTTTGATCCTATCCAGCCTTTTTTCTTACAGTAAAAAAGATCTGTGGGAGTTCATGGAGCTCCACACATCCAAAATCAAGTCCATCAATACAGCAGAATGAACTTGTACTGTGTAATGTGCAATCACGACCGGAATAATATTCCACTGATTGATGCCCAGCCAAAGTGCAGTGAAGTTGTGACTGTTATCTGAGATGGAAATGATGATGATGGGAGGGAAAAAAAAGCAAGCAAAAACAATGGAGCTTTGCAGTTCAATTTGAGCATGACAATAAGTCATAGAGAGAGATAAAAGTTCCCGACTAGCAAAGAGTTTTAATCTTGCTTTAAATTGGATTCTGCAGGGGGGAAGGATCAGAGGGCTTCACAGCAAGATCGTGCAGCGCTCTGAGGCAGTTTTGTTGTTTTTTTTCCACCATTATTCTGCCAGCGATGTGGAACACTTCAGAAATCAGGGAAGAGGGCTACAGTGCTCGGAGCAGCTCAGAGGTGCAGTTCAATAAACTTTCATTTTGTGTTTCATTTTGTCTGCAGCCCAGGGCTGCTCTGTAGACCCACTTGATATCGGCAGTGAAGGGATTCTCTACATGTAGAATATGGTTCAAATAGATGACTGGATCTTCTGACTCATAAAAATAAAGCGACTGAAAAACTATTATAGATCTGAGTATCATATTTGTCTAATCCAGTGAGACTGTAAGAAGCAGGTATTTGCTTTGGAGAACCATAACATTAAAACCACATGCTTAACATTCTGTAGGTCCCCTTCACGCCACTAAAATAATGACACTTCAAGGCATGGACTCCACAAGACCTCTGAAGGTGTGCTGGCACCAAGACATTAGCAGAAGAGCCTTCTTCCCATAGTGCATCTCAGTGCGTGATGCACACACACTCAGCCGTCCACATGATGTAAAAGAAAAGCTGATTCATCAGACCAGGCCTTCTTCTTCTATTACTCCAATTCTGATGCTTACGTGCCCATTGTAGATGTTTCTAATTATGTACCACCATTACTGTTAGCAACTCTATATGATTTTCAGTATAATGTTAGCTTCATGCTAGCAGTGCCACTCATCCAGTTCAATACTAAATCTCTTATAAACAGATTTATTAATTTTTTTTACAGTGAATCCTTTAGTACTTTTTTTTTTTTCAAATCTTAACACTTGTGCCTGCTAGCCTGTTAGCTATCCAGCTAATTCCATACATAAACAAAAAAAAATGTTTCAATAAACCAGGTTCCTAAACAGGAACATTTCAGAAATGTTTCAGACTCCATATGAACCAGTGTTTGATTCATTGCTTTACAGTCATTGTGAAATGGTCAAAGGTGTGTCAGATATTTTATTGCGGCTACAAACATATCAGACTTTAGGAACGGAACTGAATATTTTAGAAATTAGATTTCAGAATTTGAATTATTCCCTTCTCCTGGTCCAACAAAAACACTCTGAACTACTTATATATAGGGTGGTGGTGGCCTAGTGGTAGGATACTTGCCTCTGGACCAAAAGGTCATAGGTTCGAATCCTACCTCTAGCACACCACCACTGGGTCCCTGAGCAAGACCCTTAACCCCAAGTTGCTCCAGGGAGA
>JBBJLR010000034.1:10865772-10880432 GCA_037577145.1 Brachypetersius gabonensis
AAAACAGTCTAGAACCGGTGTTTACCCTCAGAACTCAGAGTGTATCAGTAAACTCTGATTTCAGTAAATATAACCAGGGTAAAACAGTCTAGAACTGGTGTTTACCCTCAGAACTCAGAACGTATCAGTAAACTCTGATTTTAGTAAATATAACCGGTGTTAAACAGTCTAGAACGTTTTACACCGGTTATACAGACCAGTATCTCCTCTCTCCTTCCTTTCAAACGTCCTGGAACGGGCTGCTTATAATCAACTTAACATCTTTCTTTCTCAAAACAGGCTTCAGGATCCTCACCAGTCTGGGTTCAAGGCTTCGCACTTGACTGAAACTGCACTCCTAGCAGTATCTGAAGAGCTTCATGCAGCTAGATCAGCCAACCTTCCTTCTGCTTTGATTCTTCTTGACCTTTCTGCAGCCTTCGACACAGTTAATCATCATGACCGGAAGTACCAGGTAGCATGGAAGGCTCCCAGTCTGCCCCATGAAGATTGTCCACTGGTTTACCTCAGGGCTCGGTCCTTGGACCACTTATCTTTTCTCTATATACTGGTTCTCTCGGGGATGTAATAGCCTCACATGGTTTTTCCTACCACTTTTATGCAGATGACACTCGACTAATCCTCTCTTTCCCCTCCAGTGATGATCAGGTCTCGACCCGCATCTCAGACTGCCTGGCTGACATTTCCTCTTGGATGGTGGCCCACCTCCTTAAGCTGAATCCCAGCAAGACTGAGCTGCATTTCATCAAAGAAGTTCCATCACCAAGCCACAACCTCCCCGTCTCTTTAGAGAACTATGTTATCATCCCCTCAAAGAAGGTAAGAAGTCTTGGTGTCATGTTGGATGACGAACTTTCATTCCTGTCGCATGTTGATCACCTCTCCAGGACATGCAGATATCTTCTGTACAACATCAGAAGAATCTGACCCTTTCTCACCATGGAAGCCACACAGTTACTCGTCCAGTCTCTGATCATCTCTAAGCTGGACTACTGCAACTCACCTCTGGCTGGACTGCTAACATAAACGTAAACGTAGAACCCTCCGAGTGTATCAGCAAACTCTGATTTCAGTAAAAATAGCCAGGGTAAAACAATCTAGAACTGGTGCTTGTTCTTCTACAAATTCGCCTTTTGTTGCTGTTTCTGCCACTCTGCCACTCTCTGAACCCCCTCCCTCAGCGGATTTTCCCCACATGTGGGCAGAGACTATCCTGAAAGTTCTCCCAAGTTAAAAGATCTTGTTTTTTCTCCAGTAGTGCACATTAACATTACAAGCTTTTAAAATCACAATAATTTTGGATCTATGTGACACAGGAACACCAAACAAAGCCCCGCATGACGTCCACACAAATCAGAGGAACTTCCATATAAGAAGCTGTATTGCAACATGACGGATACATGATGCCTGTTAAGAGCCTGATTTGTGACTCCAGAGGAACAAAAATAAGCGAAGTATTTAGAGCTTCTTTCTACTGTTTACAATTTTCAGAGCATCTTCTAATGATGGTCAGAAGATTCAGCGCTCGATCTGCCACTGTGTTATTCTCAGATCTGTAATTGTTACACTGCAGCTGCCCATGACCTTCCCTCTGGACCGTTTTCTGCACATGTTTTCTAAACAAAAGGTTCAGTGTGCAGTTCAAGGCAGCCCAGTAAAAATAAATTGGTTGCCGAAAGTGGGATTTTTTTTTTGCTCAGTATTTTGGCCTTCAAAGATCTTCCTTTGGAGTTTTAAACCTTGACCAGCCTTGTACAGAACTACACTTTCTATGAGAAATTGTTGCTAACAGACCTGATCAGTGTCTGGGCCTGGGAGGACTTGTGTGAAACAGGTGTACAGGTACCTTGTTTGTTGATACCATATGGAAAAGGGATTTAGGTCATTTTCCTTCCAATTTAACCAGCCCAAGTCAAGGCTTAATCATTGTTTAGGAAACTTGTTCTAAAGGTCCAAAAGTTTACATCACATTTTCGTTTTGTTGGATCAGCTACATATAAATTGTAACTGTGCATTAAAATGTGGAGAACTGTGTTCTCTGTAATGTCTTGTAGACATTGTGCATTGAACGATGAAACAATCGTGTTGATTTCTTAGGTGGTGGCTCCTAAATGGTCTTATAAGACTGCATAGTCTGAATAAGGCTTAAAAAGGAGTTTACTTACTTTCAACAAAACATATAATTTGACCAGGGATGAACAAACTTTTGCATACCCCCATGTGAAAAAAAAATCAGTCTTGTAGCTCCCCACACTCTAACCATGCATTTGATCTACACACTGTATTAAAATAGTTAACTAAAAAAATCATAAAACATTTGTCTCCAACCTGTTTCCATGGAGAGGTCTTGGCCAGCGAAGACTGCGCACATGGCTAGAAATTTCTATAATGTTCTCTTGCATAATTTTAAATGGCCAAGCAAGACCGCCACGTCCCAGCATAATAGATGCAAATGAATTGTTTGTGTTTTGAGGGGCAACTCTGCACGGATAAGAAAACTGCAAAGCAACCACAAACTACACTTAATTAAAATGCCAATGGTTTTTATCTTCCATCTCTGCCCAGCCGGCCGGTTGAGTTTTTATTCTGCTGTTACAGAACAGAGGTCTATACTGAGATCACGAAGCAACAGGGTTTTATCATTTTCCATTTACTGAATAGAATTTGAATAGTTGTAAAGTATGTAAAAGTATTTAAAGTACTTACATATATATATATATATATATATATGTAAGTACTTTAAATACTTTTAAGTATTTATTTTATTTTAAGTACTTTAAATATAGATATATATAGATATATATATACATACAATATAACATTCTACAGTAAATAGTAATATAATGTTCGGTATATCAGTGTGTTTCTTGTGGAAGTCTAGTATTACTGTAGAATCCATCATGAGTTTCACAATCCAAACAATGGCTGGAGGAACCAAGGAGGAATCTGGAACCGAATCTGTGTTCTCCTCACCAGCTCACACAATATCAAGTATCAGAAAAAGACACTATCACACACTGAGAAAAATGGCTTTAAACAATTTGCCTAAGTGTCAGACATCTCTCTTCCTTTGAAATGATTTAGTACTTTCTGTAGTTCTCCAATAAAACTCTCTGAATCAGGTTTTGATTGTTTTTATAGAAGGTGTAATCCACCTGCAAACTGAAACCTTCACCTACCAGCCTTGTATATCAAACATCCTGCACAATCAATAGTCTATTTTTTCTGACAGGTTTCTGTTAACTTTACCTTCACTTTCTCCTCTCTGGAGATCTCACAGATCTTTTCTCTGCATGATCCCAGTGCCTTTACTTAATCTTGCCCGTAAAAACATGACCTACTTGTATCCTAACAGCAGTCTGGAATAGGACGGGCTTCCCCTTTGAGTCTTGGTTGCTCTCAGTGCTTCTTCTTTATGTTATTCTGTTGAGTCATGTTTCCTCTCAGAGGTTCTTTATTATGTTCTCCAGGACTTTCCCATTTGAGTTATGGTTCCTCTCAGTGGTTCTTCCTCGTGTTCTTTGAAATTTTCCCCTTTGACTCATGGTTCCACTCTGTGGTACTTTTTTTCAAGTCTAAATAATTCTTTAAACATTTTTAGATTTTTTTCTCTCATCTATAGCTCATTATGGGTTCTGTATTTTGCTGTGGTAAAAATGCTATATTAGTAACTCTGAAAGGAGTAATAATGCCTAAAATTATCTTATAAAGCCTTGCATATGACGAGATATTTATATTTAAAGCGCTTCCAAATAGTAAGATGTACTGTTAACCCTTCGGCAGTGGAGTTTAACACTGCTGTGAGCATTTTTGCTCATTCTCCAGCATTCCACTCTAGATTCTGATAATCTGTTGCTTTGCGCTGTGAACTGTATTCACTCCAGGTTGCGGTGGGACCGCAGCAGCAAAATATCTCCTCGCAGTGTGACAAAGTTTACGTTTATCCAGATCAACGTACATCAGTGCTTAAGTAGTCCACATCTGTTCTTCATACCTGTAAAGCTAAACTCAAATCAAAACTGCTATACAACCAAGTTACTAACCAAGTTACCCCTTATCAAACACTGTCAAAAAGAAAAGAGGTTCATACGCAAGTAAAACAGTTAAGAGGGTAAGTGCCTGAAGATTTATTTTTAAATTTATTGGAAAAATGTATAAGAGATAAGCGAGAGGACTGGTTAGTCACCAATGTGCTCCTTAAAGAGGTGGTGCTTGAAGACGGCGAGGGATTCCAAAGATCTGACTGCAAGAGGGAGTTGTTCTATGATGTTCACCTCAATACTTGTTTGGCTCATGGTTCGTTCAACAGGATGATTTTGTTTGTTGTACGACAAACATACTTAACAAAGATGTTTATAAAGGTGGTATTTGCTGGTATTACTTTGATCCATGTCAAGTTTGTTCAATAGTTGCACAAAAAGTAAAAATTGTTACACAGCACTGCTCGTCAAACAGCAGGTCTGCGTTTCTTTGTTGTGTGTATTGTGCTCTTGAGTGTCCACAGCGCTCCATCCATCTGCTGTTTACTGTGATTTAGTCATGGATCGACTGTCACATGCAAAACAAAATAAATGATTAATGTAAAACTGTAAAAGTGTAAAGATGATTGTATTTAAGCCATAACCTACAATCACCATTAGCTTGCATCGTTACTTTCATTGCATTCGTTGTTGAACATCCCAATACACAACGGTGCGACACGATGTGCTGAATGGTTAAGTGTTGGTATGATGTATTTATAAGTATTGTGTTTGACCCGAGCCTCTGCACTGAGGTGTAGGGGACTCTCTTGATTGATGCTCTATGTTCTTTAGCCTTGCCCCAGCGATTCACATCAGTGTTAGCATGTATTTTGAGCTGTCAGACAGATCCTTTTCCCCAGCACTTATCTCTACCATGCAATTTGCACCATTTGTAAGTGCCACACGTCGCTTGTGTTGATGTCTCTAGGCTTCATTTCTCAGAAGAATCTCTTCATCGCACCTCAGGCACTCTGTTGCATGGCAGACCATTTAGCAACATGATGCATTAGGCAGTCAAAGGTTCAAACCGACTCTGGATACAGAGCATAAAAGTGCAGTGTGAGGATGCCCGATAAGTGTCCATAGCCACTCTGTATATATCCCTGGCATTTCTCAGACGCACGCATCTGGGTGAAAAATGAGCGGAGCCGCCAGGCTACAGCATGCCGTGAGCACACAGCCTGTGGAGTTGATGGAGGCTACATGGCCCAATAGGAAAAACACTTTATGTCCGGCCATGCAGGCTGTTCATAGCGTGACCTGTGTCAAGGCTGGATCACAAGCATTTCGCAAACCACTGAGTTTCCCTTTACTTCCTTCTGTGCCTTATCTCTGCCACTTCAGCCGCGTCATTACAAAAAGCCCCAACCAGCGGTAACCCAGTGACCCTCCAGGCACCAGAGGGGTGGATGAAATGGCTACAGTCGATCCAAACAGTCCAAACTGGCTTAAGTGAAGCTCAGGTTCAGGTCAGGATAGGCTGGAACATGTTATAGCGTGACATTCACAGCGACCACATTGAAATTTGTGGAGGAGGAAACCATGTGTCAATTTTACATTAAATTCTCAGCCAGTCAGACCTCGGAAGCAGAAGCCCAAACTATAGGAACATGTGTGTGCAGGGTGTCCTGCTTCAGTATAACCCATTCAACTTGCCTGATGGTGGGCCCATGCATAGCCCCTGTCTGAAAATAATTCCTAACAATTTCTGAAAATTTAGACGGATTTACATTGCCAGTGTTCATTATTGTTACGAAACCAGTCGCTTACAGATGTATAAGCACTTACTAAAAAAGCAGAGTAAACCTTTTAGTCTTGGCAACCTGAGGGCACCCTCCACCTTGAAACCCTGGTTAGAATAATGAGCCTGCAATTAAAGGCTCCATATACAGTGGCATGCAAAGGTTTGAACACTCCCAGTCAAATTATATGCTTCCTGATATTCTCAGTGTTCCATTTACAGGGAAGTTCCATTTACAGGGAACAGAGCTAAAGATGGCATTTCTGCCAAGTTCTATTTGAGAAAAAACATATTGTAAAATAATTAGATGTCTTTTAAATTCAGCAAATAAGCAGTAATTATACGTTAAAAAGTATATAAGTGTGTTTTTTCTAGTGTCCTTCTGTGCATATATGTTTTGATCTGTGAAAGTTCATCAGGGGTGCACAAACATTTGCACATGCCTGTATGCGGCCTGTATACATCAAACTTAAATCATATCACATGTGTTACATATGTCTGAGTAATTAGTCTTAGGAATAATAACTGAATGAAAATGTGCAGTTCAAAGATTTAAGTGCTTGAAATTGTGAATAATGTGTCAAGTACTAAATTATCACTATGTAGCCGCATGGTATATAATATAATGGCTAGGCATGGCGTGCCTGATGGGGCTGTTTTTTCTGGTAAACCAGCCTCTTCTCTTGTTTGTGTCTGCACTGAGTGCTGAGCAGGCTGAGTAGGGCTAGCCAGTCAATCAAATTTAATTTGTGCCATATTTCCTCTCCAGAGCGCATTTATATTCCGCAGATATGATTTGCTGTTCCAGTTATAATGGCCTTTGATTGTATTCCGCTGCTCCGAGTCGCAAACGGAATAAAACAGGACGGCATTTCTGTTTTCTTTCTGAATATCAAATCCTTCCCGAGTGCAACCCCTAAAGGCTGAGTCTGTTTAGAGCTCATTATTTGTCTTTTAACATGGCCAACAAAGAGGCTGTTTTTGATGATGGGAAATGGCCAAATCCTCGCTTTCAGATAAGCAAAGTAATTACAATAGCTCGGACAGAGGCCGCGTTGTGTGCATACGGCACGGCGGCACCAAATTAGCCTGCACTCCGCAGGAATGGACCATATTACAGATTATTGGGAAAGCAGCAGCAGGCAAATAGATTCATTTTATTACAGCGTTTTGTTGAATGGCACCAGAGGTTTGACCATAAACAGGGACAACAGGGTGCTGACATGTTTCTTGCATATATTTTTTCCCTTAAGGCCCACTTTTACATTTTTGTGGTTTTATTTACCAAACTCCCTTTAAATCATTAAACTGATGATTTATTTTACTGTTCCTGTAAGATTGAAATATGTAAATTACCTGTAATCCGACTGGCTACCATGTATTGAGCCTCCTTCAAAGGGCATTCTGGGCTATAACTTCATCATGGATCGGTTAATCTGCTGTAGTTGGATAGCAGGATTTAGGTAAATATGTTTTTGGGACATCATTAAAGCAGTAAATTCAAAATGAGCTGTTTTTGCAGCTAAACTTCCATGGGCCATATGGACTATACAACTGAATGGTATACTTTAAAACAACAGTTTTCTATGAAATGTGCCCTTCCATCAGGCCATTTTCGTCACTGTAACTGTAAGATATATGTAAATGACCTATAATCTGATTGGCTTCCATATATTGGACTTCATTCATAAAGCAGTCCAGGCTGGACTACTCCTTACAACATCCTTCTGAATGGGCGGGTATGGGCGGGAATGGGTGGGTATGTGCAAATGCATTGGTTTGAATGACATCACGACACTTAACTCTCATATACAGCCTCATCTTCATATCTTCATATGTGGGAAGTTTATTAAATTTATATTAGCATAAACATTCATTCATTCATTCATTTTTTGTAGCCGCTTAATCCTTCCTAGGGCCGCAGGTCCCCGGAGCCTATCCTAGGGTCTATGTGCGTGTGGTAGGGACTCACCCTGGGCGGGGTGTCAGCCCACCGCAGTGTGTAAATGTTCTTTCCTCAGCCTCTATGGTCCAGATATGGAAATGAGGATGTAAATGAGAGTTCAGTATTGTGATGGCATTTAAACCAATGCATTTTCTTTTTTAGATCATAGAGGCTGAGGTTTCTTTGGTTTAAATGACATTACAATACTGAACTCTCATTTACAACCCCATTTCCATATCTGGACCATATAGGCTGGAGAGTGAAGACTGATTTCAAATTTTATGTACGCTATCAAACTCTTATTTCCAAACGAGTTTTCAATTTATATAAAGTCTGGTTATGGAAATGAGGCCGTGGGTGAGAGTCATTTAAACCAACGCATTTCCATATCTGGACCGTATAGGCTGGAGAGAGAACACTGATTTAAAACTTTCCGTATGTTATCAAACTCTTGTTTTCAGAGGAGTTCTGCCTTCATATAGGTCCTTTAAAGCACAGTCCTCTGCGGTGAGCCGACAGGTGATGTATGTGAGCTGGAGGATGCTTTATGGCAGATGAAGCCATCACTGCAATGGAGCTCATGCCCGCCTTTCTAGCCGTGCCGTGTCAGCACTTTTAGTGAAGTTTTATACTCTTCCCCTGAGGAGACCCGATCGGGGGCATCCTTTAAACCAGCCCCCCCCCCACCCCCACCCCAAGTATTGGGCTGGAAAAGAAGTGTATTCCCATCTCTTTCTGATGCCTGCTGCCTTCCGATCTAACGATTTTCCCTCGCCCTGCTTTTTCAGCACTAATGAAATGTGTATATCACGCCCGTCCCGAGCTCATTATTCCGCCGTAGCCGCAGATCAGACGCGGGAGCTTAAGTCAGCTTCCTCTGTGAAGCGCCATCACATTATGCTTCAATTAAAAAAAACGGAGAAGTCCCAGCACTTCCGAGCACTCAATCAGGGCCTGAATGGAAATCGCTGTGGCGCGTTGCTTTTAATTAATTCTGACATCATCCGGGCGCGAGCAGCCGCATCTACATCAGCAGTCAACAAAGGAGCCTGGAATATACATCCCATTTTAAAACAATTACACCCGGATTTATGAGGCTCTCAAATTGCTAACAGCTTGTATATGCTGTTTTTCCCCACTCGCTATAAAAAGCTTGGTGAGGAACAACAAAAATAAAGCAGAAGAGGAAACGGTTTACGGCAGACTGCTCCGCGGAGGGCTCTCAAGATTTATTGGATTGCTCTGATATTATTAGTTTCCTGAATTCCTTGAGTTGTAAAGCAGTTTTTTTTTCTTCTTTTTTGTCACAATAGCTACCATTAATTGCTTCCTGTGTCAGTTTAAAATTTTGTTCTCCAAGTCTGCACAGTGTTTTTCAGCTCTAGGGATGAAATACTTTCATATAATAGGAGTGACAATGTTTCATTTATTTTTATGAATTTCACAGGCTACCTGTGTCATCCAGAATAGATTTTAGTTGTACTTTTAGTGTTTAAAATAATTTTGCACCTGTACATTTATCAGAGTGGCCAGCCACCAAATGCTTTTAGTTTCACATTAAAGGTCAAAAAAGTGCAGGGATGTGTTTATGATCACCTAGGTACAATGTAAATATATCCTCAGAGTGCTTTAATATTTTTTCCCTAAAGAAATGTGCATATTTGTACCTTTTCATTCATTATCTGAGCCACTTATCCTTCACCAGGGTCGCAGAGCTTATACTTGAAATACAGTACTGTGCAAAAGTCTCAGGCACCTTTGCAAGTTGTTTGGAGCTATTTCTATCAACAGTGGGTTTCCTGCTTCCAGCAAAACACAAGAGAACATCAGATTAAATGCAAAAAACAAGCAGAAAAAGTTGTGAGATTTCTTTTTTTCTTTTAAAAAGTATTTTGTGAGCTAGTTAGATGAACACATGCTTGGTTCCAGATTTCTGCTCCATTTTTCCAGTTATTGTGTGGATTGACAAAATTCCAAAATCAACAAATCTATTTTAATCTAATGAAGGAAAACAAGTAATATTCGAGGGGATATTTGATGGAGCTGGGCTTCCGTGAAGAAACAGATCTGGGAATGATAAAGCGAACACTTTGTCAGACGTAAAACTACAATGTACTGTATTAAAATTGTTTGTGTTGATTGTAATATTAGTGTTTTAACACTAAATTAAAATTACTGTCCAGTAGTAAACAGCTTTTGAGGATCAATAAGACATTTACACAGTTCTCTACATTTTATGACTAAAGACCACACAGACAACTTAAACATTTAGCAGACGCTTTTATCCAAAGCAACTTCCATGCTCTAACTACAGGGGACAGTATCCCTGGAGCAACTTAGGGTTAAGGGTTTTGCTCAGGGACCCAGTAGTGATATGCTGAAGGTAGGATTCAAACCCATGACCTCTTGATCTGGAGGCAAGCATCCTACCCACTGAGCTACCTCCACCCCTTCAAATGTAACTTACATATTTTACCTCTAACTTGTGTTGTTCCTTGTTTAAGCTTTTTTCCTCTTTATAGTATTAGCACCCCTCCCCTAAAAAAATAGCTACACCAACTGTCAATGCAATTGTGTGAGAGACCACATTTTCCTGTAGAGACATCATGGCTTGCAAATGAGTGATGCATGGCAGTTGCTCAGTGCTTAGATGTACAAATGAGAACAAACATATTTTTTTAGTTCCTTTATGCGAGCCTCTGAAGAACCAGTGGGTTAATTTTATTTTCTCTGGAAATCTGCCAACAAAACTTCCTCAAGTTTTGCATGTCTGCCCAAAACATTTCGCCGATTACTGTTTCCTCAACATGGGCAAAGAGCTGGTTTTGCTGAACGGCTGAAAATGAAGTCTGGATCAGTTCCAACTCCCTGGCTCAGCTACAAACCTCTGACAAGTAAGTCAACTTAATGCTATATAATTTTGTTGCTTTGTTGCATATGGTTACCTAGTTTTTTACCCTTAGAATGTGGCTGTAACATTAGCTCTGCAGCTAACAGCTAACAGCCCAGTTAACAGGCTACTGTCGCAAATATAAAGGTGGATAGCATCCGGTATGTGTGTGAGTGGTGTGTGAATACACACATTAACTCAAGTGTTGTACTTCTTTGTTATATGAAAAACCGTGCTGCTGTTAGTGTTATGGCACGCGTGATATCTGCCTTTCCCCTCACTGAAATGGCTATGAGTCAACACCTTTGCAAACCAGGGTGAACAGATGAGCTGGCTGGCTCCTCCCCCACCCTTCACCTTGCCCTATCTCTCTCCTCCTCATTATCATTTAAAGCTATAGACACAGAAATGGTGCGTCCTAAGGAAATCTCACTGTGGGGCTGTCTCTAAGTGGCTGTAATTCTGCACCAAGGCTGAATTTTAGAAAGAGACTTCAGATACAGTATTAGAGGACCACTAAGACCTATATAAAAGCATAAAAATCAGCATGCCATGGGACCTTTAACACTGTGAGAAACGTGAAGGTCCTCCAAGACAAGGTCCTAACAAGCTATCTAGGTTAAAGAATGCTGCGAAAAAATAACTCAAACAAGACTATAAATAATAAAAGACCACAATAACAACGCGGTTTTGGGACGACCAGCCATAAACTGTGGAGCGAATTGAGTCAGAAACTCTGTTACCGAACTAAGATACGTGGGAAAATCAAAATGTGCTACAAGTTCTGTGCCCTTGGAGTACAGTTTAGATACAGAACAGTTTCTGTAGACCTGTGTACAAGTGAAGATGTATCGCTGAAGAAGCCACACCAGTGACAGTTAAGTTCCCGTTTTTTATGAGAGTGTTCCTTTCTGGGTAAAACACTGTGGCTGGGTTTGCACCCTTAAGAGCAGGGGTCATCAATCTCACCCACGAAGGACTGCAGGTTTTCATCTTGCCCAAACAGGAGTTCACTTCATATAACTCACATACTGTTCAAAGACTCAGATCTACTGATAAAACAAGTGGAGTCTGGTGGGCTTCTGCTTGATTATTACGAAATGCTGCAGCCGCCCTGGTGGATAAGACTGATGCTCCAAGTCTTTAGTAACTTTAGGGAGCATTACTGCACTTTTAAACTGCATTAACTCCATACATCCTGGTTTTATGCTGTATTTTATTTATAAGTTCTGAATAAATAATAGATGCATTCTTGAGGTACATAACTGCAATTTCTCTTGGTAAAGTCGGTGAAGTGCACTTTTAAAACATAATTTAGGTACACAGTCGGAATTTACATACCATGAACCTGGACAGTACCTTTTTCTGAGATGGTGCTCCGTTCATAAATATATCTCTACAGATACATTTAAACATTTAAAATGTGGCTTAACACTTATTTATTTGTCTTGGCAACCTAACTGTCTGTCTTTTATATTTGTTTATTATTCTTATATTTTAAATTCTTATTTTTTTAATCACTCCAAGTAGTAATGACAACAACAACAATAATAACAATAACAACAAAAATATCATGTCTTTCTTTTATATTTGCTTATTTATTCTTATTTTTTTATTAAAATTTTTGCAGATCCTTATTTTTTATTACTACAACTAGAAATAACAATAACAACCACAAGACAAAACAGCAATAATAATAATTATTAATTGTAATTTCTGTACTGGATGTTATTGATTCAAATGTGTACATCATTTCTGCACAAATAATTCAAAGTAACAATTAGCCTGAACCATGTTCACAGACAAACATGCCATGAACAGGTAATGGATGATGCTGTCTTTAGTTTTTCTTACAGAATGTATCCATTAATTAGATTTTTGATCAGTGGATCAGAGGAGATTTTGTGGTTGAGTCGCCT
Source organism: Brachypetersius gabonensis (assembly GCA_037577145.1). Lineage (NCBI taxonomy): Eukaryota > Metazoa > Chordata > Actinopteri > Characiformes > Alestidae > Brachypetersius > Brachypetersius gabonensis. The sequence goes on from JBBJLR010000034.1 coordinate 10,878,290, forward strand.
CTGTAATATAAGGGGAAGGAAAGCTGACGGTCGAGTCGCCTTCAGAACATCTGTTGGAGAGAGAATCTGTGACATCACGACTTTTTGTCAGAAGAAGACAAAACGTGGAGAAACACGAACCAGGAGAAACAAACATGGTGCGAACACAGTAATATCATCAACAGACTTCAGGACATTAAAGCTCAAGTCAGTTATAAAATGAACTGTCATGTTTGTGGTTTCATTAAAATAATCAGGCTGTGAATATGGCTACATGTTCAGTTGACTTTATCCATAAATGGCTTGGTAAGAACTGGTGAGTTTGCTGGTCTGAATCCATGGTGCAAGTTGACTTTTTTGGCGCAAAAAACATTTTTCCTTGTGTGCTGCAGAACACTGATTTTATAGCGACCATACATCACACTTTGCATTTTCCCACAAAAAGGCCTCTAGTGTAACGGTGATGTTGCTATGACCAGCTAATCAAAAATCTGTCATGTCAATTACCTAGTACAGAACACAATTATATTAATAGATACAGTTGTATCAGATATAATGCACTTAAACTCTATTAATGCAAGACATCTGATACAAAGTTAACGTAGCTGCATAACTGCTGAGTGTTTGATTTGCTGGTAACAGTAACATGAGACTGTTATATTTATAGACCTGTTATGTAATGACAGCTTATGACACCATATGACATCTTCCATGACATGCCAAGTTATATCAGTTATATTACAATAACACAATATACAGCCTGGAAAAAAATAACCACTGCAAAATGTTCCATTACTCAGTTTTTATCTTTTATAGATGCAAGTATCAAACTGAACAGCTTTGCCTTGGTTTTTAAGAGCTGCTGCTTTTATTGCTTTTTAAAGCATAATTTTAAAGGAAATGACAAAACATAAAAATAAGAGAAAAAGTGCAGTGTTTACAGAAGTTCTGTTTAAGAAAACAAATCTCTAGTAGTGTTAGAATGTTTTACTATCCAACTGGTCTCATTTTGAGAGGAGAGTGTCGATCACAGCAGTGTTTTTACTTTTCCTCATTAAATAAGATGTGATTCAGCTGATCCCTAATCAGTCCCTCATGAAGCAGAATGAGGATTTTGTGTAGGAATTTAACAGACACTGGCATGGAATGGTTTCACACTCACAGAGATGCTGATTTAAAAATAAAGTGATGTGATCTATTTTTTTTCCAGAGCTGTATGTGTAAGTGTTGGCAGAAAGTGTGTTGGTGAATTATATTTCAGTGCAGGTAGAAATGAAGTGGACAATTCAATAAAGAAGATTCAGTATTTCACCTTTTTGAGTGCTGTGCATTCCTGATACTAATGATTTACTTTAGAAAGACCTGAGAATTGTTTAACTTTCTATTTTCAGGACACTAAGTGGTGAAGTTGATGTGTAAAAGTGTTACTTATGACACTAATTTGACTGACCTTTTTAAATGACTCTTCTCATAAAAGCGTGAACAGTTACTCTCATGCAGGCTGAAGGTTGCATTAATTAAGTGCCATCTGGAACCCGAACAAGAAAGTTAAAATGACATCTCTTATGTGTAATTAAGCAGAAGCTTCATTCTCCTGCTAGAACTACCACTGTGACCAGAACCTTCAAATAGAACGCTACATCTTTGGCGAAAATGTCAGACAACTCTTTTTTTTTGCAGAAGGTATGAATGTAATTACCCCATAAGGTCAGAGGTGGATGGAGCAGTCTGATAGAAGGTCTGAATTTAGAGTCTTTGAACATACGGAGATGAAGATCGGAGGCCAGATTCACCAAAGTGTCTTCAGAAAGAAAGTTTGGTACCACATTGTTGTTCCTTGTTAATTTAGTATTCTAATTATATCTAACTACACAATTAGTAATAATAGGACAAAAAGTAGGACTGAAAATCTAGGACTGAAATACTTTTAAAAACAAAACTGATCATTTGTATTTGTTCAAAAAAAAGTTTTAGGAATTTCTTTAAAAAATGTCTTCGTTTTTTCTCATAGGAACGGTTTCAAGAACAATTTTCATTATTGAAGACAAAGTTATGGTAAGCTTCTAAAAGTTTAGAAAAATATGTAACTGTCACGGTGTGCTCCGTGAGCGTAGCGGGGAAGGACAGGGAACCAACACGGAGAGGCATGATCAGGGGAAAACGG
>JBBJLR010000034.1:10880532-10897788 GCA_037577145.1 Brachypetersius gabonensis
TCTCTCTCTCTCTCTCTCTCTCTCTCTCTCTCTCTCTCGCTCTCTCTCTCTCTCTCTCTCTCTCTCACACACACACATAAACCAATATTTCCTACCTTGTCCCTAATTTAACTAAGCATCAGCACAGAGAGCTGTCTTTTTCTTTTGTGTATGAGTCTTTGCACGCTGCTAATGCTAACCAGTAATGCTTATGTTTTTTTTAAGCAATAAAAGTTTTCTGATTATGATTATTTATTTACCTTTACAATAAATAATACAATAAATTAAACTGAGTTTAACATGAAATTTATGGGAGCATATGTGGGAGCATATTTGTGGCATTTTTAAGCTTTTTTTAAAACCAAAACACAACAATGTGGTTTTTTTAATATACGCGGGTGCTCTTGGAACGTAACCACCACAAAAAAAGCGGGGCATTACTGTAGTCAGAATTTCATTAAAAACAGATCAATTAAATTTGGTCAAAAACAGGTACTTAATTTTAATTAAGTAAATATTTTAATATAGTAAGTCAAAATCCTGATGATAAAGAATGACATCAACAGCACTGACATTTTTAAAAGTATCAACAAAAGGAAAAATCTTTTGAAAATAAGTAAGTGTTTGGATACAGTTCATCAAAATCTTTAGAAAAAAAAGACATTAAATCAACATTTTGAAAAGCACAAGTAGTTATTTCAATATTTTAAGTTAAATTATTTTTGTAATTAAATAGTAAGTCAAACATTTGAATTATGCGACATGGTTCGGAGCCTGTGTTACGACATCAAAGGCAAACTCCAACAATTTTACAACAGCTGCACCAACTGAGTGAATGCTGTTACAGAAAGGAGCACATGTTTTGGGGTTCGGGTCAGTTGTTTTATGTGAATTCTGCATCAGGAATTGTGTAGGAATTGTGCTTTAGTGTTGGAAAAGGTCTGAAGTTGGTGTGTTACATCTAGGAGCGAGTCTCACACCTGTGTACTAAAAGCTTTTTATGCAAGTCAGATTTGAACCTTGCTGCAAGGCTTGATGTGCTGAATAGAACAGATCTAGCCTCCAGACACCTGATATGCTGCTGTTTCTGCAGTTCGGGGCTGCAGTGTGTGCTGGACGGGGTCTGGGTGCAGATCTTGCTTCTCACATAATGGAGAAGAACAAAAAACTGCTCAAAAAAATAGTCACCTTGATTAGAAAGGCATTCAGATCATTCAGAGCACTCCAGTCATGGACCACGCTGAATACTGAACATGGTGGAGTCAATAGGGGAGAAAAGAAGGAGGCCAGTTGTGAACTGATAGATGTATGGAGGCGAACTACCTCAGATTGATTACACATAAAGCTTCACAGCAAGTGAGTAGAGAATGACAAATACCCATAATTGCATACTTATTATGTTCCAGCAAAACATGCCAGGCAAGAGTAAAGCTGTAGGATTGTTCTTTCACATTCCGTGTTCTAATAGATAGTTAGAAAACCGACCGTTTATTAACTGGGTCCGTTCAGGATTCAGTAAACCCACATATGACCACAAACATCAGCTGAACTCTGCACTAGTGTGGTAAATGACTGAAACCATGCTTTGATGTTTCTTGGCTACCATAGTCTAATCATTCACTTGTATGTAATTACACCTTAGATGCTGGCTGTTAATTAACCTGCTGCATGACTAAATAACATTGTGAATTAAGCACTTTTATTTTTGTGTTATGCGTCATATTCTAACCTCATATGACACCTCAAAGTAATTCAATTACAGTTTTTTTCCAGATGAAGTACAGGAAATATTTATGAAATCTTTTGAGTAAAAAGTATTCAATTAGTGAAAGGCAGGATGAACATTATAGTTATATTCACACACAATTATATATACACTGATATTGTAATGTCTTGGATGGTGGATCATTCTGAGCACAGCAGTAACCAACATGTGTGTGTGTGTGTGTGTGTGTGTGTGTGTGTGTGTGTGTGTGTGTGTGTGCTGCAAAAAGTGGGTTATCACACAACATTGCCACTGGTGTTTTTAAATGCCTCAAAGTTGCTGTGAGATAGAATATTCTACCAACAAAAAATATCCTGCCAAAAGTGTCCTGTGACCTGAAATTGACCCCTGATGAAGGATGAGATGAGAACTAAGACATACTGAATCATCATCAGTTATTTATCTAGCAGTAAAGAGGCCAATCTGCAATCAGGGCCCCAGGGTGTGCTTGCAGGGCTCCTCCCCTAGTAAAGGACAGCTGAAGCTGAGGCTCTTCAGCCAGCTGAGAGGAGGACACTGCCTGGAGAGGAAGTTTGTTTGTTTTGTTTGATGTTGATTTCAGAAATATATAAATAGAGTCAGCTCCTGCCAAGGCCGGCATCATACCTTATATTTGCAGAGTGGACCAACAGGTTAGATGTGTCCAACAGAGGGGACATTAAGTGGCCCTGGTTTTTAAAAGCTCTAAGCAGGACAGGCGTGTGTAGTCCACTCTTTGCATGACACACACACACACACACACACACAGCTTTAAATTGTGGTTCAGTGACTGTAATGAACAGCCTTGAGCCTTGCTTTTTTATTGTAAGGAGGGCCAGAATCTGAACTAATGCTTACTCTGATATAAACTTAGGCCTGAGAAATTGTAATCCAAAAATGATGGCAACACTGTGACCCATGAAACTCTTTCCTTTTGCTACAAAATAGAATACTTGTCCACTTGGAAAGTGGTTTGATTTCGAGTTCCATGCGTTCAAGGCAAAGTGAAACCGTTTTTGTCTTTGTGTACAAAAAGTAAGGTTTATTATACTTTGTTCAATGCAATGTAACTTAGTCAGCTGAAACAAGAAAACGGCAATGGAAATGAAACCCCGATAGAGTTACTTTCAGAATGGGTCCTTAACTGTTTTCTCTTTGGCGCGAGGCAACTGTCATTTCCATGTGTAATGTAATGCCTCCATGGAAAGTGGTGCATGTGCGGTACAGCCCGGAGGGCAAGGAGAGATGGACAGCTCTACCCTACTACATGTCATATCACTGACTGACAGCAGTTGCCAGCTCCACTGGGACACAGTGCTAGAGCTGCATTAGTATTCAGTGGGAATACTGGGGATAGTGGAGGTGTCGAGTAGGGTTGATGCGATGCTGCTCTGCCTTAGCCTCCAGGGCCTCTTTGAGACGGACTGGTGCTGGGTAGTGTCGGAGGGATGTAGAGGCTTCTTCCTTTTAAACAGGTAGAAATACGGCATGCAAGGAATGTGGGATATGCTAATGTCTGAAAGGGGTCAGGCAAAGAGAAAAACAGTGGAGAAATGTATCTTTGGATATTATTCTTGGTTATTCTAATAGTAAAAAACCATGTAGCTGGGAGTAACTGAGATAGTAAAGTTTAGTTCATTATAATTTAACACAATTCATTTCATTTTAATTCAGTTAAATTTCAGTCTAGGTCAATTCAAGTAATTTCATTTCAAATAAATTAAATTCATTTTAGTTCAGCTCAGGTCAGTGCAGTTCAGGTTTAAGTTCATTTAATTCATTTCAGTTTGGTTTCATTTAGTTTAGGTCAGTTCAGTTCAGATCAATTCAGCTCAGATCCAAAGCCAGTAAATATTTGGTATTCAGACAGTGATAACAGTGAGCATTGTTTAAGAATGACCCTTGGTATCTGAATCAGAAATCTGGTATCATGGGATCCCTAGTTTTCATTATACCAGGGCAGCATAATTTTGTGCCATGAAAAATGGCATAGCAATATTTTTTGCTTTGAATGGCTAAAAATGACTTGGAGATGTAGGAATAATAGCTTTTACTTTTATATAGGCCATTCTGATACCCAAGATGCCATCTTGTGAAATAAAAATCAGAGAAAACATTAATATATTTCATAAGCAGACACTAACTCGATACGCTTACTAAACATAAATAGAAGCTAGTAGAATTTGATGGATTGATGATCCATCAGTGTGAAGTGAAGTTGACCTGGACCCTCTGGGCCGTTTAGAGACTGTGTTTAAATGTGCTTTAAAGGTACGTTTTGGATGTGATTGCTAGCAGTGTTATGCTGTGTATCTCTGAGGGCTCTGAGGATGTTGTCAGGAGTCAGAGGCTGCTCCCACTAACAGCAGTGTGTCTGTGCACATGATGGAAGTGCTTTGTCTCAGATAAGAGGTGTTTTGTCTCTTGGATAAAAGTAAACTAAACTGTCAATGGAGCTGTGGATCCACAGTGCATAACCTTTCTGTCTTCACCCCAGGGCCAGCATCGTACAGAGGAAGATCATTTACTTCCAGGATGAAGGCTCTCTCACTTGGAGGCTGTGCGAGAAAGGTAATTGCAAAATCGTTTCTCAGCTATGCAATTTGAAGCCTATCATTGCATCGTCCATTTCGCCAGGTGTAATTTGCTTTCAAAATTGTTCTCTATCCGTACTTTCTTTTCTGTTTTTTTCTTTGTTATACTAGCAGCTGAGGGCACCGCAGTAGTAAAGATTAGGGGTGAGTGATTTGTATAGCGAACTGGCACTATACTGGCACTGTATCCTGACAGGTCAGTACTGAAATATGAATGTGGTCCTGGACAAACGGTGCTGCTATTAGTGTTTATGCAGCATCAATGCACTTTAACAGCTGTGTTTTCTAATGGTTGATGCAGGACTGGATCAGTGGAGGACCATTAGGGGTGCTCTGCTCATCGCCAACGCACATTTGTTAACATTTCTAGGGATTACTCCTCCCTCAATATATGTACAGGAAACAGAACACAGTTTATTGCCTTCTTTTTGAAAAAAAAAGGCAGAAAAACATACCCGTTTCTATTTTTCCACAACACATTTTTTATGTAATGTCTGTATTTATAAGTATCGATATTGATGTGCAGGATAACAATTAGTAAAATCCTACCTAGGGATATACAGATCATAATATTTTAATTTCTTTACAGAAAAAAAGCCTTTTTTAGTTTCATACGTTTAAAATTTTTAAGTCCAGTGGGTTAAATGAGCCCAGTAAGACACGTTTCCAACATTTTCTATTAACTGCAATATGTAATGAAAAAATGTAGCCAAATGTACCCCTCGTCCTTCTCTGGGGGCCTATTACCTTCTTTCATGGAAGCTAGACAGAGATCTGTCATCATATCAGAGTACAGGTTATTTTTGCTATATACACCCCCAGTGTTTCTACAATATTGAAAATCAAATAGAATCTTAAAAATCTCAGAATCATAAATTATATATAATCAGATTGAATCTAAAAATATGTGGATCAATACAATACTATTTTCTATAAGCCCAGAGGTCCGTAACCTTTCGCTACTCACGGCCCACACAACGAACTACAAAAGCTTCTGCGGCCCACCAGAAGAGTTATCCAATCAGATCAGGTTTTTTTTCTGACTGTAATGGAATGGCTAATGTTGTTTGGCAGCATAGGTTTACAGGCATCCTCACTGTGTTTAGGCGTAAATTGTTTCACTTCACTTTACAGGCTCGTACAGCACTGAGTGATAGTTGCTCATTTTCAGTTCCCACGCACATGAGATGAGGGAGTAGTTTTCTCCTCTGAGACCTGGCAGTCTCCTTTTGAAATATCTTGTTTTCATATCCATGATGGACGGATTCTATACAATTGAAAAGAGATTTGCTTTACTTTGAATTGCACTGAAAATATAAACAGAACTCGCTATTATTTTGCCAGATCAAACAACTCACTCAGTATAAACGGAATTTCTCATTTTTGTAGAAAATACAACACAAAGGTTTGCCATATTTAAAGTTATGATTGGTCAAATGTGTATATTGTAGTGCTTTTTGGTGCAGTAGTAGAACCATCACAGCTCACTGAGGGGTCGAGGTTCACACATTGAATAACTGCATTAATAGCATTATTAGTCTGCCAGAGTTTTATATGCTCATGGGTTTAGGATACGTTCACATGTACTAATGATGAGTATTTATGTTCCAGATGTTCTCAGAGCTACAGAGAAGCCCCTGCAGGACTGCTGTGCTTGTGGAACAGCCAAATACCGGCTCACCTTCTACGGAAACTGGTCAGAGAAGGTTCACCCCAAAGACTACCCAAGTGAGTAAGAGCCAAGGCTAAACTTTACTGGTTCTAGAAATAATTTAAAGGAGCAAATTGTTTCTTAATTTGTCTATGCTTTTAGTTATGTTTTTGGTAGGTTCTTGCTGTAGGGTCCTGCTATAGTTCCCTTCTATAGGGTCCTACTACAGGGTCCTGCTATATGGTCCTGCTTTAGGATCTTGCTAAATGGTCCTGCTATGGTATCTCCTATGGGGTCATTCTATAAGGTCCTACTATAGGGTCCTGCTATAGGGTCCTGCTATGGTGTGCTGCTATAGTGCCCTGCTATGGTGTCTACTATGGTGTCATTCTATAAGGTCCTGCTATAGTGTCCTGCTATGGCACTCTGCTATAGGGTCCTGCTATAGAGCCATTATATAAAAGTCCTGCTATAGGGTAATTCTATAGGGTCCTGATAAGGGGTCCTGTGTAATGGATATTTGGACTGTTTACTGCCTCAAACCTCAATCAATAATTATAATTATCCTAAAAACTGAAGTTTAAAATAACTGGTGTATAATACAGACCTGTTTGCTTATATTAGAGTTTGTGTGTTATTACATTTTATTGACATTTTCATTTATTTATATATTTCTCCTGCTTGTTATGTGTTCAAGAATCTCAGAGTGTGATTGTGGACAAGCGCCTGCTATTAACAAAAACTACCCTAAATTCCCTTGCTTTCTTCTTTTGACTGTATAATCTCCTGATTTTACGTTCTTATGGTATTTATATTTGATCCGTATTTTTATTACCTTAAACAGTGTTTTAATCACACACTCCTTAAATAGGCTTATTAATTCAGGAATGTGCAGATGTATATATAACTTATAACTTGATGTAATTCGGGTCTATTTTTTATCAGAATGTTGTTAATCTCAGGTCAGTTTTATACTGAAAATTTGATGATGTAATTCAGGTCAGTTTTAGGCAGATTTTTGATGATCTGAGGTCAGTAATATACTCAAAATTTGATTATGTAGTCCGGGTCAGTTTCTGACAGATCTGAGGTCAGTTTCAAACTCAAACCAGGTCAGTTTCTGAGAGAATTTTGTTAGTTTCAGGTCAGTTCCAGACTCAAAATAATGGTTGGATGTGGACAGAAAATTCTCAGGCTGTTCTGACCAGAATTCCAGGCCCAATAAAAGCTTTGAAGATATTTAATCTTTTAGCTCCCCAACTCAAAAATGCCTTCTCTGTTTCCTGCTATCTAAGACACTTTTTGGCTAAATGAAGAATTTCTTGCCAGAGTTGTTGTGTTCGTTGGGTAAATTTAACATTCATCAGATGTTCTTGACATGTTCGTTAAAGTGTTGTTATAGGGTCCTGCTATAGGGTCCTTCATAAGTGCTGTGGTACACCAAGATTTTAACTGCTACCTCAAAAAACATCAAAAATAATCCTAATAACTGACCCTAATACAGTTAGAGTGTAATACAGATCCATGTGTGAAGTTTTCATTATGTTTTATTGGGCATATTTTTATTTATTTACACTACCAGTTTCAGACTCCAAATCAATGTTTCTAAGAGAATTTTGTTGGTCTCAAGTCAACTTCAGACTCATAATGATAGGTGAATGTGGACAGAACAATCTCAGGCTGAATTTCAGGCCTGACAAAAGCTTGAAATGCTGCTTCCTTGGGGTTTTAAATTAGAATATCTGTCTCCCCATGCCCATCCCTCACTATCTATTATGATGAACACTTTTTCCAAAGGCAGTCCATGAGCACTGACGTCAGTGCTGATGAGCACTGACATCACAACAAGGGGCTATAATGTGTGTATACTGAATGAGTGTGTGTGTGTGCGCGACAGGACGAGACCTCCCTCCCTGTTTGACTCTCCCTGCCAGTGTGGGAGACAGTGGGAGACAGGCCTCATTATCCATGTTCGTGTCTGAAAGCGTACAGTCAGTTATTTACTCAAGACGGGACAACGACAGGAGCCCTAATCGTTTACCAGACAGGAGGGAGAGTAGAGAAATCCTGTCGGCGAGCGCAGACTGGCCGCTGTGAGCCCACCTACCAGGCTTTCGGAAACAGACATTGAAGCATGTTCTCCTTTCGAGCTGGAGAGAGGAAATAAACAGGGTTTCATTTAAAGCCTGGGTTAGATGTTGACTCTTTATTTTAACCTTTAAATGGTCTTGGTTTGATTCTTCTCGATTAATGATCTCAACAAACCAGCTCAGCATTAGCTCTCAGCCGTAAATAAATCCCAATGGAGATCTTGGCAGTTGTCTTAGTGACCGTGAGGCTAGCTGGGGTTTGTCGTAGGAGCTTTTTTTCTTATTTTTACACGATCAGAGCCTCCAACAGCACTTTGTATTGTGCGACCATTTCATGCCGAATGTTCCAAAATAAAATAAGAACTTTGAGTTAAGAAGGTGAGATTTTCTCATACAAGTGGCGAATTGGAGTCTGCCACAGATTTTGTACCAGTCGCTGCATTGCCGACCTCTGTGCTTTTCCCTAAAGGGCGTGCCAATCACTGGTCAGCTCTGATTGGAGCATCTCACACCAGGAACTACGTGCTGTGGGAATACGGGGGGTATGCCAGCGAGGGGGTCCGCCAAGTGGCTGAGCTCGGCTCGCCTGTCAAGATGGAGGAAGAGATACGGCAAAAGGTAGGCCTTGAATTTCCCAGTATGTGACATTTGTAGCTGAGCTGAGTAGAGATATGTTGAAGAAAAAGAAGAATACATTAAGGGGTAGGCCAAAAATCTCCATTGTCTTGTAAATGAGGCTGCTCTGATGAAACGTCTCTATTTACAATGGGAGAATCAAGTTTGGACTGGACTGAGTTCATCAGTTTAACATCAAACTTCGTGATTCAGGATTCAAAAACCTTTCAAATCAGCTTTTGCCCTTTTCTCCTTTTTATACTTTAGGTCTGCAGGATATAGACATAGAATGTGGTGTTTAATAAAGCTGCTGGAGATCACAATGACAATATGAGAAGTAAAAAATGATGTGTATCCTGTGCTTGATATATATTGTATACCTTATATATACATATACCTTGCATATACATATGTTTATGCGTTCCATATGGCCAGCAAAAATTAGTGTGTTGCAAAACCCTAAAAAGTTCTTATGGTGTTTCAGGTTTGTTGTGATAGTAGGCATCACTCTTTCTCTCTCTCTTTCTCTTTGTTTGGGTGTGTGTTCTGTAATTGGCTGAATGAAGCCAATGGTACTTGTTGGTTCTTCTTTTTTTTTTTAACTGCACTTGTTGGTTCTAACACTACATTCCTGCCAGTCTAATGACATTGCTGTGCATGTGAGGGAGTTCTTTTCTGTAATCACATATAATAGTAATAATAATTATCTATTAAGCAGGTTTGAACAATAGACTATTCATTAATGTCTCAAACTCTTATAGGCTTTGTCTTAAGACATTTTATGCAGTCAGTGCTATGAATTATTTGGTAACTGCTATAAAATTAGTATGTGAGGAATGTGGTTATGAAAGTCTGGAGTCCCCTATAGGTCCTTGGGGTTTAAGTGTTCAAAGGCTTTATTGTTTAGTAAACCTCGGTCAAATCAGTGTCCCGTTGTTTGTGCTCTTTCAGTTTTTTATCACCCTGCTGCAGTCCCATCAGAAGCCTCATTAGCACTCTTAATGCGGTCATTCCGTCAAAGTTGCTTTGGTCCATGTTCCCCCACAAACTCATAGACGTCAGAAATAACATGTCAAAGGGCGATCAGTTAAGGGGGAGGGGCTTTTGCGTTACAACTTTAATTAGTCCCATTAGTCAGTATGGTCCAATCTTCGCAGAGCTTTAATTTCATGTTAATGTCCTCCCAATTGAAAGGCGAGTCAGTGGTGGCGAGGCAGACTGATCCAGAAGGTCAGCGGGCAGCTGCAGTGGCCTCTGCGGCGGGCCAGTGTGTGAGAGCTAGCGTAGCGTTAATGTCGCGACAAGGGAGAGAATTCTAAAGGTCACCCAGAAAAGATTCATCTTCTACATGTTCCCATTTGTCTTTTAACACAATGTGACGCGTGGGTGGACTGCCAATGCCAATCTTGACACATCTCAGGCTGATGACAGACGAGTATTTTCAGCTTCGATAGAACAGACGTTCCCGGTGTCGCTTCCGGCGGCCAGCACCTGTTCCATCAAGGGCTCGTTCTCCGATTTCATTTAGCTAAAATCCTCTTAGCATAATATTTATTAAGCAGCTCTCCACCGGGACAGGAAGGAATTCATGAATAAATATATCACCTATTAGAATTTGAAAATGAGATAAGGGCAGATTGTCTGAGTGCGATTGGGTTTTCAGATGATTTCATATTTAACCTTCTGCTCTGCCGTTGGTTAGGTGTTTGATTTGTGGGCCGGCAGGTGTTGGTTTCGTCCTCAATCATCTTCATCGATCCATGCCCACGGCCCCTGCATGCACTGCGTGTCGTATATCAGTTTGTCATATCTTTCTTTGCGCTGTCGTCGGTCCGTCATTCACTCTATCAAGGTTGCATTTGATTTTTTTTTTCGGCCCTGTCCCGTCCATTTGTCATACGGCTCCTTTTTGTTTCTGAAGCCCGGGGGGGCTTTTTCCACTTGCTTGGATTCAGTATCGATGCTGTTGGTTGGTTTCTTTTGACATAACCATTTGTCTTCGCAGGCTGTGAACACAGCTGTTGGCTGATGAATAATAGGTCCAAACAAACAAAAATACAGCTTCTTTTATGTTGACTTGCATGACTGCTCTTTGTCTTTCAAGGGCAACAATTACTTAAGTCACTCTGACAGTCCAGTATTAAATACATCTCTGTATGAATTCTGACGACTTCTTACTGAGCCATCAGCGATGATGCTGCTCCTCATCCCAAACCAAGCAAGACCCTCATTGGCAGTTAATCTATTTACATTTATGCTTTTATCCAAAGGGACTTCCATGCCCTAACTACAGGGGGCAGTCACCCTGGAGCAACTCAGAGTTAAGTGTTTTGCTCAGGAACCCAGTGGTGATGGTAGGATTCGAACCCATGAACTCTTGATCCAGTATCCAACCTACAAGGGTCCACCGCCCCAATCCTCATCACTATGATGTAATACTCCCTGCCTTCATATGTTTAATGTGACAGCAGATCTAATATGCAGTTACATTCAAACAAAGGGCTGAACAGTTTGTGATTCTCTCGTCATTTGCTGCCCTGTTTGATGAAATTCACCTTTAAGAGGAATTAGCAATTATCTCAAATTGAATTTGTGTCAAGGCATGCCCAAAATGAGCCACAAATCTAACAGTCACGAATTGGAAGTACATCATTTTTCACTGCATAACATCTTACAAAACCAAAGAAATCTTTGTCAAGAAATGATTATCTTTAAAGAAAGAGGAGTTGAATATATCATCCCAAGAACTTCCACGATGAAGTATAAAGGTGGGAGCATCATGCAAATGAAACTCATTTAAGATAGTTTGTCATGTGGAATGGCCAAAAAATGTAACCATATTTGCTGCAAAAACGTACTTACTACTTGCCACCGATTTTCTCGAGGACGCCACTGACAAAAATGGCTTTGAAAAACTTCTTTTAATTTGTGGTGTTTATATCTTTTTCCTATCAATGAAACATCTTCATCATTTTGTTTTATGTATGAAAACAAGTCAAATGACATGTGCATCTAAATCTGAAGTGAATATGTGCACTAGAAGTGTATAAAAAAAAAAGAAGAAGAAGACCTGTTTCCCCTCACTTCATATTTTATAAGATATTTGAGTCATGGAGTGTAGCACACTGTTTTCTTCTCCTTCTTCCTCACAAAAGAACAGGGACATTACAACAGGCTTGCTCTTTTATGACCCCCCTCCTCTCCAATCTATCAATTTACTTATTTATTTTCCCATTTATTTGATGAGCACTGCATGCAAATATCTTCTTCAGTGACAAGGGATTTGATTGCCTGGTTGAATTTTAACCTTGAACCCATTATCTGTGTCTGGCTGTGTCCAGGCCTGGTTGGTAGTCCGGGTGAAGCTCGGCGTGGTGTTTTAAAATATTTCAGAGGCTTTCGGCCGGGAGATGACATGACTGTTGATCAGTAAAGGAAACTGACCTTGATGTGCATGTGATTTGTGTTCGTACAGATGTGCAAATCAAAAGATGATTACTTTTGGTCTACTTTTACATTGATTCATTTCACTCTCTGAGCTCTTGGCACAAGCTGAGGAATTCAGTCCTGACAACTTTAGCATTCAAAAGTAAAACAAGAGGACGAGTATTTCATTATGGTTTGAATTTGATACAGTTGAAACAAAGTTCTGTGCAAATGTGCAGAGTCAAATTTTCAATTATATACATGAATCCCTCACTTTTTGCGGGGGTTACATTTCAAGAGCACCCACGTATAGTGAAAAAAACGCGTTGTGTTTTGGTAAAAATAAAAGCCTAAAAATACCTATTTTTATAGTGTAAACCATAAATATGCCCACAAATATGCTCCCAGAACACTTTAATTTTGTGTTAAACTCAGTTTAATGCATTACCCTTAAAGAAAATGTAAAGGTAAATAAATAATCAGAATCTGAAAACTTTATCTCTTAAAAACATCTGCATTAGCGGTTAGCATTAGCAGCATGCGGTGAGTGAAAACAAACACTCGTTCACAAAAGAAACGCTGAAATAACTCTCTCTACCCACATGTTTAGACAGTGCACAGCTTACTTATACTAAATAAACTGAGATAACTGTTGAATATTTGGGGGTGGGGGTTTAAAAAACTAAAATACGAGGACAAGACACGGAGCAGTCATGCTACATGCTGCCGCAGGCTTCTTCTTTTTATGGCGCTTGGCAACTTTTCAGTGTATTACCGCCACCGCTGGACTGGTGTCGGTAATACAGTTCGGTTCTAAGAACACACGTTAGACTGAATCCGTGTAAAACTGAGGGTTTACTGAGGGTTGGTAGTTTGAATCCAGGATCTGGTCTTGTGTGGAGTGTGTAGGTTCCGGTTACCCACAACGCTAGTAAGGATTAAGTGTTTACAGAAAATGAATGAATGAAAACATCATAGAAATGTATTGCTCACTGTAGAGTAAAATGCTTTTACTTACACTCAGAAAAAAATGAGAAAAGGCTGTGATTTTGGCATACAGCTGAGATGAATAAGAACGTCTTAATTACAGGTGTATTTTGGGTGGCCCAGTGGTGCAGAGGGATAGGTAGCTCAGATAATGGATGGATGGACAGACCATAGTGTAACTTAATCTTCTGAAAACAAGAACAAACATCTGTTTTCTAGACAACGCAATTGCAGTCATCATTCTCATTATACCTCATCCTGGTCATGATGTGTATTCCAGGACCTGTTGTGGAAGCTGTGTGAGGTAGATGGGTAGAACAGGTGGTTAATGGCTGCTGCAGAAAGCTTTGGTCGATGAGCGGACGTCCGTCGCTGTGAAGTGTCTATTCTGCCAACAGTATGAGAAGACTCCATTTAGATGCAAACTATACCATTGCAATTTTAACCACAGATATCTGGGCTCGTCTACAGCTCGGACTGGCTCACACTGGATCGAGCTCGGAAAACAAAGAAACAGAATAATTCACGGTTGCCTGAGCATGCCTCTGCTCCAAGCCCTTGGTTTATAAAGCCAGAAAGAGAATTCTTCTCTCCTTTGAAACTTGCCCAAAGTTATTTACTGCTTTGCTTCTTCATCAACCAGCCGCTGCCTGGCAGCTCACCTGTACAACCTCATCAAGCAGACGAGCGCATGCTCGCCTCCCCTCTGTCTCTCTATGATCTCTTGCAGGGAGGACATGTTGTTTTTGAAGTTCTAATGATAATGCGCAGCTCGGTTTTGGCAGTTTTGGTCTTCAAAGAAAGCATTTGATGTATCGATCGGGTATGGCTACATTTAATTAGGGTTGTTCTCTCTCTCCGTCATGTATTGTGCCTTTCAAAGCAGACATGCGACTCATTTGCATCCTTTTGAAAGTATTAACGACAAAAAATTTGGATCCTTGCAGCAGAAGCGATGTGGTAGGCGGAGATAAGCTTTTGCAATGCCGAAAATAAATTTTCCCTTCTTATGTTGGGGGAAAAAAGCACTTAATTCTCAGTACTCTGCGGTAACGACTTAAAATAACCCACATTCTGTTCATAAAGATCAGTGCTGGGTGTCGTAGTCATCCACGTGGAATGCTCCCCGTTGCCCTGTTGTGAGCAATACGCCTACCCACCCCCCTGTGTGCAACTGCTGTATTCAGCCCAATACTCCAGCTCATCCTTCTCACAGTATAGGGGCACAGTATATACTGTTAACCCTTAGAGTGTATCAGTAAACTCTGATTTCAGTAAATATAAACAGTGTAAAACAGTCTAGAACCGGTGTTTGTTCTCCTACACTCTCGTCATTTGCTGCTCTTTTTCTGGGCGCGCTATCCTGAAAGTTCTGCATTCAAAGATTGTGTTTTTTTCTTTTTGTTTCAGAGACCTAAAATAAATTATTTTTTGTGTGATGCTGTTTTTAAAACCCCAGTAGTGTTTTTTTATTATTAAATGTCTTTGAATTACAGTAACTTCTATGTGACACAGGAACACCAAACAAAGCTCAGCATGACATCTGACACCAACCTAAACTGGAGGAACTTCTATATAAGGAGTTGTTTTGCTACATGACGATGATTTATCATTGGTTCCGCTTGTGCTTGCATTGTAAGGGTTAAGATGGCTGGGGCTCATCCAGCAGAGGACCAGTGTGGAGTAAATAAGCTCCTGGGGGGGATCAGGCCAACCCTTCACCTACCGCACCCGCCCCCTCGCCTTTCTCCTTCTGGATCTGTGAACAGAGTGATGACAGCAGAAATATCCTCTAATGCCTTTTATCCACACTCTTAAGCTGACCGGACCCTTGGACAGCCGCCATCGGATTCCTGCGGGCCGGACGGGCCTGGACATGGCTGGACCCATTGTCCAGGCTGGCCGGACCAGGCACCAGGCACAGCAGCACTCTGTGAAATGTTTGAAAAACGTACCCCAGCACTTCGTGGCAGAACAATTGTCTCGTTTCAGCACGGCTGATATTTTTTGGAGGTGCCTGTCAGCTTGGCTTTGGACGAAGAGCCGAGATGTCCGCAAACGAAAAAACAAGGCTAATGCGTCCCCTGGCTACGATTCCAACAGACGCAACCCTGTCGAAGAAGAAGAGAAGAGAAAGAACAGACGCAGTCCACACTCTTTTCTGGGTGAAGAAGCTTTTCTTTTTTGTGTTTTTTCCGAAGGCGTTTTTTCATGCGTCCATCGCCAAACACTGCTTTGGGTCTCGTTGACCAGTGTGGGAACTTTTTTTTTTTTTATATATATATATATATATATTTATTTATATGTTTTTTACATATTTATGGAATGTACAGGCATAGCTCATTTCAGATCAACACTATTTGCATCATTATATTATTGAAGTGTGACATAAGATACTTTATCAATCACTTTACTAAACTTTAAACTTAATGCTTTTTTTCGCCAAAGTTACTTACGTTTTAAAGTTAAAACATCACATCACTTTTACCATGTAATGCAGCATTTCAGTGTAAAGTAGATTGCCATAGAACTTACCCCTCCATATTCTGAAGTACCACAACAGCTTGTATTTTAGTTTACTAGTTCATAATATTTGAAATAGTTAACCGAAATTCTAATAGTAATTCTAGCTAAAATTCGAATAGTAAAAAGAGCAATAGGCAGACAGATTACAAACAGGTCCTTTAAATACATTAAAGTATGTTACATATGAGACCTGTTTATGTACATTTACTTATATCCAGTAACACTACAAATGAAACATTTCACAGTGAATGGACCAATAGGAACTGTCCTACATGACATTTTACACTTAAAGTACACAGTTTACAGTAAAGTTACAAGGAACAAGATATAATTTAATGTATGTTAATATGAACGCCGGGTTGAGTTCTTGATCTTGATGAGCTCCAGCCTCCACATGGATTACTTCAGCTCCACCAGCTCCACTAATTTAATGATGCATTGATCAGATACATCAGGTTTTGGATGGTCACTGTAAATCGTGGCAGCAGTATATGGTTAACATACACATCAGATCGTAATGTACAGTACTGTCAAATGACATAATTTTCTCATTAGTATACATTGGGTTCTAGGTTGATTTACACTGGTCGTATTTACTGAAATCAGAGTTTACTGATACACTCTGAGTTCTGAGAGTAAACACTGGTGGTTCTAGACTGTTTTAAACTGTATGAAAACGCGTGTGTGTGTGTGTGTGTGTGTGTGTGTGTGTGTGTGTGTGTGTGTGTGTGTGTGTGTGTGTGGTACCCTACAGCAGCAGTATGGTCCAAAGGTGCTTAGATGCTGGGCTTCACTAAGCCCAGGGATTACTGGGGAATCTCAAACATTCATGGAGGACTTTACTCCGATATTAACACAAAGCTGAACATCTCTTTACAGCAGCCGAACCCAGACAGAGAAACAAGGCCAGCCAGGCTGCAAGCTCTCTCCCGAGGGT
Organism: Brachypetersius gabonensis; assembly: GCA_037577145.1. Lineage (NCBI taxonomy): Eukaryota > Metazoa > Chordata > Actinopteri > Characiformes > Alestidae > Brachypetersius > Brachypetersius gabonensis. The sequence goes on from JBBJLR010000034.1 coordinate 10,897,082, forward strand.
GAGCTAGGAGGAGCCAATCACTCTGCAGTGCAGCTCATTCATGCAGTCAGTGTTATAAAAAACGCTCAGCCACAGCCAACTCCGAACGCAGGCCGGTCATTGTGTTAGTGGGACCAATAATCTTTTTGACAGGTAATTCATTTATTTCCTGAGGTTTCTCATAGTAATATAAAATACACGGCTGTGAGAACGTAATTGAGCACGACATGTTCTGGATGCAGAGGTTATCAGGTCAATTGCTGATATGAGAAGTGGTTACCGGGATGATAGGAATTATCTTCAGTTTGACTGGACCTGGATGTCTTACTGTAAGAGAGAAGCTGATTATTCACCTGGTGCACCTGGTGACCCCCCTCCAGACCGAACGAGACTCAGACGCCTGTAACTCGCCTGGTTCTCCCGGTCATACATAAGCTATAAGATGTTTTTCTTCTTTCCCGAACACATCATGTCTATACGAGTCATTTTTTTTAACCCAACGGTCTTTGAATGATTTCAGAATAAATTTGTTTATTCCAGACTCACTCTAGAAAAATAGATTTTACATCTCAGATTTTCTAAATAATTTATTGCTCAACTAAGAGGATGCACAGATATTATATTTACATTTACATTTACGGCATTTGGCTAACGCTCTTATCCAGAGCGACGTACATCAGTGCTTAAGAAGTCCACGACTGTTTCTTACCTGGAAAACAGCTTAAATT
>JBBJLR010000034.1:10910646-10921783 GCA_037577145.1 Brachypetersius gabonensis
GTGTGTGTGTGTGTGTGTGTGTGTGTGTGTGTGTGTGTGTGTGTGTGTGTGTGTGTGTGTGTGTGTGTGTATGTCTGTGCATGCTTCAGGCTTACAAGTAAAATGTTTGGTGTCCAAGCAAACATTTGTCCCCATTCTCGACTACTGCAAAGTATCATGGGTCATGGGACTGGCAGGGCAGATGGGGGCTGGCATAGTGTGTGTGTGTGTGTGTCAAGTGTGCAAAGAAATTAGGAAACATTTTCTCCAGAAGCAGAGCAACCTGGGAACGTCAGGGTTCCTTCTACTAGTTACTTATTCATTCAGTGTAGACTCATCAATGTGTTTCCAGCCCAAGGTCAAATGAGACTAACTTAAAAAAAAGGAAAAAATCAGCTCGGTATACATGGAGGGTAATAGATCTCTCCCGAAGATCTAGCTGATAAAAAGCACTGCTGATTAGTGCTGGGCTTTCAGTCCAGCTGCACCATCTCAAAAAGATACACTGTAAAACGTAACAAGGCTGTAACTAGCTATGGCACAGTGTATGTTATGGGAGACTTATAACCACACATATCACATAAGGCAGCTGGAGCTCAAACCTAATTCCCTATGGCAGGGAAGGACTTTTGTTTTATATATCCATTTATGAAATTTAGTGTAAGGTAATTTGCTAATTTGGTTGTTATCATATGAAGCCGCTTTAGTAACAAGCTCATCTTAAACCATAATAAAGTACCTTCCTGTGTGCATAAATAGTTAGAATTCGCTTCTTGGGATTTAGATTTACACAATGACAGTTCACTAAAGTTGTCAAAAGTGGTTGGACCCCAAAACAACTTTTCAGCCTAATATAGGCAGATTTCTTCCACTTATCATATGAATCATAATTCCATGCTTTCTTTATTAGTGAGGTAACCTCTTTACTCCTTGAACTGTAGTCATATTATTCAATGAATAAGCCTAACACTTTTATGCAGCACAAGAGGGAGTACTAAACTGTGAGCTACTGGAATTGGTGTGTTGCTGTCACAGGTCTGAGGCCTGAGATTTTTCTGCTGTTTCTTTGGTGTCTGCTCACTGCTCCACTTGGGTTAAATGCGGAAAATGAATTTTACATTGTTCACAGTGTGTGCTGTACTGTGGTGTGTTGTTTTAGAATGTCATATACACATATACTAATACTAACCTAAGACTGTGGAAAGGTAGAGTTTAAAAACATTTCAATGGAGGTCAAACCTAAGGCGGGTCTCACTTTATTTGAAATCTCACAATGCATTTTTACACTATCGCATATAATCCTATCAGACAGGAACTTGGATTCAACTTGTGTAAAGAGCTATTATATTGTTATTACTCTGTTCTTTTTCTGTATCGAGTATTTTGTTATTATCTTGTGATAATTGAAACAGTAATCCTGTCTACAATTCCATATAATTCACCTCTGTAATTCAGTTCCGGGCGGCATTTAGCCTCATCTGGAGACAATGAGAAGCAAAGCTGAGTGGGGCTTTGCGATGCACTGTGCGTGTTGGTACCTGGTTGTATAGACCATGCTGTTTGTTGTGTGGTGTCTTTGGTTGTGTTTCTAATGTAGTGTGGGCTGTTTTTGTGTTTCTATTTCTTGCTTTCACTTACCTCGAACATATGGACACATTCAGACTCTTTAAACATTCTCTCATCACTCATACGCACATGGTAGCTTTTCCCTCAGTGAATTCACTCATGCACGTGTTTTATTTTTGAAAAAGTGACAAACCACAAACTTGGTTTGACTGGCTGTCTGGGTATCCTCTTCTATTCTGTTTAATTTAATTCTACGGGTATTTCTGTCTTTGTGTAAGCTTTTTAAGCTAGAGTTTAAGCTACCATTTTCTCTGTGCTTCTTTCTAATGATGGCATGGACGTAAATTTCATTTAACAGTAGGGGGGACAATAAATATAAAATTTCTCATGAGCAATTTCTGAAGGGGACACAAATAATACAGTCAAATTGTACTAATAAATAATTAAATAAAAACAAGGAATTTAAAAAAAGGTTTAAAATTTTTGGTCGTTAATGTTAACATTATACCAAGTTGTCACAAATAAAAATGCATGGCGTGTTAGTTGCAGTGCACTATGCAACAGGCTATTGTAAGCAAGCTAACGTTAACTAGATAAGTAATATTTTAATTGCTAATATAGCAGATTCATTGAAAATTTTTTGGTAATCAGCATTTTTGCCGCAACTAATTTATGAATGAGTCTGCATCAACTACATTAAAGAGAATCGCTTGATTTAAAGTGAATAAAATACCCTACTTACTGGAGTTACACATTAATTAAACCGCAGCCACACACCTGACTCGTGTGTGTAGAGAGTAGGTGGGCCAAACCACTGTGAGGAAGGAGAGGGGGAACAGGCAGTGGGCTAAACCACTGTGAGGAAGAGGAGGGGGAACTCAACTGTTTCGAAATGCATTTTTTGCATTTGTTTTTTTTTTCTACTTACACAATTATTTTAGGTATACATACATATATTTTTCACAATAGAGAGTGCGACATGTCCCCCCATCCCCCCGGGATTTAGGCCCGTGAATAGCGTAGTTTGAAACATTAAGAGCTCCACACTTTTAAATACTTGTAGGCCTTTGTATGGAAATATAATAAGAAAAAAATTAAAAAATAACAAAAACACTTGTTAACACTAAATTTAGGTCTTAACCCTTAACTTCGGTTTAAACATTAACATTTGATGGATGTTACATAAAATTACAGTCCTGATCTGTGTTTTTACTGTTTTTGAATAACAGTTCTCTAAGAGCAATGACCAGTTCCAAGAGACAAACAAGAATATTTCATAGTTTTTAAACACTGAACAGCAAAAATAGACTCAAAGCTTTGAGCGCCCATCATTATTTAATTCACAGGAGTGCATCAGAAATAGTAATTGTGAACACTTCTGATCTAAAACACTTCACTTAGCTGTGCTAAACAATCCACTTGTCCCACAGTTAGAAAACTACATAGAACACCAGTTAAAAGACTTAGCATTTTTCATTATAAACTAGCAATCCATATGGGAATATTTTTGTATATTTATATTAAATTATTAAAAATTAGACTATTAAAAATCGGTGCAGTCCTGTGCCAAAGTCTTAGTTTCTTGGCTGGGTTAGACTTTTGCAGTTAGTGTGTTTTTGTTTGTAATACACTATATACTAGAACACTTAAATAATCATGACAAATACTGTTTGTCTTATTTGCTATGAATATGTTGGTTAAAATAACACAGGTTTGGTTCACAATCACATGGATTTGTTCGGTTCAGGTGATTAGACAAACAAGTATCGTTAGAGTAGAAGTAAGCAGGGTATTCCATGAAACAGCATTAAGGGAAAGTCTGACTTACTTTCCCTTAACATAAGCCAGATTTTCCCTTACTCCTGTTTCATGGAATACTCTGGATCAGACGCATAAACAAAGACACGTGGAGAATGTAAGCAACAACAGACAAAAAACAGGGAGAGGACAGAATATTGCAAAAAGCCAAAAAGACAAGGACATGACACTGTAGACATTAGGCTTCCTCAGACAGAGCTTTGGAAATGGTAAACACACACATCAGATCACAAAGAGTTAATTATTGTATTTATCAAAATTAAATTTTAAATGAAAAATAGCTAGATCAATAGCTTTAAATGTTAAATGTTAAATGTTTTTCTACAACACTGCTTGTCCAGATCTATCTGCTGTCTAGGACGTCCCTCAATTACACCATGCTGGGTGACCACCATACATGTCCTCACACCACCATATCTATTCGATTTACTGCTAGCCTCCAATGATGTTCAGAGGTTCTGTTACATCAGTTAATATCAGGCAGCATGTTTACCACACCTTAGAATCTTTTTTAATCCTTCATTAGTAAAGGATGGAAAGAAATAAAGACAAAATTTCCTCTCACCAGCAGCTTTCTTCAAGGATCACTTGCGTCCTTGACAATAAAGAATAGCCACAGAGAAGTCATTGATAAGCATCGTGATTGGATATCTGATCTACACACTCTTCACGTGTCGAGGGACCGACTCTTTAATGAGATTAAAGTGATGAATATGTAACACACGGCCTGCAGGGTGATTTAATAACAATGCGTGCGAACACCAGAGCGTTTGTTTTTAATAACCTTTCATTCTGACTGCCAGCGCGATTGTGAGACCCCACACCCCACCTGTTGTTCTGTGACATAAATCTGGGAGCGAGGAAGCCCCTGGGTCCCACACAAGTGTGACCAGTAATGCAATACTAGGTATGAATGAGAAATTATGTTTTTGCCTAAGGGCCTGTGACTTGGCATTTGGAAAAGTAAAGAGATTAGAAGTTTCGATGATTTTTAATTGTCTTTTCTCTTTGCTCGCTGTACTGAACAAGCAAAACATGGCAGAGTTTAATTTGGGCTTTTGTCAGAAGCTAAATGTTTGAGATGATTCTCAGTGGCCCATGCAAGCAGTTTTAATGAATATAAAGATACACGAAGTGTAGAAAAAACAGAACAGGACATAAAACCCTGTTTGGATCCTGAGGAAGGTCAGGGAGTTTCTGTTTATCTGCTCTTGGGCTGTCTGCTGTAGCCTCAAAGCAGCTACGTCTAGAGACTCAAAGGCAATATCATGTTATAGACAAAAGAAACTCCAGCTTCCTCACTTAAACATGTTGTCTGTCCATGACTGGGCTTAATCAGCAGTGCTGGAAGCTCCACATCTGCAGAGGCGTATGTTCATCTGATCACGTCTACACTTCACTGATTAGCAACTAATCAGCACAGCTTGAGTTGTTCTTGCATTGCTACATACATTGAGTTCCAGGATATTAGGTACACGTATCTTACCTTTACATGCTCCTGAGTTTAGAATATTCAATTTCTATTCTGCTACCACTCTGGTATCACTGTTGTAATGCAAATAGGGTTGTGGGGGGTATTATTTGTGCAGAACTAGGCTATAATATACAACTGCAGAAATGTTCAGTTCAATACTGGCAGCTATAAAAGATCAAGCCTGAGAAACTGAACAACTCTTAGTTTTTAAGAACTGCTGACAATATTTCTCATTTCCAAATAAAAATATTGTTCTTTAAAGCATCATTTTAAAGGAAATGACCAAACATCAGAATAAGAGAAATGATGCAGCGTTTACAGAACTGGAATAATTCAAAGAAAACAAATCCCTCGTTCTCTCTTAAATAAAATGGCAATAATGAACTTTGAGGAACTTCTGCTAGTGTTTTACCATCCAACTGGTCTCAGTGTGAGAGGAGAGAGTTGATTACAGCAGTGTTTTATACTTTTCCTCATTAAATAAGATGTGATTCAGCTGATCACTAATCAGTCCCTCATAAAGCAGAATGAGGTGTTTGTGTAGGAATTTAACACTGGACTGGAATGGGTTCACACTCATAGAGACGCTGATTTAAAAATAAATTGTACTGCTCTCTTATTTTTTTCCGGAGCCATATACTTACGTATATACGTAATGGACCACAGCCATTAAGTTTGTACTGAGAAAGTGTGGTAAGTGTACCTAAGGGTTGATACCAAGGCAATTGGAGATGCAAAGGATGCTCTTAAGATGTCTATTATTCATATTTTTCATGCATTACTATGTGAGATTGAGGCACAATGGGAATTCTCTGTGTAAAAATAAATTACAGCAATTTAGGATCAGAGCAAAACCATCTACAGAGGGTGTAGTTATGTTGAATTGTGTGCTTTCGCTTTCCACTGGTCACACTGTGGAGTGTTTTGAACAGCAGAAATCTCAGTCAGCATGCCTGCCAGTTTGAAAATGCAGAAAACAACATGATAAAAGTTTCAGCTTCTGGTGGATGGATTTTAAGCCAGTTTTAGATTGAAGATGTCACTTTATTTAGCTACCCTTTGGTTAAAAATGCTAAAAATAAAGCAAAATCAGAGGACGTTTTAAAACGTATAATCTCAACATTTGCTAAATGTCTATGCATTTACTTACCAGTCAAGTGCACAAACTAAGATTTTCTACATTTGCATGTTACTCACTTCACATTTACAAAAAAAATGCACTCAGTAGTCAAATACATTTACAGTTAGTTCACTATTTGCATTCCTTTATTAGCCAGAATATGTGATATTTGTTATTCATTACTACTATGCACAGCCAATTAATATTATTGTAAGTGAAAACACACATGCACACTTGACACCATTTACTCTCTGCACTTTGCACAACTTATCCTTGGGGACATCCACACTTTACACTGTATATATTTTTGTACTTATGAATAAACTACCCAGGGCACATCTATCCTTTACACTGTATGTACTGTACATACCCATATGAAAAATAAAAACACATACAACTTCTAAAAGTCTTATACCAAACCTTTACTGCAAAAAGCTTATGTGGCAAATACCACAAATGTGACCCATTTCTCAGTTTGAGCATTTATGAATAAAGCACACATCTACAATGCTTATATGCTGCTTGTATGTTGCAAAACTGTATATGTTTCACGTTTGCATTTAATATGCATTTTACATGCAGTTTGGCGTCCCTATGAACTACATATGAGGTTCTAATACAGCATATTTAAACACTGTAAATTTTATGTAGATCATTTCCAAATGGGTATTGTTAAATCTCTGTCATCCTAATGTATGTTATATGTCTACTATCATAATGTTGCTTCTCTGTGAAGCCTTTCTTTCTCCTGTACTGTACCTGTGTACCAGTGACATGTGAACTGACAATATAAGTGATTTGATTCATAATTATAATGTGGATCACTAGACAAGCTGTTAAGTGACAGAAATCAGGGTGAAACAGTCAATGAGTGCATTTAAAGTTGAAGGAGAATCTAGAATTTAACTCTGTATCACTACACAGCCAGTTAATAGGAGTCAGACCTGCATTGTTACAGATGATATCATCTTATAAAGCAAACTGGTTTTATTTGATATCATTTCATTTATGGTTGTTCACGCAACAACTTTCCAGTGAAAACAAGAATGAAAATTTTATGCTTTTTTACTGGTATTATACTTAATTATTTATTTTTTATAAAAAAGGGAGATAAAATAATATAAAAAGTGGAACTGATTGCTGCATCTCCAGAATGGGAATTGCTATAGTTGCTAAATGCCATGAAGAGTTTTGTTCGAGGAGATAAAATGTTAGTTAAAGAACTAACAGGTCAGCAGCCATCAATAAATGCCCTAGCATTGCATACAGTGAGTAGGACGAATATCTGGTGCCCTACAGATTTCTTGAGGATGGAAGCTTTAAAAGCTTAGCATTTTACCAAATATCACATTTGAGTTCAGAGCCAGAATAGACTGATCTCAGTGCTAATGTATGCCCACATACTGAGACATTTGAAATTTGATTGAAACATAATTGCAGTAAAATGAATAAATCATTACTGTACAAAAGGTAGGCTAATTTCCTGACCACTAAGTGAGTGTAAAGCGTTATGTTTACTGTGTACCAAAGGAATTCTATTCTTTTTTTTGTAATGTGTTCTAAAAAGAGGGGATCCAAAGCCTTCACCGCTGTGTCTTGGACTGGAGTGTTTGGGGCCTGTCTACTGGATTATACTGTCATCTCTCTAGCCTGTGTTAGTTTTCTTTGGGCCCTGTTTACCCCATGAGTCTGACTGATTCCCCTTTTGTATAGGGTAGAGTCCCTTTTACTACAGTGTTAACTTGTGAGTGACAGATTCTGTGCCACTTTGGAGGGGTTGCCAGGTTCTTCTTTTCTCCCCTGTCTTAATTGCTCGACTCGCTTACCCTGCACGTCACTTCCCATTATGTGAGCTTAGACCTCTGGAGCACGAAAGACAAGATAATTACAGTGAGATAGCTTGGATGGACGCTTCAGAACACAAAGAAAGGCCTATTTGCATCTCTATGGAGTCTGGGAGCCAAAGAGACTGTGTGCTTCAGTTGTGAATTCAGCTCTAATGCGTTCTGTTAGTGCGTAGGACGCAAGCGTTGTTCTTCTGTAGCTGGCCTCCCAGGCAGTCATTGCTCTATTGATGTCACATGGTAATGGAATGGCTTTATGTGAGCGCAATGCTGAGTGCATTGGAAAGGTGTGAAGGTAATGGCCAGTGCCAGTGCTGCATAGAGTGAACAGACAATCAAAAGCAGCCCCAGCCCTCAGGACCTCCTGGCCAAAAGACATTTTTATTCCAGTTTTGCTCCCAGCACACCTGAATATGATAATTAGGGGCTGTATAATGCTGATTATCTGGCTCAGATATGTCAGGGACTTACCAGGGGTCAGGAACCCGTGACCCAGGCCAGTGTAATGTCCCAGAAAGGTTAAAACCCATCTTCACTGAATGCTATTACTAGCTCCCTTTGTGACTGATCGGGTGAGAAAAGAGAACTGATGTATGAAAAATGCAATGAATCAGTGAGCCAAGCTTGTAAAATCACTTGTGGCTTATTATAGAAATTGAGTTTTTTTTATGCATAAACAGTGCTGCTGTGTGGAGTTGAAGGTGCCCCTGTATTTTTTTTTTTTAGTGGGGTGTGGTTGCACCAAGTTTGGAAAGTACAGTCAAGTGAAACAATAGAAATTTTTATGGCTCAATTCCTCCTCACGGACTGCCTCCCCAAAGGAGAAACAGAGCAATTATGGCTCTGAACAACGTTATTAGAGAAACTCATCTAGATTTCAGTGACCCATTAAGTTTAATGTCTAACTTTCGCACACACAGAACTAATACTGCAATCATTTTACAATCCTTTAAAAAAACTATTAAAAAGTTCAAAAGAGGGAGAGAGAGAGAGAGAATATTTCTACCCTGATTGGATTTGAAAAGTAATATAATTTACTGTGATTTTATTGTTTAAATGGAGCCTTCAGTCCATCCGAATGAAGGTACCATGATCTCACAAGGGAGGGGGAGCCTCGGTCTCAACCAGGTCTTTGGGTCAGTTTTCCTACCTAATAAGTCTGTCCCCCAGTCAAGTGGGGTGGGGGGGGAAGGGGGGGGGGGGCGGTGGACACTAATTACGAGACTGGGCAAAGTCCATTGCAGCGAAGGTCAAGGCTTTGACTTAAGAGCTTGTTTTCTTCATGGTATCCCCTCTGCAGGTAATAAGACCTGAGGAACATGCTGGGGCAATAATTCAGTAATTCATGTTATTATGGAGCACAGCATGTTTTTGGAAAACGTCTGTCGTCCCCTACTTTTTCCTCTCAGGTGCTAATTCCCACAGTGCAAACAGCACGAAAATAATTGTGCAATACATTTTTTCCCCAACTTAATAGGCCCATCATGTCGTATAAAGGGAGGTGAACCTCAGCACAGCTGCTGCTTCCCAGAAGTGGAAAGTTTGAATTTCCAAAACTCAACTTAAAAGCTCCAATTGCCCTTATTAGCAAGGAATACGATCTCTAAATGTTCGCCATCTGGAGCCGTACTTCTTATTATGATGCACAAATGAGAAGTGCCGCTCATGTTGCTAAGATATGCGGCAACATCTGCAATTATTCCAATTCTGTTCGCCTAATTAGATTGAGTCATGTCCAAGAGCTAATGAATATAGCAACAATGGCAGGGAAATCAACTGAAACATGCATGCGTGTCTGCTCCGAGTAATCGGCTGTAATTGAGAGGACAGATTTATGCAATGCTGGTGTTTGAGTGTCAATTAAAGCTTCATTCCTTCCCTCCGACCAGACGCTGTGAAGCCCAAGCCACTGCCTAAATTTTAACGTACTGTCAGGTTGTCTCGTCCTCATTCATTTAGTCTTTGCATTAGTTTGTTTAAGCAACTTAACGAGATTTATTTTATCCACGAGTAAGTGGTTTAAATAACGTTTGTAATGTTTTCGGGAGTAGCATTTGAAGAGCAGATTTAAGAGAATAATGAATGGTGCTTCTTTGAAATAACTTTGATCATTTTGTCATATTGGCGCCCGTCAAGGGGTGGGATAATAGGCAGCAAGGGAACAGCCAGTTCTTGAAGTTGAGTGTAAGGAAGTTGAATGTAAGGAGTCACTTTGACAAGAACGAAATTGTGATGGGTCAGGGCATCTACAATACAGCGAGGCTCACTGATGCACACATTGATGGAGCTAGGGCTAGGCAATCTAGTCCACTCCCAGAGAAGCAAAAATTTCAAAATTGTTCAAAAAAAAGACAGACAGAACATATAGAGCATCACATCTTGTGGCAGAACAGTCAGAGCACACATACTGACCCTTTTATGGCTGAAAACTCTTCCACTGGGTATATGAACATACGAACGGAACAATGGAGCAATGGAAGAAAGTGGATCTAATAAATGATGTTTTCCTTTACATTATTTGGATGGCCAGGTGCATTTGCAGTGTTTACTATATGCACCTCTTAATGACAATGGTGTTTTCACAGATGTTTGTAGAAGTGGTCTGTATGCCTAGGTGCTTGAAGTTATACATCTGTGGCCATGAAAGTGATTGGAACACCAAAATTAAATTATTTTGATGAGTGAATGAATGAATACTGTGAGGGAATACTTGTGGCAATGTCATGTATGTACATACTGGATATACTGTATATACAAGTACACATTAGAGTATCCTCATTTGTTTGATAGCAGCAGGCACTGACACAGTAATAATGTAACAAGACAGATTACACAATCATATTTTACCCCTAAAAATTGCACAAGTTGCATAGGAAGAAAAACACAAATATTGCATATGTTGTACCAAAATATTGCACACAAGAGAATGGACACACTACCACACTGCAAACATTGTTCAGGAATGGTCTGAGGAACATAACAAAGAGTTTAGGCTGTTCACCTGGCATCCAGATTCCCCAGATTTCAGTCTGACCAAGCATCTGTCTGACATGAAAGACAACCCAGACTAAGCCATGGAGACCACCTCACAACTTACAGGGCATGAAGTATCTTTTGCGAAGGTCATATCCAGATGCCACAGCATACCTTCAGAGGTCTTGCGGGGGTCCATGCCTCAATGGGTCAGAGATGATCTTGTGGCACAAAAGGCATAATACTAGGCATACTAATGTCATGGCTGGTCAGGATATATTTACATTTACATTTATGGCATTTAGCAGACGCTTTTATCCAAAGCGACTTTCATTCTCTAACTACAGGGGACAGTCTCCCTGG
>JBBJLR010000034.1:10940395-10951010 GCA_037577145.1 Brachypetersius gabonensis
GTAAGACTGTCTCTGTAACTAATGACTGTAAGACTGTCCCTGTAACTAATGACTGTAAGACTGTCCCTGTAACTAATAAATATAAGACTGTCTCTGTAACTTAGAAATATAAGACTGTCTCTGTAACTAATGACTGTAAGACTGTCCCTGTAACTAATGACTGTAAGTTGCTCTCACTATGAGCGTCAGCTAAATCCTTTTAATGAAACTCATACTTATAGTATATAGTACAGTGTAACTTTACGCTTCAAAATCAGTTGGTTAAGTATTTTCTAGTATAATGTATTTTAGGCATTTAGTACCAAGGGTGGCTGCAGAGCATAACTAAAGACTTCACACACTAAAACCTATTTTGGCTGAACGACTGCATTTGGTTTAATGGGTGTATTTTTGATTTGCATGTTTGATGGCTTGAGTGAAACACATACTTTGCATTACATTCTCTCTCAAAATAGCCCACTCTTATTCCATTATCCCCCCTATAAATCTGCCCTGATCTACTCTCCCCAGCAGTTTGTAAAATGCACCCGTGGTCCAGCTGGACGGACTGTACCAAGCAGTGCGGCGGGGGGACCCAGGAGCGAGTGATGGCCGTGAAGAAGAAAGTCAAAGGCCCTCAGTCCGGCAGCTGCAAGCGCAGGAGAGAAGTCCGGGCCTGCAATGTGCACCCCTGCTAACAACTCCTAACATACACACACACACACACACAAACAAACACACAGACGCGAGTACATACACCAACACAAACATGAACACATGCGCACGTGCTCAGTGCTAGCAGAGTGTGAGTTGCGAGGCCTTTCTGGACTGCAGCTAGAGCTCGTAGGCTTTTAGAGTCCTCTCCAACGCAGGCGAGGACTAGGCAGACTCTCCGTGGCTAGTTTTAGTTGCCTTTTTTCAGCAGGCACATGTATTACTATTCTATATTCGACAGTATTCAACCTCACCCGTCACACACTAAAACAAACTAAAACATCGTTAATGGCATTTATTTTGTGGTTGTTGTTTTTGTTTTGTTCACTGATTCTGTCTGCACCCCTCCATTAGCATGCACTGTACAGTCTCCAAGTGTGAAACTCCCACCAACAGAAGTGCACTATACAGCCGTGGGGGGAAAAAAAGAGACCGCATCCATTTATTTTTCTGGTTATTGCTTTTATAATGTGTGAGTGTGTCTGTGTAAAATGTCACTATTGTTTTATACACTATTGTGAAACACAACAAAAAAAAAACGTTTGGAGAATATTTTAAATATCAATAATTTGAAATTGGAAATGTTAGACTACACTCACACTTTATTTTACAGTTGCAACAATTAACACAGTGCTATTAAGATCAGAGTGTGTGAATCAGGAGTGAAGCTGCTGGAATGCAGACCATAGAAAACACACACACACTGCAATAGTTCAGAAAAGAATAGCAACCTGTGGATTTCACACACACACACACACACACACACACACACACACACACACACACACGCACACACACTGTCGCAAACTGTACAAACAGTGAAGAGAAATAAAGGAAACGTGGTCTCTTACTTTTTCCATGGCTATATATGCTGAGAACACCTACAGGAACCTGCTTTTTGATTCCTCACAATGCAGAAGGCCTCATTATGCCCAGGCCGAGAGCTGTCAATGGAGAATCCCCTCTGACATGTTTTAGTTTGTGGTTAGGCCTGACCAATGGCGGAAAGCGTCCAGAGAGCCGTAGCTGTCGGATTTTGGTCCCGTTTGGAACTGGCAAAGAGAGCCCAGTCTTTGTCAAGGGCACCACCCGGGATTTGCAGTTCAGTCAAGCCATTTTCTCCCATCCCTGCCTCTAATCCAGGGTCGGCGCGGCCACATCAAGCCACCGCTATTGAGCGCTATCAAGGTGGGTCACCCACAGTCAATACCCAATCGATTGGACAGCCACCATCTGCTGAGGATGGATTGATTTTTCATTGTCTGTACAAAGTAGTTTTGTCACAACGTCCAGAAGACTCCCAGCTGGAATAAAAATGTTTATTCCCTTCTTTTTTAATGTTTAAACATTTTTCAGTGAAAAAAAAAACAAACATGATGTGATATAATAGCCAGTGGATAGTTCAAAATGACATTGCTGATCAGAAAGCACAGGTACGAGCAACCATTCCAAATCTTTTGTAAAACCATGGATGTGTCGGTTTCGAGTCGCAAATTTTTATTCTACTGTAGCGATGTGTAGAGAACGTAACACAGTAACCTGGCGGTAGGGAGTGACGGAGTGCACTTTTAATTTTAGACACTTTTTTGACACTTTTTTTCTGTGGAATTTTGATATACTCAACACTCGAAACTCTTGCCAAAGTCATGTGTAGGTCTCTCTCTCTCTCTCTCTCTCTCTCTCTCTCTCTCTCTCTCTCTCTCTGTCTCTCTCTCCTCTGCAATATATTACTATTTTGGAATAAATCACCTTTACAATAAAAGTAAACGTGACAAATTCTCATTGTACTACTCCTCCTTACTCTTTATTGCAGCAGAAAATACTTCAGTAACACTTTCCTGCTGAAAGTCCATGAGACTGCATGGCAGTAATAGTGCAAATGTCATATAAAAATAACTCTAACAAAGTACCAAATAACTACAGCAGGTATAATAAAATGCCAAAAATGTAAATGTATAATAAAATAACATTTTGTGGTGATGATAAGTGGCATAGTGTTTGTGCCATTAATAAAACGAGAGATAGCAGCATGTGATGGGGATGAAAGAAACATTCAACAGATGTTAGTCTAGAACAGTGGTTCCCAACCTTTTTTCCTTGAAGCCCCCTGTGTGCAAGACAAGCCAGCCCCCACCCCCAACCCCAACTCTTACCCGCATAGATGCATAAACTTTTATTTGCAAAAAATAAACAGTGATTGTAGGTTTTTGTTCTTATACACACACACACACACACACACATACACACATTTACGTTTCTCAGATATTGGGATTTTATTAACTTAATGAGTATAAATATAATTTTGGTAACCCCCTGCGATCTCCAGCGCCCCCCTAAGGGGAGCCCGGACCCCAGGATGGGAACCACTGGTCTAGAATTCTAGATGTTTGATGGCTGATTGATTCCAGCGCTTTTGAAATAGACGTTGATTTGGGCTCCTGATTGGCACGGCTCTCCATTGGCCGAATCTTCAGGAGATCAGTGGCCAAGAGTTGGCTTTGCCCCTTCTGTGTGGGCAGGATGCCTCTCAGCATCTCAGCGCGGTACCCGCTAGCCTGGGTATCTGTGAACAGAATTAGTGTTGTGCATGTGTTTGAGAGAGTGTGTATATGTGTGTGCGTGTGTGAGAGTGCATGAGTGTGTGTCTCTGGGTATGTATGTCTGGGTATTTTTTTATGTGTGTTTTATTTGTGTGTCTGTGTGTGGCTATGAGTGTGTGTTTGTATGAGTGTGTCGTTTAATGCCATCAGTGATAAGAATCCCTCCCAAGAGAAACTTGTGTATGCTCTGTTGGATACACAAAGCAACACAACATTCACTGAACAAAATTTAAACAACTACTAAAAATCAACAAAACGATAAAAAAAAAGTCTTGAAACGCGAACGAGCAGCCGGTCTATTCATGAGACGTTTTAATTCCAGTGTGCACTTTGGCCTGCACCCTGCATGCAACAAAGATTGTATACCTGTGAACAGAGAGCATGTTCCAATGCATGAAACAGACAAAAGGTGGCGCCATTTCACCACGATCGCAGACCAGAGACCACCTCTGCTTAGTTGTAAGGTGGTATTACTGATCGGCTACAACTGATCAAGAACTCTTGTACCCAGACGGGTAATATCAGGACTTAGGGTGGAGTATAGTTGGCTGTTCAGCACCTCACTCTGATTCACTGTTAACAGTCACTGCCACAGAGTAAATGTAAAGGAGCTACTTCCAATGACTCCTTTAGATGCTCTCAAAATTCTTCAAAGTGACTTTAAAAAATGACAAAACAGTCTCTCAAGAGGATTTGATCTTTCTTGATAAATTAAAGGAAAACAAAGTAAAATATAGACATTATGAAATGCCGATCCCATTTAAAGAAAGATCATGTCTACCAGACATTGGGCAACTTGTGAGGCTCAATCACCTGAAAAGAAAGTTTACTGCAAATGAAAGGTACAGGAATGACTATGTGAAATACATGAAAGACGTTATTGAAAGGAGCGACACAGAAGAGGTATCCAGTGAAGGCACAGGTGGAGAAAGGTGGTGCATACCTCAGCATGGTGTCTGCCACCCCAAAAAGCCTGAAAAGCTCAGACTATTGTTTGACTGGTCAGCAAAGTTCAAAGGAAGCAGTCTCAATGAACACCTTTTGACAGGCCCAGACATGATAAACAGTCTGATACTTATTCGTTTCCGGCAGCATCACATTGCTTTGATGTGCGACATAGAAAACATGTTTCATCATGTCTCAGAGAACGACCGTGACTACCTGCGCTTCCTATGGTGGAAGAACAGTGATAAGAGCACCCATTCATGAACTCAGGATGAAAGTCCATCTTTTCAGAGCCGTGTCTTCACCAGGATGTGCAAACTATGTATTAAAGAGGTCTGCCAAAGGATACGCTCTCACACATCCATTGCGGTCAGAGTTCACCCCCCAGAGACTTTTTATGTAGATGATAGGGTGGCCAGAAGAGGGTCTGAAGAAAGGGCCATTCGTCTAGCAAAGGAGACGTGTGAATTGCGCACAAAGGGAAATCTACGCTTGCACGAATTTGTGTCAAACAACCGTGTAGTTTTGTGGAGCCTCCCAGCAACAGAATGCGCCACAAACGTCAAAGCAAGAGTCTTACATTCAACGAAGCAGCCTCAGAGAGAGCATTGGGAATACAGTAATCCCTCCGTTTCACGTGAATCAGAATTCGCGAATTCAGTCTAACACAGATTTTTCTGAGAACCGAACTGTATTACAGCCACAAGTCCAGCGATGCCGGTAATACACTGAAAAGTTGTCAACCGCAATAAAAGGAAAAAGAAGAAGCAGCTGCTGCAGCATGTAGCATGACTGCTCCATGTCTTGTCCTCGTATTTTAGTGTTATAACCTCAGCCCCCATGTTCAACTATTATCCTAGTTTATTTGGTAGTAGTAAGCTGTGCCCTGTCTAAACATGTGGGTAGTGAGAGTTATGCTAACCACTAATGCTAAATCATTTTAAGCAATAACGTTTTCTGATTCTGATTATTTATTTACCTTTATATTTTCTTTCAGGGTAATGCATTAAACAGAGTTTAACATGAAATTAAAGTGTTCTGGGAGCATATTTGGGGGCATATTTAGGGTTCACACTATCAAAATAGGCATTTTTAGGCATTTGATTACCAAAACATAACACTTTTTTTCACTATACGTGGGTGCTCTTGGAACATAGCGCCCGCGAAAAACTACCCAACGTGGCATCCTGTCATCCGTCGCCTCAGTATACGACCCACTCAGCTTCGCAGCACCTAGATCTCCTCAACGGAAAGAAAGTTCTCCAGGAAATGTGCCATCAAGCAACAGGATGGGATGATCCTGTTCCAGAGAGGTTAAAGTCACAGTGGGAGAAATGGCAGGATGACCTTGTAAAACTGGAAGGAAATACACATAGCCCACTGCTATCAGCCAGCTGACTTTGGAAAGGTACTTAAAGCAGAATCGCATCCCTTCTCAGACGCCAGTGCTACTGGCTATGGACACCTGTCTGAGACTACTGTCACTGAGTGCAGTGGTTTGGAGGAGAAGGCCAAGCACTCAAAGGAGGACAGCACAGGCAGAGGCACAGGACAGAGGCCCAAACCATCTTCAAAAATTATGGCTAAGCCTCTGCCCCTTTGCACTAGAGGGAGACATAGTACATGAAGACCAAGTCTAACGTGGACTATTCTTCCTTCCTGATGATGCCTTCTCACCACCAGGTGGTGCTATAGCAGCGGTGCAGCTGCTTGTACTTGTATACAGACCATGTTTCATTAAAGCAATGACTTGGGCCTATTGTACACAATTTTCCAATTTGTTCCATTGTGAATGAAATGTGGTGCATCTTTATTTCTACTTTTCAGTGATGTAGGTCCACCAGTTAGCATCGTGTGTCTGTCGGTTTGTGCTCCAAATCATGTCAAGTTGTAAACCATTACTTTAAGATGGTCACTCAATATTCAGTAGAACCTTCGCTCCTCTAAAAAGGACTGACTGATTGATTACATTGGCTGTAAATGGCTCCTTGAGGATCTTTAATTTTATTGAGGTTTCTTAAGATGGATCAGGCCCAGGAACAGTGGGGTGGCTTGAAACCATCCAAAGATGAGCACACTGACAGAAACCACTCATACAAAGTTTTGAGGCAACCTGTGTGTTTAAAGTAAAGTCTCCTCTTTCACTGCAAGAATATTATACAAAGGCTCTGAATCTGCAGTATACAATTATCATGTGAATGCTGTCTTTTCATTAAGTAGAAATTCTTAATGAAACTGTACATCTGAAATATCTTATATGACAAGAGTCAATACTGGGGGCTTCACAACAGTGATCTTAGGCTGTGTTCCATTTGCCAAGTAGGAAATTGGAGCTGGGAACAACATCACACGTCTTGTTCTAGTACTAGAAGTCGGCAAGCCAGGTTCTAGCCAGGTTAGTCACTGTTACCCATAAACACATTATGCAGTGTTTTGCAGGTACATACTTCACAGCAACACGTCCACAGATAGAAGTTAGACTGTACCGTGTGTACAACTGTTTTAATGAGACACATATATAACTAAAGTGCTAATAAAGAGTTTGTATTACATCTTTCAGTGCTGTCTGAGCTGTCTTGCATTTTGAGGTCAGTGTTGTTGAGGTTCTACTGACTTTCTCAGAAATTCGACTTCAGGGTCGTTCCAGTTGGAACTTTCTGCTAGGAACAAGCAATTTTGACTTTCCAGTTCAAACAGATCGCAAAATCTATTATAAGGTAAACTGAGAGGGGGCGCTGCTGTGCAGGAAATCTAAGCCTTGATTGGCTGTTCAAACTATTCACAAATCATTTTAACCAGCTTTGCAAAGTTACTGAATTCAGAGCTTCTTGACCTGGTTACTGGCTTCCATAAGCAGGTCAAGTGCATCGGGTATTCCTTCTTTTCTGGTTACAGGGAAATGTCTGTCTTTGGTGAATAACCTCAGGCTGCAGGTGAGATTAGAAGGGGAAATATTGAATTGCTCCTTTAGCAATGATGTTCTAGATCAGAGGTCACCAACCTTTTTGAAACTGAGAGCTACTTCGCAGCCATAAGAAAGGCTCCCAGTTTAATACACCAGAACAGAGTTGACCTAAACTTAACTAAACCTCACATATACTAAATATGTTTTAAGTGTTTTTTTCAGATATTCAGATATATTTTTCTACATAAACGCAAATGTGATTAAAGAAGAATAGCAACAGGATCAAATTAGATCTTAGATGGCGCTCGCTGGTGAGTTGTGCTATTTTTAGGACAGGTCCACGGGCTACTAAAGTGGTCCTTGAGGGCACCATGTTGGTGACTCCTGTTCTAGACATTTTTCAGACTGAAAGACTAAAGTGAAGCAGGAGGCTGCCACCAATGAGGGCTGCCTGTGGAGCAGTGTGTGGGGACAGTTCCTTGCTCAAGGGTACTGACACTAGCAGTGTTGGGATTCGAACCCACAACCTTCTGAGGTCACCACTAGGAGACCCAGCTGCCCCACGTCTCGGCAGATGAACATAGCTGCTAAAAGCCACCAATTTGAGCTGCTAATATGTGTCCAGTCATGGGCTATGAGTCAGACGAGTCTAACGCCCAGTCATTGGTATCGCTCTTTTCCTTCGGCCCACTATGAAATTACACAAGAGCCAATTGCAAACGCTTGGTGTGAACAAACGTAAGCAAAAAATCTTCTGTCGTGCATAAAAATGAATTAACTATCATCCCAGAGTTCTTATCCAGCACAGCCGTAGCTATGGTAACACACACAAGCATACATGGCACGCTCATGAAACATTTACCGGCCGTTGTCAGAGAGACATTTTGCTGATGCATAATATATAAATATCCATGGCGAGGTAGAAGCATCCACTGACACCAAACAGGATGAAAGGCTCGTCATGTCTGAAATGTGCAGAACAATATGTCTTCCACGCTGGGGCCTAGCAGCATATTGTGCTTATTTAAAAGAGTCCTTGGAGGAGCATTTTGAAAACTGACAGGCCAGATTAGCTTTCCTTAGCCCTTTCAAACACATGTTTGTTTACTGTCTATCTGACATGAGTCAAATAGGCTCACTGGGTACTTTATCAGAAACTCCTCCTTCACGACTCCAACTTACTGGTGTATAGACTGAATCTGTTAGCACAGTTAGTGTTAGCTGTCCTCTATACCTCCATTGAGGTTTCCGAACACATAGACCCTCTTGGCTGGATTTTTTAGACAGAGGACCATGGTGAACTTAGCTGTGACACAACCACTATATATGTAACAGTCAGCTAAACCTCACCATACACCACACACATCAGTGAACAATGATGAATAGGGTAGGACAGGGAGGCCTAAAAATGTTTGTTTTAGGGAAAAATCTGAGTGCTTCTACGAGGGCTTTGAGAAACTAGAAAAGAGCATTTCTTAAAGGAAAGGGTGACTCTGCAGCTTAATTGGCTCCCTTTGTTGCTAGATAGTCACTATGGTGTTCCAGGAGGTTGCCTGAGGATTGCTGGGCCGTCGTACCCTAGGATGTTCCTAGTTGATTTCTATTCCATTCTGGGTTTTTCTTTAATTCTTGTTTTTGCATGTGGTGTTAAATTGTTGCTAGTTGGTTGCTATGATGTCAGGTGGTTGCTATGGTGTTCCTGTGTGTGGATGTTTGTGTGTGTGTTCAGTCTATTGGATGGGTTTAGCATTTTGAGAGAAAAAAAACGTATAGAATTTCCTCAAGATAAATTGTAACTACCAGACTTTCCTAAGACCATGGTTGCTGTGGAATTACAAGTGATTCTTTGATGTTGTGAGGTGCCTGCTTTGGTGTCCCGGGTGGTTGTTAGGGTGTTACTAGTGCATCATCCTGACAAAGAGGTTTTACTGATGTAACCATAGCGACCACCAATTAGTAACCTCCAATATGTACTCGTCATCATTTAGTATCAGTTCAGCACGCTTGGAACCTCGGTACCAGATAGTTATGGAAAAGCAAAAAGAGTTGAACTGAACCGAGCTGGTACCAGTCGGTGGAAAACCCCCATCATTACTACATGAGAATTATATAATCATGGACATCAATCCAGCATATGAGAAAAGAAGATCTGGGCAACTTTGAGCAACTTAAGGACCAACTATGACCTTTCAGGCAGTCCTGGGCTACAGAATTGTGGACAAACTGCGAATAATAACAGAAGAGCTAAGAGCTGTCATTTTACACCTTAATAGTTGCCTCATAAAGTGGCCAGTGAGTGAAAGCATGAAGTGGGAGTGTCTAATAAAACGGCCAGGGAGTGTATAATGACTCTTAGCGACTGAATGTTGTTTAGTGGTTGTTAAAAGTGTGATTTATGTTTGTGTAATTCCAGCTTCCAAGTGTTGAGATTCATTTTATAAAACCTAACAAGGTGCTAATGGGGGTTTTAAAAACACATCCAAACTGTGAAACAACTGGCAGCCACCCCTGATTCAGCTCCTGAGGTCACATTAACATCAGTCACACACATTAAAAATCCATTTGCTGGACATAATACGATTCATCTCAGATCAAGGATGCAAGATACAGGATCAGCTTTGCCTGCATTATCTCCATCTGGGAGCAAAGTTGACAAGGTAGGTGTTTCTAATACAGTGGCCAGGCACGGTGAGTGTTTGTAGGTCTGATGTGTGCTGAACTTTAGGAGGACTTCCAGTGCTAGGATATAACAAGGCTGTTGTTTGAGAAGATGGTGTGCAGTTTGAGCGCAGTGTGTTTTATTTGAATGTTTGTTCGAAATCAGATGCCTCTCAGACACAGTTCTCCACAGCAGCAGGTCACACTGACGTTTTGAATAAATCTTCTTTTCCAATGACTATCTCAGTAAGATCTTGGATAAACATTTGCCCTGCATGTGCGCTTCTTTCATGGGCTTGAGGTTATGAGTGGATAAATTCTATTAATGCCAGATTAAAATGTATTACTCCTTTGATCCTAGTTTATTTAAATATATGAAAAGTGGAAAAAGTGCTGCCCTTTGCAGTGCATGGAGATTTAATGATTAATTCACCTAAAGAAATGACGTGTGTCTGTTATTATATGTGTGTGTTTGCATGTGTGGATGTTTGCGTGTGTGTTCAGCATTCAGCAACTGTCATACTTTGAGGTGTGTAGCAGTGTGTTCATCTGCAAATGATTGCATATTAGTATATGTATAGTATATGTATAGTATATTATTATGTGAGTATTTACTTTATAAAGGTAATCCTTGTGGGACAAAGTATTATACTTACGTCAGCACTAATGTATGAAATACATATGGGACATAAACCATATACACACTGCACACACACACACACACACATATATATATATATATGTGTATGTGTGTGTGTGTGTGTGTGTGTGTGTGTGTGTGTGTGTGTGTGTGTGTGTGTATCTATGTATGTAT
>JBBJLR010000034.1:10951110-10970435 GCA_037577145.1 Brachypetersius gabonensis
AGAGAGAGAGAGAGAGAGAGAGAGAGAGAGAAAGAGAGAGAGAGAGAGAGAGAGAGAGAGAGAGAGAGAGAGAGAGATATCCTACAGGCAGGATGACACAGCATCCCAGACAATTAAACCTGCTAATCAAAAGATCACACTCCGCTTTGCATCAAAACCCTTTTCACAGCGCTTTTAAAATTTGCTAGTGAAGTTACAAATAAAGCAAAAAAGAGCTCAACGTGGCGCGCCAGACTGTAAGACGGTATATTTGGCCAAACTCTGATAAGCACCTTCAGATTCCATCTCTCCCTGGCAGGATTCCATGGAGGAGGGAGATTAAAGCATTTTCCCAATCGATACTGTCCCCATTGCACGGGGCGATGGGTTAATGGGCATGTGAATGTGGGTTGGGGTTGGAGGAGAGCTGAAATCCTGATAGTGTGGGGGGCAGGGGGGCAGTGTGGCGGAGTGGCCGGCAGGTGGTCGACCGGAGGCCCGGCACACGGAGTTTCTCCGACGAGGCGCTATTGTGGCCATTCTGTGGCTAAAATCGAAACCCTGTGGCTTTAATACAATCTTCAGATTACCTGCAGGGTAACAGCGCAGAGTCAAGAACACAGATACACACACACACACACACACACACACACACACACACACACACACACACACACACACACACACACACACACTCACACTCACACTCTGAAACAAATCTGGTGGACTTAAATCCCTCTAAAGTGTGGTGGACAGTGGTGGAAATATGTCGAAAATGTAACATCAACAATCACAAGGTTTTTTTCCCAAAATTTTGAGTACAATAAAATTAGTTTTTTACAAACTGCATTACACTAAAAGCTCCTTGTTGTTTAAAGTGTTTGCAAACCAAATGTTATTGCACTTTAGATCATATAGCAGTTTTTTTTTAAAAAAACACACTTTTTGAATTAAAAATTGAACAAAATGGGATTAATCGCAATTATTCACAGAAAACTATGTGATTAATCGTGATTAAAAATATTACTATATTATTATAGTATATTATTATAATCGTGATTAGTATTCAGACAATATTAGTATTTTTAATCCTTAATTCAGTAACATGCTTCATGATGTTTTCAATACAACTTTAGCACAGAAATGGCAAATGACTTACTTCTATGTTGTCGCAGCTGTCTCCTTATCTAACACTACATCGATTTTTTTTATCTAAATGCAATATATTATTGGCATTGTTGCAAATGGATGTGTAAAAGTACCAAAACCTAGAATATTCTCATTAAAATGAACTACATAAAATTGTGATATATCAAATAATATCTTTTGAAAGCAATGCTTAGAATGCTATTGAGCCCAGTATCTGAAAAATTGTGCAGTGTCTATTTTTGTGTGTGCTACACCTGGGACAAATTTAAATGCTTCCTGTTAAGAGTTTTCCCCACAAGTCACTAAAAAGCCATGCATAGCTTGTTGTTGTTTATTGGAGATCATTTTAAAACATCTGATTAATTCTGCTTAATGCAATAAACAATTGAAATATGGCAAACATTATTTAATTACTAGAATAATCGAAAGCTCTAGTAGAAACTGATGAAGCTTAGATGCAAGTTTATTGTCAAGACAACAATATTCCAACCACACAGTGTATTGAAACGCAATTCCATGCATGGTGCAGCTACACAGAATATCAAAAGAATATCATTTATGTATATAAATTCTATATATTTCTAGTGTGCAATTACAGTAAAGTGAAATGTGGTTGTATTTAAAATATCAGGATTCAAGGGAAACTGTTGACACAGTTGTAGCAGGTGCAAGAATCTTCTGTTCACATGTACCCTCTTGCAAACAAAAATGAAGCGAAACTATTTTTGATATGGTCTGGTCTGAGCTTATTCTGACACTACAGCCTGCGTAATTACTCTGCTGGACAGACATTCGGATTTGGCTCAAAATGACGTGCTATCAGATCTGTAAATGGATCCCCCGGCCCATCCTGAACCTCCTTGATTAATTCCCCTGAGGGCTATTTGGCAGCAAAACAGGCGCCACTGAAACAGAAAAAAAAAAGCACCGACTTTCAGGATACATTTCTGTCTGCATGTGAATTATCGAAGCCCTACACGTCCCTGGGGTGCGGGCGACGCTGGGTCCTGCCACATCAGCACGCGTATATGCCACACATGGGATGTTGATGCTTATCCCTGCCAGAGCATCTCATAATGTGAGATTATTCCGCTGAAATAAGAAGTCACCCACGAAATCCCCCGCTTCAGGAGCCGACTCGCTTTGGCTGTGTTTTTAGAACATAATTTAAAAGGCTAAATGCACAAACACAGCTCCAGGGCTTTGGCACCCTCAGAGTCTAACAAAGTGAGAGAAAAGCAGAGGGCTGGAATCCGTTCGACATCACAGATGTCAAGAGTTCTGCAGCAGAATCTGGAAAAAAATTATTGATGACTGCCTCCAAATTCCCATATTTACATGTGACCACCGCAAAAATGTGTCTCAGGTTTTTTCTATTACAGCTGCAAGTATTGAACTGAACAGAATTCGTTTTTAACTAATAGTTCTCCTCATTTCCAAATACAAAATATTGTTCTTTAAAGCGTCATTTTAAAGTAAATGACAAAACATCAGAATAAGAGAAATGCTGCAGCGTTTACAGAACCTGAATAATTTAAAGGAAACAAGTCTTTCGTTCTCTCTTAAACTAAATGGCAATAATGAGCTTTGAGGAACTTCTAGTAGTGTTTCACCATCCAACTGGTCTCAGTGTGAGAGGAGAGAGTCGGTTACAGCAGTGTTTTATACTTTTCCTCATTAAATAAGATGTGATTCAGGTGATCACTAATCAGTCCCTCATAAAGCAAAATGTTTGTGTAGGAATTTAACAGACACTGGTATGGAATGACTGTCATGCTGATTTTAAACATAAATATATTTCACATATATTTATGCATTAAAACATTGTTTTCACATGTACTCACATTTTTCACATGTAAATTTACAATTAAATTTCTATTAAAAGGGTGGAATCCATCATAATATGATATGTCTTCTGTATGTAAAGCCCCCTCTTGGGGCAATGCCTATAAGTACCCATATGTTATATTAATATCTCCTGTATATATTTCTATAAGTGACATATGCTCTGACACTGACATGTGTGACTTCTCTCATTAAGGCGTCCTGATGCAGAAGTGTCTCGGTGTGTGTGCTCAAGCTTCACTTTCATGCCCTGTGTGTCGGCACCTTTAGAGATGCATGAATAGTTCATGTGTCAGCGCAGGGAGTCCCTCAGTGAGGAACTTCACTGTTAGTTGCCATAGACAACAGGAGATGGCGAGAAGAAAGAGAGGAGAACAGAAAAGAGAGATTTGATCACCTTATATAGAATTAGAGATTGACACATGCAGTGTTTCTAAAAGAAGTTGTTAGAACGAGAAAAAGAAGCGTGAAACCCCCTACAGAACACAGGACACAATGTCAGTGTCTCCTCTTTGGCTCCGGCTCTTGTGCTAATTATTATGAAGCAGTAATTAATAAGTGACACAATTAATTAAAGACACACTGAGTCTCTTGTAAAGCTTTCAGAGTAAACACAGAGGAGGTCTTTGAATGTGTTCCAGTACTGAAAGGCTTTGTTTGTGAGGGTCCTCTGAGGGTCTCCTCAGTGAAGTTGAGTCACTTCAATACTCATAGAATGGACTGAATGGATTGTCATTTCTTTTAAAACCATACTTTAAAGAACAATATTTTTATTTGAAAACGAGGAGAAATATTTTCAGCAGTTTTTAAAACTTAGGCAAAGCTGTTGAGTTCAATACTTGCTGCTATAAAAGATCAAACTCGAGACCATAGAGAAACATATAGCAACATTCAGCATTCAACTGAACAGTTATGTCTGAAACGATATGATAAACTGACCATACAACAACGTTACAGTAATGTCATGCAGCAGGAAAGTGTGAATGGGCTGTAAACCTTAAATAATGACAAATACTGCAGTAAAATAATGTATGTTGATGCACAATCGTTCGCTTTTGCATCTCAGTGCCTCTTTTAAAATATTTTTTTTCCACGGCTCTGCCCAAGAATTAAAATTAAAACATTTAAAATATATGCAATTTGATTTAGAAATTGAAATAAAATCGATTTAAAATGGATTTTTCACGATTCATCTCTAAAATCGATTATTTCCCCCAGCTCTACTCAATAAAGTGAGTTGTTGTTACTGGACCATTCAGGGTTTGGAAAGTGTGTGAAAAGGAGGGGCTCGTGCATGGTGAGTGTGTGGTGTGTGTGTGTGGGGGGGGGGGCAGGAGAGAAAAGTGAGAGCAGTCCGAGGCTCGCGCGAGGCGAGGCAGGAGAGAGAAACAGAGAGAGCGCGCATGCTCCGCGATCAGCACCAGCGCTCCGTGGACAGCGCGCGCGCCACGGCGAGTCCAACCGGTGGCACTTTGCGTCACGCGCCGCGTGCCTTGGAGAGGCTGCTGGAGACCTGCTCCAGACTGAAGAGGGAGCTCATAACAGTCATATCATTATCATTAATAACAATAATATTAATAGTAGAGGAGCACGAGGAGCGCGTGCCCAGCAGGGCTGCCTCACTGAGCGAAGGATCGCGTGCCCATGCAGGAGGATGCTGTTGGGAAATGCCTGCAGAAAGAGAGGATGAGATTTGTCGAAAGGCTCTGGAGCTGCTGACCGAACTCTGCTCCACTGGAGAGGTGCAGAATGACAACTGCATGGACTTCATCTACTATTTCCGAGACCTGGGCAGACCCAGGTTTTCAGACTCAGGTACGGAGCAGGAGTTCCCTTTTACTTTCAGTACGCTACATTACTTTACATTACATTAACTTCCATTACATGGCTTTGCATTGCATTACTTTACATTACATTAACTTCCATTACATGGCTTTACATTACATTACTTTATATTACATTAACTTCTATTACATGGCTTTACATTACATTACTTTATATTACATTAACTTCTATTGCATGGCTTTACATCACATTACATTGCATTCATTTGCCAGACGCTTTTATCGAAGCACTCAAGTTTCAGGACAGCGTGAGAACTGGAGCAGAGTTCTAAGTGTTAAAATTTTTATGTGAGATAAGTGCATCAGAAGAGGGGATGCTCTCTGAGAAAATGAGTTTTCTGGAGGGATTCCGCTGCTCTGCTTGCACTTTTTCCTTTTTTTTCCTGGGTTTTTTTTTTCACTGAATAAAGTGATGCATTGAATGTAGCTGATCTAGAGCTCAAATGATTAAGTAAGTTTACAGCCGCTGTGTGAAATGCAGGTTTAAAAGATGTTGAATAATTGAACTGGATGCATTGAGGCTGTCACAGGCAGTCACAGCTCATCAAGATTCAAGATTCAAGATTCTTTATTCGTCACATGCATAGTCCTACAAGTACAACATGCAGTGAAATGTATCCTGAACTGCTCCTTACTGGCTGTGCAAACATTATAAACTCTAAGAAAAATTTTAATTAAAATATCTGGAAATTTAAAATATCAAAAGCCCTTGCATCTATATTCAGACTCAGAATTAGAAAAAAAAATGTTATTGATCTCGGAGGAAATTGCAGTACAGAACCAGTTTTAAAGGTTCTTTAAAGGACCATACACAACAGACTTTTAACCACCTTGCAAAGAACCATTTATGCATTTCTTTCTTTCTTTGAGAGTTTATGATGATGAGAAAACTAGAATTGTATCATCGTCATCTTCATAAACACATTAATAATAAGAGGAATCATTTCTACATGATGGCAACCAACCGTTGTCGGCTTGGTGCCTCTGCTCTTTCCTCCCTCAGCTAAAACTTCAAAGCTCACAGTAAAAAACTGGAACAGACACACGCCAAACTTCTGTTCCTTAGCATTTGCTCTCGGTTGCCTGCTCCAGCCTCCTCGTCCTCCTCCCCCTCCTTGTCCTGTGAATGCACACCCTTGTGCTGTGTATAAATGCATCTCATTGCAATCGCATTGCAAAGCCATTTTCAGTGGCAACACTGTGAAAGCCATGGCTGGAGATGGACTTTGTTGACTGGAATGAGAGCCCCACCCATTTACTGACAATAAGTGCTTTCACTGCTCTCACCAGGGCTGAGAGCATTAAACACCCTTTTCTGGTCTTAAGCATTAATTTATTTATATACTTCTAATATTTCTGCTTGCTTCCAACGAAGTTAGGACACAAATGGTTGGTCATCGTCATGTAGTAATGATTCCACATATTTTTGTTGTGTTTCTGATGATGATGATTGTTAAAATGTGAATCACTAATGATGTTGTTAGCAGACATCACAATTTCTGTAAAAGCCATTCAGAGTAAATCTCTGAATGGCTTTATAATTTTTAAATTTCTCGCACCAGAACTAAAAATAGCATCTGTCACTAATTATCTCCCAGTATGACCACAGTTCAGTGTAAATGACCCATTTACAGCTGTCTGCCCCAAATATTATACCAACACCACCCAGCACCAGCTGGATTTGCCCTCCTGAGAAACTATTTCCAATGTGTTTGGATGGATTCTAATTTTAGACATTTTTTTGTCTCTTTTATGCATGTGCATCATCAAGAAGGACTTTACTTCCACTACACCACTACAAAAATGCTTCTTCAGATGTTTGGATAGGCTGTGATTCTATATAGAAACATGAATTCTAAAAGGAATTATTTGAATGTATAAATGGGTTTTGCTGTTGTATATGGTTCTTTAAAAAACCTTAAAAATGGGTTTTATATTGCACCGAAAGGGTTCCACAAGTCAAAGAATTAAATCTCAATTTTCCTCATTTTTTATTGTTTTATATGCAACAACTCTCTATAACATTGTAAGGGAAAATGATGATAAATAGACCAATCAAATTGCTTGGAATCAAATACATTTATCTTAAGTTCAACTGAAAGGGAAGAACGTTTTTGTCCACGTCTGTAAGATACCACTTTGGAGATACATGCGTTTGTTTGTCTGTTTGTTTTCTAGACAGCGATGATCTGAAGATTAGAAATGAAGTTTGCAGCTTTTTGTAATAAGCTGGTTTGTATTTGTATGGCTTTAGGCACCATTGACATCCGGCTAGAAAAGGTCTGACGGATGAGGGGGCGCTTCTTCAGTGTATTCTAAACTGATTAAATGATCATCATTCTTTTCTGTGGACAAAGGGCAGCATGTGTCCACGTCAAACAGCATTACAGTCACAGGAAGCCGCTCCCTAGAACTGATCAAAAACTCAGTAAAATATATTGTCAATAAGAGCGATGGAGATTGATAGGACTGGTGGATTTCACTACCACTATTATGAATATAGCTTATTATTTAGATGCAACTAGACATTAACACACAAAAGCAAGTTGTGGCAACTGGTGGTCTGGTGGTTAGGGAGTTGCCCCTGCAATCAGAAGGTTTTGGGTTCAAATCCAAGCACTGTTAGTGGCTGCACTGAGGTTCCCTTGAGTAAGGTACCGTCTCCACACACTGCTCCTGTGTTCCTGGCTGCCCGCAGCTTCGCTTGGTGAATGGGTTAAATACAGAGAAAGAATTTCACACTGCGTGCTTTGCTGTGTTCTCCATGACACACACTTTACATAGAGGTCTCATGGAGGTTTTGTGTGGATCCACAAACTAAGACGCTGAAGGTTACTTCCCATTTAAAAACTAGTACCTACATTCATTCAATTTATATTGTGTCTGTTTTGGACTTTGGTTATTAAGGCCCCCGAATGTTATTCATGGTTGTATAGTGTAGTGGATAACATCTCAAGTTCGATTCCTACCTTTGGTGACGCGTCACAATAGCAGTCCTTGGGCAAGACTCCTAACACTACATTCAGGTTTAGGGGACAGTTCTTGACAAAAGAGTTCTGTGCATGTTAAACTGATTCATGCAGTTAACTGGTCATCATTCCTTCCTGTGGACAAAGGACAGGATGCATTAATGTCAAACAGCATTACAGTTACAGTGGTGGTGTATACTAAAACACACTGTTGCTATTTTTTCACTAGAACTGTTGTCAGTAACTCTGATGGAGACTGACTGCATCATTACTGATCCACTAATGATCCACAACACAGGTGAGCAGTGTCCTACTGCTCGTGAAACAATGGTAAAGTGCAAACTTGTGATACGTGATTTAAGGCGGAATTCATTAGCCTTTATTCAATTTGGGGCTGAGAATTCATTAGGCGTGATTTAATGAAGTCATCTGAAGGGCCTCCTCCCCAACGGCTTAGCCATATATTTCACCTGGATGTGTTCTTCCGGTGATCAGTATCTAAGCAGGCGGAGAAAGTACTACCATACTATCTTTTAAAAAAACTGTTCATTTATGTAGAAAAAGACTATATGACTGCACTGTATTGTTTTTTTTTCACCAAAAGAAGCAATATTTTTCAAGTTAGCATGGTAGAATTTTCTGATTGATTTATCTGAAGGGCCTCCTCGCTTAAGGATTAGGCATATATTTCCCCTGGACATGTTCTTCCAGTCATCCATAACTAAGCAGGAGAACGTACTACTATGCTAACTTGTAAAGCCTTGCTTTCTTTAGTGGAAAAGAACTATATATGCTTTGTGCTGCTATGCACCTCCTAACTGACCTCTCCATTATTTCTGTGTTATTGTTACTGCCATTGCCAAGAGAATCCACAATAATCAGTCCTCCCTGAGTCTCTTACCCCCATCCAGCTTCTTTCATCCTCCATTTCTCTTAGAAACATGCAAAAGACAATATCAACTGCCTATAGCACCACCGCCCCCTCTACCACCACCGCCCAGAAGCCTATAGACTCTCTTCAAATGCTGGTTGTCCCTAGAGACCGCTGTATATTTGACATACGATAGCTCTACTGCTGAAGGGTTATTGAACCGTGCTCACTATTCTTCTCCCCTAAGAGGAGTTTCACAAAGGTCTAATGAAAGCAAGAAGCTGAGGCTGAACCTGCACGGGACGCCAGAAATCCAGTAAATATATGTTCAGCCCAACAAGGATCTCCTCGGCTACTGCAGAAGCTCCTTTGCAGCGCAGACGGCATGCTGTAATAGAGCACAGGGGAGCGCTGCACTGTGAGAGGTTAATAACATGATGCTATAATATTTATGGCTTAGTGACAACAAGGACAGGTGAAAACATATCGATAAATGTTTACACAACTGAAGCTTTGGTCCACATGGAGAGTGGTGTTGTTTACTAAAACACACTGTTGCTGTTTCTCCTATTTTGCCGCATTTAGATTTTTATATACAAATTGAAAACAGCAGCTCGACAGAACAATAACACAGAGCGTTAGAAACTGTTCCAAATCACCTGCAACAGATGTTTATGTTCATTCCCACTACAAGTTAACCCAGTTTTCCTTTTCCTGATTTTTAAATTACAAGTTTGGAAAGGATAAGGGTATACTGTGTACATTTTGTTCTTGTTTAGCACAATTCATCCTAAAATTAATTGTATTATTTTTTCCCCTTAAACAGTTTGGGACATATCTTAAATATCATTGCATGTTCAAAAAGTGACACAAATCCTATCTCTAGTTTCTGATAGCAGCTCTATTTTAGTAATATGTTAATGCACTGGTAACACACTGATGATCTTATATGTTGCATTTCTAGAGGGACTCCTTCAGTAAAGAGTCCTTGCATAGAGCTGCAGCTGTTCACCATCAGAGACAAACTCACTGGTTTGACTGCTGTTCGTATTCACAGACTGTAATGGATCCAGAGACACAGCAGGGTCTTACCATCCAGTAGCGTTTGTCTACTGTGGTTAGTGGTTAGTGAGTTCGCCCTGTGATCAGAAAGTCATGGATTCAAATCCCAGGACTGCTAGCGCCACCTCTGAGTTTTCCTTGAGCAACATACCATCTCCACACACTGCTCCCCGGGCGCTGTGTTCCTGACTGCCCGCTGCTTCACTTGGGTAATTTGTTAAATACAGAGGAACACTGCTGTGCTGTGGTGTGTTCAAGTGTGACAAAATGGTCACTTCATCTACAACAGAAGGCCTAGGGTGTTCTGTCACAAAATTGGTCCCATCCATTGTCAATTAAAATGTGATTCCACTGCCATATATAGCTAATGAGTAAAAAAATAATGTTTTATTGCCACATTATTCAGATTTTAGAACACGCAAAAGCAAGTGGAGTGTGCAGTGAATCTGGACGTCTTGTGAGGGTCTTCTGTGAATCTGTAAACAAAGATGTTGAAAGTGATTTCCTATTGATCAAAAACAGGGAATTGCAGTAAAAAAAGCAATACCAAACAATGTGCTTGTATCTGTACTGTGAGTGTGGCTAATGGGGCCTCCAGCTGCTCTAGATGGTTGTATAGTGTAGTGGATAACATCACTTCCTTCCGGGCAGGAGAGTGGGGTTAGATTCCTACTTTGGATGATGCACCACTGTACACTAATAAGAGTCCTTGGATAAGACTCCCAGCCCTAAATTCAGCTACATTTGTGATACACGAATATAAAAGCATCTGTTAAGTAATAAAAATGTGTATTTTTCTTATGTTAGAGTTTGATTGGAGCGAAAACATGGATGGAGTCCCTGCGGCTCAGCTTGAGAACTATTGGTTTACAGCACATTATCTGTCCATTTCAAATAATGAGTTCATTTTCTGTTACACCATACAGTGTCATAACCCAGAGATTAGTTAGACTATTTAGGCCTGCAGTTTGGTGCCCATAAGCTTCTATTACTAATTAGGCTTGGAGCTACAGTGCTACACCGTCATATCTCGACTGACTGACTACATTTGGGATGAGGGGGTAAATGAGTGCATTTGATATTGGGTAGAACGGTCACTTTAAATCAAGGATGTGCTATTCTCTGACCGTGACTCGATGCTGTGGTTTGACATGAGGAGAGTTTGATTGCTTGACCTGTGATTGTTTCTCTTCTTTGTGGTCAGAAACGTCTGTCCGTCTCTCAGTCAACAATTCAGTTCAGCCCCGTCCTCCATCTGCTTCTTCCATAGCACTGAAGGCCTCACACCACACCTTCAAATTTAGATCAGTAGTTGACAGAGGCGTGGAAACCGTCAGCTGCTGTTGCCAGAGAACAGATCTGTGCGCTCTAATGCCGTTGACGCACTGTATGTCATAACTTCGTATGTTACATCAAGCGTGTGGGTGAATCCACATGTTTATATTCATGCGCACATCCTTTCTTAAAAGACCCATATACAGTTTATTCTTTTCTATTGATTGCCTTGCTTTCCCCTGAGGTTCACTTATCAGATTGATCAACTTTACTGATCCACGAAGAATCTGCTTATGTTACAGACACAGACATATGCAGACAAGCACAAAATAAAATATAAAATGTAAATAAATCCCCCAAATCTCCAAAAATACTCAATTTGTAAATACAGTATCCTATTTACGCAAATGTAGTTAACTGAATTATTGAATTACTCGTAATCTAAGTAGTAGTTAGTTTGTTATTGCTGGAATAGAGATCAATTGTAAATTAGTAATATTGACAAAAATAGTGGCCTCATGATGGCGCAGTGGGTAGCACTTTTGCCTCACACCTCCAGGAGTGGGGCTTTGAATCTGAGTCCTGGTCTTGGTCTTGTGTGTGTGTGTGTGTGTGTGTGTGTGTGTGTGTGTGTGTGTGTGTGTGTGGAGTTTGTATGTTCTCCTCATACTAGTGTGGGTTTCCTCCAGTGTCCCCGGGTTTCTCCCACAGTCCAGGTGAAATATAGGCGTTTGTGTGTGTGTGTTAGGGTATTAACACAAAAGTCAACTAGACAACTGCAGAAGAACGAGTCGATACCCCCTGAGAGAAGTTGACTACTCTGATTGGTTTACACTGACACGCGTTCCTTGGTTTAACCAATTATTATAGTCCCTTCATAAAAAGGGCGGTACCGTTAGTGCGAGAGAAATCTAAACACGAGATCACAACATGAGAGACATGGAACAGAGAAGACAGACACACATCACATGTGTGGAGATCGTTCAATCTAGAAACACAAACAGCTCGGCCTGCAGAACCTGCAAGTCAGTGTTAAAGTACAGTAACAGTACCGGCACTCTGCATCTGAAATGGCTCCGCTAGCTAACATGGCTAACGCTAGCACTGCAGGGAGTCGTCCTGCCGCGGCTTAAACTGTTCCCAAACTGTTCTCTCAGCTCTACACTTAAATTTACCAGAAAATTCAAGGTATCAGTCTTTGTTGTGTTTTGATTGATTGTCATGTTGACTGTTAATATTACAGAGAACTTGAATAAAAGTTGCTCAGTGTTGGACGTCTGTGTTCCTACACTGTGTGTGTGATGATGTCATCAAAGGACTAGTCGACTTTACTGACTTTGCTGACCGACTAGTTGACTTGAAAAAATCTGGAGACGTTAATGCCCTAGTGTGTGTGTGTGTGTGTTTGTGTGTGTGTGCCCCTGGCTTGCGTCCATAGACCCCAGGATTGGCTCCAGGTACCCACGATCCTAGTAAGGATTAAACGGTTACAGAAAATGAAACAATGACAAAAGTAGTGATATTGGTAAGACTATTGCGCATAATAATATGATGTTGCACATAATGATCATGTTTTAGCGCCAAGAAAGAAAACATTCGTCGCTGCACATGGAAATTGTAAATAATGGTGATGTTATAGCACCCTATTACATAATGCACATAATAATAAGATAATAATGCACATAAAGATAATGATTTAAACCCAATAAGAAACTGCATTAAGTAGCATCAGGTTATTGCACAGATTATTGTATGGATGCATGACAGAGGGAGCTATAGAGTCTGATGCCAGTGGGAAATAAGGGTATTAGCACTGATTTGACTGACTTCCCTGTTTTGCATTTCATTCATTTCAAGTCTGGGTTGAAACATTCCTTATTATGAAGTCATAAAAGTTCATTTAAACTTTTATTCATTTAAAGTTCATTTAAAATGAGCTGTTTTCATTGCTTAGTTTCCATATATATACGAACTCTAAAGCAGAATGTTTTGAAGTGTTGTTTACATGCATTGAGGTCTTATTTAACATAAAAATCGGTTTTCCAATATATGCCACCCCCCTTAAAAAGAGTCTGTAAAGCCTTGCTTTCTGTCTGAGCGTTCAACAGCATTGCTCCTTTTGCACATAACAAGCTCTCTGGAACACATGTCCATTACTTTCGACTCCTGTGAGCTCCACAGGGGTCTCCAGCGCCCGTCCCCTTCGCTGCTCCGCACACGAGTGACTACCCTAATCACAATCCGAGTGGTTCAGCCAACACAGCGGAGGAAGACTAACGTGCCATGTGGGGGTGTTGGTGTGCGTTTTAGACACAAAGTGGTGTTTAGAATCAAATGCCTGAATTTAAAGTGGTGCAGTTGTGCGAGGCGCATCAAAGGTTGGAGAAATATACAGCTGCACTCAGCTCCAGCTATTCGGGAGCTTTCTCTTCTTCACAGAACAGTGTTGTGCCTGTGCTCCTTTCATTAGAACGGTGGGAGTGAGCGAAAGATAAAGACAGAGACACAGAACCCTCTTTGAAGTCAAATCCAAAAGGCATGTTAATCACTCTGAAACCTTGAACAAAGCCACCTTTTATGCAGCTTCTCTCACTGCCTAACAAGATCCGAAGATGCTCTCTGAGAGATTTCTGACAAATCCCACTCAGCACAAATGATGCCACGTAGAAGCTGCTGTAGCGTGACTGTGTAAAGGAGCGTCGAATCAAACAGTGCTAATGTGGCTAACTGTAAATGAAAGGGTTAAGACTTACCAGGGCACCGTGCAGGACTGCATTATTACACTGAATTGTCCTTTTAACCTCTTAATCCTTATTGCTCCATTCTTAATCTTAACATAGATTCATGTTTTCTCCACTAGAGACCACTTTAACAGTTCGGTGTACCAAAAAACAAACTTAAGTCATTTTTACATCACCCTCCAATCTCTCTTTATTTCTTAACTTTTAACAGCATGGATTCATGCCTGAAGCGCAACAAATGGCACAACTACTGTTGTAATCTCTGGATGTTCATCTGGTTTGTGTGAATTGCGATGGTGTCAGATGTCCTGTTGAGCACTGTTTGGTGTTCCTGTGTCATGAAGAACCAAAGTTATTGTAATTTATAAAACATTTAATATTGATAATAATAGTAATAATAATAATATAATAATAATAATAATAATAATAATAATAATAATAATAATAATAAACGATAATTATAATAAATTATAACTATAATTAAGGATTAACATAAGCAGTAATAATAACGTTTTAAAATAGGGTTTGTGTCAGAGCCTCACTTCTGCACCAATCAAAATTCAGTCAGAGCAGGTCTAATCTCAGCACTGCTGTCACTGTATGCCCCGCCCCGCCCCGCCTCGCCCCAGGGCAACCTTTTAGAGTTTGTAATTGTTCCAGCGCCCATGGTAAGGCTATGTCAACCCCTGATAATAAGGATCCCATGATCTCCAGGATTGGGTTTTTAAAAAATGTCACCTGCAAAGGAACATAAAGAAAAAAATGAACACATTTAGAAACAAACAGAAAAAACACACGATCCGTGAACCTGGGAGAACATTCAGGATAGTCTCCGCCCGCAAGTAGGTGGGAAAAGACCCACAGAGGGAGGGGTGGGGATACAACTTCAGTACTGTCACAGTGCAGTCTACACCTGTGGAAATGTGCCTTAAGCTGCAAAACCAGGCCATTTTGAATGTAGTTTTGTATAAAATCAATTCATTTCTATCTACACACCTATACCACACTACATCAGTCATTTTAAAATGGATTGTGTTGCAGCTCAATTTCCATGCATGGACTCTGTAAGGAAGAAAGGGGTGTATTCTGAGACTTTAACAGTGTCTTCATAGCACTACAAGCATTTATTTCAATAAACCCAAGAAAATTTAGTTTCCATGACATGACATTTGGATGCATAATGACTGCGCTTTTATTTATTTATTTATTTCCTCCTTCTTCTTATTGATCTTTGGACTAAGATCTATTTAGCTGCCCTCTGGCACGCTGAAATTGTGAAATCCCACATCGCCTCAAATTTCAACAGGCAGAAAAAAATGTACATGATTTCACAAAGAAAAAAAACGGAGACTTCGCATCATTCTCTTTGGTGCACTGCAGTAGCAGAACTTGTTAATCAACTTTGATAGCCCTCAGCACTTTGCATTAA
Organism: Brachypetersius gabonensis; assembly: GCA_037577145.1. Lineage (NCBI taxonomy): Eukaryota > Metazoa > Chordata > Actinopteri > Characiformes > Alestidae > Brachypetersius > Brachypetersius gabonensis. The sequence continues at coordinate 10,966,275 of JBBJLR010000034.1, forward strand.
CACTACGTGCATGGAAATATAATTATACTGGGCAGGTGTCCTGAAAATGCAGCGCTGGTTAAAGCATGTTTCCTAGAGAATGCATTGTTCACGCATTCAGAAAAGTCATAGTGTCTTCTCATGATCGTAACATACTGAGTTCTGGAGTTGCTGGGTTTATGTCCAGGGACCTCACAAACAAAGTCTCTCTTGACTAGCAACATTCCCAGTTCAGTTTTGTAAAAACCCTTGCAGCTTGTAATGGTCCCACTGGTTGGTAAGATTCAGATATTCAGATTCAGATCTAGTTATATCCCCATTGGCTGGTCACATTCCCATAGTCTGATGGCTGGTAAAGGTCATCTTGACCAGTAACATTAGGAACATTGCTACTAACTTTAGAATCAGCTAGCAACATTCCTATAGTCTTGTACTATTGCTAATAATAATCAAATTGGCTTGTACCATTTTCACTGGGTTATTAATCCCACTGGCAACATTCCTTTTGGCTAGTAACCTTTCAATAGATAACATTTATGTGTCCAGTAACATTCTTATTGTCCAGTAACATTCTAATTTTCCAGTAAAATTCTTATTGGTTAATAACATTTCTATTGCCCAGAAACATTTCTATTGGTAACATATGATTGGCTAGAAACATTTCTACTTATAGCATTCCTATTGGCTAGTAAAATGTATTCATCCAGTAACATTCTTATTGGTTAATAACATTCCTATTGGTTAGAAACATTTCTACTACTAACATTAATATTTTTACTGATAAAAATTCTGTTGGCTAGTACAATTTCTATTGTCAATATTTGATTAGCTAGTAACATTCATGTTGGCTAATAACATTTACATTGATAAGTATCATTGTAATTGGCAATATTCTATTGGCTAGAAACATCACCATTGGCAACATTAATATTGGATAAAACATCTTGACTGGTACCATTTCTATTGACTAGTATCATTTTTAATGGCTAGTAAAATTTCTATTTGCAACATTCCAGCCGGTTTGTAACATTTCTATTGGTTAGTAACTTTACTAGTGAGTGTGTGAGTGAATAGTGTGAGGGAATAGTGTGTGTGTGTGTGTGTGTGTGTGTGTGTGTGTGTGTGTGTGCGCCCGGAAGTGGGCTGATGCCCCGCCCAGAGTGAGTCCCTGCCTCGTGGCCTTTGACCCTGGGATGGGCTCCGCGCATCTATTGAGGCTTGAGTGGTTACAGAAAATGAGTGAGTGAGTGACTTTAGTACTGACTATTTATATTTAGCTTGTAACATTTTTATTAGCTTATCAATACGTTGTTATTTCCATAAATAGTCACTCATGATTTCATTTCTCTAACCCTTACAGGTCACAGCTCTTTGGATATTACAGTATTAACAACTATGTTATTATTGCTTTAATGAAATTATCTAATGATACAATCAATGCCATAGTAAGAGATGTAATAATAGCACTTACTGTGTGATTAATAATTTACTGAATACATTTACACTCAAGTCTGCATTATTGCATCAATTCACGGCTTGTTTTGATCTGACAAAAATGAACAGAATGGCCTTTAGAGGTAACAGAAGCTGAAAAGATGAAGCTAATGGTATAGGACATATATATCATTCGAAAATAAATTAAGTCCGTAGTGAACACAGTGGAATGGAATGGTGCCTGATAGATTTAGAGATGAACACATGGTTTGGTCTCCAAGGAAAAACAAGTTGATTCTTCTCTGAAAGCTCGAATTGTTTATATTCTTGCTCTCGTTCTTTGATGTTTTTTTTTGAAGAGTCACAGGATGTCCATTGATTAGGAACAAAATATTTGTTATGCAAATTAAGTTAAGGCAATTAAACGTGTCTAAAAGCTTTTTTTTTCCTGACTGACCGCGCAATTAGTGGCCCTCGCTGAATCAAATTAATTCCCAGTTATTCTGTCAGAGGCCACGATGCTGTGTCTAATTAGGCTGATTGAAAGAGCAGACTGGGGTCAGTCTCTGACTCCACTTCCTGAGGAACAGAACTGATCCTAGATCATCAAAACATCAAACTCGAAAATATCTTGTTGAAATTGTCTCAGATTACGTTCAAGACTGCAGCTAATCACTGCTGGTTGAGTGTCTGGCTAAGTGTGATTGATGCCACACAAATCTTACCTTAGAACAGCAGATGGATCAGGAACAATTGTTACGCTTAGCGCAGAAACATCTTTTTCCCCATTTGCACCTTGTTACGAAAGGAATAATTGTGTTTTACAGGCTGGAAAGTGGTACCGTATCAACACAATCACACGTTTAGGTGACAACAGCGGTACAGTATTCAGAGACTAAAAGCCATTGCACAATAAACATCTATTTACTGGAAAATCGTAATTTATACTTCCACTCACTGGCCACTTTATTAGAAACATCCATCTTCACCCTCAATTCACCGGCCACCTTATTAGAAATATCTACCTTGTGCTTCAACTCATTGGATCCTCTTGTACTTACATTAAATAGCCACTTTATTTGAAACACCTCAACCTTGCACTTTTTATCTTGGACTACTTTATTAGAAACACTCACCTTGTACTTCCACTCACTGGCCACTAGAAAAACGTACCTTGTCCTTACATTCACTTTTTATAAACAGTCACCTTCTACTTCCACTCTCTGGTCACCTTATTAAAAACACACCTTGTGTTTCCACTCATTGACCCCCTTTTTTTTTGGAAACGCCCACACCGTGCTTCCATTCACCGGCCACCTTATTAGAACCCCCCACCTAGCAGTGTCACTCTCTGGCCACTTTATTAGAAACACCCACCTTATGCTTCCACTCACTGGACCCCCTTTGTTTTGGTAAACACTCATCTTGTACCTCCATTCACTGGTAATTATCCATCTTATGAGCTTAAAGGTGTACTGTTGGACAATTTGTCAGTTGCCACTGTTGCCCAGATACTACTTAGATGATTCTCAGTGCAACAGGGACACAGACTTGGCAGTGTCCTGACTTCGTAGTAGTGTATGTGTGTGTGTGTGCGCGTGCGTGCGTGCGCGTGTGCGTTATTCTGTTACAATGAACCACATGCGATGTTTCTGTGGATTTTACACACCTCCGCCAAGAGTGGACTGTGGCCCATCTGTTGCCGCCCAGTCTGTGTTAAATCTATCCTGAACTCCTTCAGTAGTCACTGTCTGACCACAGAGCTGCTCTTCGCTGAATTTTCTCAAGCAGTGCCACAAACATCATCAGTGTTCTTTTTAAGGAAGACTGTCCCACTATTGTACTATTTCAGCTCTTTCTCTCTCTTCCAGTTCAGACTGCATTAAAGGAACGTCTCGCAAGAGTTTGGAGACATTTTTGATCGCTCATCCTGTTTTCTTCATCTTCCAACTCCAGCCTTAGTGGAACACAGATGAAATCGACAGTGTGTCTTCAGCTGGCCTGTAAAAGAGTAGCAGAAGGGAGAGAAAAGAAAGCGCGGGCGAGCGGGGAGCAGTCTGACTGGGATTCATTCAGTCCACACTAAAAGCCTCTCTCTGTCTGTGTGGCCTAATTCAGAGAGAGAGAGCGTCCCCCGGGAACGGCCAGACAGCATGAATGAAGCAGAGGGGAGAGGAGGAAGAGAGAGAGGAGCAAGAGAGAGAGAGCAAGAAAGGGAGAGGGAGCAAAGAGAAGAGAGAGAGAGATCAAGAAAGACAAAGGGAGCAAAATGTAGAGAGAGAGTGAAAGGGAGGAGAAAGAGATTGAAAAGATAAAAGCTTAGGAAGGGTGTGATAGATACTGGCAGAGGAGATGGAAAGAGAGAGGAGGACAGAGAAAGAAAGAGACAAGGAAGAGGAAAGAAGAGAGTGAGTAAAAGGGAGAAAGAGAAAGATTGGAGTGAGGGAGAATGTGATAGTGTGAGTGTGCAAGAGCGAGAGAGTGAAAGTGAGAAGAGAGAGAGATCGAAAAGAAAAATAGTTAGGGACGGAGCGGAGTGAGGGATCTAAGCAGACAAAGAAAAAGAGGAAGCCGAAGACAAGGAAGGGGAGAGAGGGGAGAGTGAGCAAAGGGGAGATAGAGATAGAAAGATAGGGGTAAGGAGAGAATGTGATAGTGTGTGTAATAGTGTGAGAAAGGAAGAGAGAGAGAGAGAGAGAGAGAGAGAGAGAGAGAGAGAGAGAGAGAGAGAGAGAGAGAGAGAGAGAG
>JBBJLR010000034.1:10977625-10999900 GCA_037577145.1 Brachypetersius gabonensis
GAAAGAGAGAGAGAGAGAGAGAGAGAGAGATATAGAGAGAGAGAGAGGGAGAGACAGAACATTTCACGCATAACTTGCCCACTTGCTGCCCGGTGCTCCAGCCCTGCTGCCTGGCACTGCTCTCTCAAAAATGAGCTTCTTCTTCATAATGAGCCGTTCTCCTCGTGAAGCCTGTTAAAGAATGCATGGCAGTCTACCTCCCTGACTATCGCTGCCATGAGATGTTTTCTGCTAGGAACAAAGGCCAAAACCATCTGTCTGGACCCAAAACCATCTGTCTGGATTACCGTGTACAGACACAATTTCTTCCAGGGCACACTTGACGTCATACTCAGTATTAAGAAGAAACCTGAGGTAGTTCTTTTTAACCCTTAGAACTCAGAGTGTATCAGTAAACTCTGATTTCAGTAAATATAACCGGTGTAAAACAATCTAGAACCGATGTTTGTTCTCCTACACTCTCACCATTTGCACTTTCTCTCGGCGCGTCGTCGCTCTCCAGAGCCCCTCCCTCTGCGGGTTTACCCCACCCACTAGTGGGCAGAGACTATTCCGAAAGATCTTCCAGGTTCAAAGATCTTGATTTGACCTAAAATACAAGAAATAGGAGCATGTTTGTTCATTATGGACAATTGTGTGTGTATACGGGTTTTTAAATTACAATAACTTTGGTTACATGTGACACAGGAACACCAAACAAAGCTCAGCATGACATCTGACACATCCAGCATCAACACAAATCAGAGGAACTTCCATATAATAAGTAATTTGGCCATATAACTATGATTTTTCATTTGTTGTGTGCTCAGCACAGATGCATACTTCTCGTTTTCTAAAGGTTAAGATGTTTGGCATAATTCAGAGTATTTCAATGATTTACATTAAAAGTAATGTATGTTTATAGCTGGCATTGCTGAAATAATAAACTTTGTAAAATGGGGATGCCAAGAGTCCTTGGGCAAGACCCCTAATGTAACACTTACCATGCATTTACCAAATCAGTGAGTTTGTTTACATGCACATAATCAGATACATGACTGCAGAAAATCCGATTTAAGCTCTAATTTACAAGCACTTAATGAGAGTCTTTATGAGTCACTCAGTATTCAGACTTCTAAATACACAACATGCAAAACTACTGTTGCTTAGAAACTTGATAATAATAAATTCACCAAAGCGCAACACATGGCAAAAATTTTAAGCACTACAAGAGCACCACAAAAAGCAATAAAGGGGGCAATAAAGCACCAAAGAGTCACAGAGGGCTGCAAAGATAGTCAAAAGGGGCAAAAAAAACTCAGCACTGTCAAAGGCCACAGAGAGCGAAGAGACAGGGCTGTTAAGCACCACAGCCACTGAAGGAAACAGAAAGATGGTCTGAAAACCTTCTATTACTGCTTCCCAAGCCCTGCTGGAGCTTCGACTCTGGGGGCCATCTTGACATGACCAGGGAGTTTACTGGTTCTGGGGACCTCTTCCAGAAAGCTCCAGGGTAACACCTGAGGCTCATTCGGGGGCTTTGTGCTCCCTTACAAAGAGTCAGAGTCAGAAGAACCAATGGAACCTAAAAACCCATCTTGTCAACAAAAAGGACTGACTGGATTTTGTTTGTTTGCTGAGCCAAACAAAATAAACCTCAGCTGCCTCTACCACTTCCTCCACCTGCGTCCCTCCTTCTCTCAGCAGTGTCCTTCCACTGCACTTTAAATCTTCTATGTATTCTTTTATTTCCATTATTTTTGACATCCCACTGTTTTTATGCTAAATATTTTATTCCATTCCTGTAAAGCACATTAAATTTGTCCTTTGTCCATGGTAATAGGCTATAGAAATAAACTTGATGCGACTTAACTTACATTAATGAATATGCCTTCTATTAAAAAAACAGCTGTTTTATAAAACAGAGCAGGTTTCCTGTTTGTCTTCTTTGAAGAAGTCTTGTTGAAATTCATCTAGAATTTATTTAATTATGACTTTAAAAAGGCAAGCAATCAGATTATGTCTCTTTGAAGAGCAGAATTTATTAAAAAGAGAATGTTCCACACATTTTTGGTACATAAAGACTGTTTAAACTCATCCATTCATTTCTTCAGCCTGGGGTGGTTTTGGAATGTATGCACCCACTCAGGACAGAGTTCATTTACATATATTGGTTTTAAAGACACAATAAAAAAAACTGCCTCAATAGTATAATAGTAATAATCTCTATTTTGGTGTCATTTCTTTTTGCTGCTCTTTAACATAAAATCAGCAGCTCTTTCCCTCGTCTGTGTGTGGTTAGATGTGTCGGTGAGCCTGCTGTCGTTGATGGTGACGTCCTGTGGCCTGGCCCTGTTTGGCGTCTCGCTCTTTGTGTCCTGGAAGCTGTTCTGGGTGCCATGGCGGGACCGCTATTTTCCAGGCAGTCTGAAGAACCAGCAGGGCGAGCAGCAGCTCGTCCTCACCGAGGAGGAGCTCCTGGAGCGCGAGTACAGCGCCGACTTCACCAAGGACTCCTCCGGGCCCATGCTGCTGCCCGAGTCGGCCATGAAGATCAGCCACACATCACCGGACATCCAACTGGAGGCCCAGACCAAGGCCAAGGAGCATAACCATGTGCACATCGCCCGTGTGCAGCGGCAGATCACTGAGCCAACCTCATCTGTCCGGTAAGTCCTGGCTGGAGCTTTCTTACCTTTTCCTTTTAAGCAACAGGCTTGTGGATTTCTTTCCTGAAGCAAGAGTGGAACTTGCTTAACTTCTGTTCATCTAAGGCAAACAATTTTGGTGGTCTTCCAGGTCTTGCGTGGTTGTTAGAAGTCTCATGTTCTGTGTTTGAATACATTTTGAAATCCAGTTTTAGAAACTCACTTACTTTCCTACTTTCCTTATGTGAGATAATAGTCTTTTTAGATGCACATGAAATAAAAATGTATGAGGCAGCTGAGGTTTGTGTGTGTGTAGCTGTTTGTGTGTGTGTCTCTTTAAAGATGAGTATAGAGTCAGTTAAAAAGCTTTGGAAAAAACACAGCTGTGCTTTTGCACAGTAATCTAGGTGTTTCGTGTTCTTATTTGAAAGTGAAATCATCCAAATGGCACATAATTTGTACAAATACGGCAGTTAGTGGGTGACGTGCAATCATTGCAGTTTGAGGGATTAAACAAAGAATGTCCACTTATGTTGGGAGCAAGGTTCTTCTGGCTTTTTCCCAAAAAATAGCTGTGCTGGATTTATTAATTACCATATGTCCTGCACCTTAATCTGAAAGGCCGGATTATCTTCCCTGTTCTCTACCCTGCACCATTAGACACTGCAGCATTTTCTGCTGCTTTTTTAGAAGCTGAGCTGGCATTTCTTTCCTGGCGAACCCAATGAAGCTTTATTTTGATTAGGAATCATCAGCCAGCTGCCTCGTCCTGTCATCCTGGCAGATGTGTTTCTGCTAGAAAATAATTACAAAAAACAAATCTTTGCTAAATAATCAGAAACGGATGACTAGCTGTGAAGCAACATTTGCATAGACAATATTCATTCAACTGCAATGATTTGGGAAAATTTAAATTGAATATCCAAATAATGAATCGATAAAACTACAACTATTGGAATATTTGCCAACATCACAGAAAATAAGCTTGGTGCATTGTTTTAGTTGTCTAATTTCACCACTGTGTTAACAGTTCATCCAGCTATATTTGTATACTGAGTGTGGTAGTACTTTGCCAAAGGGCAGCAAGACCAACAGTTTTAGATTCATTAGACTGAATAACAGTTCCTAAAGAGCCATGATGGAATCTAATTACTGAGGGCTGCTGTTGGCCTTCTTGCTGCAGACATAATTCCATTCGGAGGCAGATGAACTTTTCCAACCCTGACTTCAACCCGGCTCAGTTCCAGCGACAGGAGTCTCTTTCTGGTCCTGGCCTGGGCCGGATCAAACCGGAGCTCTACAAGCAGCGCTCCGTGGACACGGACGACGGACGCCACTCGGACAGCTGTGGTCGGCTACACTTCATCCTAAAGTACGACTGCGACCTGGAGCAGCTGATTGTGAAGATCCACAAGGCCGAGGACCTGCCCGCCAAGGACTTCTCAGGGTCCTCGGACCCGTACGTGAAAATCTATCTTCTGCCCGAGCGCAAGACCAAGCATCAGACCAAAGTGCACCGCAAGACTCTGAACCCCGTGTTCGACGAGGTCTTCCTGTTCCCCGTGGCCTACGCCGAGCTGCACACGCGCAAACTGCACTTCAGCGTCTACGACTTCGATCGCTTCTCCCGCCATGACCTGATTGGACAGGTGGTGGTGGACAACTTCCTGGACCTGCCCGACTTCCCCAGGGAAACTAAACTCTGCAGAGACATTCTCTACGTCACTGTGGTAAGACGTTTCCTCAATCCAGGCTGTGCTATCTGTCTAAAATGTAAAGTGTATGCTCTTAAAAATGAAGGATTCTTCATTGTTCTTTGCTTTTGACTGATATAGAACAAAGCTTTGATTGGTATAGACCAAATACATGCATTCACATATATACACATACATAAACGTGCATATATATTAAGAAAGCAAGCAATATATATACACACACATACACACACACACACACACACACATGCACACTGTGTGCTTGCTTTATTACAGATCACTTAATTAAACAACAAAAAGCTTACCTAAAATTCTAAACCTTTTGTTTTTGTTAATATGGAAGAATTTCTGATGTCAAGTCATGGCGCTCTGGGCACTTGGAGATTCCTGTTCTTTTCCTTTGATCTGATGACATAGGATGCACAGAGCTCATAAAAAGTGAAACGTTTAGTGAGATCTTGGAGACTCCTATGAAGAGGCCAAAATGAACATATAAATTTAATAAACTTTTCTTTTGTAAAGAAAAGTTTATTAAATTAGGAATTATGTGTTATGTACAGAAATGCAAATCATACATTTGATTATTGGCAAATTATATAAAAAACCAGCAATAATGTAACATTCCTGGATACATTATTGGACTCCCAGTCTCCCAACAGTGGAGAGAAACTTTAGACGTCTATGACAAAAAATGGCACCAATCCAGTGCCATGTATGGCTCTGTGTATCAAGCACATGTTTTTCTCAGCAAATAACAGTGTTTATTAAGGAGCAGCAGAGCTGTCCTTACTCTAGGAAATTTGATTTTAGGGTGCAGTCATTTTCCCTTATTCAACTTACACAGTTTTCTCTCAAGAGGCACATTTACAAAAACAAGGCATTGAGAGCTGAAATAAAATCACTGACATGCTGGAAGTGAAGAATACCTGCTATTGACTTTAAGCTGTTTTGCTCTGAATCTCTGGCAGAAACCTGTAACCTATCAGTGAGACAAAACTCACATTGGAAATCAATGCGAGGAATTTGTACATTGATGGAAGTGTCAGGTACAATTAAAAAAGCTTGGGGAAAAACCAAAAGCAAAATTGTACGTTTTGACAGGCGAACCAAAAAAAATCAATGTCTAATGCAATCAAAGACAGAACGGGGACTCTGAATCGTCTCGGTTTTCTCATCTGACTTTCAAATAATCCTTTGGAGAAAGAATTTTGCCCCAGCAATAAAGTCAGCCGACACCAGAGCATTGTTATTACACTCAAATCGATAACCGCTGATTGTTTTTGTCTAGAATGCGAGAAGCTTAGAGCCAAGTCCCTCAAAATCAGCCATCCCACTGTGACATCAGGCAGATTTCATCGAGGGGCATAGAGTGTTTGGAATCATTTCTGCTGTAAACTGAAGTTGTATCTCCTTTTTGTCCCACTCTTCTCTGTCGGTGTTCGTGTAAAAGCCTGGAAGAGCCAGGAGTTATTCTGTGGCAAGGAGCGGACTAACAAGTTATGAAATAAAAATGGTAATAAAACTTCAGAGCAGCTTTCAATAAATGTGTGCTGGAAGGGTCTTTCATCTTTAGTCCTCAATTAGAGGAAATGAGGCGGCCCAGCTTTCCTGGTGTCGATGTTAAATGGAGGAGACGGGACTGAAACGAGAGAGCGACAGAGCACCGGAAAGAGAGAGAGCTTCGTTAGTGTCATTTTGAAGTGGGGGCAGCTTTAAAGCTGATTATTTCTTCATTATTTCTTAATTAGAACCATCATTTCTAATTACGTAATAAGAGTGCAAGGCACCACAGTGTTTTCAAAAGTATCCTCTTTAAGCAATAAAAATGGAGAGGAGCTAATTGACCGTGAAATCAGAATAATTGGACTGTTTGGACGCGAGCACCTCTCGGTGTTGATCCTCTGTGAGAACATCAAAGCTCTGGACTGTAAATCGTTGAAGGCTCATTTAGTGGGAATAGCAGCTTTGACTCTGCATGTTTAGAAATAGAAATCTTTATTGTCATTGTGCTTTAAGAACAATGATATTGTGTGTAGTCTCGTTCAATGCTAGCAAAAGAGAGCATAAAGTTGAATAACAATTTTGAAGAGAAATAAAATTAAATAAAAATAAATATAGTATATATTTTGTGAAGCACAAAACAAGACAGCTACTGTATATAAAAAAACAAGAAAAGTACAGTTAGCAGCATTCACAGTTGACCATGAAAGTTAAAAGTTTTGGTATTTCACAGAGTATTAATGCCCAGAAGTATTGCACAGTAGTAAAAAAAGTTTTGTGTTTCACAGTCATTTAGAGACATATTCCCAGTGAGAAAACGAAGCCAAAACCAGGAATATCTCTCTCACAGAAGGTCACGTGTATTTCACATGTGGCATCTCAAAACTACATATGCTCACAAGTGTGAATAATGTGTGATCACATGTCACATGAAACACACAAGTGCACTCTTTTTTTTTTGGTGATCACACATTTGTTCATACTAAGACATCATTGAACTCTATGCTTCCATGAATTAAAACCAGATTAGAATCTGTTGATTGAACTTCACCGGTTGCTTCTAACAGACTATTTTTAACTAAAATACACTTTAACATGTCTGTACCTGGATACATTCTGCCCTCACACGAGTTGGCTAAGCTGTTTAGCAGAAAGCTAACAAACGAAAAGGCTCAAGGCTGGTGCATCCACATAGGTGAACTAGGCAGTCCCCAACTTTACTGGTCCACCCCACCTCAGCTAGGACTGTCTTCCCTTTACTTTACTGTGGCCATATCCGATTATCTGGATGAAGCTTCCTTTCCTATCTGCTTGCCCTGATTTTACTTGATCTATAGCCTTTCCAATGGGCAGTGGATGGGATGGAATTCTTGACAGAATGCCTGTTTTGAATGTCAGGATTTAAGCTAGAGCTAAGGGTGCTTTCACACCTACAGCATTTGGTGCACACCAAATGTGTTTGGTCCCTTGGTTCGGTTTGTTTACGTTGATGTGAACGCAATCTCGATACTTTGGTGCGCACCAAATCAATTGATCCAAGACCTGCCTGAAGGGGTGGTCTGTGAATAGTCTGTTTCCGGTGCCGATGGTCTTCGCGGTCTGTTTTGGTTCGTTTAGAACTTTGCATATGTGAAAGAAAACCGTACCCATGTCTATTTACTACATTTACTTCACTCACTCTTTTCTATCATGTTAGGATGTTATTTGCATTTAACATATGGTCTGTTCCCTCTTCTCTGTTCCATCCATTAGCCGCGTAAAGCATTACAGGGTGGAGAAAAAAAGATGGAAACCTGTTTTTTGAAGTTTTTTAATCCCAGCTGGGAGAGTGCAGTGAATGTCCCAGCAGACCACACAGTGTCAAAATGGCTTTTTGACGTGTCATCAGTCATCGAAGCTAAGTGTTTTTAGGCCTTATTGAAAGGCTCATTAGCATAGTGTAGCAACCAGGTAGGTAGTAGGTAGTTTAATGTGCTGAGTTTCATGAATTAAAATGAGCTTGGTTTGTGTTTTAAAGAGCATTTTCAAATTAAAAAAACTTTCACTTCAACTCAGATGCTTACATTTAGTTGCAAAATTTATTATAATTGTTTTTCTCAATTCTCATGTTTGAGGATTAGTATTTTATGTAGGATCGAAATTATCAAAAGAACAGATTTTTGTTTACTGATTTTGCTGATAGGAGCTAGATGCACTAAGAATGCACTACAGAAGTCATAAGGATGTCCCACTTCTACTACTACTGACTCGAATATCTACTCAAATTAACGTTTAAAAGATACTCTTACCTCTACTGGAGTAAATACTTTATTGATGTGTATCATGTCGTCTGAAGGGGAAAGATACAGCCACACGCCACTGAGTTCCAGAGAGACAGTTTATTTGTAACACAAGCACTTAAAGTTCCAAAACAAATACACAGGAACCCGTGTGTGTGCCCTTCCAAGGAGTCTTCCCACTCCTTGGTACTTATTCACTTTGTTTACTTAACAAAGTCCACCTCCATCTCCAGTGTTCAGACGGAAACCCCTTTTCCTGTCCTCTGTATGATTCCAAGACGTGCACCCCGCAACTCGTCACTCCTGCTTTGAACACAGAAAGGAGAGAGAGAGGGAGAGAGCACAAGACGGAACAAGCTGTCAGGAAAACGTGCCACTCGTCTCCTAGACAGGAAGAGATTTCCACACACACACAGTCCCAACTCACTTCACACCCGATTCTCACCGGCACAGCTCAAACCACCGGGCAATACGGTTACTGAGTCCACTGACTCTACATACAAGATACGGGTTCTTTTACTCTACTACAGTTTCACCTTCCCTTCAGCTCACACACTCAGACTCACAAACGATGTTGAATGTTGGTGACCACGCGCCGTGACTCTGATTCAGCCAGGATTTAAACTTACTCTCAGCCAATCACTCGTCACACTCACTCAGCTCCTAACGAGCCCAGCTGTTTCCATTCCCCCACTCACTCAACACACACACACCACACTCTAACCATACACACCTGCTGCCAGTCGCACACACATTCACTCACCTCCTGTCCAGAGCCCTAACCTAGAATTCAGGTGAACTGCTTCTCCTCAAACGAGTCGAAGGTTTGCCAGACGTCCCAATAATAACAAAACACAGTGATGGCACCTGATTCTTTTAGTCAATGAGAGCATAATTGGTGCTGGTAGGATGGCTGTCCCCTGTCCTCCAGCTTACTGTCCCCTGACGTTAGCAAGAATGGATGTCTGTTAGCAGGAGAATTTGGCAAGTGTTATGCGTGGAAACTTTCACCCTAGGGGCGGACTGATCCCCCAGTTTGTTTCTCTCCCTGTGAACATTTTTGAGTTCTTGTAAATATTGTGTACTAATCTTGGATGCACATTTTTGCAGATTGGAAAAGAAAAAATTAAGATCACAATAAAGCTTTCAGGACACTGCATCTTTTGGTGCATCCACCCTTTGCCGTCCCATAACAGGAGGTCTTTGAATTTCTGTCTATGTAGAGTATATTATTGTGTACTCTCATTCCCAAGAACAGCTTTTTCATAATCTGGCATCTGTCTTTCAGAGGTTACGGCCTCAGACACAATATAAAAAGTGCCACTTCTTAAAGTACTTGATGGGAATGATTGGAATGGGATGGCAATCATAGAGGCTGGACAGTGACAACTTCTTTGAGATGATAGTGGTGGCTTTGATGCATGTTTAACAATGGTGGTGCTCAGAGAAATATTGAAGATGACTGTGAGAACATCTACCAGCTTTAGAATTTTGTCTAGTCCTGCAGCCTTCTTTTGAATGATTCTAAACAGCCTTCTTCAAATCAATCTAGAGCCTTAAACTATGTTCAGAATTGATTCATTACATTTGCCAGGCCTCACCATCACAATCAGGTGAGGAGACCCTGTAGCTGATGATGGCCCGGATGCCCTGTCACATGTGTTGTATGTCACCAATGTCCTGGAAGCGTTCATGGATTGTCTGAGCATGTTCATACTTTATTGCTCTGATGGTCTTTGCTTTTTTTGGGGCACCCTTGTCGCATGTCCCCAGTGTTTGCATGTCTTTGTAAAAACAAAAAGACAGCAGTTTCTGAACTCATGCTGGGTTGTTTGTTGGAGTTGGATGTAATCCAGTTTATTCTCCAGGAAGCAAACATTGGCGAGTATGGTGGATGCGATAGCTGGACAGCCAGTGTTAGTTTTTAACTTAGCATGGACCTCTTTTTGTTTTCTGCATTTCTGCATCCTTGTGTAATGCTTGCAACATCCGTTTCCCCTAGCCAGCAGCCTCAGATGATGCCGCACTCACAGAACTTGTCCAGCAGTCCATGTTGTAGGAATCTTAACTGAAAGAGTCTGAAAGTGATACACCAGTTGTTCTGATACAAATGTGAGCGAAAGTTGAATGTGAAAGTCAACTGTAAAACTGCACTCTTGTTTCAAAGAGGAAACACATCAAAGCAGTGAAAGGGAACTAATACCAAGTAGAGGGTGACACGGGAGTGAATTTTCAAACCTCTCCCGTCCCACTCCCACAAAAAAAATCCTGTCCCGTCCCAATCCCATTAAAAAACTGGGGGAAAATCCCGTCCCATCCCAATACCAGGAGAACGACTCCCATTCTCTCCCACTCCCGTGTTGTTGTTGTTGTTTTGGGCTAAAATCTGTCAGGTACGTTAAAAAAATTCCTGGTCCCGCCCACTTAAATTTCCCGGTCCCGCCCACTCCCGCTTACATTTTTTCCAGTCCCGTCCTAATCACGTTTTTAAAAGTAATTTTGTTTCCCTTTTTGTGACCCACGGGATTCCCGTAAAAATGTCAGCCTCTAATACCAAGGCATCATGTTTCCTGTATAGCAGTCTCCCAGGGGAGATGCAGGGAATGGGACTTGGATTTGTTGCATGAAATGATTGTTTTAAATCAGTGAGACCATTCCTTTACAGTGTGATTATTCTTTATTGCTGTTTTAGTTGTGGATTATATTTGGTTCTTTTTGCTGGATTATTCAGACTCTCTTCTGTGCATTTTTACCACAGGGGTTTAGTTCTTGTTTTTGCTATTAAAAAAATTCATTGATTCATGAATCAGCCAATAAATTCCCCAGATATCAGGAAAATCAGAATTAGTATTTAAACAGTCCTCCTCATCATGCTGTTCACATTTTGACATCATGAGACCAAGATGACACCTAACAATTGATCAACAGTACCTCGCCATTGTGAGGCTTCAGACAGGATGTTCTCAGACGGGAGTGGCCACTGAGCTATAATATCACAGAGTGTCATCAGCAGGTTGCACCAGAGATACAGAGAGACTGGAAGAGTCACAGAAAGGCATAGAAGTGGACATTCTTTGACCACTTGCCACACTGATGACCAGTGGTCTGCGGAACCGGATGATGAATGCCACTCCAGGCACATTTAAGGGAGGTTAGAGGCACCCGTCAGACCATTCGAAACTGCTTACATCAGCGTGGTCTGTGTGCTAGACCACATGCAAGGGTACCTGACCACACCACCAGGCACAGGCATCATCGTTTTGCATGGACCAGAGAGCATTTACGCTGGACGAGGGACCAGTGGGCCTCAGTGCTGTTCTCTGATGAAAGTCAATTCACGTTGAGCTGTAATGATGGCCCCCCTTAGTTGGAGACATCCAACATGCACTATGAATCAGCCACTTTTGTCAACAGAGGAGCCTTTGATCACAGTGAGGGCAGGTGTGTCAATTCAGAGCTGAATGGTACAGTGACAAGCACATACTACCTTTAGTATCATTAATCCAGTCATTGTGCCCCTGCATGAACAACACAGGCCTAATTTCATCTTCATGGACGACAATGCTCCAGTTCATCTAGGTCACATCATTAGGGAGTGGCTGCTGGAGACTGGGTTACCTTGAATGGAGTGGCCGGCACTTTCTCCAGACCTGAATCCCATAGAAAACCTATGGGACCAGCTTAGTCGCCGTGTGGGGCTTGTAACTCTGTACTCCAGAACCTCAATGACCTGAGGGCCAACCTTAAAGAAAAGTGGGATGCCATGCCTCAGCAGCCAGTAAGTCAACTTGTGAACAGCATGAGACGTCATTGTAAAGCTGTACATGATGCTTAAGGGCACATGACATGTTATTGAGACACTGACATATTTTGTTGTGGTACACTCACTGCTGTTGTTGGCTTTTGTTTCAATTAATTGTTTGAGATGAGGGAATCACCATTGCATGCTTTAACTTCAATACCCTACTTTCATGATGTAATATAGTGTGACCTTTTTCCAGAAATTTCACCTGAACTCCAAATATCCTTTTTGTGAGTAGTGTATATTCTCTCATTTGACAGGTGTCCTTGTTATGATGTAATCATTGATATTCATGTCATGTGTGAGTGGTTTTGATGTTATGGTTGATATATGTAGGACAGGAGCACCAGTGAGCAGGTATTGTTTGGGTGGTGGATGTTTGTGTGTGCGCGGTGCACAGAGTGGATTACATTCAGCAGCATTGTAACTGTACTTGTGGAGTTTTGATGACTACAGCCGTCAATCAGCTCTTGCAAATGTCAAAACATATCATTACATTATTAGTAACAGTCAGAATCAGGTTTTATTCATTAAATATGCTTGCACACAGTAAAGCACAACGCAATGCGCAGTCATGTGGTACAATGACCTCAAGCCATAAGCCACTTGAGGATGTTTGGTTTTACCACAAGAAAAAGGGTTTAGGCTCTATGCATCATATGTTTGGATTAAAACAGTGAAACTGCATTTTGAGTTATTTAAGACTTAGATGAAACTCAACATTATGAAAAGCTTTTATTTTTTTAGCACGATCTTAAGACGAAGGGAAAAGTGTGGTATTATTTCACTGCGATAGTTTTGCACACGGTAGAATTTAAACAGATCATTCATTTCCTTGAGTAAAATGTTCAGTTAGATCAATAATTTGATATTTATTTATTTTTATTTATACATTTATTAATGTACTTGATTTGTCTTACATAGAAAAGTGTACCAAAGAGTACATGAGTCTGGCAAGTAGACACAAAAATGCAGTCATTTGTTTAACCACTGTTCAGTATAGATTTGACCCCTTCTTGATACCACGATCTAAAAAAGGAGCTGAGAACCACTGCTAAAAAAATCCTTTCCAAAAAATCGTTTCATATATCCATAATATCATAGTACATGCTTTAAAACAGTGTTTAAAAATAGAAACAGGATTTTGACAGTTCATAAACACAGAATGACAGAAGTGACAACAATGAAAATACTGAGCATTAAAAGAATCGTAAAGGAATTCTCTTCAAAATACTGTTTACTAACAATATGGCTTGACATTTTTTCATTTGCAAAATGGACTGAAATTTGTCTAGAGAGAAAAAGACAATTATAAAGACAAATATTTAGGCCAGATTAATTTAGATAAATTTCTGAATGAACATAAATTGTCTAGCATGATTTCAAAGAATTAAATATAGTAAAGAACACATTTCTCTTTAGCGCACTTTAACCTGTGAATAAATGTCCTGTCTTTCGGTAACTCTGGGTGTTCTTGAGGCAGGAGGTTTCTTAGCAAAATTCAGAGCTGCGTAGTTCATTGAATCTGTGTCTTCAGGCTGACAAAGAACAAACCATTATTATTAACTTTATAAACTACAAATCAATATCAATGCTATACTGCTTATCCTACTTCAGGAATGTATTTTACCTGATTTGAGGGACTTGGATGACCATTGAAGGAGCCTTAAAAGAGTTAAACAATTGCAACATGTTATAACTGTAATTCTTATAGATATTTTTCAAACAAAACTGTCACAAAAAACAAACCTTTCCGTTGACATTTAAAGAGTAGAGCAGCCAGAACCAGAATCACAATAACAGATATCACATTGGATGTTGTCAAGGCAATAACAATCCAATTGTCATTTCCTGAAATGAAAATCATTGACAGATGTTTGAAAGTGAAATATATCTCACACTGGTGCTCCTACACTGATACACCACTCTGTATTCCAAGTCCTACCTTTTACACTAAGTTTAGTTCCATTTCCAAACAGTATTTGTCCACATGCAGCCACAGCACAGTAGTAAGTTCCAGCATCAAAGAGGCTGAGGCTCTTCTTGGGAAGTTTGTAGACACAGCTGTTTGTAGGAGAACCAGACTCAGAACCCCTCACACACTGACTGTCAGGGTCTCCATGAGTATAAATGACTCCTGGATGAGATTCTCCTGATCCATGTCTGAACCAGTACACACTGTGTTCTCCTGCACAGCTCGGTGTAGCCATTAGTACTGAACACTGCAGTGCGGCAGACTCTCCACTTTCCACGTCCATTTGAGTCAGTGTGTGTTTCTTAGACTCTTCATCTTTAAATGCAATTTCTGAAACAATGAAGACAATACAAAAAGCTTTTAGTCACAAAAAAAAGTATCTAATTTGGTTTAGTGTAGTTTTAAATCACAAGTATTTCCAGTCCTAGAACATCTAATCAATATTACCTGGAAACAGGAGAGTCCCAGATCCAAACTCTACAGCATTCTGTGTCACTTTAATACAGAAATATGTTCCTGCATCCTCTTCCACAGTCTGAACAATATTAAGATCAAACTCTTCTTCACTCCCGCTCATTGTGAAGCGGTTTTGAAATGTTGGACTGAATCTGACTTTCTCATTATTCTCAGCTGATCTCACGATAGACTGAGGCACTTTTCCAAAACTCTGCTTATACCACAATAAAAAATGTTGTGATCCTTTCCTTAAGTTACAGTTTATGGTGACTTTTTGTCCAAACTTAATTGTTTTCACTTGAAGGTCAACATCAGATGTATTTACTGAAACAAAGAATGTTTAATTGATTACACCATCAGAATAACTATATTGTTTGTGATACACAGACTTACAAAAACAAATGATATATATTTTAAAAGAATGACTCACCTGAAACAAAAAAACAAAGAGTAGCAAGAACTGTGATCATTGTTCCTGCTGTGAAAATGAGACTGCAATGTCTAATGATACGGTCATCTTTCTGTAGCAACTGGCACCTCCTATCTGACATGATTGGACAAGCTATCAGCTTATGTGATTGGTTGATTTGTTTTAAAGAAATGGTAAAAGGTCAGTTGTATTTGCAGTACCACTATGTGTCTGTGAGGGTCTTTGTGGTAGAATTTTCCAGCAGATGGCAGGTTAAGAAAAACTTTTGCTAATTGCGTCATGTATAGGTTACATGTGAAGAAAGAAAGGCTCACAGTCAACAGTTTACTACCAGCAATATTCTGGCTATTACTATTTTGAGATAAAACACAATCATGCAAAAATGGTCAAAGCAAATACAGAGTGTAGTAATTTTAAAATCTATGAGATTGATGTGTGATGTAAATGTCGGAGATTGAGACACAATTACGATTATTCAAGTAGTAAAGAAAAGGAAGTTACTAAGGGGGTGGAAACTTTTCCTACACTCTCCTAATGAATGACTGATATAGGCTTACTGTTTTATCACTGGTCAGCATATAATAGCATATAATAGCATAGCATATAATATAACTAGTTTGCACTGCCCACTCTGAAACCCAGTAGAAAGTTAAATAGGCAATAACATTGTTTCTGATGTACAGTGCATCCGCAAAGTATTCACAGCGCATCACTTTTTCCACATTTTGTTATATTACAGCCTTATTACAAAATAGATTAAATTCATTTTTTCCCTTAGAATTCTACACGAAACACCCCATAATGTTAACTTGAAAAGAATTTACTTGAGATTTTTGCAAAAAAAATAAATAAATGAGAAAGCACATGTACATAAGTATTCACAGCCTTTGCCATGAAGCTCAGAATTGAGCTCTGGTGCATCTTGTTTCCCCTGATCATCCTTGAGACGTTTCTGCAGCTTAATTGGAGTCCACCTGTGGTAAATTCAGTTGATTGGACATGATTTGGAAATCATCTCTGCAGCAATCCACCAATCAGGCCTTTATGGTAGAGTGGCCAGATGGAAGCCACTGCTTAGGAAAAGGCACATGGCAGCCCGCCTGGAGTTTGCCAAAAGGCACCTGAAGGATTCTCAGACTGTGAGAAACAAAATTCTCAGGTCTGATGAAACAAAGATTGAATTCTTTAGTGTGAATGCCAGGTGTCACGTTTGGAGGAAACCATGCACCGCTCATCACCAGGCCAATACGATCCCTAGAGTGAGGCATGGTGGCGGCAGCATCATGCTGTGGGGATGTTTTTCAGCAGCAGGAAGACTGGGAGACTAGTCAGGATAAAGGGAAAGATGACTGCAGCAATGTACAGAGACATCCTGGATGAAAACCTGGGGTGACAGTTCATCTTTCAGCAGGACAGCGACCCTAAGCACACAGCCACAATATATTACTCTGTCAAGATGTTAAAATGGCTGTGCACCGACGCTTCCCATCCAACCTGTTGGAGCTTGAGAGGTGCTGCAAAGAGGAATGGGTGAAAAAGGATAGGTGTGTGTGCCAAGCTTGTGGCATCATATCAAAAATACTTGAGGCTGTAATTGCTGCCAAAGGTGCATCAACAAAGTAATGAGGACCTTCCACTAGTGCGAAGTATTCTAGCCCCATCTGGTTACTGAGCATTCTCGATCGTATTCTGGACTGCTTTTTCTCATACCTTTTGACCCGTTTCTGGACTTTCCCCTTGTGCCTGTTGGACTTTGCTGTGTTTTTGCCTTTTTTCGGATCTCTGGTTTTTTGGACTCTTTGCTACATTTTTGTTGATTTTTGCCTTACTGTCTTGTGGACTTGTGTCTTGTGTAATTCATTAAAATTTTCATTTTTTGTTTCTACATTTGGGGCTGTCTTTTGTGTTCATTACAATGAGCAAAGGCTGTGAATACTTATGTATGTTTCTCAGGGTTTTTTTTTTTTAATGTAATACATTTGTAAAAACCTTAAGTAGACCTTAAAAACCTTAACATGAACTTTTTTCATGTTGTCATTATGGGTTGTTGTGTGTAGAATTCTGAGGAAAAAAATGAATTTAGTCCATTTTGGAATAAGGCTGAAGCATAACAAAATGTGGAAAATGTGATGCGCTGTGAATACTTTCTGGATGCACTGTATTAAAAATACTAATTTGAAAAGCAAAAATACGCAAAGTTGTGGTATTTCCTGGACATTTCAGTATAAAGTGAAAAATGCATTCATACATGTTACATGTTATCATGAATTACAGTGACTTTACCTGGTGCATATTCAGGGTCAATGAACTCTAAATGGAAGGGAACTTTTTTTGTCACGATAAAAGATATTAATGTGTATTCTCATCCCAGTGATCAGCAACCTTGTGCCTCTGAGTTTACCAGCCATGTTGTCCTGTCACGGGTTTTCAATCTTCCAAAGATTACCTCTCATCTGACTTGTTGCATACTTCAGGTGCACCAGTTCACTTTCAAAGTCTTCACGAAAGAAAGTCGAGGATCCGGTTGCAGAAAGAAATATTCAGAGACAGTTTCATTGTCCTTGTCACATGCTAAGAGGGGGGTTCAGTGAAGGCAGCAAGTTTGATTTCATGCACCTCATGAGAAGCCTCTTTAAGGGTTTGATGATGGGTGTGAGTGAGTGTGACTAGATATGTTGTTAGGAACACCACACACCTGTAGAACATTTTATTACTTTGTGATGGATCTAGGCAATGACATTCTATAAAGCAAACTTTATTCATGAAATAAGGGGACAAGTGGAGGTTCAATGTGATCAGATTGCTACACATATGTTTTGTATGTGTTTTTCTATTGTGTCAGAGAAGCTACACATTATGTGTAAGTTCCTAATGTTTTAATACACACATGGGCAATATAACTCCACTATTAGTCTACACAATTATGTGCTGACACCCGACAAAGTAATTTTCACTGAAACAATTTTCACTGATCAGCCATAGCATGAAAACCATGTCACCAAAATATCTCTGATTCATCAAAGCTTGAACTTGGCCTCTGAAGGTGTGCTGTGTTGCCTGGAACCAAGATGTTAGCAGCAGACCTTTCAAGTCAGCTGAAATTGAAGGCTTCATAGATCAGTCCAGTTTGGTCGGAGTCAGAGACCAGTTTAACAACTCTTTTTCATGGTTCTAAAACCATTCCTGAATAGTTTGACAGGGTACATTATTCTGCTAAAAGAGACTATTGATATTAGAGAATTCTGTTGGAAGGATTTACTTGGCCTGATACAACATTTAGGTAGGTGCTTTAAGTCAAAGCAACATCTACATGAAGAACCCACAGGTTTTCCACTCAGGCCACCTTTTCCCATTGTTCTATGGTCAAATTCTGATGCTCATGTGCCCCTGTTACCACTTTTATGGGCTCTCTGACTGGTCTGCAGTAGTGGTTCAAAAGGTTGAGACCTCTTGAAAATGTAAAAAAAGATAAATTTTAAATCAATATAAATGCAAATGGGATTAAGGAAGAATAACAACAGAAGAAAATTAAACTTTAGACGCTGCTCACTGGTGAGTTGTGCTATTTTTAGAACAGGCCCGCGGGCTACTCATGTTGTCCTTGGGGGCACCATGTTGGTGACCACTGTTTTAGAGGAAGAAAATATTTAACAAAATCTGTCCAACTGTTGGCAGATTTTGGTTCAAACGAATTCAATTACCTTCAATTTTGAGAGCACTAGCACAAACACACACAAATAAATGTATTATTTCTCAGTATTTCTGATATATTGTTTCTTGATATTTTAAATTCTGTAGAGCAGTGGTTCCCAACCTTTTTTCCTTGAAGCCCCCCTTTGCCAGTGTCCAAGACAAGCCAGGCCCCCCAAACCCAACTCCTACCCGCATAAACAGAATAAAGTGATTAATTATGAACTTTTATTTGCAAAAAAATTTGTTCTTATACTCTTATACACACACACACACACACACACACACACAATGAATTTGATGTGTACAAATTTTGGTAACCAGACAGAATTGTGTGTGCAGACAGAATTGTGCGCACACCCTGCGATCTCTAGTGCCCCCCTAAGGGGGGCCTGGACCCCAGGTTGGGAACCACTGCTGTAGAGGACTGCAGGAATAATAATAATAATAACAGCAAACACTGTGTGTTTGGTCAGTGGCTGCTAGAGGCCACCATTGTGTAATTTGTATGTTTGGACTTTCATTTTGAAATAGCTGGTTCACGGTGTGTTACATGTTGTATTTAATCACAGCTGTCTTGTTTTTAGGATTAAGTGATTGTGTTTGTTCTTTGGTTCTTGTCTTAGTCTTGTATGTATTTAATGGGTTTTGTGTGTTGGTCCACGGGTCACGCAACCTTCATTTCAACTACCCGTATGTGTTGGATGCTCCTTGTGTTTGGCCCTCGAGCCTTTTTTGTTCTTGTTTTGTATTTGAAGATAAAAGTCTGTAAAGACAATGGAACCTGCATCGGCGCTTGATGACCCGAGCACAACGTGACACTCTGCAGTTCACACTGTCACGTGCATGGACAAAAAAAATGTTTTTCAGCACATGAAAACTGAATTGTATTAATAGAATGAACTTGAATAAAATAAAATAAAGTAACAATGTAAAATATAGGACCAGATAACTGACCAAGAGATTACTCTCCACACACAGCTACCACACAGTAGTACGTTCCAGTATCAGAGAGTCTGATGTCCCTCTTGGGGAGTTTGTAGACACAGCTGTGTGTAGGAAAACCAGTTTCTCTCACAATAAGTTTTCCTCACCCTGATCACTGGGGGCTCGATGAGTGTAAATGATTCCAGGATGGGTTCCTCCTGAAACATTGCTAAACCAGTAAACACTGTGTTCTCCTGACCAGCTCAGTATCAGTGTACACTGGAGTTTTACTGATTATTCAATTTTTGATTGCAGTCAGAGGATGATGGTCAGTCAGAGAATGATGTTCTGCTGGTCAGAGGCTTCAACTGAAAAATAAAAGTTTGTTTAAAAGAAAGCATTAAAATAAAGCAGATATTTATATGTAGAAGGTATGTAGCACATACATTAACCATCAAAAATATCACTTATAAATTCTAAATAGGTAAAAACGGAGGAAAAATCAAATCAACCAATGCCGTTTAGATAGAGAGAGAGAGTGAGCTCTAATCTATTGCCTCTTGTCTACCAAAAAGCTGATCTGGTTGGTTCAATAGTTGTGAGGAACCTGTTGCATTCTCAAAGTATAAGCAGGCTCAGTTTTAGCAGATTCATCCGTGAAAGTCAGCACATTACTTCTATGTTGCCACAGTGTTGTTTGCTACTTAATTTAACACAGACAAACAGATCAGATTTGTCTGAGGAGTGCTTTAGTGGTAAACAAAACCTATTTCAAGCTGCAAAAGCTCAGCAGAGGTATCATGGTGGTGGGACAATGTACATGAAGCTCATTTGAAAAAAACAAAATATGCATTCCATTGAACACATAGCTATGTGAAGTGCTCAGGGAGAGTGGCATGCTGTCATTCATATGAGCTGTATCTCAACTTAACAGCTTCTGTGGACAAGAGTCACAGACCTGATGCCAAAAACCTCAAACACTTTTGTGCCTGTGAATAAACCACGGACTGTGCATGCTATTGCCATTCATGCTGCTCTCGTCTGACAAGGCATTAAAATCCATATCAATATTTCACATTCAAATCAGTTTAGGCTTCAAAATGTTTTGATTATTGATCAACTTATATAACGTTAATGCAATACATTTGTAGCGTTTTTGTAAGTAAGGATATTAAATAGTTAACTCATAGAGGAAAGAGGTGGAGAAGTCTGTGAGACACATTTGTTTGATGTGGTAAGAGGTTTTAATGGCTGCAGCAGTGAGTACTCAGTTAATGGAACCAGCGCTGCTGAAAATGTGCTGTTTGTTGGAGAACTTAAAGTGCAAAGAAAGTACTTAGACCCTCTGAGTTACTATGGCCATAGCATTTGATTTTTACTGCAGTTTCTACACAGACATGCATATAAGAAACTACAATAAGCGTAGATTAATTTAGAGTATTTAGATTTATTGGTTCTGTGCATTAAAAGACATCTAAAAATGGTTTAGCCTGTATGTTGTACAGGGTTATGGATAGTGTATCCAGGGTTATGGATACTGTATTCAGGGTTATGGATACTGTATTCAGTAAATGTTTGAGTTGAATATGTTGGTACCATGATTCCGCACCAATCACAGTCATAAAATCACTTCGGCCCCAAGTAACTCTAAATAATGAAATAATAAGTCAATAGTAGAGGGTAGTTTAAAATGCATTTCAGGCAGCATTGCATTTGTTCTATCACTACAAATGACAGGATTTGGATCCTGAATTTGTCTGGTGAGATACTTAATTTGCTCTCTTCTATTAATAGCTAGTTTGCATTAGCGAATGTCAAGGTCATTTGTATTTGGTTACCTTAGTTAGTGTTTGACTTGTCTGCCAGATGTACACATCTGTGCACACCAAAGAGCTTAAAATATCTAATGTGCTGTTAGACAAGTTTGTTTTTCAACAGGAGCGATCAGCACCTCTGACAATTTTTTTTTCTGTCATTCTCTTTTTCTGGGTGCACTTTGTACGGGTTTTTAAAGTCACTTTTCCATTTCATGATACCAGTTCAGCTTCACCTGACACTTGTCACCGTTTTCAGTTTTCCATTAGACAAATCTAGAGCCGAGTACCTGTTAACCAATACAGTTTTTTGTGCCGACTCCATCATGGTTCCACGTGAGCCAGTTGGTTCCTGAACGTGATGTGAAAACACAGCAGACCTCTGTGACACAGGATATCCTTGGGTGCCTGCTTCTTCTAAAACTGCATACAATGGCTCATGCAAGGTGGTATTGTATCATATAACCTTTTTGTGCCTGTATTTTAAGGACACACCATGCGTGGATATATGAGTGGAATTAAAGCTGATTGCTGCATTACTGGTCAACGCTAAATGCTATAATGCTATAATGCTATGTGTAAAACTATAGTAACTAGGTCCCTTTTGTTAAAAGCTGTCAGGTTTAAGGGGGGTGTCAGTTTAATACTGTGTGATTTGTGTCATCTGAGATGAGAATAGCCTTTTAAAATTTGTCTAAGCATTACTGTCAAGTCTTAGATAGTGTTCATCAGTGCACCTACATATTAACAGCAGCATGTGTAAAAATAACAAGCTACATTTTAAAGGGTCTGTTTCCCACATGTGTTCTGCAGGGTTTTCTTTGAGTTGCACTTTCATGTTACATAAACAGTAATTAATTGTATATCATTTTTACATGACCATTTTTGCTCCTCTCTTTATGCCCCATAATTAAACAAGTAGTTTTGTTTACTGAGCCTTCAACACTGATTTACATAGATTATATCAGATCTTATTGGCAGTTACATTTACATTTACATTTATGGCATTTATGAGACGCTTTTATCCAAAGCGACTTCCATTCTCTAACTACAGGGGACA
>JBBJLR010000034.1:11016083-11039353 GCA_037577145.1 Brachypetersius gabonensis
TGCTGGAGGTAGGATTCGAACCTGTGACCTTTTGGTTCGGAGGCAAGTATCCTACCACTAGGCCACCACCACCCCAACGTAACATATATTCCTCAAATATATGTGAAATATATGACTGTAAATACACAGATCATCAGCATATTGTAAAATATATATTTAAATATAATTACACATATATAGACAAATATACTATAAGCCATATATTGCCCATTGCCTATATATTCCCAAATATATTTAAATCAATTAGGTTGTTTTAAATTTCATTTATAAATGTATGTAATTTATGTTAGAACAAACAAATACATACAGCGCAGTGGTGGCCTAAAGTTTTGGGCTGGTGTTCAAAAGGTTGTTTACCTGTCATATATAAGTAATATATTAATTTACATATATGTTTGCATATACTGAAAATAAATATAATAAAAAATGTATTTTCAATATATAAATGTATTTTTAGAAATATACTACAATATACCAAAGCTGCAATTTTTGGTATATTTAAAATCTATTTAAAATATATTGGTGTTTGGGTCATATACTTTGGTCAATATATTAGTCCATGTATTTTTTGTAGTGAAAATATATTGTCTATAATATATTTTGTACTATATACATTTTTCGTATGGGTGTTCCCAATCAGGAAACACATCTGTCTGATCTGTCTGACACTTTTGAATGCTAGAGAATACTGTTACATATCCAGTGCCGATAATAAACTGGGAGTTTGTCCTAAACTGCTGTTAGAGACATTTTTCGGTCGGGGGTAAACCATGAGTAAAATGTTTTATATGATGTTATCAGAAATGGAAAAGAACTCCCCCACCCCAAAAGGGCAAATTAAAATTAAATCAAATTAAATGGCCATTAAAGTCACACAGGAACGCATCACACAGCGTGAACAACGTGAAATTCTTTCTCTACATTTAATCTATGGACAGCCACCAATGTGTGGGGATGGTACCTTGCTCAAGGGTACCGCAGTGGTTCCAGTGGTAGTCCTGGGATTCAAACCCACCACCTTCTAATCACATAGGAAACTCCCTTACCACCAGGCCACCAGCTTCTACCACTGAGGAGGTGCTAAGAATGGGCTACTACTGATTTGGTATTCTATACAATTTTCCAAATTTCTGCATATTTAAACATTTGACGTGCAGAATTCCATAATGGACTATACAGGTGTTGAAACTGAAGTGTATAACTTCAAAGTGCATCCAGATAAATGTATTATTAACAGCTTAAGTGTTTGAGAGAGGCAAGGTTGTAGTATCAGTTTCGGTATCAGACATGAAAAGGTGGTATCGTGTCGCCCTTGGTTAAGATATGCCATTCAGAATGGGTTTGGTGTGAGAAGCCTATAGTCAGAATTGTCCACAGTGTTGGTGAATGGAACCAGACGTCTGAGTACTTTAATGGCTCTGAAAGTTCTCTTACAGAAAGTTATCAGACGGAATGGCTATGAATACTCTGTATAAATATTTTTTAATTACATATATATATAAAGTCTCCAAATAAGTCCATTTATGTAAATATAAATTTAAATGATATAATAAAAACTATAGAAATTGACTGATTTGGAGATGTTTCCATTCCTATCACCACCTCTGTGTAGAGTCAACAAGTTCAATTAACCATTTCATATCAAACCTCTCTAAATAACATACACTACAATGACTGAAATAGGGAGAAATCCTGAAAAATTGATTAGAATTCCCCTTAAGTATTCCTCGTGTTTCTTCTTAAGAATTTCTTTTCCATTTCAATAGTGGCAGCCGTTGAGTATTCTTGTGTGTTGTGGTTGAATTGCAGGATAACGTGGACTTGGGTGACCTGATGTTTTCTCTCTGCTATCTTCCAACTGCTGGTCGCCTGACCATTACAATCATCAAAGCCAGAAACCTAAAAGCCATGGACATCACAGGAGCCTCTGGTATTCAGCCCCGTTCCCATCTTCCTTATATACAAAAACTGAGTGATGTTCACTGAGGTGTGGCTTTGCTTCAAGGTTCGGTTTGGTTTTACAGCTTGCTTTAGTCTGAAGTAATGTAGCTACTGTGTGTGTCTGTATATGTTACACATTCTCTCAAAACTTTGTAAATTTTGCCATTTATTTTTTAAAGAATTTAAAAACAGGAACATTAAAATGAATGGATCAGATTCGCAAAATGATGTTGGGCTAAAATGATGTTGCATTAAAGTGGAACTCCACTGTTTTTCAGACTAATAGCATAATTCAGTTATTGAGATGCATTAATGTGATATGGTTCATTATAGAGGAACTTTGTGGTTTAAATTCGCTCTACAGTGCTTTTGAATGAAATCAGGGGTCACATTAATGCATCTCAGTGTCTGAATTCCTCTGAAAAACAGTGGAATTCTACTATAATGCACCACTACTTTAGTCCAAATCATTGTGGAAACCTGATCCATTCGTCATAATATAATTATGTTTGTGTTTAAATGCTTTAAAAAAATAAAATCAGCGATTTAAGTCATTCCATACAGACATACAGCACCTACATTCCTTTAGAGTGAAACAAAATAGAGCTATTTTATCCAAGACCACACCTGAACCTACAGGAATCCTTATATATAACGAGGGTTGAAAGTAAAATGTTGTAAATCTGAGAGAAAAAATACGTTCTGGAGGTGCTATTATGCCTTACAATGAAATACATGTACCGCTCCACCATTAATGGATAAAAGAAAAGATGTTTTAGGCCAAAGCCTTTTCACAGCTGTGGTAAAAGCAGCATATTCAGGACCACTGTATTTCAATGATATTGGATTTCACTACAATGAAGACATGCAGCTAGTCTCTGAGATTTGATTTGTGCTAAGGTCAGGCTGACGTTTATGCTTCATTTCAGATCCCTACGTCAAGGTCTCCATCATGTGCGATGGACGAAGACTGAAAAAGAGGAAAACGTCCACCAAACGGAACACACTCAACCCCGTCTACAACGAAGCCATAGTTTTTGATGTCCCCCCGGAGAACATAGACCAAATAAGTCTTTTAATAGCAGTGATGGACTACGATCGGTGAGAAGCAGATCTTTTCTGAATAGAGCTTTTTGCTGCTCCTTCTTGGAATCTGGTGAATATGTTTTGGAGGGGAAGGAGCTCCTGCTCAGGGTCAAACTTAGAACTGAAGAGGCGTCTCATTTAAAAAAGAAAAAATAAGATGTTTTGCATTTTGGCTACGTGTGTTTAGGCTTTGTCTCATTCGGATTCAGCAAAGAGAAAAAGAGATCACCCAGCAACAGATTCAGATCATGCCGGAAGACGTAGGCCAGTTTTAGGAGAACTCATCACTTGCAGGAAAGGATAAAACCGATAATGGGCAGAGAAAGAACTAAACAAGGAAGGAAGTAGATAAAAGTCAGTCAATGTAGACAATCTCATCTTAGCCATATACTAACATGAGGGTCCAGGATGTAGTCACAGGACCCAAAAGGTTAAATGTCAAAGAACAAGTAACAGAAACAAAAAGGAGAGTTGTGGGGTACAGAAAAACACAAGAAACTACAAAAACTCAGGATAGTTCAAAGGATAACAAGAACAGAAGCACAGGAGAAACAAAAAGGAAAATAAACAGGGTTAACAAAAACAAGTTTCACAAAGAGCCACCCAACAAGAGGCTTTTGCACAGAATCCTCAAACACAGCCTGAGATCCTGAGATCAACGTGAACACCTGGGCAGGGGCGGAGATATTAACTAAACACAGGTGAGAAGGATAACAAGGGGGCGGGCCTAAGGCCGGGGTAAGACCAAAACAGCAGGAACAGACACATAAACAAAGACACATGGACAGCGTAAACAACAACAAAGACAAAAACAAGTAGAAGACAGAAGATTATAAAAATCCAAAAACCAGGGAAAGGACAGGGAGAACATGGATACAGTGAGACGAGATGGTGTGAACACAAAGAATACACATATATAAACAAACTATAAATATAAACTCCTGCAGTGGGCTGGCGTCCCTCCAGGGTGAGTCTGTGTCTCGCTCCCACAGACCCTGAAAGAGGCTCTGGGTACCTGAGACTCTAGTAAGGATTTAGCAGTTACAGAAAGTGAATAAATGAATGTATATAATTATAATTTGAATTAGAAGTAAAAATTTAGATCATGTGTATTTTTAGCATCCAAAAACTGTGCAAATAAAAAGAAAAGAAGAAAGGAAGGATGAAAGAGAGGAAGAAAGGATGGAAGAAAGGGAGGGAGAAAGGAAGGATGAAAGAGAGGAAGAAAGGATGGAAGAAAGGGAGGGAGAAAGGAAGGATGAAAGAGAGGATGAAAGAGAGAAAGAAAGGATGGAAAAAAGGGAGGGAGAAAGGAAGGAAGAAAGGAAGGATGAAAGAGAGAAAGAAAGGAAGGATGAAAGAGAGAAAGAAAGGAAGGATGAAAGAGAGGAAGAAAGGATGGAAGAAAGGGAGGAAGGGAAGCAGCAAGGAAGTAAGAATGGGAAGAAGAAAGGAAATAAGAAAGGGAAGAAAGAAGGAAGAAAGGGAGAAAGAAATGAAGAATGAAAGGAAGGAAGAAAGGAAGGAAGAAGGAAAGGAAGAAAGGAATAATAAAAGGAAGGATGAAATGGAGGAAGAAATGAAGGATGAAATGAAGGATGAAATGAAGGAAGAAATGAAGGATGAAAGAAAGAAATAGAGCAAGCTTTAGCTTTCTAGTGTTGTTAGCAGTGAATATTTTATGAGATGATATAATCTGCCAACATTGTTACCCTCCCGTCCTGTAGACCTCTCAGCCTCCTCACCAAGCGCAGGGCCAACACACATTACAGTCTCCGTCAAACTGCTGCCTGTATCAGCCTGGCTTTTCAAACAAGATCAGCTCTGTGACGCCGAGTCCTGGGACGTTAAAGAGCGTCTCTGAGGGGCCTCTGTGTGTAGGACAATGGGAAACCTTTAAAGCCGCTCTTTTGCCTTAAGGAAAGTCACAGTGGCCTAAAACGCTCGGAGCAGCTTCTCCCGTTGTGCGCTACAGTTGAGTTCACCTGTTTGCCTGTAGGCCTCCGATCAAAAACAAAGGGCCTGAAAAGCTTTGCGAGTTGCTGCACACCTACACTCAGAAATGAACGGTTTTCAAATTGTTCTTGGCTTGAGAGCGAGGTTCTAGTGAAAATAAATCTTCATGTTACAGTAGAAGCTTTAGATTCTGCGGAGGTGCTTTAAAGGTGCCAAAAAGTGCTCTTTGAAGGTGTTGCCACTTCCCTAAAGTGGTGTTTCCCAACCCAGCTCCTGGGCCACCCACCACCCTGCTTTAACCCACACACACAAACACACACACAGACACACCCATACGAAAAATGTATATAATACAAAATATATTATAGACAATATATTTTCACAAAAAAAAAATTCATGGACTAATATATTGACCTCAATATATGACACAAACACCAATATATTTTAAATATATTTTAAATATACAAAAAATTGCCGCTTTGGTATATTGTAGAATATTTCTAAAAATACATTTATATATTGAAAATACATTTTTCATTATATTTATTTTCAATATATGCAAACATATATGTAAATTAATATATCACTTATATATGACACAACCTTTTGAACACCAGCCCAAAATTTTAGGCCACCACTGTGCTGTATGTATTTGTTTGTTCTAATTATCACATAAATTACATACATTAATCAATTTAAAACAACCTAATTGATTTCAACATATTTGGGAATATAAAGGCAATGGTCAATATATGGCCTATCGTATATTTTTCTATATATGTGTAAATATATATTTTATAATATGCTGATGAATCAATGTATTTACAGTCATATATTTCACATATATGTGAGGAATATATGGTATGTGAATATATTGCTTAAAATATATTTTTAAATATATTTTTTACTTCGACAACGTAAATTCCAATATACTGCAATATATTTCATTTCCGTATGGTCACCTACGCACACACACAAACACACACACTACATCTCAGTAAGGGATTCTAAGTGGATTAGGGGCACTCTAGTAGAGCTGGGAGACACAACCGTACAGTGGATTTTTCTTTAAAGGGCCATTTTTCTTGGTTTTTTTCTTCCCTCCAGTTCCATGCAATGTTTTTATGTAACTAAAAAGACAAGACTGTTTTTTTAGTGAGCCCTTAAGACTGATATATGTAAATTACTTTGGCTCTGATTGGCTGCCCTGTGTTGTTCCTTACAGAAAAGTCGCCAGTCTGAAACAGTCCTTATAATTTCCATGTGAGTGGGCGGGGCTAAACGGCTGCAGGCTGAATAGACAGATATATGGAAATGAGCAGGGGTTTTTTTACAGCCTGAAAACTGAATTCAAAATGTTCAAGGGATGTCTGGGCTGTATGGCCTTGTGAGTGAGTGCCCTATTTGAAAACAATAAAAACTTGTTCTAAATTGCATGCATCTAAAAGTGATTCAGTTTTTGAGGACATGGCTTAAAGAACATTACTATGAATGAGATGTGCCAATGTGAAGAACATTTTTGGCTTGGCTTAGCTTCGCTTGGTGCAGTTTTCTCAATAAATTCAATGTAAAAGTGTTTCAACCATAGACCTGTTTACAACAGAGAGCATTTAGAACATTTTTACTCAGGTCATTGACTACTGATCCTTGTACTGAATGTCTAAATGTCATTTCTGGGGAGAGGCAGCCAAGCACCTCAACTTTGTGAACCACAGTTATTTCTCTATGGTCTGAAATAGTGGGTTGAATCTTTAAGAAGGCATGTTCCTCTTCTTCCATCCACAGCGTCGGCCACAATGAGATTATTGGTGTGTGTCGGGTGGGGAGCATGGCCGAGAGCCTGGGCCGAGATCACTGGAACGAGATGTTGACGTACCCACGCAAGCCCATCGCCCACTGGCACCCACTCGTAGAGGTAATGCTGAAAAACAGCAGCGCCGTCTCCTGTGAGTGAAATGAGCTTGTACCTCATCTCCAAACCAGAGGCACCATTAATCGCCCCTGAGCTCACATGAACTGATTTCCTATTAGACTCTAGTTACGTTTGTTTGATTCTAATCAGAAACATCGTTAGACCGTACAGGACATCAGACTGTACAAGAAGGAAATCATCCTTTTCTCTGGCCCACCCTAGTCAGTATATAAACATAACCAATAAAGTTACCATGACAGCCAGTGTAGATTTGTTTATGGACGCGGATACGCACTTTCACCACACAAATCAGATTTGTCCAGATACAGCGTGGAAATTCAGTCACGGAAAATCAAATTTAGAAAACAATTCCAGCATGTCTTCCTGAAGTTTTCAACCACATCTGTGTTCTAGCGCAGGATGCATTAGACTGAAGGAACTAAAGAAGATATTAAGCAATTAAGCAATTTCCTCCTGGATCAAACGTTTTCTGCTTCTGGTTCTGATTCTGATGATAGATTTGTATATACAGGGCTCTTCTTTACGTTTTTGACCAGAGCCGTATTCAACTGTAACGCTATTGAGGAGCTGAAATTAGGAGCGAGATTTTTATGAGCATTTTTTTTTTGTTTCACCCCAATAGAAAAGTGTTAGTTATGAAGTTTTTTTGTGTTATTTTTCTTGGTGAAACACCTGTAGTCTTATAGAAACCACAACTGAAGCGAACATGGGCTCGCTATTTTAATATTGATATTATTTAGGTGTTTACATTTTAAGCCATTTATAAAGCCCATGTAGTCTATTGGAAAGTGATCTTAAAATGGTTTTAATTCATCATAAACTAGTATCAAAAGACAACAGTATCACAGGTGGGTGGCTTCTCTAAACCCTGACCCGCACACCACAGTTACTTTTGTAATATGTCTTTAATGTCTTTGGAAGGAACTGCGGTGAGGATAAAAGAATGCAGCGTAAGGTACATTTAAAGTGATGAGCGCTGTCGGCCATATGGAAGGTGAAGGAATCAGCCGAGACCAGTCTGTGTTTACCTCTTTTGGTTCCACGCAGGCCCTCAAGGACTCTTTTCAGGAACAAGCACATCAGATTTTCATCTTCTCTCTCCCAGGCTTTTTGCGCATTACTTGCTTTTGGAAAATCTTCGCTGCAACCTTGCAAGACCGCAGACTCTGTTCTTCAATCCCTGGACGTTCCAGCCAAGGTTAAACACTCTGAACCTATGCAATCTTCAGTGAGCAAAAGGCATTTTATTGCCACATTTGTGTACGGGGGAAGACGGAAAAGCACACACTCCCTGTTAAGGCTCTATTCACATAAAGGCTTATAAAAAAGCTCGCCTCAGACCAGAAGGCCAAGAGGAAGCAGTCTGAAGCCAAGAAAAGGAAGCAAATTCAATCAGAGATGTTATTTGCTCCCCTAAGAAGAGAGAGAGGAAGGGCTATAACAGGCGTGTCCCGCAAGACTGAGGCCTGATTTAACAGCGAGGTGGAAATGACACCCGCCGGGGATGTCCAGCATTGAGGGGGTCATTTTGAAAAATTAAGTTAAAGCACTGAGCTGATAGTAATATCCCCGATCCTCTCCACCGCCCCTGTTTGTGTAGAGGAGTTAGACTGAACATCCCAAGCTTTGGTGCTTAGAGTATTCCACGGAGTCATCACAGCTAGAGGACAGTGAAACTGACTACCCATTAAGGGGGAGAATATATTAATAGTATATTAGCTACCTCTTCGCTCACTGACTGAAGGCAATGCTTGGGTTATTAATGAAATATAGCAACAGAAAAAATATAGTGAATAGGCAGGAGGAGAGTCCCTAAAGCAGGTTGTATCTACCTTATCCATATAGAAATACTACATGAGATCAAATCAATTCCTATTCAAGTTGTGTAAGACTATCTGAAATCTGTTTACTTTATGTAAATGTTAAGAAATCAACTACTTTTTTAGGTACACCTCATGGAACTGGTACGTAGCTCGCTCACTCACTGATTCATGTTTAACAGGCTGAAAACTCTCCACAAGGAGGCGCTATCGGCAGTCAAATTGCTGTTGATGTTTCATAAGAGCAGTGATTTCCAACAGTGACACTGGACTGAAAGTTATCAGTTCCATTACAAAATGAATAGGGTTTGTTTTTTGCATCTATATGAAATACTGATATAAGACTTACAGGGTTAACTCTTATTGTGAGAACACACATCTGGGAATAACCATGAGAGAATTTGGGTAGGTGCTTTGCAAAGAGGAGCTCAGGGTAGAAAAGATATGACTGTCAACATGATCACCCAGCATAAGGCCTGTTGTTCGTGCAACGATTGTAATCTAGAGCAGCTAATTAATTCCCACACAAGACCAAATGCCTTAATTTTACCCCTTAAAATACCTCTTAATGTCCCATACAGGAAGTTAAGGAGAATTAAGGGGACAAGTGCACAGTTTAAAGCTGATTAAGGGGTAACACTACTCAATCTTCCCTGTACTTTTTAAAATTTTCCCTTTAAATAATTGAAACTCCTAAATTAATGCCTTCAATTTAAGATTAAGGTGTTTCACACTCATGACTTAAATCTAATTAAGTATAATGTGTTTCGCCGTGGCTTCAGTTGTCCATGCAAATGTTCTGTGGGTGTGGAGAACACACTGAATAAACATTAAACTCTACAGTTAAATTGAAGTGCACTATATCCAGAAAAGACAGGTGGGGCAGGACAGAGAAAAGGTGTTGTGTAAAGAATTGGCCGCTTTGCAGACATAGTTTCACCAAGCGGTAAGATGTTGTTGCGCTTGATTTTTTTACTTATTCTTAACCGTAACCTTAACTTTTCGAGGAGCTGGACAGGGCACCACAGAGGCTCCATTTGCACCCAAATGTGAGGACACACACTGTTTATTCAAATGGCTGTAACTGTCCTGGTCTAACCTGGTCCCACTGGTATAAGCTGGTGGCAGTGATCCACCCTAACCTGACCATCTCTCTCCCGCCTCTCTGTTCCAGTGGAGTGGTCAGGGAAACGCTAGTGGAAGTCAAGGCTCCTGCAACTCCCTCAAGACGCCTCCATCACCTTGACGGACACATCTGAGCTCCTGCACAGCGGAGGGGTCACAGTCCGAATCACAGCGTCGGGGGAAAACAGGGGGAAAAGTGAGACATCTCAGCAAAAGGTCACTCAAAATGTGTGCACACACTCGATCAGACGGTACACACCCGGGACTTTTTTCCATGAGAAAACAGAGAGCGTCTGTTCTACTGCATGTCAAAGTGACTGTGTGTGAGTAGCCTTGTTTAAGAGAAAACGTACAAACGAAACGAAGCAGGGGGCCTGAAATCGGCCTCCAGCTTTGTTTAAACTCTATTTGAGAGGTAAGTATTTTTGACATGGTCATGTTTTATGTATCTGTATAACACATTGTAATAATTCATTGATGTTTTGAGTGCAGTGCATGGGCTCTATTTTGTGTAATTTTGTTCTTACGGTGTAAAATGGCATCTGTATGTCATTCTGTATGAAAATACATCAGCAGTACAATAGAAAAGTTGTTTGTTCGTGATTACAGCGTATCAAAGTGAAGTTCGGGGAACAGTTCTGCTCCACACTTCAGAGGGACATTTCAAAGAGACACCTCATGTATAAAAGAAAATATATAAAAGTTGCATAAGAAACAAGGCAGCAAAAAAACGTCCCGTCATTATGTGGCCATTATATGTGGCCAATAATGTGCCATTATATGCCTTATAACCAACACCAAAAAATGCATTATCTTGGAGACTGAAATACAATAATTCTAAAGAAGTAGCTCCCCAGTGTGAGCTGGTCATACCGGCCATAACCTATCCACTGTTATGTAAGTATTGTATGAAAATCAGTGGCCTTGAAGGGCAGTTCAACCAGTTTTTCTAAATTTCTGCAAAATGAAATGGTTAGGAGATGTAAACGAAGTCATTTAGTTTGGGCTGGTGTGAAACTTAAGGTGCTTTCCAGTCCACGTAGGTGATGACAACAGGACGACAGGACACAGGTATATCATGGAAAGTTCTTAGTGTGCTCACAGAATTAAAATGGCAATCTAAAACCAAAGTAGAGGAGAGTAGTGTGTGTTGTGCCAGTTTTTACTTAAAGTGATTTTAAAAGGAGGCTCTCTTTTTTGCAGGATGAGTAAAATGGCTGACTGTTCAAAAATGTGTGTTCACATGAGAAATTTCTTCTATGATTCCCTAGAAACGGGGGGTGGCACAACTTCCCCTTGGCACATATACCCCCCTCTTTCCCCTATATGCAAAAACATTAACCTTGTTCCAGACATTCAAATCAGAATTGCTGTGGTGGTGAATGGAACCAGACATCCAAAACAACTGAATGCCTCTAAAAGTCCTGTAACAAAAGGTTTACAGCACACCGCAATGGGGCATTGTGTTGTGATAGTTTAGAAAAGATGTTGGCTTAAATTGGCCTAAATGAGTTTTTAATATCCAATAATTGAAATTAAGCTGCAATGTTGTTTAATCTCTAAAGAACAGGATATCTTTTATTTACCATCAATTCCCCATTGCATATAAACATCACAACTAAAAAGTCATTTGGATGCAATAAATCATCACCCATCAACAGCCTTGATTGACACTGTTTACATCTCATGACTGATTGACTCTGAATGAGTGAGGATTATGCAAGAAACGTAATAAAATGGCTTTTGTGGTTGACAAAAACTTTGGTAACTATACAATATCCAATCTATGCTACAGTTTTAAAAAAAAAACAAAAAAACAAAACCTGGGCAGTCGGTAAGGTTTGGTTAAGGCTTGGGGTGGAAGTCATTAGCACCACAGAACGAAATTTTAAGTAAAGTAACTGGATTTTTTCACTGAACTGGAGACGCCTGGTACTGAGATTAGATCTGCTCTTACTGCTCCTGTTCTGAGATCAGTTTTTCCACATCAGCACACCCTTTGACCTCCATAGTGCTGAGAGCAGCTCCCTTCAGTGTCCTCACTGCCACCAGACCCTGACCAAGCACACCTGATGCCCTTGTCTTCTTCAAATCAATACAGGGCCAAGTGATGGCACCAAGGGCCTTTAGAAAAAGAGCAAATGCACTCTATAACAGACAATGATTAATGGGTCTCTAATCAAAATCCTGCTGCACAAAGGTTTCCTGACACATGGGGCGACATGGATTCAGATCCACGAGAGGAGTCGATGCTTTTAAAATAGCATCAATCATGAGTATCAATCACACACTGAGTCAGCAGGAGTCGGCTGATGAACGCGGAGATCCTCCTGCTAACAGGCAGGTGGAGCTTGCAATTACTGACAGCATGTAGTGTTGCCTGATTAGCTTCACCATACAAATTGCTGCTGTCTAAACTTGTCAGAGCTCCTGCAGTGCAACGCTATATAGAAAATGTAGATTACACTGTAGATTGGACAGTTCAAAAGGGTTTTACTGTACAGCAAATGTGTAAAAATCAATGGAGTTACCTGTTTTAAATGTCCATGGTGGTCTTCACCACCACACAAATGCATGGGGCCCTGGAGGTTTGTGGAGACCCCTGCTGGCCACAAGAATAAACAGAATAAATCCAGTGTTATTCATTATGTTTGAAACACAAAGAGAAACCACAACACTCTAGCTACCTAAACAGCACTCCTGTAAAGCCATTGTGAAAAAAAAGAACATTCTGAGAAGGAGGTGCTGGACATATCTGTTCCTTCTTGCAACACAGCACTTTGGCCAGCAATGCTGACTGAAGAACATGAAGGACGACATCAAGACTTTTACTGAGGAGAAAAAGCTCAAAAAGGTAAATATTGTGTTTTTTAATTGAAAGTGACCATAGGTGAAC
Organism: Brachypetersius gabonensis; assembly: GCA_037577145.1. Classification (NCBI taxonomy): domain Eukaryota; kingdom Metazoa; phylum Chordata; class Actinopteri; order Characiformes; family Alestidae; genus Brachypetersius; species Brachypetersius gabonensis. The sequence continues at coordinate 11,028,841 of JBBJLR010000034.1, forward strand.
ACACCACCGTGTGAACAGCACAAAATGATTCCTCTGTATTTATTCCATTTACCAAGTGAAGCAGCAAGCAGCCATGAGTACAGCACCCAGGGAGCAGTGAGTGGGGACAATACCTTGCTCAAGGGTACCTCAGAGCCTTGGAAATCAAACCCAGGACTGATCGCAATGCGAATGCCCTAACCACTAGACCACCAGCTGCCCAAGTAGTTATTTGGGGCTCCAGACAGACAGTAACTTTGGGAAAGTGAAAATTTGGTCATACGTGAACACAGCACAAAATACTTCCTCTGCATTTAATCCATTCACCAAGCGAAGCAGTGGGCAGCTAGGAACACAGTGCCCGGGGAGCAATGTGTGGGGACAGTACCTCAGAGTGGTCTTGGGAATCAAACCCGCAACTTCCTGATCACAGGTCAAATGCCCTAACCACTAGGCCACCAGCTGCCCACTAAGGGTTTGCTCGGGCTTACAGATACACCAGTTCCAACCCTGTAAATATCCAATTGGTTTAGCTGTTTTGAGTCATCTGAATTGAGTGTGTATTAAAACACAATGAGATGGTGAAAAACAACAATGCAAGGTAAAGTTGAACAAAACTGGAGTTTCATTTGAGCTCACTGGTCCATCCAGAGTGGGATACAAAATTATGTCATTGACAGAAATGTCATTAGATCTGAAAGAGCAGTGATGCTACATTAGGCTGTGTGTTCCATAACCAGAGCAGGATGTGTTGCTGTGACAGTCGTTTAATAGGTTTTGGTTGTCTAATGTGTCTCGAAGTGCATTTACATTAATGTAACGTGGTTCCAGTGCGTTTCAGACCATCTCCTGAAGTGGTTTAAGCGATCAGATGAACTTCTGTTTTAAATGCTTCTTGATTGCATCTTCGCACCTTATGTGGCTTGGCCTAATCCACATGTAATCCTGATACTCAAGATGCTTGAAGTGTCCAGGTGTAAACTGTGAATTAGTTATAAATATCAGGTCAAGAGCTGGAAAATATCAGAAGAACATCACTTCTGAAGCTGAAAAAGTTTTTGACTCAATGGTAAAACTATTAATAGGATCTAAAGTAAGCTAAAGTCTATCTAGGTTAAGTAACTAGACTGAGCATGTTTTAGTACAAACAACGCAGTCAACCTTTCATTTATTTTGTTGCGTCCCTCAGAGCTACAGCTCTACACAAAAACCAGCACACACAGGACTTCTCCTCAATTAAAAACACATTACAGTCAACATGAATTCAGGCGATTTGGAAAGCAGAGGGATGTTTAAAGAGATTAATCTCTTCCTCTCTTTTATATGAAATGGAATGTTATATAAATATTAATATTCTGTCCTACATCCTAATGGCAACTTACCACTCGTGATCAGATGGGAATGAGTATTGCAGTTGAGTGAAGCTGCAGATATGAGCACACAGATCTAAAATGAGAAGACTCGACTCGTTGGACAGTCCAGTAAAACAGCAGATGTGGCTGATTTAGGTTGGAGGTGTGATCCTGAGTACAGCAGCAACAAAGAGCCTTAAAGCTCCAGGTTTAGCTGGTAGCTCACTACCAGGTATGTTTATTTATTTATTTTCTCACTCACTTTGTCTTTTGGTCACACGTTTGTTTTTATCATCTCCTTTAGAAGATCTACAGATACTTATCAACAGCAACAGGTTCAGGATTAGGATTAGATATTAGTTCTGAGTAAAGGTAAAGGTTAGGGTTAGGTTTAGGGTAACAATTCAGATTAGGGTTAGGTTTAATTAAATATTTTACATTGATCTTGAGGTTCAGTTAATTCAATGGATGTTTAGTTCATTTTAGTTGAGTTTAGTCAAAGACAAGCTGAACATCTACAAAGCATCAACAGTGGACCAGCCAAATAAAGTGCCAAATTATTTAAAATACAAGCTAACGTACGGTAATTGCTAATGAAGCCCTGTTGGCACTGTTTTGCTTAATTCAGAAGCCTATATCAGCTTCAGAAATCCATCTTAGTACCAACAGGTCCATTTCACAAAAAGACAATTAAACATTTGGATATATTTCTGTTTTAATGTTTTTAAAAGCACAAGATGGCTTGAAGGTAAACAAGAATTGAACTTAACTTGATTAACAATCTACACATATTTAAAAGTACAAACAAAATGCTAAAGCATAATGCTCCTAAGTTTCCCATTGCTATGGGTCAAACATAATTACTGACCAAGATTTATTTAATAATTAATTAATTTTAATAAGGTATGAATTGTAAGACCAATGTTCTGATGATAAACTGCTGGGTATTTAAAGCACTAATAGCTTACATCATTCATTAGCCAGCTTTAGCCAGATGTCTTGTTAGTTTTGTTACATGGCTGCGAGTCTGTACAGATGAGATGAATCTATTTCGTTTGCAAAATATTAACTCTTTCAGACTTGAAGCTCTGACATGTTTCTCAAACATTTTTCTTAAAGGCTGTACCTGTAAGAAGCACTATGGCACACAACTCCTGCTCATGTTAAGTACCACTGGGGCTAAGCTAAGCTAAGCTAGCGCTCCTTCCCACGTGAGCCGTGGGCAGCCAGGCAGGGCTCGCAGAGCTGCGTCTCCATTAAGCACTTCCTAATAACTGCTCAGGATATGAATTATTTAGCAGAGGCATCTCTGTGAAGTGCAAAACAGAGCCAAATATGTGCTCTCCTAGTTTGCTCACTGGGGCTAGCATGTCGCTGGTGGAGCCAGTGGCCCTGTGGCCTATTTAGCACAGAGCCTGAGGGAGTAGAGGCCGGATCTCACACACACTTGCTTCTCTTCTCTCTACCCTTTCATTTCTTAAAACATGTTTTATCTCTTAAAACATATGTCATTACAGTAAATATGGAGACTTTTGCCTTGACCTCCTTGATTTTACTCCCAATTTACCAGTAAAATGAATCAGCATGTGGAATCGGAGCTTTCTGTGTTGTACTGTGTTTTCAATCAGTATATAAAATAAGCTGTATGTCTTTATTGTTGGAGACGGGCAAGTTCAGGAGGCAGTTTACATCACTATGAAAACACGTCATTTTTAAAAATGTATTTATTTATTCATTTACAGTAAGTACAGTGCATCCCAAGAGCACCCACATATAGTGAAAAACCATATTGTTGTGTTTTGGTTATAAAAAAAACCCAACAAAACAATTATGCTTTCAAACCACTTTAATTTCATTTTAAACTCATTACTCTTCAATAAAATGTAAACCCATATCCGTACTGTACAGTTTACAGTGAACACCTGCATTGCTAGAATGTAAATACAGATGTTCCCCCCTATATAGACTGTGCTGTAATTCATGCACAAACGTTTTCTTTGGTATGCTGCGTCGTTTTCTTTGGTATAAGCAGGTAAATACAGTAATAAATTTATTTAATTTACAGTAATAAAAATTTTAAGAAGGGCTTTAAGAAGAACAAAATTAAAAACATGAGAACACCCAAGACGCTCCACGGCCAATCAGCAGCATTGTTGAATTGGCTACTTTCAAACATCCCACCTCTGAGTTCTGTGACGTTTGGGCCTCGTCCGCCATGCACCCTTTTTGAAATTAAGACAAAACAATAGAATTAAATGAAATAGAATAAAATACTGTTACAGCTCAGTATAAAATAAAATGTTCAAATGTACAGTCTAAAAAAATGTACAGTATATAAATATATAAAATCAGTTTAAAAATATACAATATAAAATCTAGGAGTATAAATATGCACATTTGAAAGTAAGACTAGACGTAGGCTTGGGCGGATTGTGGGCATGTACACAGTGAGTTTTGTTTATAAGTATATACAGAGTGGATGTATAAATAGAAATGAGAACATTGTAGATACACACACACAGGTACACAATGGAGTAACAGACCTTCACAGTAGCTTAGTATTACAGATGCACCAGAAAAATAGCACATTCTGTATTGCACATTCTGCTCAGCAGCAATAGTTTCACCCAAACATAGCACATATTGTATCAGAAAAAATGCACTTGGTAATATTGCACATGAAAGAATGTAGTCTCTTTCTGTCCCCAGCAGAGATGCTGCTGCCCCCGCAGACCACACCATAAAAGATGGCTGATGCCACCACAGAGTCATAAGAGGTCTTTAGGAGTGGGCCCTTCACTCCGAAGGACCTGAACCTCCGCAGCAGGAACAGCCTGCTCTGCCCTTTCCTGTATTTGAATTATGAGTCCAGTCCAGTTTATTGTTCAGATGAACACTAAGGTACCTGTAGCTCATCACAGTCTCAGTGTCCATGTCTTGGATGTTCACTGGTGGCAGTGGAGGATATTTGTGCCTGCAGAAGTCTACCACCAGCTTCTTGGTTCTTCCAGTGTTGATCTGGAGGTAGTTCTGTTGGCACTAGTCCACAAAGTCCAGGGTCAGTTTCCTGTCGTTCCCATAAGTGATGAGACCGACTGTTGCAGAGTCATCAGAGAACTTCTGCAGGAAGCACTGGGTGGAGTTGTGAGCAAAGTCTACAGTGTAGATGGTAAAGAGGTATGGTGCCAGAACCGTTCCCTGTGTGGGCCCTAGTACTGCTGACGACCCTGTCCAACACACAGCCCTGAGTTCTCACATACTGTGGATGTGCATGCCTTGTGACCGTGGGATGAAACTGGACCACCTGTTGGAAATCAAGGCAAACACAAGGAGAACATGCAAACTCAGAAATCGATCCCAGAACCTTCTCGCGGTGAGGTGACAGCAGATCAATAAACAGAATTAATACAATATTCTTAGCTTCTCATAAGCCTCCTGAGTCCCTCTGTAGAGCGCCCACCCTCCTCTTAAAGAGAAAGTGACCATTCTGTCATACGTGAACACACCACAGCACGAAATTCAACCTCTGCATTTGACCCATTCACCAAGTCAAGCAGGGGGCAGCCAGGCACGGCACCCAGGGAGCAGTGTGTGGGGATGGTACCTTGCTCAGGGTACCTAGCGGCCTATTTGGTGAATTATAAGTCAAAGAACATCCTCTGGATAGTTTAGCTGTGTGTTTTCTTTTTGGTTATAAAGAGGAACATCTTGCATTTGGTACACCTCATGTATGTCTTGCCATTGCAGTCCTGGCTCCCAGCATGCAAACCCCTCACAGGACACATCACTGGAAAGCCCAGGATGTCCTCTACAGAACACTATAGGGCTTGATGGGGTCTGTCCAAATACTTAAGGAAGATACAGGTGAACAAACTGTCCACAATAAAGGACATAAATTAATGGGCTGGGTCTCAAGAGGATATTGGTTTAAACTACGGAAACTGACGTTTTGTCTTGAAATAAAAGGGTTAATGAAACCCCCCACGGCAAAATGAGTTAACTGTTCTCATTTACTGCCTCTTTGTAATGGCTTATGAATTAGGCTGCACCTTCAATCGGTGGAATCAAGCACACAAGCGAATGCTGGTGGGGCTCCCTCGAGGGCAATATGTGAAGATTCAGATATTTGAGTCTTTATGACCGCATGGCCGGAGGGAATGTGGCCTTTAGCTCAGTAGTAAAGCAGGAGGCCGGGGTTTGATTCCTGCCATATCTGATTTTGCAGACGGCTGACTGAAGGAAGCAAGATAATCCTGGATCGGAGCACTGTGCACGTCTGGCAGCTGAGGGTCCGCATGATTTGCTGAAATTTGTGTGAAGCCGATCACTTGCCTGAAGCATTGCTCACTGGGTTGAATAACGTTTTAATCCAGTCCCATCCACACTGAACCGCACTACAATACAGAACGACGCTGTGTGGGAGAGCAACGTTCATATTTTCTGATCACTCTCCTCCCACACACCTGTTCAAAGCAAGTTATATTTGTCTTCTTCTTCTACTGATAATAATTATAGCGATGTTGTATAATGTCCATGTTTTTGAAACTAATGCCGGTTTTCGTGGAGCTATATCAGAGGTCAGAGGTGCTGGAGGCTTAAAGGGCAGTTTTCCTGCTCTCCGAGGTCCACTAGTGTGGTTTAATGTCTTCATTTATTTTTACATGCCCACTTTTATTTTTAACTTAGAATTAAACGGGCTGTTTTCATTACTGTGTTTTAACTGCTGATATATGTACATGAGCTCTGTTCTGATTGATTACCCTATATTCAGCCATTGTAGGCTGTATATCTGGATATGTGTTTTTGTTTTCCAGTATATGAGCACTTCAAGATATATTTGATTAGATCATTCCTGGAGCAGGTAATAAAAATCCATTATTTTGACTGTTCACATTATTTTGACATTATTTTGTCGCTCCTGCTTTCAGTCTCACCCAAAGCACAGCTGATGATTCGGACATCCCTGTGGTTCGGGCTGACCTAAATGTCCATGTGCGGCCAAATCTAACAGGGCAGCGACTCTCAAAGTCCTTCCACCCAGCAGAGCTCCAGCTCTCATCAAGCACATTTGTTGCAGCTAATCAGGGTCTTCAGGAGCATCAGGATGTGTTAGATTGAAGTTGGAAGTAAACTCTGCAGGGGTCTGGATCTCCAGAAGCAGGTCCAGTGCCCTTGGGTTAGACTGTCAGACGCTTCAGCGTCAATCAGCTGGACAAACTGTTTCCCACAGCGACGGCCGGTATGTGATGTGACTCTTTTTTAGCATGCCAAGTCACAATTTATAATTTATATGCAGTTTAGTTGGGAGGAGATCAGAACTCTTACATCTTGTTGCCATGTTGAAAGAAATCCCTCATATTGGTGATAGCATTTGAAACCAAAATTTAAGAAACATAATGAGAGGGGTCAATTCTCTACAGCTTGAACTGAGGGTATAGCTCTGTATGGTAATGACAAAAGAGAATGATCACCTTAAAGAGAAATAAACTAAAACATACTAAACTTATCATATTAAAATAACTAAAAAGACATTGTCACCCTAAAATAACCATTTATTTCTACATAAACAATGAACTCAGCTATAATGAGGAGAGCCAATCTTAGCAGGATCATCAGGTCACATTTAAAATCCCATAAAAGCCCTTAAGGCCTCGTTCACACAGACGTCTGAACCAGGCATTTTTCTGGCGTTCATGACGCCAGGTGAGCGCCTATTGAACACCGCCCGTTTTTCTGCTCATTGAAGCAAATCAAAGTGTACACATGGGCGTTCATGCAACGTTTTCTTGGCGTCAAAATAATACACGAAACTACAGATTGGGCGTCAGGCTGGCGTTAAACCGCGTCAGATGCCAGTCGAACACCTTGCTGACGCCAATCAAGAGTGCGCTCATTTCGAACGTCCGTGTGGACGAGGCCTAACAGTCTGTAGTTTGTCACTCAGTTGCTCAGTCGGCCACTCCTGGAATCTAAATTACACGAACAAAGACGAGTTTAAAAAGGACGATCTTAAAAAAAAAGATGTCACTGAGTGCAGTTACGCACTTTACAAATAGAAACAAGACTATGAATTGAAATTAAAAACTAAGAAGTCCAGCTATTATTTAATTAAAATGATGTACTAGCTGTTGAAGCTGCTGTTGGTAAAGGCGGGCATTAGGAATAAGGCGAAGCTACACGGCACTGCTTGTTAGCGAGTAGCAACCAGCAGAGATGTTCAGAGATGTTACAGAGTCCAAGTCAAGTCTCAAGTCTTTGTGCTCGAGTCCAAGTACAGTCTCAAGTCTTTGAGTGGCAATGTTTACAAACGGCGACTCTAAATGTTGGATTTTTGAGCTGTAAATGTTGAGCTCTGAACGTTTAGAAGATATGCTAAAATATGAAAAATATATCTCTCACTCTAAATGTGAAACTCCACACTTACATGGGGCTTGGTGACCCTTTTCCAACGACCTCTCGAAAACCGTTATTAGCTGAAAACCGTTCACTTCAGACAAAAGTAATGGGACACCGGAGCGAGATGAACGGGTTTCGGATCGCTGGAAAGAGTACGAGATATAAATAAATAAATCCATGAAATGAACATTGTTTATGAGTCACAGCACAGAGTCAAGTCTCGAGTTATTGAGGGAAGTCTAAAGTCAAGTTACAAGTCTCTGTTTGTTTGACTTAATTGCGATTTGAGTCCGAGACTCGAGTTCCCATCTCTGGCAACCAGAGCCCGTTAGTAATATTTCTCAACGTTTGTACTCTATGATTATGTGTCAATAACTGTTCATTGCTTAACTTTACTTTTGGTTTGGTGAAAAGTTTTTAGCCCTCTATACACTTTAACTCCTTCCTACAACTTTGGGTGCTAAGCCCGCCTTGTCCTTCAAGCCTAGTGACGTAGATCTGGGACGCCTTCCAGATATACTGAAACACCTTCCGGATATACTGAAATGTTTTCACGCACACCAACATGTGAAAAGCCTCACTATGCTCTATGAATTCATTTTTGTTACCCATGCATTTCATACATGTGTGAGTCAGTTTCACCTCTATCTGTGTGAGCATTTCATACGTCTGTGTGAGTCCTTTTCACCTGTATGTGTATACGCGTTTCATATGTGTGTGTGTGTGTAAGACTATTTCACATGTATCTGAGTGAACGTTTTATGTGTGTGTGAGTCCTTTTCACCTGTATGTGTATACGTGTTTCATATATGTGTGTACGTGTAAGACCATTTCACCTATATCTGTATGAGTGTTTCATATATGTGTGTGTGAGTTTTCAGTAGAATGGATGCATGCAAGACAGTTTTATATGTGAGTGTGTGTGTGTTTCAAATGTGTTTGTGTAACAAAAGTCTAAAATATTTCCTAAACGACCCCTCATACATCACAGCTGACCAGATATTATTTGGATGGTTTTCTCACAGCAGTGCCACTAACATGAACGCAGCATGATGGGTCGAGAATAGTCCATGAACTAAAAACGTCCAGCCAACAGTGGCCCTATGCTCAGAAACTGACCACTGAAAAAGGACTAGATTATAAAAACAAATCGTGTGGACAAAATTTGTCTCTACCACATTGGCTTTGGCTTCTTTGCAAATGCCAATTTGAATACGATTTCCCTGGGTGTTCTGCTTAATTACTTTCATATTTCCCCTCTTACACCTCCGAATGAAAGACAGTCAGTGTTAGCAAGCGTATGCTAATAAGGGAATTATCCAATTAAGCCAGAAGAAATAATACTGTGGTTTTCTCTCTCGGTATTTAAGTGGTAAGTTTCACATTATTAGAATAGATCTACCCACATCATTAGAACATGCAAAGAAGGCTTGACTGCACGTAACATTTGAGTGGAAAATACAAAAGAGCAGCGTGGAGGGCAGCTCTGCTAGCCAAATGTTTGGCATTTGTCTTAGCTGGGTGTAGGATAGTAGCAGCCAAGTGGGCAAAACACTTGCCTGTGAACTTGATGACAACTAAATTGTATGTTCAAACCCCCCACCTTCTACAATTGTTCTTTGAGCGAGACCCTTAACCCCCAGTGTCTCCAGCTAATGATTATAAGTTCTGAATAAGAGCATCAGCCAAATGCCCTGGTTACGTATAGTCCCTGACCACCACTTCTCCATCACTGTGCGAAGTCCCCAACTTACAGTCCAATAACCCTCCACTATCACAGACCGAAGCCCAGTCAAACATAAAGCAAAGTCCTTCACTTGTTGCCTTGTCAAACTTCATTACTATGTAGCAAAATCTCCAACTCATGGCCCAATCAAATTCCCTCATAATGAAGAAATATCTTTATCTCTTGGCCCGGTCAAACTCCACTATCACAAGTTCCCAGTTCATGGTCAATTCAAACCCCACTGTCACAAAGCAAATTCCACCGTTTGTGGTCCAGGCAAACTCCACTTTTAGAAAGATAATAATGAGATAGATGCTTTATTATTATTATTGTGTCAGCACAATGAGACGTCGTTTGGAGCCCGAAGATGCACACAGTAAGATTTAGAAATGAAAAAAATTAAAATATAAATTAAAAAAAAAGTTAAATGACATAAGTTGTAGGTTAAGAATGGAATTAAATACAACTAAAGATACATTATGTGCATACTTATATACAGCAGAGCTAAGCGCAAGGGTGCTATAATATACAAGTGGAATATTGCACTAGACCATTAATATCAAAATATAAGTATGTATTGCACATATTGCAAGCAGGTACAGGTATATATGTGACCGGCGGAAGGTTTTACGTTTGCTGCCTGGATGTAAACAAATGTAAATTGCTCGACAACGCCACCTGGTGACTTTCACACCAAGATATGTTAGGTTTAAAGGTTCATCTAGCACATAGATGTAAACAGATAGGTTCTCCCGCAAAGGTAAGTTTGTAAAAAGAACAGAGGCGTAATATTTCAATTTAAAACCAATAGTTTTATTTTCGTCATCTGATTTAAAAGAAACAGGGTTAGACAAATTGCCCAACTCAGTTAAAAGACACACAGTTGCTCGGGACAATAACTCCTTTAACCAAGGAGGGAAAGTGATGGCTGTCCCCTAGGGATAGTACAGTTCTACGAAATCAACAAAAGAGTTTCCAGAGCACACACAGCTGTAAAGGAGGCAGCTACCTGTCCTAGAGGGAAAGTGAGACAAACACACCACCCATGATCAAAAATCCT
>JBBJLR010000034.1:11091538-11114895 GCA_037577145.1 Brachypetersius gabonensis
AGTGGGGTGGAAGGTGCTCCTCTGAGTAAAGTGGGGTGGAAGGTGCTCCTCTGAGTAAAGTGGGGTGGAATGAGCTCCTCTGAGTAGAGTTGTAATGAAGTGTGTTTGCGTGCTGAATGCGTCTGCACTGTGCACTGTCTCAGAGTCGGAGGTGCGTCCAAGCCGCTTGCTGCTGTGGTGTCAGAGGCAGACGCAGGGCTACCGAGGAGTGGACGTCACGGACCTTACCACTTCCTGGAGGAGCGGCCTGGCCCTGTGTGCCCTCATTCACCGGCAACGCCCTGAGCTCATGTGAGAGTCAAATACACACACACACACACACCTGTAACACACACACATATACATACACTTACATACCTACATACGTACACACACATACAGTCTTATGCAAAAGTTTGGCCACCCTTTGATAAATAACAGATTTTGGTTAACACAGTCTCTCTAGGAAATGGAAAAAAAGACACAATATTTTCAGCAAACATTGATGCATAGTTACGTTTTATGCCATACATTGAACAAAAATAAAAACATTATTATGGCACTGTGCAAAGGTTTGGGCACCCTAAGAGTTCCAAAGTCTCAGATTCTATTTATAAGTTTTCAGACCTTAATCAGCTTGTTAGATCTGATGCATGGCAACATCTGTCATTAGTAAAAGTCAGCTGGTGCCAGTTTCAAAGCTTTACAAATACTCTAGCTGTGTCCGAAATCGCGCACTATAAGTGCACTTTTAGTGCGCGATTTTAGTGCGTAGTGCGTTCACATTGAAAACCAAGATAAATTCAGTGCACTGAAAGTATCCGGATGGTGCACTGAAATCGGCCAGAAAACCCAGTGCAGAACGATGCACACTTTGCGCACTAAACGGACGCCATTTTGACCATGTAGCGGAGGGGGCGAGACTTTCAACGTGTTTTCGAATTGGATAATGGCGGCAAACAGTGAAATACAAACCCAAGCGGAGGCAGCTGGTTCGTATAAATGTAAGTAACGTTAATAAAATTATTTTACTGATGTACACTGCGGTAAAATCGGCAGATATTTTGGCAGCTGGATAATCGCGAGCAAATGTTAGTCCGTCACAAGTGCAAAACGTTAGTGTTCCTTTTAGGACAGCACTGACCCACAGCAGTGCGCACTACAGAAGGCATTGCGCACTACGCACTAAACCTCAGTGCACTGACGGTAGTGCACGGTTTCGGACACAGCTTCTGACTTCTCAAACCTTGTGCACACACTTGTGGACACTCAACAACCATGGGTTCCTCTAAGCAGCTGTGTAAGACTCTGACAATGAAAGTTATTGATGTCCACAATGCAGGAGAACGCTACAAGAAGAAAGCAAAGCGCTGTCAGCTTGCAGTTTCCACAGTGAGAAATGTAATTAAGACATGGCAGTTCAGGGGAACTGTGAAGGGCAAGATAAGATCTGGAAGACCAAGAAAACTCTGAGAGAACTACTGGTATGCTGGTCAGAAAGACAAATCAAAACCCCCATTTGACTGCAGAAAACCTGCAGAAATGTTTAGCAGACTCAACAGTGGTGGTGCACCGTTCCATAAGACCTTCATGGAAGAGTCAGCAGAAGAAAACCTTTCCTGCATCCCCATCAGATGTATGCATATTAGATTCCTTAAAGAATCTTTGAATTGATTGTTTAAATACATTAGAAACCAAAGTATTATTATCACAGAACTTGGTTCAGTGCAGTGGTTAGGAATAGTACAGCAGCTAAGCACTGATTTTACACTCGCACACATAAATGCAAAACATAAAACCACTTGTCCTCGCATAAGCCTTGCACACAAAAGCGTCATTGATTCTGTAATTTTGCCCGTCAGCACCTCGCTGTTCTCACACAGCTAGTCACACATATCGCCTCTAGACTACAGTCAAGTTGTTTGTTTGAAAATAATCACATTGTTATGAATTAAGCTCTTTCACGTCACCTGTTTGGTGGCGGTTAATTAACTGTGCAGTTATACATTTCAGAGAAATGAATAAAAATGCTCATAAGAAAGTCGTCGCACACACTCTGAAGGCGCTCTGGATAATGACTAAATGTGAACACACACCCTAAAACGTTCTGCAAGTCTGGCTATGTGACACCTCTCTAATCATAGTTTGCACTCACATCAGAGTGGACGGCCACAGTCGTGGCCAGGACACCCGTCATATTGCAGCTGTAAATCTTTTCGCCTTTCTGCCTTGCCTTCGCTCCTGTTCGTGTGAGTGTATATGTGTCTGTTGGGAAGGATGAGTTCAGTGCTGACGATCACAGGGACCTGTGACTTTATCAGTGTATTCTTACACTTTATCACAGTTTTCAGAGGAAGCGAGCCAGTGTTTTTGTTTATGGACAACCATGGATACAGCTCGCTCAGACTCGCACTGACTGGTTAGAGTGGGGCGGATTGCTATGTCTCACCAAGGCATACAGAGGGCTGTTTTAAAAAGTTTTATTTGTTCTTTATTTTCTAGTCTTAAGATTTTACAGCCGATTGCATTGCACTGAGACATAAATAAGATTTTAAGATCTTAAATATGTATCATTGTAAAACACCTGGCTGCACTGGGTCTGGTGTATTTCTTTTTATGTTTTTTCCACCAGAATACATTGTCTAACAGCATAATTCTGCAATAACTATGCATGCAAAATAGTTACTGAGATGCAGTGCATCAAACAGCTGCACCATCTTTGTGTAAACATTAATAAATTGTGAAGTTTAAATTCAATGACAGCTTGGTTGTTGATTGGTTGAAACAATGTTTACACTTGTAATATTTATTTGAATATATTTTTCCACATATTTTTATTACTTATTTTATTACTTTAATTTTCTCTTTAATATATTATTTTAGTGCACAGCCCTACAGAAATTTCAGAGGCACAATTCACTATGTGTTGTATTTGCTTAACTGTGTATGTTTCATTCACGTTCTCTGCCATTTGTTTTTCGTTCTCCTCTCAGTGACTTCAACTCTCTAAACGAGGAAGACGGTGCTAAGAACAACCAGCTGGCGTTTGAGGTGGCGGAACGGGCGTTTGGTATCCAGCCACTCATCACAGGGAAGGAGATGGTGGCTGAGCCAGAGCCGGACAAACTGGTCATGGTGCTCTACCTCTCCAAATTCTACGAGATGTTCCGCAACTCATTTTTGCCTCCACCAGGTACTCTGGTTCTGCACTTTACCACCACAGCTCTCCTCTCAGAGTCCTCTTTTAGTCATCAGTCAGTGAGGTGTGAACTGTTTGAGGGAGTCAGCATCAGTCAATGACAAATTAACAATCATAACTAATTGGCCATTAGCAGCTTTCATTAGTTATTAAAAGTTTAATTTTAGGCATGCCTTATCCCTCCTGTTGAGGAGTTTTTAATTAAGGTTTTTTGGTGACAGCCTGGATTCTCAGGTGATGCAAAATTTTTAGAAGGTTCTTTCACTTTAAGTCGTTTCTGGGCCCTACATACACATGCACGAAAAGCACAAAATAAAACTATTGTTTTCTGTCAGTACAGGGAATTAAAACAAACTGTTTAATATTTTGCTCTGCCTACATACAACACTAGACTGGGAGTGAAAGTCTGACCTCATTTCCATTCTGAGTTCATTCATGATGAAAGTATCTGATTTATGTGTTTTTCATCTGGAGGATCAGATAGAATATCAATTTCATGTAATGACAGTTGGCAGAATCATTATTATTTTTTTAATTCAGCTGTCAAATGTTCTAGGAGTGCTATTAGGCCTTATTCTTTTCTCGTGATTTATGAAGATCAAACTCCTGACTTTCCAGGCAACAAGCTTATGTTCTTGGTTTGCAGGTGCTCGGAGAGAAACAGACGAGAACAACGAGGACTATTCATCAAAGTCCACTAACTCTGTTTACAACTTAATGAACATATCAGTGCCCAGGAAGCGGGTTCCAAAGGTAGCCTTTCTTCTCATATGTGTCTAAAAAAGCCAAACTCTACCTCCTGCTCCTCCTCCGTTGTTCATCTGTCTTTTTTGTGTGCTTATGTATAAATGGACCTATTCTGTGTTATGGTTGTTTGTTTCTATCACTTGTGATAAAATGCATTTTCTCATCAAGTGTATTTTCAACAAGGACCTATTTATTGCTTTTTACAGGATGAGAAAAAGTTCGAAGACAATGACCCAAACAAGAAAAGAAGAAAAGGCTGCAACTACCTGGAAGAGGTTTGTTTAAGCAAAGGTTCCTTTAGATGTTTTAATGTATAGATGAGTCTTATCTTTATACAGGTAATAACCTCTGTGTCCATCCTTATTGCAGCTGTCCGATCCGAGGGCCTTGTCTGCAGGGGAGGGACTGGAGCAGAAAGAGAATAAAGTGCGATCTATGGCGACTCAGCTTCTGGCCAAGTTTGAGGAGAATGCCCCGAGCTGTGCTCTGCGTCGACAGGTATCTGTCCCTGAGTCAGTTATGCAGTCTGTACTTAGAGTAATTGTTCCTGAGTCAGTTCTTATGCACTGTGTGTTATTTGATAAACTGTATAGGAACTGATTAAGGAACAGTATGTATTGATGCACATACTGTAGATGTTTATGGTTCTGAGTCAGTACTTCACACAGTTTGAATCAGTGAGTTTTGAATAACTTGTACCTATCATAACTTGTATGTATCATGATATATAATAGATATATCAGTATTTTCAGATAAGAACAAAAAAGAAATGGTATGTTTTAGAAAAAAAAAAAGCACTAACAGTTTATGTCTATAGTGAAGTAATTTTTCACTGTAAAGATACATATTTCCAAAGTACCCATCCCCTGGTCTTATACGCTTACTGCACTTCCTCATGCACATCTCTGAAGAGCTGGTTATCACTAGGTATGGAAATTATTTAAATATTTAGCACCAAGATATCACACCAGTGTTGTAGAAGCTACAGTATTGAATAAGCCAGTTGAATATTTTGATGTGTTCAGTGAGCATTTTTTCCAATCACAGATGGTCTTCAGATGTCAGGATGAATTGAGAGAATTTCACCAATTTCTGTATAAATTGTGGAGTTGAAGTTGAAGTTTATTGTCATGTCTACAGAGTACAGTGTACAGAGTACAATGAAATTCTTACTTGAACACCCTCTTCACAGATAGAACATAAAGACATAAAAGACATAAAAGACATGAAAGACATAAAAAAGACAACACAGTGCAGCAAAAGTGACTAGTCACGGGTTTAGTTGTATAAATACAGTAAGTGACAATGCCGTGCAGAGAAGCTTACTGACTAAGCTAATGCTATCAGGTTTTGTTCTGTTTGTATGTTGCATCATCTGAGCTTATTTGTGGTACGCTGGTGTAATTGTTTTTAAAGAAACTTAGTATTACAGATGAACTAATATACCATATACGGCACATCTCAGCCATTGTGGTACCGGAAGGGTGGCCGGAGAGTGAAGAAGCTTGTGGAACTCGAGTCAACCTTCTGGCTCTATTCCTGGGCAGAAGTTCACACTTGTCTTGCTGTAACAAATCTTGATGAATGACTATATAAAGCATTACTGTATGCATTATTATACATTATACATTACTATTCACAATCAAGGGAGCAGTCTGTTAAAGTGTTGCATTTCACAGTTATTTTGTGATGTCTATTACACAATGTTCTAGAGAACTTGAACACAATACTGAATGGAACTTGCTGAGATATGAAATGGTCGGCAGGAGGTTGCTTTAACCTTATGTTTTCTTTTAGAACATTCTTGGTTCACATTAATCTCATACCCAGTCAAACAGTATCTTGTTCTCTGAGATTAGCTGTGGTCATAAGAGGTTGTCTGACCTCCCTGTCAGGGGATTATAGGATTTAGGTCATGCACAGTACTATAATACAGTATATGAACTGCTTATGACCTTTGTGAACAGTTTGCAGAGGAGCCTCGGTGGGGGATGGTGGGGCGTGGGGGATGGTGCGGGGGCTAATTACCCACTGAATGTCAAAGTGCCTAAAGCGTTAGAAGTGTAAGCTTCTGAACAAAATGTTTGTTACTTGTTGACTTTGTCTTCCATCACAAGTATTGCAGCCCTCACGGTTTAGTGTTTGAGAAAAAACTATACTTCAGAAATAGGCCTGTACATTTAACTAAAACACTACGGCTTCCCAGAATTTATTTAATTTAATAACTGAAATGTTTTTTCGTGACTTCTCATCTTGTCTTGTAAACTTTCTGTGTGCGTTCAGTCCTGTGGTTCTTTAAACCAGTCAGAGCCTGAGGCTGACTCCTCTGTGGAGCCCACTTCTCTGGACATGGCAGAAAATCCTCGCTTTGCTAAACCCAAACCCCCAGCCCCTCCTCCCCCACCCAAACCTAAATGGCAGGTAGGCTTAATCTATGATATAGTAAGGTTTAACACAGAACCTCAGTCTAGTACTATTCATACACTCAATACTTTTATTAAGTACACTTGCCTTGTACTTACACTTTTGGCCATTTTATCGGAAACATCTAGGTTCACTTTGGTGCTATAGAAATATGTATGCAATATTATATATGCAAGAGATTTTCCATCCCATGATAACAGTTGAAACATGCAAAGATTTTTTTATGTTTTTAGAAGATTCTTTGAGTCTATTGTCCTTCATTATGGTAGAGGACCATCATAGGACCTCTGTTGGTATCATTAAACCAACATGGTTGTCGCCAGATTAAACACATCAGATTAAACGCATACACACATCAGTTCTAACTATTAGGGTTGTTCTCCAGCGTTCTAGGAGAGGAAAGAAACAACCATATTTCTAGTAACTCACCTTTTCTAGTAAATCTGCAAATTTAAAGCAAGCATTGCTGTGTACTCTAGTGGTGTATATGTGTATGTACACTCTGTCACTCTGTGTACCCATTTCTAGCCGTCTCCTTATTTGAGACTCCTTGAGTCTCAATTGCAGCCTGGCTACAAGCATGGAAATGTGGAAAACCAGCATCCTCACCAGTCAGCGTACGACCACATAGACAGCAATGGTGTTATTCAAACACCGGAACTCCAGTTTAGTTACCGTACTGCAGAACCCTGGTCCTGTCCTGAACCCTACTTTAGCTGCCAAACCCCTGATACTCGACCCAGTTCTTCATACCATCCTGCCCCAGCTGTGGAGCAGGTTTCTTTCCATCTCTTCGAAGCCAGAGAACCCTCACTATCCTCCAGTTCTCCAGAACTCCCTCTCTCCTCCTGTCCTGCTTTGGGAGGGATGTTCCTACGTCTGCAGCAACTGGAACACCAGATCAGTGAGGTGAATTGCATGGTGATGCACACTTGGGTAAATTCCCCTTGCAGAAATGCAACTAATCTGATGTTCAGTGTTGATCTTGGGCCAATTTCAGCAGAAAACCCTGGATTGGTAGTTAAAGAGAAATATTGAACAAATTTTATTCAATTTGTGGTCAGTCGCCACATGTAGTCTTAATTTTTTACGTAAAATAGTAAAAACTGTATTTCATACCTGACTACATTGTTTATTGGTATATTTCATACCTGACTACAAACTGACTACATTGTATATTGAGAGATCTTATTTTGCACACATTTATACTGTAAGTGATCTTTTCTCACTACACATTAATTAATATTTCGAAGTGTGTGCCAATTACCAATCATTTTAGCTTATTATAATGCCAGTAACTGAATAAGAAATTGAGCTGGTAAATGGTATCGCCAGTTTTTCACCCTGTACTCTATGTTCACAAGCCAACAAAACGGGCTTTGTCGCTCTGAAGCTGGAGGATAAATCCCTAAACTAGTGTAGCTGTTTGTTTTTGTGTTAAAAGCATTCATTAAGTTCCAGATTTTCAAAGCACAGTAGCTCAGTGTGTAATAATATTGCATGTGTTTGACCCTGCAAGGAATAATCAGATTGCTCTTGGTAAACAATGCTTCTCCTTTTCCTTCTGACACCTCCTTTTTCTTCCCTTTGCCCTCCTGTTGGCCTATAGAAAAAAGCCGAGACTGAAAGAGCTCGAGAGTTCAGCAGAAAGAGTATAAGGGAGAGAGCGGAGCAGCTGAGCTTCCTCTTCTCTGGCAAACACCCTCAGGTGATAGTCAGGGCCAGGCTGAAATACTCATTACTCCTGATCAGACATTGTGACTGATAGACTGATGACTAACCTTTGCTTTGGTTTCTGTGCCATAATTAAAATTTTTCCGCCTCAGAGAATGTTTGCTGTTAAAGGCACTGGATTTTTCCTCAATCTTTTAAATATTTTTTTCAGATATAAAGGTACACTAGTTTTTATTGGTAAATTGCTTCCAAGCAAATAAAAATAATGAACCTTGCATGATCTTAATATGAGACTTGCGTCATATTTATAAAATATCTCAGTTATGAGAAAATCCCATTATTACAAGAAAGTATCTCTCAATTATAGCAATGTTTTTTAAATTATTCATCTGTTCTTTCTCATAATTACAAGTAGGGCTGGCCCAAACATCTCAAGATCAAATATATTTTAATTATTTGTCGCATACACATTCAGCATGCAGTGAATTAAAACCCTGAATCTTGAGTGATACCGTTAAGCAGAAAATGCAGTAACTAGAAAATAGAATAAATTGTGTTAAATAGAGTTTTAAAAATGGAGATGGGGAACTGTTCTGTCCAAAACCCTGCAGCAAGTCATCAAAGCAGCAGAGCGCTAAGTTCACAAGCTGTTCCCATTTTACAGGCTTTGAATACTTGTTGGTACGTTGGAATGAGAACTCTCCCTTAAAAACAACCCTTAAAATAACATTTGCATGTTATAATTAACCTTAATTTGAAGTGTTTGTTACTTTACTTCAAAATATGTCCAGCGAGCAGCAACAGTGTCTGGAGTCAGACTGAGACCACAGCCCTAAGTCGCTGGCTGGAGTGGCTGAAGTTAACTTCACTTTTGCACTAAACTTGTTAGTGCTGAGAGCCACAAACCCTACCTCCCACCTCCAACCCTGACAGAATTCACTGCACACAGATCACAGCCTCTGTGTGTTAACATTGCCTTCACTAGAACCTCAAAATACTTGAAGTACTACTATGCTTACGAATTTGAGGTGATGCAGTAAATTGGTCATGGCTCTCTGGTATACCAGTCTCTTATTGCACAATGTCGGTATTTTTATCTTCTGATCATTTAAAGTGCTGCCATAATTCTTAAGCATCTGTGTTTTCAGCTCATCTAGTCAATTATTAAAACCCTCAATAAAGTCGGAGCAGCCGAAACTGGAAGAAGATTGATAGTGAAACATTAAACTGAGAAATAAAGATGATCATAATTAACATGTACTTAACAAGTATTTGACATAATTACCAAGTATTTGAATTATTTGGGCCATGCATAATTATAAGACAAGATAAGAAAGAACTTATTTATCCCGAGGGAAATTCTTTTGTCATCAACATGCTCAATGCAACAAGAGGAATAAAGATATACAATACGAATTTTAAAGAACCGAACAGTAGAATAGTGCAAATATAATATCAAATATATTGTTACTTTGTTAGAGTTAACAATATCAGATGAAATAAAATAAATAACATAACTATTAGTGCAGGTGATTCTGAAAAAGTGACCGTGCACAATGAATAATAGAGAGTAGCAGCATGTGTTGGTGGGATGAAACATTCAATAACATACATAAGAGTAATCTTGCACGAATTGAGTGAGAAATATAAGGGTATACTGAAATAAGGGTATACTGAAATGTCATTTTTATGGCTCTACTTTTTTGTAGCTTTCTTGTAACTGAGATGTTTATTTCATAATTATGACTTTTTTTTTTTAATGTTTTTTTTTTTTTTTTTAACAACACCCACTGTCCTGTTGAATTTCAGTTTATTTCTGCAGCCTAAATTTCATCCCTGCTACCAGACTGAGTTAGCATGGTGTGATGTTCTCCTGGCATATCAGTTCCAGCATGGATGCTTGATCAGTCAACAACTCACTCACCTCTCTATATGTCTCATACTTACATTCTTTCCTCTTCCCTCACCCGTTCTTTTTCCCTTCATAGGTAGATGGACCCAACCCTGCTCCTGTTTCTCCTTCTTCTAAACCTCTCTCGGTCCACTCTCTCCCTGCATGTTCTGCTCTTTCCTGTCTGCTCTCTCCTCTTCCTCCACCTCAGCATAAGCAGGTAATATCAACCGCCTCTCAGGTCCTTCTTCTCAGTAGACTGAGATATATTTGGGTTCTTGAAAATTGAGTAATACAGGATGGTGTTTCATTCTTGTTTGTTTGGGGCTGAATATTGTGGATGTGGTTTAGGACACATGACCTACTGAGAGTGTATCAAAAGCTACAGGCAGCTGTTTTCACCAGGGTCTGTTTTCACTAGCCGACTCAGGTGAAGATCTTGAATAAATTTTTGTGACATACATACAGAGGGATGCTTCTTTTATTTTACAGCCCAAAGTCAGCCATATCGAGTCTTAAACCACAGCCATAAGTTTATACCACCTTAATGAAGAGCTGGATGAGGTTTTAGCAGGTGGAGAGAAGATTTAGAAACTCTTGACTAGTGTTTAAACACCTCATGATATGAAAATCTCACTTTCTAAGATTTTTTAACATTTATATGAGTTCCCCTAGCCTGTCTATGGTCATGCACTCTTTACAGCTATCGCCTAGAAATGGCGATAGCTGTAAAGAGTGCTTTGATCATCCTTCTCTGCTGTTGAGAGAACAACAGCTCAGGGTGCTTTCACACCTACAGCATTTGGTGCGTACCAAATGTGTTTGGTCCCTTGGTTCGGTTCGTTTGTGTTAATGTGAATGCAATCTCTGTACATTGGTGCGCACCTAATCAATCGATCCGAGACCTGCCTGAAGGGGTGGTCTCAGACCGCTTTATCCGCTCTACTTTGGTACGGTTTGTCTGGTGTGAAAGCAACCAAACCAAATTGGCCAAAACTGTATAGTTTCATGCATTATGGGTATCACGGGATACGGGATTGATAGGCAAATGGAATACCTGATGGATCTGCAGGAAGATCGCCGGCTAATAACAAAATGATCATTCAGGAGGAGGAGGGCACGTCTCTTCTCCCTGAAGTGGCGCGCAATGCACTGTCGGTGAGATGAATAAATCAGGAAGTTGGTTTGGAGTCGCAGGCGCAAATCATGTTCGAAATGAATTGTCTGGAAAAATTATCTGCATGTACAATGTAACGCACGAGGATCAGCCCCATGGGTGCAATGCAAAACTGTTCCTCCATGATTATTGAAAGTGGCGTGATTATCTGAAAATAGTCTGTTTCTGGTTCCGATGGTCTTTGCGGTCTATTTTGGTTCGTTTAGAACTTTGCATATGTGAAAGCAAACCGTACCCACCTCTATTTACTACATTGTAACCTTTTTCTGACTGGTGCGGACTAAAGCGATCTGGAATTTGGGCCTGTATGTCGTCATAAAGGGAAAGGTTACCTCCCCTTTCTCATGCTTTGCCCACCCAGAGAATTTCACACCCTTCCCCTAAAAAAAATAGCTCCACCGACTGTCAATGTGATCGTGTGAGGGACCTCTTTTCCCTCTAGAGACATCATGGTTTGCAATCGAGTGAAGCATGGCAGTTGCTCTGTGCTTAGACGTATTAATGAGCACAAATGTACAAAGGAAGGCCTACCGTGGCTGCAAGCTGGCCCCTCCCCCACCCTCCACCTTGACCCGCCTCTTTACTCCTCATTATCAAAAGCTACAGTGGGACTGGCTCTAAGTGCCTGTAATTCTGCACCAAGGCTGAATTTCGAAAAGAGACATCAGATACAGGATTAGGGGACCATTAAGACCTTCATAAAAGAATAAAAAATGAGCATGTCATGGGACCTTTAACTGTAACAGCCTGGCTGCACCGGGACTGAACTGAAAAAGCAAAATCTAAACTCCAAACAAGTCTACATCTGGGAGGACTGTTCCTTAGTCTTGTATATGCTTCTGTATTCATTAATAGAAAACTAGCTGAGCTGAGACATGTTTGGAATCTGAAGGTTTTTTGGTTTTTTTTAACTGGAGCCAATAGGCAAATATGGGCAGCTTCCCAAAACACAGTAACTGAAAACCCACTGGCCCCCTGTATGGACCTCATTGTTAAATGGAGCTTGCAGTGATGTAATTATAGCGATGCTGATGATAACAGGAACACTCCGGTGCGTAAATGATATTTGTGGCCAAATAAAAGTTTTTGATTGACGTCCAGAGGGACTTTGGTTTCTTCCTCGGATTTGTGACTGAAATGCTGATGGCTCTTAATAGCTCTCCAGTTTCTTGATTAAATAAGTAATCAATTTGGAGCAAAGAAGCCAAATTAATCATAAGTGCTTTTCGTATTGATTATAGTGTAATGGACATTCTGAGTCTCTGCAAAACGATCAGCAGGAATCTACAGATCGATCTGAAATCAAACGTATAGAGTGCCTTGATCCTTCCAAACAGGTATTTATTTCTTCGTGAACTGGCCTGACTGTGCATGCTGTTTACCATGTGTACTACGCATGTACGTTTGAAAGGGGTGTCATTCACATATTTTCGTGGGAATACTTTTCAGGAATAAATTCTCAACCCCAAATGTTTTTCTAGGCGTGCCACTCCTTTTTAGGACCCGCATAACTGTTTATTTTCTCAGAAATGAAGGAACTCTGAGGCAAAGAAGTGTTTTTAACAGTTTCACAGCACGTAGTAAGGGTGATAATAGTTGAAATATTTACACCAATACTAGTTTAATATACTGGTTAAAATAGCACAGTGGTCCACCACCCGCCCCCTGAATATCCACCTGCCTGCAGCCTGCTTTGGGTGGGTGCGTGGTAGAGTTTCAAAATTTGGATTTGTCGACAAGGGTTGTGGATACAGTTGTAGGTCTCACTATAGCCATGTGTCATAAGATCACAGCATTTTTATCTATTTTTTATTATCAGGGGCCATTCATAAAATGTCCAGGCCTAACTCTGGCGTTACATTAGAAAGAGCATGTCCTGCCTGAGAGCTTGAATTTTTAATAGAAAGCATGACTTTTGTTCCCCTTGAGCCTGTGTTTCAGTCTCCGTCCCTCTTGCTGTCATGTAAAAGGTTTGTAAGTCTTTCCAAGTCCATGTTTACTCCACTGTGCCCCTATTGTCCACCTGTTCATTTCTTATTGTACATTACCTACTCTCCACACCCCCGTCTTCTGTCCATTGTTTCTTTCTTTCCTTCCTCCTTTCCTCCTCTTGTTCGTTTAGCGGACAGTTGGAAAGGTCTCCTCTGCAATAGGTGTTAAGGCTGCCACTCTGGCCATCCTTTATGAAACTGATCACAGACCCAACAATCGAGTCACCCTTTCACTGGTAAGAGGACACATGTGAAAAATGTTATTGTATTATTTATCAGTTACATTTGATTTTCCATATAATAAGAATTCATTCCTTAAGTATTCATTTTATAATTATACTTATTCATTTACTTATTCACTTGTTTGCCCACAGCACCTTGTGTGTGCACATTTTTTCCACTGTGTTGTAGTGCAACTGCAGTTGAGTCATTTAAGTCTTTGTCCACAGACAGAGGCCAGAAGATCCCAAGATGCTGGATCGGTAAATGTTGGCTAATTCCAAAACATAAAAGAAATGTTGATTGCTTACAACAGCTTTGCATGCTTTAGGATTTAACACAAACATTCAACACAGACTTTACCTTGTTTTTGCTGTTTGCGACAGTCTTGTTTGGTGTGTTCTGTTGTGTAATATGCATTACAGAAATGCATTGGTTTCAGTCTGGCACCTTAAATAGCTTATAGTCTTACCAGCGATCTTTAAGACCAAGTCGAGTAAGGACCTGTTATAATCCTCTGTGGAGAGCCCTTGTTTGGTTTGCCTTGCCTGCTTTGTCAATAATATGGCTACAGTAAAATCTTACTATGTACAACCTAAGAATTAGCTTTTAACAGTCTGCTGTACTTCTGCTGTACTTTTGTGCAGTTTTGGGTCTGACCTGCTTTTTTTATTCACACTCTGCATTTCACTGTTTGTTAAGAAGTTATTTCCATTCATTATCATTTTTTTAGGTTGACCCATCTAACTGATCCTTGAATCAGTTTGGTGTGAGTTCATACTAATTGCACAGCCACTATCTGAGTGGAGGCCCTCTAACCCCCAGGCAGATTTTACCCCACTCCTGCTCTGACAGGGAACTGTGTGTGTGTGTTCATGGCAGGCGAACATACGGAGGGAGTTTGCTCCGGGCGTGGGTGGCAGTGACATCTGTCACTTCTGTAAGAAGCGAGTGTATGTGATGGAGCGGTTGAGCGCCGAAGGCTTCTTCTTCCACCGCGAGTGTTTCCGCTGTGAGGTCTGCAGTGCCACCCTGAGACTGGGAGGGCACGTATTTGACTCGGACCAGGGTACGACACCTTCATTTCTCATCAATAACCAAAATTTTGTTGCAGCATTTAATAATGAGCTAATCTTAAGTATCATGTCTATAATGTGCTTACATTACATTACATTACAGGGGGTTCTCGAATTACGCCACAGATCTGTTTCTCCGACAGTGATGTAACCCGAACTTTGGTGTTCGTCAAAACACACCATAACCTAAGTCACTTACCGATCCTAACACAGCTGTACAATCGTAATCTGTAACATAAAAACTCACAGAAAAAGGAAAAGGACGTAAATGTAAACAGAAAAAAGGACAAAAGTGAGTGTAAAAACTCACTTTTGATTCAAACAGTCCAAAATGGTGTAAGTAAGCGTACTGGAGGATGGCGACTTCACCACTCATACAACACGTTACTGCATATTCTGCGTATTCTTCCACCGTGCGCAACTAAACTAGTTATGAGAGTGGGTGCTATAAACTCGAAACATCACACGTGAAGACTGTTATAGTGAGAGGACCCCCTGTGTAACCAAAACATTAAAACCCATCCCTATTATTTTGTAATCTGCGTTAATCATAGGTAGTGTCTATTGAGTGGTTACATTACAGATACTTTTTTCAAAATGACTTACAGTTTGAGGAAACCCTCTATCACTGAAATGTTATTAAAAAACACATTTATTCAATTGTATTCAGGTAAATGAGGTCATAGTTGGAGTTGTTTGATGTCAAGTCAGTGGGATGCTGCCTGGTATTTTATTTTGTTTTTTAATTTTGCAGGTACATTTTACTGCAAACTTCACTTTTCGCAGCGAAAAACCACCCACAGGCATCGAAAGAAAGAGGTAATGTCCAGTGCATGCACAGAGCATGGTGGTCTCATTTTAAGGTGTTCCATAGTCATTGTACATCCTCTGTTCTTACCTCCCCACTGTGCAGATCCATGGAGATGGCGTGTCCTCGGTTGATGGTATTGATGGTTACTCAGCCACTGGTAGTCTCCACAGCCAGCCCTCAGGTACCCCGAGTTCCCTCCTTAGGAAAAGCCTGCATTGGCCTCTGCATGTGGGCCGCAGCCTGACCGGTACGCCCCGCTGGCTAGCCCGCCGGATGCATGGGGCGGCCAGGGCTGTAGGGATACACCTCAGAGAGCGGCAGGAGGACTATGTCTTCTTTTATGAGCTTCTGAGCCTGGGATTTCCCCTGCTCTTCATGCTGTATGAGATAACAGGCCAGATGAGCCTTGAGGGAAGCTCTCAGATACCAGTGTAGCTTAGAGGATAGCATAGTTCTAGCTAAGCTTCTGGCAGACCAAGGTTATCAGAGGCCGTCTGCTGCCCTCTGAGTCTGGGAGGTGTTAAGGATTTGCCTGGGGGTCATCTTTAACCCTGTGGTCTTCTCTGTTCTTCACAAATTAAATAATTATCTTCAGTTCTCACAGCTGGTGCTGTCGCTTAATGCTAAAAATGTTAAGACGGTACTTTTTTAGTCATTTGATTCCTTGTCTTTGTATGAATGGCTTGAAGGCACAGATTCCATTCTGGAGTTGTCATGCCTCTTCTACCATCGATTGTATCCTCATGATAGGCTTCTTAAAGTCATGAGTCATGTTTTGGAGCAAGTAAAATACCTACAGCAGGGTCACAACCAAGAAACCCTGTTCTGTAGGATTTAAGGGCTCAGTATTTGTGTATTAATATGTAACCCTCTTTTGCTTTTACTACATTAAATGACCAAAACAAATCTATTAAAGGAATAGTTCAGCAGAATTCTGTCCCATTTATAGTTTTCCGCTTATCTAGATTGAGTTGATCAGGCAAGATATGGTTGAGTAAAAATTTTTCTTTCAAGTTTTATCTTGTTACGAAAACTGGTTGTAACTAGTTACCCGAATATATATGAACTCAAACCAAAACTGGCTCTTTATTAAGACAGTGCTGATCTGTGGGTGTTTAGAACACAGTATGAATGCAAAATAAACCAAACTTTACACGTATAGAAAATTATTTTAGACCACTCCTTGGAGGACTGATCTAGGATTAGAATCCTCAATATTTATGATTCCAGATCAGCACTCCTCCACCTGTGGTATTTCTGAAAATAGACCCTGTTGTCTGCAACGTTCAGGTGCACATTGCTGTTTTTTGTTTAATTTTAACTCTCAGCAAGTCATACTTTGTCCTAAGCCACATCAGGAAGTCTATCTCAACTTACTGAAGAGCCTGTATGTGGTTTAGGGACATAGTGAGAGGTTTTGGGGATGTATTTATAAACTGAAGAAGCATTTAGGCACCATTTGGCTGCAACTGGGCTAAGAGGAAAACTCTAAATCTGATGTTTTGTCAACTATTCCTTTAAGAGCACTTTACTGTGAGGGGCTGAGCTGCATGGTGTGCTCATGGTCAGCTTTGGGCTGCTCCTTTAATTCAGGCTCTGACTTGCATTTTAACTGCGTTGTGTGCAATGGAAATGCCAAACAGTATTGTTTTTCTTTTTTAGATGCTTTAAAAAGACTGACCTGTGAGGGTAAAAGGCTCTTATTTGTACGATTTTTAAGATAATTAAATGTTTCTATGTCATTTTACTGTGTATAATCATAGATTGGTTCTGCAATCTTCATCTGTGTTCCTTAAGTGCTACATTGGTTTACCTGAGAAGTTAAATTTTAAAACCTCTTCCTTCATTTCTCTTCATTTTTCATTTTCTTTTCCACCTCATACATGTGTCTGTTTCAAGTTTCCAATGCTCCAACCCCTGATTGACTGAATGATGGCAGCTGGAAGGTGACTGGCCTGCATGAGTCAGGTGTTCAGGGTGTTGCGTTGCACTCTGCACTTGTTCGGCTGCTTCTTCTGCTTCTTATAACCACTTTGCGTTGAGAACTTGCCGTGGGGTCTTCTGTATAAACACACAAAGTTTTGTGTCGCTGTGCCTGATTGAGACACACAGATGTGTCTGCTTGTCTCCAAAACTAACCCTCTAACAGAAGTGCCAAGCACTAGAGCTACCAGGCATACAGGCCTGCTTCTGAAAACACGGAATGCCTTTACAGCCTGCTCTTTAGTTTTCCGCTCTTCTTATTCCATGTGGCGTAAACCCCAGCCTCCCTCACTCTTCTTCTTCCTTTGTGTGTGTCTTCGTCTCGCTCTCTGTTGCAGAGGCCGCTTTACTGTCCAAAACCCACTACGCCCCTCTGCCTTGCTCTGAGGTCACCACTTAATGGAAAGTCCTAGTTTTGCACAAAGTCCTTTATGGGATGAATTTATGTTTTGTAAGTTTTAGCACTATTTATAATTCCCTTGAAAGCCTGTACATTTCACAGCAAAATACAAATGTTTTTTTATTTATAATATTTAAAGCCTGTAAGTATTAAATAAATTGATTTTCAACTCAGTTTCCGTTTCTGCCTTTTGTTTACCAGTAAGCTATATGCACAATGCACACTGTAAGATGCAGTATTTGTATTCATCAGAGCGCTTGGGTCATTCAGGTTATTCTTTGCCGTATTAGTAGCTAACCCATGTGAAGGGATCAAGAGGCAAAAAAAGCCCTCTGCTCTTTTTGCACCTGCACAGCACTCGCTGGCCTAAAGAAGAATAACCCACTTCCATGCAAACCCACATTCTCACATGTAACATTTTCCCTTTCCTTCTAATATGTTAACTGCACTTTCTTCACCATGGCCACAACTTGTTTGGTCTTCGATTATAGTTTTAGGTCCAAAACTTCAAAACACTTGTCCAAAAAAAAGGCCCTTTTGTGTGTATTCAGTCCAAAGCAGTGCATACATCAGACCCACTGCAAATGCAGCTCAGCAACTTCTGATCTGGGACCAGTCTCTCTTCTGGGACCAGTCTCTCTTCTGGGATCAGTCTCTCTTTTGGGTCTTTTCTGTCGTCTGTCCTTTTCCTCAATCTGAAGACAAGGTGGAAGATTCTTATGAAAGAAATGAGTGAATTTATCATATACATGCATTGAGAGTCTCAGTGGTAATAATGCATACGTTAATCTTAATACTTATTTTGATGCATTCCAATAATTACCCACTAGAGTTCATATCTGTCAAGTTGAAGTGTGTGTGAAGAAAATAAGAGACAGCTTTATTTCTTAACCAGGCTGATCAAACAACCTTCCTTCCAGGCCACAGTTCTGCAGAAATATTTCCACTCTGAAGTATTTGTAGAATATAGACCAAGTGGGAAAAGGTGTCCATAAGCATAAATGCACCAGAGCTTTCACTGCTCAATATAATAGTTCTCAAAATGACTGGATTACTTAATAATTGAGTAATTACATACATTCAGTTTTTAAAAGCAACTGTTCAATTTTACCTTAATAAATGAAATAAGTGAGTGTACATTTACATGGATTTTCCCACTGCAGTCATAGACTCACTTGTAAGCTACTTCTGGTGTGGGTTTCTGTTTTTAATAATGTTCCTAAACCAGCCCCTTGAGGAGACTTCTGAACATGACTTGATGACCAGCAGGGTCCTCCTTTTCTTTCCAACTGCAAAGTAACCATTTAACCAGTTCATAGATCATTTTAATTAAAGTAATTTAATTAACCCCGAAAGATGGAAAAAATGGATTTTAGATGATTGTAATGCTTTCGTGCATTCTAAGAGGTTTTGGGGAAATTCAGATATAACTTAACATGCCTCAACACAGGACAGTTCTGTCCTTTAATCTTATGGCCATTTCAAGTTTCAAGTCTAATTAACAATCCCTATTGAGATATTTATATTTTACACCACACATTATTACGCTTATTTTTTTTGATAATTGTTATTTGCTCCTTGTGGTGATTTCATTTAAAAACTAAAACAAGTTTAAATTAGATGAGCTCTGTTAAGAAAAAGAAAGTCTACCGGCAAAACAGAGGTTAGTTTGGTTGAACACTGTTTTAGAGTGCATATATTTTTGTGTGTAGACACATTAGGAGTCAGAGAGACGCAGCACAGCCGGTTCCACAACGGTCTGCTGGACCCCAGCATGGTGGCGGAGAGACCAGCTGAAGAGCAACTTTCAAATCCTCTGGATCTGGTTAGCACCAGGTTGGTGTCCTCCTCTGCTCCAGACTCACTAAAGCTAAATTCCATATGAGTTCCATTACAGTGTAGTCTGTCGCTTTCTCCATGTTGTGATGTATTTCACAAACAGAAAGTTGCTTTGGGTTTCCATCTTGGAAAAGTGTTGCTCTTGGTTGTTGTGAGTTTCTCTATATTACAATATTTAATTTCAAACCACTCTCAATCACTTTTACATCCCATACATTGTGCAGCTTGTTCTCTCTTAATTTAACCCTAAAGAGTTCTTAAGCCATTCATTTCTAAGAACTACCTCTTCATGGTGGTACGCCATGCCAGTGCACACAAACAGCAATCACAATCTTCTTCACCGGACCTCTGTGTATAATGTTAAAAAAAGGCCAGTGCTGATTTGTATTTATTTAAGTAGATCAAGCTATAGTACGCTCTTTTAGGTGCCAGATCTTTTGCAGATTCACACTTAATTTTTATTAGTTAATATTTGTATTAGTTATTGGGGGACCTGGTGATCTGGTGGTAAGGGAGTTGCCCCTGTGATCAGAAGGCTGTAGGTTTGAATCCCAGGAGTGCTAGTGGCACCACTGAGGTACCCTTGAACAAGGTACTGTCCTCACACACTACTCCCTGAGTGCCCCTTGTCAGTGGCTGCCCCTGCTACACTTGGTGAATGGGTTAAATGCGGTTTATTTTTCACATGTCGTGTTCATGCTGTGGTGTGTTCACTTGTGACTTTGCTTTAAAACAAAATCAGAAATCTTTATTGATCACAGAGGAAATTGCTTGTCTTTCAACTGCACAGAGACAAGAACAATATCAGATACAAAGTCTGAAATAAAAGTCAAATTTAAATAATAGAAATAATAAAATCATTGTAAATAGAATCAAATTCTGAAAGCAGGGACAACACTGATCAATACAGGACAGACGGAGGAGCCCAAAAATGAATCTGCCAGAGGCTGCAGAGTCCAGCCATTTGCCATAACCATGTAACCAAACACCAGATTGCACTAACTAGCTTCCTGCTGTGTTAAGGAGCTGAACTCATTAGTGACAGCAGGTACAAACAGATACTCACTGTGGCCCTCGCTGACTACCAGAAGTTAAATCAGCCCAGTGTTTAATTACACAGCACAACAAAATGTTTCAGGTGGTGCAATGAAGAAAGTCTAGACTCAGCTGATTTTAAATATAATGCCTCAATTTCCATTTGATCTGATTCCATTTAAACTAATAAGTGGATTTTTAACAGTTCCCTTTAACACAGTCACAGTTCAGATATTTCTGTAAATCTTAAACATTAATGTAATCAAATATAAAACCAAAGCTACTAAAGGTAATACATGTTTTATTTAGTTTGATATAGAAAAGTCCAGAGCCATGATCGGAACATTACATCAGGCCACTTTCGAGAAACAGCAAATTCACATTTATAAATCTGTTTACTTTTTTCCTGAACAGGTACCAGCAGAAACATTTTTTTTTATCAGTGCGCAGCAGCAACAGT
Source organism: Brachypetersius gabonensis (assembly GCA_037577145.1). Taxonomy (NCBI): domain Eukaryota; kingdom Metazoa; phylum Chordata; class Actinopteri; order Characiformes; family Alestidae; genus Brachypetersius; species Brachypetersius gabonensis. Next base: position 11,112,444 of record JBBJLR010000034.1, read on the forward strand.
CTGTGTTCTAGCACAAAAAACAACTTTCAAAATTGTCTGCATTAAGTAAATAATGCTTATATGCGATAATGCGTTAACTTGTGCAACCCTAATTATTACATGAAGTGGTTAGATTATACCTGAAACAATGTTTAGTGATGGTCTGGTAATTGTACTCCACTCATGGAAGAGATGCATGCAGGGTACTGTAAGGCAAATCTTTATTAAATTTCCTACTATTAGCTTGATCCAGTTAAATAAATACAAATCAACACTTATATTTATATATTTATATTTATATATTTACACACATTCACACACACTGTAAAAGAACCTTAGTCTGTAAGTTTCTTGCAAGTTTGTGGTAAATTTATATCTTATATTTGCAAAATCTCTGTTATACAATTAATGATGATAGAAAATATGTGAATAAATGTTTGAAATATGTGATTATACATCTTAAATTTAACTTAACTATTGTTACTGACAATGCAGGTGTTGAGATAAGTCATGAGAGTCTTAGCAAAGCTGGTTCTGGTTAGTCACTTTCCATGAGGTCTTTAGGTATGAGTGCACAATCATGGGAAAGCCCAGCCCACACCACTGTGGAAAACTAATTCCAGCTCAATTTTGCAATACATTTGACTGAAGAAGTTGTGAAAATGTTCTAAAAGTGTCTCTTCAAAGAGATGTGTAAAGTCAACAGGTTGCTTTTGCTCTTTTATAAGTTAATGGAAACAAATCAGTTTTTGTCTGTGGTAATCAAGCTCACATTACAGAGGCAGTAGTTGGAAAATATGCTGGAAATGTTGGGGTTTTCCTTAAAAGTTCTAAACGAGAGACTCTTGCGGTCCAGCAGGCCTGAGGACTCTTCAGTCCAGGACATTCCTACAGAGTCAGAGCCGCCAAACTCTCCTCAGCTCAGCAAAGGTGAACGCACACACACACACACACACACATGCACTGTCCTGCCACTGTTGCCTCTAGAGCTTCATGATATGGACAAAATATCAGTATTTCAGTTTAACTTTTAAAATATTAAAGGGCCCATATGATCACTTTTCTGGCGTTAAAAAGGCTTAAAAGTCTGTAAACGCCTCAAATGGTACATTTATTCCCCATGTTCATACAGTCCATATGTGTACAATAAGCTACAAAAACAGCTACAATTCATGCACCAGTTCCCCAGTACCTTTAATGGTTACAAATTTTGTTACATGAAGACTTCGGTTCACCATAACACCCAGTAACTCACCGGGAGCTGTGATTGGTCACCTTGTTAGAAATACTGTAATCGGTTAGAGGCTCATTTGCATATTGCAGCACTATCAGTGTTGCAGAGACAGATATTCACAATTAGTGAACAGTATATTGTGCAGCCCTAGTTCCTTCCCTCTCAAGTCCGAGGCTTCCTTCATCTTCCCCTCTCTGAAGCTCTGTTTCTCTTATCAGGGGAGGTGGGAGTGGTGGGATAAAGCTAGCGCTTCAGTTTGGCTGTGTTTGACTTGGCTGGCCGGCCGCTGGCCTGAATATTTGCAGCCAGTTATGCAGCCAGTCAGAGAGCAACTGTTGAGCTTGTGTGCTTTTTATATCCTTGCTGTCGAAACAAAAAAGGAGCTTTTGTCATAATTTTCTATATAAAATTTGGAAATGCCAGCTAAAAATGTTTGTGACCTAACATTAATGTGCCCAAAAAAGTTCTCTTCATCCCTTAGAATTAAATAGGCTGACTTGGTTACTGCACCTTGAAGACCGTATACATGTAAACGACCTGTTAGGTTTGGCTTACTGTATTGTTCCTCTTGCTGTGTTGTTAAATGTTTCAACAAGCAGTTGTCTGTGTTTTCACTCAAATGTTTTCTCAGTCTGTTTCTTTTAACCCATTTCTTTTTATTGTGTGATTTTCACTCAAAACGTTTACATTGTTGTTGATTGAGGCCTAGTCATTGAAGTGCGTGTGTGTGCGTGTGTGCGCATGTGTTTTGCAGTGGAGCGCTCCTTTGCCAAAGGAGGAATTTCCAGCAGAAACAACAACTGGAAGAGGAAGATCAGAGCCAGTAAGTCTCTGTCTGTCTGTCTGTCTGTGTCTGTCTGTCTGTCTGTCTGTGTGTCTGTGTCTGTCTCTCTCTCTCTCTCTGTTTTTTTTTTTTTTTCAATATATATATATCTCTATATCTATATATTAGTGGTGGGCCGTTATCTGCGTTAACGTGCTGCGTTAATGTGAAACTCTTATCGGGTGATAAAAAAATATCGCCGTTAATCTATTCACAAAGTTGGGTTGGGAGCTGGGTCTATACTAAGTAAGCTATGATGACTTTCACCTTGATATTTTAGCGCGGATGTATACCTACTGTAAAACGGGGACGTCACTAGGATGGAAAGACAAGGGGGGGCTTAGCCTTAGCCCCCAGGGCTGTAGGAATGAATTAGCGTGTATAGAGGGCTGAAAACTTTTCACCAAACCTTTCCT
>JBBJLR010000034.1:11123224-11135155 GCA_037577145.1 Brachypetersius gabonensis
CATGTTGCATAACCCACTATTGATATAGTTGTTTAAAAACACAAAAGTATGATTTATCCGATTACTCGATGAAAAAATCGACAGAATACTCTATTCCAAAAATATTTGATAATTGCAGCCCTAGTTTTTTGCACCAAAGAAGAGCACACAGCTCAGAACAGGAGACATGATTTAAAGCCCTGCACGGGACTATTTTTTCAATCCTGCTCCCACGGAATTTCTGACAATTCCCGCGCGCTCCTGTCCGCTCTCCCAGTAATATATAAATATATAAGTTAAAAAACGATCAATGTTCTGTTATTGTAAGTTAGTGGCGCACACTGGCACTTTCACACTGGCTGTAAAAATCGAAGAGAGCCGCTAAAAGCACCTTGAGAAATACATTTTTAATCTGTATTTAAACTGTAAACAAGTTTTGACCATTTAATGCTAAAAAAAATATAATCACTAAATAATAATTCATTCAAATTGATCAGCAAAATGTAAACTCAGGAGCACAATAATAATAATATAATTATAATAATAATAATAAAATATCTAAATATCATTTTATATTTTACATACAAATCTTAAAGTGCATACAGACAGAGAAAATGACAAAATAGACGTTTTTGTTTTCTTTACTGTTAATAAGGATGCAATGTACATCATAAAGGTTTTAAGATCTAATAAAAGTGTTGAGTTTGAAAAAAAACACTTTTTTTGTGAGGAATAACAGCCAATTGCTTGCTCATTTTAAGAGGCCTTTCATGTTGCATAACCCATTATTGATATAGTTGTTTAAAAACACAAAAGTATGATTTATCCGATTAATCGATTAATCGATGAAAAAAAAAATTGATAGCTGCAGCCCTAATTGTTTTTATTGTTCTCATTATTGTTATTATTATTATTGCCATAATGTGTCTGGATGAAATTTATTACATAAGAATACATGATCTTTGTCTCTCAGACTGATGTCCTGTTTTTTTTTGTTTGTTTGTTTTTTCTATAGGGCTTTATCTGGCAGGCATGGTAAGTGTTTGGAGGATCTTCTGGTTATTCAGTGTTGACTAATAACCCACTGTTTGTCTTTCATGTATTTGCTTCATTACAGTTTTGAAACCTTTTGTTTTCTCCCTGCAGAGCGTGATGCGTTTGACACCCTGTTTGACCACGCCCCTGACAAGCTGAGCGTGGTGAAGAAGGTAAAACTCTACAGCAGTTACACTATCAGAGCCTGAGATTTAAACTGATACCATTTTAGCAGATTGATTCTGAGCCTGCTGATCTCTGCACAGACCCTCATCACATTCGTCAACAAACACCTGAATAAGCTGAACCTGGAAGTGGCTGAACTGGACACACAGGTACCTGCATTTGCAACTGAGTGAAACTTTGAACAAAAGGTGCAAATTAGTGCAATGGGGCCTCATTTATGTAGCCATTCTGTAACCTATTCGCTTGCAGCTTGTAAAAGATGTGACTTTCTGGCTTCTAACTCCAGGCCTCGGTTATTGCAGCTAAACAAGACAGGGGTTTTCGCCTCCGGCTTCGGGCAATAGAGCTGAATATAACAGGACTTTCTGGCTCATAGCACCAGGAGCATTTTCATGTGTAAACCTGGAATTTGTACATTTACGATTGATTAATGTGCTTATACATGCATGAAAAATCAAATAGTTTTGTAAACTTGGTGTAATGAGTGGGCACAATAAGATTTAAAAGTGGCAAAAGTCTAGGTTGAATAGTGTAAGGAGTGTGTTTTCTTGTGGACTACAAAGCACAGATGTGTATCACTATAGATAAGAGCATCTGCCAAATGCTGTAAATGTAAATACTGCAGTGGTGCTGTTGGCTGCATTTCTCTTCATTATTTTATCTTCAGTTTGCAGACGGTGTGTACCTGGTGCTCCTGATGGGACTCCTGGAGGGCTACTTTGTATCCCTCTACAATTTCTTCCTCACTCCAGAAAACTTTGAACAAAAGGTGACTTTCTGTGCAGCCTCTAAGATTTTAGACCAGACATTAGTGCAGCATTGACTGAGACAGAGACCCTTATGGGTAGATCTTCAGTACCTTCACATAGAGAGGGTTAAATTGACTCCATATAGCCTTAATTCCAAGCTTTCTATTTTACCTTACTATTTAAAAATAGTTTTAAGCCCTTGAGTTTTAAGCTTATTAGACTGAAACCTCTACACTATTCTATGTTTGTACTTTGGAAGACACAAGTGTTTGTCATCTTTTTTTTCTGACAGTGTGGGTGAGTCATTAAGACCAAAATAGATGGTATTATTGATGACATTTCACAACTTACAGTAATTAGTTTTCCCCAGGTTTGATGAACTGAACACACATGGAGTGAGAGTAGTTTTAAAAAAAGTCTAAAAAAAGCACTTTTTTCAGCTTTAACACTCATCATCAACATTACATATAAACACTCATAAGACGTGTGTAAATGTAAATAAAATGGCTATATACACTAAATGGACAAAAGTATTGTGACATCAGACCATTACACCAACAGGGACCTTAGTGACACTGCAGACAGATCCATAGACTTTATTATGGAGTTGGTCCCCCTTTGCAGCTATAACAGTTTCCTCTCCTCTTGGAAGACTTTCCACAAGAGTTTCTGTGGGAATTTGTGTCCATTTATTCTGCAGAGCATGTATGAGATCAGACACTGATGTTGAACTAGAAAGTCTGGATCACAATCTCCATTCCAGTTCATCCCAAAGGTGCTGGATGGGGTTGAGGTCAGTCAAGTTCTTCCACACTGAACTCCTTCAGCCATGTTTTTATGGAGCTTGCTTTGTGCACTGGGACACAGTCATGCTGGAGTAGAAAAGGTTCTTCCCCAAACTGGGTCCACAAAGTTGGAAGCATGACATTGTGCAAAATGTCTTGGTCTGCTGAAGCATTAAGATTGTCTTGTACTGGACATACGGGGCCCTAACCTTGATAAACAGGTGTGTCCCAATACTTAGGTCCATATAGTGCATGTGATGTAGCTACCAACCCCTGGTTCCATTCACCACCACTGTAAAGAAATCCATGCTAAAAACAACAATGGAACTGGCAAGTTGATAAAACACAAAAAGTAAAAAAAAAAAAAAAATTCCAAAACTTCTCCACCTCAGAATATGCTCTCACTTGCACTACCTGCCATGTTGTCATGGGATTTCGACCAATCAAAAAGTAACGATGCAGCCAGCTCGACTGCGGCCTGTTTTCGGCTCTACCGTTGAGCAGCTCGGGTTCAGCTTGGGAACGGGTCACTTTCTTTGTCATGGGGAAACATTTGTTTGCATTAAGGCACGGTTCCTTGTGCCTGTGGAAAAGCACCATTAGAGTACCCATCCTTCAGTTACCCATAGGACAGTGACTGTCTGGATGAAAACTGGACTGGATAATAGCAAAACATAATGCAGGCCTGTCAATGGCAATGCATTTGTGTGAGGCTGCTGTCAGAATTTGCACACTTGCACTGATTGTGTATTCTGAGGCATTATGATGTGAAGTGCTGAGGGTCCTGGGAGGGGGGTGCTGTCAGCTGGCCCAGCAGAAAAGCAGCCGGCCGTCTGGGTCAGCTCCAGCATGGCCCGGGCCAACTGGGCATGTAGCAGCCGGGTACAGCTGTAATCTGCCTCCGTGCAGGAAATGGAGAAGTGACACGGAGATTAGCATTCAGCTGGAGACGGAGGAAAAGAGAGTGATAGAACATGTTACAGAGCCAGAGTGTGTGAGTATGTGTGAAAACCCCAAATGGCGAGAAAGAATGAAAGAGACAGCGGAATAAGAGAGCGCAGAAGAGACAGCAATGCTTGGCCTGAAGGAATCCCCTCACAGCCACACATTCACACACACACACACACACACACACACATTTCTACCAAAGCTGCAGATCTCTCTGTTTTCCGCAAAGTTTGCCCTGGTGCTTATGCCCAGTGAGCAGCTGGAAGCTTTACTGCTGTTTGCTGTCCATCTTTCAGACCTGCTGTTGTGTTTTTCCTGCAGAAACGGAGTGTGTGGTGTGCATTGATATGATTTTTTGACACTTGGCCTGTATTTGCATGTTTGATGGGTGTGTGTGATTCTGCATAGTAGACTTAAGCGTTCTGCAGAGCCATTCACATTTTAAACCTGTCCCAGTCAGAGGACTGTCTCAGGAGTCGTATCAATAGAATCAAATACTGAAAAATATGTTCAATTGCTTTTAAAGGCTTAGACTATACTTTTTTCAGTCGATCTGCAGCAGTTGTGTGGTTTTATGTACTGTTGTATGTTAAACTACACAACATACTTATGTTATTTAACTACAAGAAAAAAATAGTGATGTTAAGGGCAGAGTGTATGTGTGTGAGACTTTGTTTCATCGATCAGAAACTGAATCAGGAGTGAAGCTGCTGGAATGCAGACCATAGAAAAGCTGCTCTACAAGCACTATTGCACTCACAACACATATGGAGGCATTTCTTATTTTTACACACACACACTGCAGTAGTTCAGAAAAGAATAGCCACCTGTGCATTTTACACACACACACTGCCGCAAACTGTACAAACAGTGACCAGAAAAAAGGGAGAAGTGGTGTCTTATTTTTTTCCACAGCTGTATGTAATTGAACTCCATGAACTGTGCCTCATACAGCAACCATTCTGCACTGACAAAGCTATGGAAAAAATATACTTCGGCCACTTTCATCTGGTCTGTGGAATCTTTGTAAGGCTGCAATTGTACATTTTCTTCCCGACAGCCATGAATAGAACGTCGTTATCCCCACAGACTCTGCTACAGGCTTTCCACAGCGACAGCACTCCACATCACTTCAACAATAATGTTTTAACACTTGTGTCCTCACTATGCTCTACTACAGACCAGAGATGGGGACTCGAGTCTGAGACTCTGATTCGAGTCGCACTTAAGTCGCACAAAGACTGGTGACTTGACTTTAGACTCGCCGTCAATGACTCGAGACTTGACTCAGACTCCGGTGCAGTGACTCATGAGTCATAACTTGTAAACAATGTTTACTTCATGGAATTATTTATTTATATATTGCACTCTTTCCAGCGACCCGAAAACCGTTCACCTCGCCCCGGTTTTCGAGGGGTCACTGGAAAGGGGTCACCGAGCCCCATCTAACTGTGAAGTTTCACATTTAGAGTGCGAGATATATTTTTCATAATTAACATTTCGATTTAAAATGGATTTTCCTCCATGTTGGTGAGGGCAAATCACAGCACACAGCCCCGCCCCGTGCTAAGTAACAGCCAATTGTAATCGTGGGGCGTGGCCAATTAGCATATCTTCTAAACATTTAGAGCTCAACATTTACACCTCAAAAATCCCACATTTAGAGTCACCGTTTGTAAACATTGCCACTCAAAGACTTGAGACCTGACTTGGACTCGAGCACAAAGACTTGAGACTTGACTTGGACTCTGTAAAAATGACTGCTGCAGACTATGTGCAGGAACAACACTCCACGTCATGTCAGCATTAATCGACAAGCTCATGCTTTAATGGTTTTAATGTCACAGCCATATTCTTCTACAGGCTGTCTGCAGGACTAACACCCCTCTTCAGCGTTAATGGGCAGCCAATTGTTTTGATGGTTGACATCACAACCATGCCCTGCTACAGACTATCAGCAGGAAGAGCACTCACTTAAGCGTTAATAGGCAAGCTGATGTTTGAGTTATGACATCACAACCATGATTCATTTAAAATGTCCTGTTTAGTACATAGTGGGGAATCCATCTACATCTACATGGTACATCTACGTACTACATCAACAACAGTGCTTCAATAAAGCAAGAAAAATAATGAAAGCGAAAGCTTTAAACAGAATTTACATTGAAAAAAGCTGTGTCTGTTAAATGATGGCCCTCATTTAAATTGTGTATCTCTGCTGCAGGTGCATAACGTGTCCTTTGCCTTCGAGCTCATGCAGGATGGAGGCCTGGAGAGGCCAAAACCCAGGCCGGAAGGTAAATAGAGCCCACCAGCAATGAATAATAATTAATAATGTGTTTCAGGAATATATATGGCAATTTAAACGAGCCCTGTCTGCTTAGTTTGATTTGTAATTCTCTTCATTTCTTGCTGTTGGTAAAAGGCCATTGGGCTGAAATGGCCAAATTGGAAAATGGCATCACTTTAAAAAATTGTGCCTGCTGTAGTGGAACTAAGTTAATGCTAAAAGCAGCCGCGCCTTGGCTTCGCTGTAATAGCACTCAGTGATTGATTTGATCCTGCCGAGCACTACTGGGACCGGCTCTGACAGCGCGGTGCCGCTGCGTACACACTCACTTTCAATTAAGCCCTAAGGTTACGCTGCTACAAAAACAATGAACAATGTATGAGGGGAATGATCTATTACTATGAAGGAGTCCTTTTCCTTCAATTTCCATTCCTCGTGTGTATGATAAATACAGTGTGTACAGATGGTCTGTAGAGCCTTTCATCAGTACTTAGTTGATAAATTGATAAATATTCTGCCATTTATTTCTGTTTTGATGCTATGTTTAAGTAATGTTTTTTATATTAACGTGTGCCTTGCATGTAGTGTGTGTCTGTCTGTGTCTGTGTGCGCATGCCCACATGTGTATGATCGTGTGAGAGAGAAATACAGTGTGTGCGGATGGTTTTGCTTTTCATCAGTACTTTCATGAAGGATTGATAAAAATTCTGCCATTTATTTCTGTTAGCATGGTTTGTTTAAAAAGTCCTTTATACATTAATGCACTTTTTCGTCCTTGTGTCGGAGCAGGTTTTGTGCCTTTCCTGTAGTGAGTGTGTGTGTCTGCATATGCATGTATTCAGCAGTGAATGGGAGCTGGGTGGTATTCAGAGTATTCTATAGATAAGGGTAATGTTGTATGAGGTGTGTATTTCTTTATTCTGCTGCATCAGTGAAAGCTCTGGCAATGAGAAGTGCTCCTTTGTGGAACGTTTTTCCATCCGCAGGAGGTGTATGTGTGCGTGTGCGCGTGTGCCTTCCTGTAGTGTGTAAAAATCTGCATGTCTTTAAGGTAATGGCTGGTTTTCTGATTTCAGATATTGTGAACTGCGACCTGAAATCAACACTGCGGGTTCTGTACAACCTCTTCACCAGATACAGACATGTGGAGTGAAGAGGGGGCACCGGACGCACTACTGGGACCACTGACCACTTTCATAAACCCTGAGATAATGATGCAGTGGGGCTCTACTGCAGAGAATCGTAGTTTTGCATGGGTTATTGGTACCAAACTTTACTATACTGTGTGTGAGTGTGTGTGCAAGTGAGCGTGTGTGTGAGCGCATGTGTGAGTACCTGCTTAAAGCTGTCCAGTAGCTGTGGTAGTACACCCCTGTAAAAGCTTGGAAATCTTCTCATGGGTGGAGTTTTGACTGTGTCAGGATTTTTGTTTTCCTTCATTCCAAAGTGACTGAAATGTATTCAAATTGATTTTAAATACATTATTTTTATATCAGTGTTCTTCACTGCAGGGTGGGAGCTGCGGTCCTGGAGGACTGAATTCTTATACAGTTTGTTGATTCCCTGTTTAAACACTACTTTTTTTAACTACCCCATTAATAAAGCAGCGCATCTCCAAACAGCACAGAACTCCAGCCCACAGTCCCTCACCCGCACTCTACAACACTACTGTCTCTAATACTGTATCAATGCTGTCATATCAAAACCTCTGATCTCCGATTTTAGCTTTGTTTTTCTCCCTCACTGTCTACAAACCTTTTATTTCAATCTTACATCCCTGTCTAGAAAACTGCATTTGACTTTGCTCTCTCAAGGAGAGATTGCCCTCCCCATCACTCAACGTGATGTTGGTCAGCGTGTGGATGTTAGTGTTCTCCTCCAAGCGTGTTGATCTGTCCAATGGTGAATTAGTGGCAATTCAAAGAGATGTGGTGGAGATTCACTCAGAGGATCCCTACCTTTCACCCTCATTGTGTTTTGTGTAGTTGGTGGAGTTGAAGATAGTGAGTAAAATTGGACATCTTTGGGGAGAAACCCAATTTTTAGGGAAAAGGCTGCTGTTTACATTGCATGAGGAACCGACCAATGGAAATGACCCAAATTACTTGAACCTACATAATTTTTTGCTGTGATGTTTCCATTCCAGAAAGGGGTCATTTTTGTTCTGACAGCATTAATGTGATATAGAAAATGATACTACATACCATGTTACACTACTGGACAAATCATGGCACTGTTGCGAAAATGTGGTCAACAATTTTCATTTTATGTTTTATAACTGTGTAATACAAAACAGTGGGGGAGCGTCTTATCTAACTTGTTTATTTTCTTGTATTTAATCTCCATTCTCAATGCTTACTAACAGTAATCAGTTCATTTGGATGTCCGAACTAAATCAGAGTGTATGGAGGAGAGATGACCCTTAAAGGCCTTGAGGTCATCCCAAAATGACCCTTGTTTGGACATGGCTGATTTTAAATAAGGCAATAATCAATCTCTAATTTTAACCTTGCTTGACATTCTAACGATCTTTCAGAAAATGCAGAGAGATGCTTTTACTAGTGCAGCTATCCTGCCATTCCATCTGTCCACTTAAACACAAAGTCTCAGGCCTCAATAAATGCGGCTGACTCATCTGCTCGCTCTGGCATTGCTTTTTTTTTTTTCTTTTCTTTTTCTCAGGGTTGGCCTGCATTGTTCTTAAGTGCTTTGTTTTGAGCAAAGTCTTAATGGCAGGTAATGTGTCGGCCACGAAAAAACTATGCTGTGTGGGTGCCATTTATAGCCAAAGGAGATGACTGTAGAATTTTTCACCAAAGAAACGACAGTTTTCCCCAACCATGATTCCTTAGGCAAATCAAACTGTGCTAAAAGGTCCCCAGTAGGTTTCAGTCATGGCTCGCGCTAGCTAGGTTTTTTAATGATGTTTCTTTAACAGGGCAACAAGTGAATACAAGCGTTCCTTATGATCTCTGAAGGTCAGGGTAATTTAGCCTTTAGCGTCATGAAAACCTCCCCTCACATCTGTAGACATATTTTGTGACTGATTCGTGTTAACACTGTAGACTGACATCTTTCAAGCACATAGCCAACAGAGTAGAGTCTGATTATATATTAGTCGCCTGAACTGTGAGTGATGCCAAGGTCATTTACAGTGAGAGGAAACTACTTCATACAATTCTTATTTACTATACAGCTTGAGATATATAAAATCCAAATTTACACACAACACTTTTGACTCTATACTTCATAAATATGAACAACAATGTTTTCTGCTATTGTGCTTAATAATGTTAAAACGGGCGAAAGGATTTAGAGACCACCATTGAATAAAATTAGTCCTTTGTTGTTCGAAATGACACCTCAACATTTATGGTAATTAGGTTTTTGTCCATCATGGTTTAATATTGGTCCATTCTTCTTGGCAGACTATCTTCAAATCTTCAAGGTTATGATCATTTTAAAATGTCCATTCATTTTCAAAGGGCCTCAAATCAGGAGGTTGGCTAGGTCACACAAATACCATCACTTCTTTTAAATTCAAGGACTCTTCCTGAATATTTGGGGTCTTTTTCTTGTTGAAACATCCAATTCTTAGCTGATAAGAATAAATTGGCACTGAACTACTGTTTGTGGAGTTGGAAAAATGGTTTTAGTTTGGACTTAAAGGGAGAGTTTCCTAGAAGAATCCTAAGTCTTGATTAGAACAAACCCCACTACTTTATTGAAGATTAGATTGAATCCATGAGAAACCAAAACAGCTATTTGAAACCTTATGGTGGCTGGTTACAGCTTACATATTTGTTACAAAGTCTTAAAGGCTTTTTAGGTCTGTGTCCTTCAAGCTGATCAGCAATGTATTTTGGTGCAGAGGCACAGAGTCATTTATAGAAAGGCAGCAATGAAAACCAAGGGTCAGTTTCTTGGTCAGGGATGTAGTGCTCTGTTATATTTTCCTTTCATATTCTTAGACCTGACCCGTGTTTGGGACGTAAACTCTGAAAGAAATCTCTTTTATACAAGCATTATAAGTGTATATTCGTGTGTGTGTGTGTGTAGAACTTTTTCACTGTTGTGTAAGATATTTAACATTGGAGTTTTTTATCACCATCATGTGATCATGCACGACCGAGGAAAACAATGAATTACTTTGTGATTTAAGCCGTCATTACACTGTGCATTGTGCGCGCTGACATTTAGCTTTATGGAGCGCTTCTGACTGGCACTCGCGATCTGAAATATGAAGCACTAAAAAGACAGCAGACGGATTGAAATGTCTGCGTTTTGCTCCTTGAAATACTCTTTGCTTTCTTTGCTTGACAGGGTGGATCTGCATTTCTCTGGAGAACTGTCAAAATCCATCTGTCTGATTTCATTTGTTCTTTTCTTCACCGTAGCGCAGATACAATCGAGTACACAATGAGAGGCAGCGAGAGAACAGTGCAGAACCGGCCGTCTTTCTGCGTGATGTCTTTGGAGAGAAATCTGAAAGGTGTTTTAGTTCATTTCCATGCAGAAGAGTCGTGTTCTGCCCGTAATCAGTCCCACTTTGGGAGCGAAAGCTTTTGAGTCATCAGTCCAGGCACAAAATTAAAGGAATTAACTCACTTTCTCACTTATTAATATTTTCATGTTCCCAACCGTCACCACCCCATCAGCCGTTCACTCCTCGTATCCTCAACACTGTCCTGCAGAACCTGTGTGCCCTGGAGGTGGAAAAAGCAGGAAAAAGAAATCTGCAGTTCTCCTTAAGTCCTCCAGCTAACCAGCCCCACCCTCCACCTGCAGTTAGTGGATTTTAGAGTCTGGAGATCTGAGTGAACATCAGAAGGATTAGAGCAGTTCATCCGGAACATCAAACACAGCCTTCATGGACTCCGGCTCTCACTGCCTTTTTCGTCTATCCTAAACCTTGCGTTTTAATCTGCATAATTAAGGCAAAATATCTCAGTACTACTACTACTACTACTACTAATAATAATACGTTTAATTTAAATGGTGCCTTTCTCAAAAAGTACTAAATAGAGCTTCTTTACAGAGTAACAAAAAAAAAAGCATACAGATAATATTTGACATTTAGAGTCACAACACGAAGAAAGACTAGAGTAGAGTCACAACACAAAGAGAAGTGCAACTTTAGGTGACTTCATTTCTGAAATATCAGAAATTTGGAGGCAAATAATTCAATAATTTGCTGGCAGCAAAACTGAAGGCCTCTCATAGAACACAGTCTGTATTTGGATATTGAAAGTAAAGTCAATTGACCTTAACATACTTAAAAGTATACAGAATAGTTTTACACTGAATGAGGAAGGAAGCTGCAGTAATATTGTTACATAAGTGAAATGTGTTGCTCTGGATAAGAGCATCTGCACAATGTTGTAAATGGGAAGGAAGTCTGAATTCAGTCAACCTTATAGAATAATCACAGTACAGTTACTTTCTTTAAGAGAAGCCCCATTAATGCTTGTGTACAACCTTTTAAAACTAAAGAGGAAAGTAGTGGATGTGATAACCTTGACTAGGGATGTTGGTTATTCAGAATCAAGTTTATGTGAGAGAGCACATACAAGGAATGTGATTCCTGTCGAGTCCTGTCTCTCAAGCACAACAGAATAAAATAATGTAACACCACAATATACTAAACAATATAATATACAATCTACTATATATGTTAAGTCCAAGCTCTGCCAAAACTACTTTAGAAAACAGAACAAGATGGTGAGCTGGAAAACATGGAGTGGCCTTAAGTGGCCAGAGTTAAACCCCACCGAGCTGCTTTGGGATGAACTGGACAGAAGAGCCGCACACTTAAAGGAACTTCTGCTGCAAAGCTGGGAAGAACTTTCTGCAGAAAGAGCAACGAGACACTGAACCGCTTGAATTTCAATACAACAAAACAAAAATTGGGACTAAAGCTTTTGACCAGTAGATAATTAATAGTTAATAGTAAAAGTGT
>JBBJLR010000034.1:11150520-11161216 GCA_037577145.1 Brachypetersius gabonensis
TGTGTGTGTGTGTGTGTGTGTGTGTGTGTGTGTGTGAGTGTGTGTGTGTGTGTGTGTGTGTGTGTGTGTGTGTGTGTTGGAGTAGTGAAAATCCTACTCATGCACTCGTCCACTGACTTCGTCATTGTTAACTACAGGAAGGCTTCTTTAAAGAGTGAGTTTAACTCTTGCTGGTCATTCATTAACATAAGTTACTCTTGGAAAAGTTAATTTGAACACATAAAAGATTACTGGCAATAAGTGTGGGGTTAAATATGAATGAAAAGGCCTGTGTAAGTTCAGGGCCCACTGGATAAATGAAATTTGATTTTCACTCTCGTCAGTCTTTAAAAGTTGTTTTTGATTCTCCTCCCCCTCTTCTGGAGGCCTTTCTAGCTAAAAGGAAACCTGTGAACAGCAGCTTAAGAGAGTCAGTATGAAAATTTTCAGTCTCTAGATGAGTCAGTTCCCGAAACGGAGGCAGACCTCAGACGCAGTGTTTCAGTTATCCGAGAGTAATCACAGCTCAACAATTTCCTCTCACCGCGCTGAGCCATGACGCGGCCTTTCTCCTTTCAGACACCAGAGCCAAACACACTCTGCCTTTCTTTGAACTGAAAAGACACCGATTTTGTTAGCCTTTATGAAAATGTTGTTTGAAGAACAACCAAGATAAAGTTTAATTAAATGCTTAGATGTGAAAAGCAACACAGTCCTTAACCTTAACCTACCTCTAACAAGACTATGTATTAACAAGCCATATTTTAGATGGACCCGTCATCATAGCAAGTTTTAAGCGATGGCTCTGGCTAAAGTAAACGGTTCTCTTCCTCGCTCCAGTTTTGTTTACATCAAATAAACAAACTTTACTCTGTGCTGCCCCTTAAAGGTGTTTTGGCACCTGTAGGTTAGAAGGTTTGTAGTGTTTGTAAGACCTCAGATATGTCTTTAATGTGTTCTTGGCTCAAGATTGCCTCAACTCCACAGTGCAAATCATTTCACCTTCTCAAATAATTGAAATCAGACAATAAAATAATTGTGTGAGGCCTGATCTTACCGTGAGTCAGCCTTGATTATAAATGATTGCACTGAAAGAATTCGACACTGAGAGTAGATATAATCAGAATGAGCTGACCACTCATGAATGTTTAGAATATTTTCCAAAAAATTAACTATGTTAACTGTGTTTAGTCACTGATTATTTTGTTTTGTTTTGAAAAAGATTTATGAGCGGCTCTTCTAGCACTGAATTGTGAAGCGAAATGGTTCTGTGCAGAACGTTTCCGCAAAACATCCTTGAAAAAATGGAAAGGAAAAAAAAGCCATTCCTGTTGTTCTGCTTCGCTCAAATATTGTATGGTCGGTGAGAAAGATTTCGTTTATACTCTTTTAGAGCGTCTTTATTATCCGAGAGAAGCTGCACCTGCAGTTAAAGAAAAAGACGGCAGCCAGAGTTGGTGGTAGCCTTTTATGAACTCGTATTTGTGCTCTGCTGGATGGTCAGAGAAGGTTATGAGCAAATATCAGCCATGCTGCTCTGGGGCTCGCACTTATTCGAACATGTTGTCCCTTCCATTTCCTGGAGGAGGTATTGTGGGATCGCAAGGGGCGATCGGCACCCCAGGAAGACCTGGGATAATAGCGGGGTCTGACTCAGCAAAAAACAGCCATCTTGAGAAGAATGGAGCTTGTGGAGTGCTCATGGAATACATCAGCCTCACAATACCTAGGGGAAGTCGGCCGGCTCCTGGATTGTTTCTGTACAATACTTCAAGGAAGTGGACTTTGTGTATGGCCTCTGGCGCTGTATCAGACCACATTTAAAAGAAATGAAAGTGGCTGAACTGGGCCTGCAGGCATTCTGAGCTCACTTGCTTTGGAAAGACAGACACACTTTCTTTTCTTCCTTTTTTTGTGAAGAGCTGGCTGTATTTAAGCCTCACACATGGGTGTTGGAGGATGACAAAACATCAGTATCACTGATGTATTATGTCACAATAACATATGAATGTGTTTGAGTAACACAGAGTACATTTCCCAGATTGATGGATTTTAAATGTTCATAAAGGCACCCGTTGGTTTGTTTTTATTTTCCTTGCAGTAGCTTTTGTAGAGTTCAACCGATACATCGCTTCATTTGAAAACTTCATGACACTCTTCACGTCATTTTCATGTTATTGAGAAACATACTCTAATTTATTCATACCTTCTGAACACACCTTCAGATTTGGTATATTGGAATATTTTACTGTTCCACTGAATAAGGCCAGACATCAACACCTATATGACGGTGTTTACTTTCAGTAGGAAGCATTTCAGTGGTGCTTTGCTCCAGAATCTACCCGATTTATCCCAGTTCCCACCCATCTGAGCCAAATAATGAAGAGTTGCAGAAGTCAGCTCTAGCTCCAAGTGGTACAAAACAAACAAATGCGATGGGAAACCAGTTTGAAGGATTCAGCATTAGGGCATCCAAGACACAGTCTGGCCATGACCTGAGATTTTAATTTGTTTGGAAAGTCAGAGCCCCCCAAATAATGTTTACATGTGCCTTTAGGTACACTCTAGCATTTGTAGATTCCAGTCGTGTAACTGCAGTTCATTAAAAATGTAAAAATACCACTATTAGTCACGGTTCACTTATAGTTGTTTAGCCAACTTGTTTTGCAGAGCTTTTCAAGATGAGCTTTGTTCAGCAAATAGACAGGACCTTACCATTTGCTGATGGCTCACTTTCCGTTGTTAGCGCTTACTTGACAAGAGATGGTCCATACAGCCGGAGGACAAGCACTCAAAAGTGCTCTCAGGCCCAAAGCTCTCGAGCAATTTGTGGAACGACAAGCCAGAGGAATGTTTTCATTCACATTTTTATGTTCAGTTGCGCTCCAAGCAGGCCTAAACTGCAGCGCATAGTTTACTTTTATGCTCAGTGAGTGTAATCTGGCTTTAACCGAGTTACCTTTACATTCCTCAATCGTACAGGTCATCATAGTGATTTATCAGGTTTGAGATTGTATTTTCTGGTGCCAGAAAGATGACCAGTTTTGAGAAATCAATGAATTGGGACAATATTATTGATGAACATTTTTTTTTTTTATGTCTTATTTAAAACCAAAGGTATTTTTTATGACTAATTCCACACATCTAGGACAGTTAGTGTTTGCAACAAAGAGGTCTTGACAGAGGCCAAAACTATTTCACAAGTGTAAATTTTACAAGCAAAAAAGGAAACAAAAATCCTAAATACACCTCTTTCATATTAGAGCTACACCTGATTTGTTTACTCCTTTTAATGTTCGGAGCGCTTTAAAGCAGAGCCTCAAACTCAGCAGCAGCTGAAGAAGAAATAATAACATTGTTTCTGTAGATATCAATTTCCTGCATTCTTGGTGTACGGGTATGGAGGTTTGAGTGCAATGAAACGCTGAACTTTATTTAACCATTAAAAAAATTGTTTCTGATGGTGTTAACAATGTGGCAGCAGAGTGACATACAGCCTCATATTTACCTGTGGCTTTCAAATAAAATGTGGCTAATATAAAAATAATCATAAAGAAATCATATACTAAATATAAAAATTCTGAGTTCCTTGATCCTGTATTTCAGTTACAGATTACCTCAAATTACCTCTTTACCTCAAAGATCCCTGTGTTCATAGCACAGCTTAAAGGGACGCTTTTCTTATCATGCATCCTTCTGAAAAATGAAAGAAAATGGCTTCATCTAGGAAAATGCTACCATGACACCCAGCATGAAATGTGCGACCTGTCTCATGAGCCATGCCATTGAAAGGCAGAAGCCTTTCTCTTACAACGTGGCTTGAAAGGAAGGATTTTAGGTCATCCTTAATTGAATTTCCTGCCTGATGATAGTCTAATACTGAGACTAATGGCATTGTGTGAGCATGTCATATCAGTGGCACAAACGCAGTAAATAATAGGCAGTGCTTTTCCGCAATCACTTACATGTAGCAGAGGATATATGAAAACCTCTCATTTATTATCCCTTCACATAATAAGCCCTTCATCATATCTACACATTTCAGGCTATTAATGTGGAATGAGATTGTGACTCCCCCCTCCCCTTCAAACTTATTTTTCTCTGCCAGAGAGAAAGACTGGGCGAGTCTTACTGATGTGCTGCATGTCGGTGAATATTATTTTAACACAGCTCGGTTTTTTGGAAGAGTTTAAATTTGGAATATGTTTGCATTTCAGTATTTGTGTTTGTAAAATGTCATTAGTGTGTAGTTTATCATGGCATTAAATATACTAAAGTAGGGTATAGATTACTCTGTGGATCGTCAGTATGTTTTAGAAGTAAAGTTTTCTCTACTTGGCTGTGATATGCACATTGATATCACCATAAAACCTTTCTTCTGGTGGCGTTAATTCATCAGGACTCTTTTTGAAAGTCAGTGGGTGAGTCCTACTGACATCCTGAAAGATGAGCAGTTTTGAGAAGTCAATAAATTGGGACAAAATTATTGATAAACATTGATTTTTTAAAAATGTATTATTTAAAATCAAAGGTATTTTGTAATTGCTAGATCTAGGACAGTTATCGTTTGCACCAAAGAGGTCTTGACAGAGGCTCAGACTATTTCAGGCCTTTGTTTTACTCTGTTTTTCAGCACAAATATGTTTGTTGAAATTTGGGATATGTTTACATTTCATTTAGTATGGCCTGAAATGTACTGAAGAATGTTATAAATGACTCTTCGCACGTATGTTTTACAAGGTTTCTCTATTTAGCTGTGGGATAGACATTCATATCCCCATACAAATGTACCTTTCATGACATTCATCAGGACACTTGTAAGTTTTATTAAGAATTTAATTTTTTGTTTGCATAGGTGGTGGTATCAGGTCGATATCAGTAGAAAATGCTGGATCAGAGAAAGCAAAGATGATCCTGTAAGGATTCTGGTTTGAAAGATTACATACTCACATGTATATGTTATTACTTTTAGATGATCTTAAATGAAGGGCTTTGATTTAACAGCATATTTTAAAATGCCAGATAATTTTTCTTTCATCCAGTTTTCGTTTATTTTCATTGTTTCAAAATCAGTTTGTCCCTCCCTTCCTCTTTTTGTTGGTCAAAAGGTCTTTAGAGCTTCTTTATTTAAATCCACTGCTTTTCAGTAAATAGTTTTCTTTACAGTATATTATGTTCTTGCCTTTAATAACAAAGAAAAAAGTGAAAACGCATCCACGTCACAAACACCAGCCCAATGACTTACGTTCACCTTTACAGCATATAGCAGTTTAGCTCTGCCTACTGTTTTCAGTCTGGCCTCCTTTGTGAGTGATTCATAATACAGGACAGCCAATTGGAGCAGAGGTCATTTACATGTCAGTCTTAAGACACAGTAACAAAAACATTCAGCTTAATTCTAAAGAGTAAAATGATTTTCAGAGTGACAATAAGTGAATGTGGTCTATGGATGTGGCACATTTTGATGAATAATTACTGTGTATTTGTTGAAATTCATATATTTGAGAAAAAAAAACATTGTTAGTTTTTCAATCACATTACATTCAGCAAACATATAGGAAAAATTAACTGAGGATGTGGTAATGGTGATGTCACTTTATTTAGAAAACTTACAAAAAGGATTGTTGACAGGGGTTGTTCGCATTTTTGCATATGACTGCATTATTATCATCTAAATATATTCTGTGCTATTCTGTTGAAATCTATCAGTCAGATCAGTATCCTGTGTTTTTTCATTTCTGATTAAAGAAACAGCAGAATGAAGTCAGTCAGAAACCTGCAATGTTTGTTTTCGTCTGTTGGGGAATCGCATGAATAGAAAATAGCAGCTAATGCGCGGCTGTTCGATTACCACCTAATTTAGTAATAAAGTGAGATTGAGAGACTTCCTCGTCTTCTACTTTGTAGAACGCAGCATGGGGCTAATTCAGCGGGCTCTCGGCGCTCATCAGCTAATGTGATGCAGTGGCCTTTAATTTAATACATGTGATTAAGGGGGACTTATTACGGGAACACTGCATCATTTTTTAAGTGTTGCTCTGAATGCACAGGTAGGACCATTAACATGTTTATTTAAAACCGAGGCCTTTCACAAGATGTAATTTGAGCTTAATCTCCACACCAGGTATTCAGAAAGCAGGATGAAACACACTTCTGATATTAGAGTGGAAGGGGGAGGCTGAACTCCAGGCTGAAACGATGAATATATTTAAACGAAATGGGTTTTTGTGACATCACAAATTCAAAACAGGCCATTTTTGCCACTTAGCTTTCATTTGGAAACTGAGGAGAGATGATATGTTTTGAAACTTGTAACAGTGTTGAAGTACTACGTTTTTTATTTTCCATGGTCCTTTAAAAAGTGCTCTGAATTTTCTGTTTAACTACGTATGGCAAAAAAAAGAATGTTCTTACATAGTCTTTGCAGCCTTGACAGCACGCCACAAGCAAGATCTGTCGCACACATGCTGCATATATACATATCATTACATTTAATTATGACTGGCTGACACTGGTTGGCGGGGTCCTAGCCCCAAAACACACACACACATGTTTGTCTTACTGTCTTTATGAGGACTTTCACTGAATTATGTATTACTAGCTGAATGATACCTGCATCTAAACCTTATTCTCAGTAATGAA
This sequence comes from Brachypetersius gabonensis, assembly GCA_037577145.1. NCBI lineage: Eukaryota > Metazoa > Chordata > Actinopteri > Characiformes > Alestidae > Brachypetersius > Brachypetersius gabonensis. The sequence continues at coordinate 11,157,142 of JBBJLR010000034.1, forward strand.
AGGGGAATTGTTTGTCCTTGTGAGAAACCAAAAGTCCTCACAGCTACAAAATTTTGAAGGCTAAGTATGAAAAACACCTCAAACTAGACTGGACATAGTAATATAGCCGTATAATTCTTTGCTAAACCTGATCCAAAGCTAACCTTTAACTCTAAACCTCAGCGATGAGAAGGATATTTTTTTCAATGAAAAAGCTGAAAGGACGAGATCGTTGCATCAACAGAATGCATGTTTTTCAGGCATCATAAAAACAAATTTGGTCCCTCGATAGAGCTCAATACAAACAGGAGTGCACACACATGCGCTCTCTCGCACTCGCAGTGTGGCCTCCCCCATCTGCTGGCAGCCAGTGAGGACCGGAGGGAGTGAAGCAGCTGCCCAGGATGGATGTGTGCCTCCCTGTTTGTGGAGAATTGCACCAATGCCATGGCCTGAGTTTGGCCGAGGCTGCCTGGAGGCTGAAGTGAAGAGTAAGTGTGACCACAGTATATTGCTGCATGACTAATCTCCCTCTTCCATCTGCCACTGCGGCCCCACGAAAGCACGCCCCTCTCCAGCATCAACGTCGCTGCCATATTGTGCCAGTCACAACATCTCTGGCTCCCTGCGCCAACGCAGGAGAGCGGCAGAGCTCAGAGACCGCTTTAGCCGGGAATTATGGACTGTTACATGTTTGCACACATAACGAAACACTGAGATCTGCTCCAATGTCCAAAAGCTGTTGGACGGCTCCTCCAGATTTCTGCGGGTTTAGCGCAGCAATGCGATTTGTTTGCAAGCAAAAGTTTGGCTGCTTTTTTCCGTGCTTCTGCTCGCCCTCGCCCACGTGACTCGAGGAAACCACGTTGCTCGCTAAAGTGAGCACAGGGTTTCTATTGCTTAACCTTTTTAAACTGTTTTTTTAACTTTGACTTCTTATAGCTCCATTTGCCTTCCATACTGTTCTCCTTTGCATTTTCTTGCTGCCTTCCTTCACTCTTTTTGAAGTGTGAACTTTGTTAATTACAGGGAATGGGGTGTATTTGCAGCTGCCTCTTTTAGATTAAGCCATCACCATGAAGTCCTCTTTAATCATCGCAAGTTTAAAATCTACCCCTTCTTACTGCGGCCCAATTCCAAACAAATCACAACTATATTTGTTTCCATACAGAGTCTATTTATTATGTGAGAGCTACAAAGATTGATCGTATGCTTTCCTTGTCAGCTGAACAGTCATTTGTGGTTCCTGAGGTAGGGTGAGGTCAAGGGAGGGTCAGCGTGTGTAAAAGAGAGGATGATGTTGGCCCTTGTGAGCTTTGAGGGGCTTTCCTGAACTTAAAAGCCCAGTTTTCCAGACGTGGATTAAGCCTAAATGACTCTTTCAGGGGAGTCTGTTCTCTGGAAATCCTTTTTAGTCTAGGTCTAGTTATAATTTGTCAGTGGAAACTAGGGGTTGGCAAAAATGGCAAAATACACCTCTGCCATTCAAAAGTATAGCAAAAATATCCTCCAGGAAGCACGTGCCAACCTTCACCCTCCCTGTGTCGGTGGGCTTGTGTGATTAAAGAGGGGAGTCTACATGGTGGGTGAAATTTGAACCTGACTTAATAGAGGCAAAAATTTGTCAATGCATGATATTTAACTCAGTATTTTGCTTTTCTATCCCTCTCCTTACAATGCAGTCACACGCTTACTGTACTGTATGCTGGCAGCTCAAACCCATTGTACCTCCCGTGGAGTCAGTTTCAGTCCAAAATGACAGTTTGTTGTTGATTTTATGCAAAACCTCACAGTTTGAGTAATGTGTTTGTGTTTTATTGTTTAATGAATCACAGTAATAGGTAATTATTTTTGCTCATGTGGATCTGACATTGCAATAAACCAGATGATCAAAACAGAATTTATTGGAGTTGTGAGAATATAGCTGTCTCTTCACTGATCTCAGTGAACATTTTTCTTTCTTTGTTTTTCTTTTTTCTTTCTGTCTGTCTGACACACTCACAACCTAAAGCTTGTTTTGTCTAATCTTTTCACTGTATGGCCATAAACACACTGTCATAAGAAACTGTAACTTTATAGTAGAAGGAAAAGATTATTTACTGCATTTTAATGAAAGTTTTTGACTACTTCTGTTGGCCAATCTGTCATGAAAGTTTTCACACGGCATAAAGACCAGCTGTACAAAATGTCTAAAACCATGAAACCCAAAAAAGTGAGATAAAACAGCAGCTATCTGGACAGAGAAGAGGCACTTCAGGAAAGTTCTTCTGCAGGTTTGTCACCAGAACAGCTTCTTTTTTTTTTTGACACGTCTGGGCCATGTTCTGTATCAGTTGGAAAATTTAACGCAGCACAAGGCATTTCTGGACAAAAGCCACAGCAGCGTGCTGGAAGTGATTATCATCTGAGTTCATCTCTTAGTCAGGAAGATGATAAGCGTTTTGGCGGTTTGGAGCGCGCTCGCTTTTTACGGGTCTTTCTGCGCCGTCAACAGCCAGAGCACCAAAGAAAAGTAATGCAGTCATACAGGCTCGCTGAGAGACCCTTCCAGACACGTTTTCACACACACACACACACACACACACACACACAGGCGTACACACACAGACACGCCGTGAGTCGTCCTCGCATTCAACAGGAAACACATGGAGCGAGCTCCACAAAGGCTGCACTGTTTCCACTGGGCATTTCCTTGGAAAGCTTCGTGCTAGTTGTTAGATCACAGCGCAGCGTGTGTAGTTTAATTTTCCTTTCATTTACACCAACACAACATTATCTGCGTGTGTGTGCTAGAGCTGGACCAATACTCATGTCACGATGCAGTATGGATCAATTTGTATCTCCATTTTTGTTGTTTTTCGAAACATCACCTGATCTTTACACCAAATGCTTTATTAATTATTTGATTCATAATTTCAGGTTTGAAAGTGAAATGGCTGTATTAAACTGGATGTGTGTGAATTTTTTGCCATGTAGTAAATCTACAGAACAGACTGACTATACATGTACACAATACTGTATTGTGGTTGACCTATAAATGGATACATTATCTTTATAAAGTACAAGACGGTTCACAGAATTTGACGAAAACTGTGGCGCTCACTGATTGCCCTCTGGATAAACCCCGCATTCATGCCGTGATTTAGTAAAAAATGACTTTTTTATTTCGCGGTCTCCCACCATGAATTTAAAGGGCTTGGTTGACAACACTGACAGCCTGTAACTGTTCTCCAGCGAGATACCAGCTGTTTCGGATTAACCACCACTCCTGAATTAGCACTTAGCTTATGTGTTTTCTGCTTTTCTTTCAAGTCCTTTCAGAGGTGGCCCACCCTCTCTGGCTTTCAGCATGATGACATTACTTGCTTTTTAATAAGATCTTGTCAAATGTGAAGTCCATGAAAATGAATGCACACTCCACAGTTGGGTTAGACAGATTGTTCCTTTTTGGGTCTTAGTTTTTTCTGTTTTATCAGATTATTTTCCTCAGAGTTTAGTAGGGCGGTTTCTTTCCAGTAGTAAGTCTTTTGGGACAGCACAGGCTGCACACACTTCCTCTGGTGTGAATAAATTAAGCAATGCAGCATTGGCTGAATTTCGTTGCATTTTATTTGTGCTTCAGCATGTTCCCTTCACTAAATCTGATGAGGAGAAACTATGTTAGACACACATATTTATTTATATATTATATTTATATACCTAGACAAAGAGTTTGAAGCTATTTCTATCAGCAGTGGCTTGCTTTTTGTAAACAAACACACAAGTGAACATGACTTGGGTTGGTGGTAGCCTAGTAGGGGGGATATTTACCTCTGGACCAAAAGGGAATGCGTTCGAATCTTTAGCACACTACCACTGGGTCCCTGAGCAAGACCCTTAGTTGCTCCAGGGAGACCGCCCCCTGCCCAAATTTACCTGGCCGGCCCAAATGTACCGGCAGCCCGGTATACCCGATGGCCAGTCAAGCCCTGCTGGGCTTCCATGACGAAAAAGGTCTAAAATTATTTGTATTTATTGTAATTATTGTAGTGTGTGTGTGTGTGTGTGTGTGTGTGTGTGTGTGTGTGTGTGTGTGTGTGTGTGTGTGTGTGTGTGT
>JBBJLR010000034.1:11161316-11177838 GCA_037577145.1 Brachypetersius gabonensis
GTGTGTGTGTGTGTGTGTGTGTGTGTGTGTGTGTGTGTGTGTGTGTGTGTGTGTGTGTGTGTGTGTGTGTATACTGACAATTGATTGACAAGTTATCATGACATCCCTTATCTGATCTCCTGGTTTGACTTCATTACCGAACTGTAAAGCTCCCTCAACCAAAGAGCACACTTGTGGGTTGTGTTCTCAAGTCTAATTGGGATGCAGCACAGTTCCCAAAGGCTGATGCTTCAGAGACAAGAAAAACATCTGAACTCCCCACAGCTAAACGCTGGTGCCACATTTCCTTCCTTCTGTCCTTCTTTTAGTTAGTAATCCTTACTTTTTCTTGAAACTGTTTGTATTCAGCAGTAACTGCTTGTACTATTGGATGTTATGTGGTAAATGTCAAGCTGAAGCAGTTATTTAACAATATCAGTCATGTTGAAACTCAGAAATGAAGACAAACATATATAGCTGATTTTAGTTTATATTTTCAAAGTGAGATAAGGACTTGACTTGAAGAGGGCAGCAGATTCTCTACGCCTGTGTGAGAAAGTTAAAAGAAAAAGTACAACTATGGCTGAAAGCTCAAAAAGAAGTGAAGTCTGGGATGATTATATACTGCATATCCATGTGTGACTTTCTATGGAAGACATCCCTGCCAGAATGATCAGTAACTGGTAGTGTTATCACCATACGGGTAGAGGGAAAACCAGACATTAGTGATGTCAAAATGAAAGACTGTCTCTCTTACAGACAGCATTAAAACTGATAAAAAATGATGATCAAACAATAATTGACATTTATGAATCAATACATGTCAATTATTAATTGATAATCATTCATTTATATACCATAATGTATATCAGTGCTAGTCACCAGAATTCTCTCCCAAACCGGTTCTGTTCATTAGAACTATTTAGTATCTACTTCCAAAAACAATTGAAGTTCATCCTGTCACAGTGTTACATAAATTAATAATTGTCAACGATTGACAGTTTTTTTTTGACAGTGTTTTGTCTTGTATTTTTCAACCCTGCTTAAATGTTTTCATGGAAACTGAGCCGTCCCTGAGCCGCATTCACTCCAGATAAATAATCTGTACCATTTCTGCGAACTCTTACATCCATAACTTTTCCCTGGATGCTTTTTGCAGGTTCTTCTTTCCAGTCTTCTCCAGGCCTGGGCTTGGAGGTCCCAGCTGTTGCCATGGATCCAGGCAGCTGGAGCGGGAGTGAGAGCGGCAGCGAGGACATCGAGAGAATGAGTGACTCGACAGACAAGCCTTTGGATAACGATGCAGAGGGCGTGTGGAGCCCTGACATTGAGCAGAGCTTCCAGGAAGCCTTGGCCATCTACCCACCCTGTGGCCGCCGGAAAATCATCCTGTCTGACGAAGGGAAGATGTATGGTGAGTCACATGATGAAACATAGACCCCTTTGTGGTTTGCATTAACAGAGGAAAGGAGGAACAAGTGGTTTATGTTAGCACTGACATTACTAGGTGTTGTTGGCTTTGGGTTTTCCCAAGTTGTTTAATGGAAGCTCTGAGGTAAGTCGATAATGAGATTCTGAGAAAAGAGGCAGATCAGAAAGTTCTCAGGAAACTTCAGTCAGTTCTGTTGGTGAGTTTTTAGGGGAGCACGTGTATCTAATGTCTGTTGGTCTTGTCAGATATTTTTGATTGACAAGAAGTTCCAAGACTATCTATACAGCTATGCTGCATGAAATAAGCCAAAACCGACCCTGGATCACTCTGAGCTTTACGCATGCTGGTGGTCCCCAGTGGCAGTGGCTCTGTCAGGCTGCTGTGTGGCAAGAGGCAGCTCTGATGGGTTCTGTTGTAAAGCCAGCGTGAACCATTAGAGAGGAGGAGCAGATGGTGTTTCGGCTGATACCAGCTGCGATCTGCCCCCCTCCTCAACTCCCGCATGGGGTGATGTCATGGAAAGAGGGAATACTACTTACACACGCTTTCTCTTTCCTTTTCCTCTTATTTATATTTTATATTCTTTTTCCTGCCTTCTTTTCTGTCTCTTGTATTTCTTTCCATCGTTATCTAATTTGTTCAAGAGAAAGTTCAGCTTCCCAGGCCCAGATTGAATGTAAAGCTCTAATAAAGGGGATTTTTGGGATTGTCACTGAAACAGTTTGCAGTTGTTTCAGTTTCTCTAGCTGGAAATCTAGTGGTCTGCTCACCTTGGCATTAGAGTTGCATGATATGTGCATCATGTTATTATTGTGATTATACTGCTACATATTGCGATCGTGATGTCTTTTAAGATATTAAAGGGTCGATTTAATCACTTTTCTAGAATTAAAAAGGTTTAAAGTCTGTTTTTTTATTTATTTATTTATTTGATTTCATTAATACTTTGATTCATCAGAATAATAATAATAGGTTACATTTATATAGCGCCTTTCACAAACCCAAGGACGCTTTACATAGAGTGCAGGGGGGGGGAAACAATTTTGTTACAATGTTACATAATCAGGTGGAAGAGAAATGTTCATTGAAGAGAAAAGTCTTGAGAACACCCATCATCTCTCCTGGAGCTGTGACTGGTCACCCTGCCTGAAACACTTTGATTGGTTAGAGGCTTATTAGCATATTACGTCCCTCTGCGATGTCAGTATTGCGCTAACAATTAGCAGCAGTCCTTCTTCACATCTTTTGGACAACAGGTCCTTGGGGCACAGTTCAGAGCAACACAATATACATATAACTCCTGACATACTGTTCTAAACCACTAAGAGCGCATGGATTTATCGCACCTACTCAGTGTCTTAAAACAGCGGTGATTCCACTGATTTTTCAAAATGTCTTCTTGATTACATGGTTAGGAAATAAGCAGAGTCATTCAGAGTCATCTGATGTGAAATGTTCCATTCTAGAGAAATGTAGAGGGTCAAAATTGTTCACAGTGGCAGTGATAGGAACCAGATGTTTGATGCATTTAATGCCTCGGAAATCTCTGCCAGATGCTTCAGACATTGTTCCATTATGGTTTTGAGATTCAGATAGGCCTGAAATATACTTTAAATCTATTTACAGTGAAAAGTTTTATCCAAGATTAAATCAAGTGATTTGGTAATAAAGTATTTAAGTACTCCGGGCAGTCCAAGAAATTGGTAAAATTCCTTTTTAAGCAGCAACCTCTGCATTATTACTGTACGTTTACATTTCTTCTTCTCAGCTAATCAGTGGCCGTACTACTTCCACACTACATGCTTGCAGAAAACAAATGGTCTTGATCTGATAATGAACTTGCCTAGTTGAATAAAAGGATGGATTTCTAGCGTGTTAAATCATCCTTTGAAAGCTTAGTTCTTTATCTTCACCCGAGGATATCAAAGTTCTCCGTAGCACATTGTTTTGGTGGAAGGCCAAGGGTTGGTTTTGTATTCCGCCACAGCCGATTCAAGCGTGGGGTCCTGAGTGCCCTCACTCGCTCTCTCTCCTTCCTGCTCTATGCAGATAATTAGCAACCATCACTATAGCAACTGGCTTTCACTTCAAAACAATGTCAGCCCCCCCCCCCCAGACTTGGGCTTATCTGGCTGTTTACCTGAGGGGCCGAGCTTATCTCTCCGTGTACCTGAGGGGCACTCCTCTGTGCCCAAGTGGCATCAGCAGGGCGGTTTCGCGCCAAACTCCAGAGTTTAATGCTGAGATGGCTGGAAACATAGAAACGACGGCAACAGCTGCGGAGTGGACAGTCGGTCCAGTGGCTGGACAAGGGAGCGACCTCAACTGACCACACACCCTCCACACAAAACCTTAAACCAAATGCCAGAGAAAACATTCTATTTCATTCTTTTTTTTCTCTCTTCATGCAGTAGTGTGCCTGCTGTTTTTTTCCGCTTTCAAGCTGCAAACTCACCACAACCTACAAGAAAGCCTTTTGTCTTTGTGGAACATATGTCACGAGATCCCCCCTCCTTTCTTCGATAATTAGCACATTTCTTTTGTCAGCGCCGCCATCGGAAGCTACTGTTGTACTGTTTTTGAGAGTTATTAACCCGGGCGGAGAAAGAGCGTGCCTTAATTAGATTTGACAGTCTCCTACCAAGGCTGATGAAGGACTGATTTAATCTTAGTGCTTCCACTCAAGAAATGAACCGCCCTCAGAGGAGTCTCAGCTGCGCACGAGCCGAGCCTGGGCCCCTATAGACGAAGTCTGTTTGACTGCCCATATGATCAGAGACTCTCTCTGTATCACTATATTATGGGCGATACTGGTATAGTGGATTGTTAGTTTTATTTGTAGTGTAGCAGTGGCGTCTAGTGGATCAGCAGACCTGTTGTAAAAATCACCTTCTAGAAGCAAGCATTCCTGAAGTATCTAGACATGCAATAAATGTATCACTGTGATGAGAAACCCTTGTGTCTTAGAAATGATGATATTCGTCATGAAATGTTCCCACAATATAAAGAGCAGCTGGTATTAAAATATGAGGATGCACCTAGTGCTGGGCGATTTTATTGATTTTATCGATTAATTCTAATTTGTAGTTCAGGATGATGTGTTTTTATGAAGATCGATTTTATTACTTATTTTACACATGAACGCCAAAAGCGGAACAAATGCGATGCGCGGTTCTACGCGGGGAAATTTGCGTGGCGCACCCAATCACTGTAGCAGTGTTTGTGCCCAAGAAAGGTCTTATTACATCTGTAATATGGAATTGGTTCAATTATATGCCATCAGACAAAGATCAAACAAGTCCTGTGTGCGACAGCTTAAGCAGCGCAGCCACTCTCTGCAATGCTAGCGTTAGCCATGTTAGCTAGCGGTGCCATTTCAGACTCTGTGCGGAACGCCGGTACTGTATATGTACTGTATATGTGTGCACCCATATGTAAATTCCGCTCTGATGGTGTCACTGGACTCACTTATGTATTTTTTTAATCATACTCAATGATGTAAAATCAGTATTAAACTCCACCCTGTATTTATTACATGGAGAGGCTCTTATTAAACTAAAAAGTCTAATTATGGTGTTACATGCCTAATAAACATGTTTGAAGTATGAATACTTTGGACATTGCCGGTAACTGGAGTCCCATTTATTTTACTGTGAGTATAAATCTGCTGAATGCAAATTCTGGAACTAAATCAAAACATTGGTAACACTGGGCAGTGAATGAGGTTATAATGACGTTCTGGTAGCTTCCCGTTGAGGTCATCACGTTTAATGTTTTAAACAGATGTGAAGAGTTTTATGTGCAGTTTGTCATATCACACCTATGTTAAAAATGTATTAACCTTTACAGTCATAGGAGAAACTACAGAACTGGTGTCTTTATAGCCCTATTTCAACACAAGCTGTGTCTGTGGAGGGAAAACTGTCTCTTTCCAGGTTTCCACTTTACAGGGTGTAACTGAGGGAATTATGGGAATTGAAGTTACTCTAGAGTAATCTTCCTGCTCAATGACATTTCAACATTTATATTGAAGTTACGTAACCCAAGTCTTCAAGCATCCATCACAGCTCGACCACAAAGACGTGCTGATGTCTTCCAGTCCGAAAATTTCGTAAAATGCTCTCATTATCATTTAATCGTTTATTACCTCAGTAACTGTAAATGGCTTGTAATAGTAGCAATTCATAACAAAATGTTATCAAAAAATAGATACATCCTATTAGTTTTTTTTTTGTTTTTTTAATATTCCTGAGAATAAAAGTTTTAATTTCCTTGCGTATACTTATGAGGTCTGAATAAAATAGCATGTTTTAAATTTGTTTTTGTAGATTTTTTTCCCCCGTTGCTGAGATTTGTAGGAGCTTTTTTCCTCTTTTTTTCTTTTGAATTGCTCAATTAAAGTAGGGGACTTGCTGTGTATGAAAGAACTGAAGAAAGTGCAGGTGAAAATGCATGGGGAATTGCTTTTTGATGAGTTCTGTATTGTCCCCTTGAGAAGGGGTGTGTTTTCTCTTTTTTTGTAAGTTGAGGAAGTCTTCACTTTTCAGAATGGGACTGAAGGCCACGCTGACAAAAACCGACGTATATTCTGTGTGGTCTGTGCATGGTTGTTCTTATATATCCATAGAAAAAAAAACTGTACATTGCGTGTGGAGGAAAATGGGGTCAGGTGGTAAGGTCATTTTTTTTTTATATTATTTCTGAAATTAAATGTGATTTCAATCTTGTGAAAGTTCTACTTTTAAAGCAGTACATCATCTAGGCTAAATGCATCAGAAATGTTCAGTTTAAAGACACGTTTGAACCAAGAAAGCTTTTGGATCAAGGCAAAACAAACATGACATGGAGATAAACTAAGAACCCACCATTACTGACATTGTTAAGCAATTTTCTGTTGAATAAAAAGTATTTGCCCTTATAATAATGATGTTTATTCTTCCGTACTGTTTCCAGCTTTGCCGATCAGTGGAAAACAGCTTTATGTTTATCTCAAATCAACTACAGTAATAGCAGGAGGGCCAACTGATCTGTCACACCGGGGTTTGTTGCCTCTTCTCACCCACAAATAGTTAAAAACAGATGCCTACAGCTTGATGATGGAAATAGAAACTAATATATTGTTATAAACGGCTTTTGTTCTTATAGTATATAGTATATGTCATTGTATCCATCAGCCACCTGTTAAGTTGTCCCCTCATTTCAACACTAGACTATTGGGCTGATACAGCAGCACTGGTGTCCATCCATTAATTCTAGGGTTATGATACTATAGGCTATATATAACATTCACTCTGATCAGTAGTATATTTTGCTGCAGCCCGTTTGAATTCCCCAGCTATTTTTATGTGTACACTTTGTCACAGGAATGCTCGTCATAGTGAAAGATGTAGGCGGTACCCCAGTAACTCAGCTCGGCGGCTGTAACAAGTTTCATGAGGAGTCACACTCTTATTTCTATGCAGTTGGATCTTTTGAATCAAAGCGGTTTGCATCTACAACATCAGTGTTGCAAAAAGGGCAAAGGGTAAAGATGACCTCATGTAGAACACAGTGCTCCTTAAATCTTAGATCAATAAGGGGATTTTTCCTGTTTATGCATTACTTTGTATTTTCTAATATTTAAAGCTTTAAATAATGTGTCTCATGAAGTGCCAATATGATAAAAAGATTTTTTTAAATGATTTAACTAACTGTGTGGACACATCAGAAAAATGTAAAAATCCACAACCATACATGTTAAAGCTTTTGGAAATCCTTAACCCAGACACACATTTGTGTTATAAAAAGATGATGAAACATGGAAGTCTGTTGGAACATGGAAGCTCCAAAAAGGGGCCAACATTTGTGTAAGACTGTGTTTTAGCAGCGGTGACCTTTTGATACAACGGTGCATTTTTGAGGGTTAAAACACAGTACTTGGGCTACAGATGCCCTACAAATAATGTGTTGTACAAGTAATAGATCAGTGGTTGTCAGTTCTGGTCATGGAGATCATCTGCCCGTCACATTTCTTCTGCTCGTGATCTTGTAGTCTCAAGAATTCTTAAAGGTCTTTCCCTCTGAAGCATGGATTCTGGATATGAGCTATTTCAACTGCCTAATCTTCAGCCTAACTTCAGTTATGTCACTCCACTGCTACCCACCCTGATATTTCCCCAAAAACTCATGCTACTTGGACCTGCTCCTCGCTAGCTGAAGACAAAACTTGATTCATACTCTTTTGCGTCTAGAAGATCTTGGCTTGACTCGCCATCCCTCAAAAGGCCAAGGAAACCAAGCATCAAGTCTCTACACTGTTCTGAGAACAGCATACGCTGGTTGTCCCTAGTTGTTTTCGGTCAGCAACTAAAGATCTCATTGTGAAACGTAATGAACATTAAACTGAAATGTCCTGTATATTATTTGTGCTGTCTTTGTATCTTTTATCTCTTTGTATCAGCACTGGCTTGAGTTTCTAGCAGTCTTTGCTCAAGGGCGTTTTGGACTCCAACCTATTTGTTCCAGCTAACAAAAACACTATTGTAAGTTACTCAGGATAAGTCAGGATATGCAAAATACTGAAAAGTTGACTAGATCAAGTTCAACTAGTGAAGTAAATTCCAAGGCCTTTCTGAGGAGAACTGGGAGTGTGAGAGCAGAGAGAACAGCGTGCAGTGCCGTTACTCCGAGACCAGCACTGAGAGCCAGTTTAATGGAAATAAATTTCATTTTTTAAGTTTAAGTAACTTAATTTAACTTAGGTTTGCCCAGTGTAACGTAAGTTTCATTGAGTTGTTGAAATCACTTGTTAAAATTCTTTACTTTTCACAAAATGCTCCCAGTTGTGCTCCAATCCCAAATGCCACTGAATTTCAGTCCAGAAGGAGAAAAATTGCTAGCTAAAATGCTGGCATAAAGAAATAAAGAATATTTTAGATTGAATGTATTTGATCTGTAGAGTTTCCCCTGTCGAAAATCTACAGTATTCTTAAAGCCATCAAACATTATAGAGAGAAAGCACTCATTCAGGGCTGTGTGGATTTTCCACGTGTGATTTCCAGCAGGCTGGTGTGATATTTCCAGTCGGCCTGCCATGTTAGGACACACTTGCACACAATCACACACACACACATACACACAGGAAGCATGCTTAATTGCTCTTATTAAAGAAAACGACTCCAAACCAACCATTCAGTCTTGGTCAGTGGCTTTGTGCTGGCTGTGGTGAGCAGGAATGCCACAGCTATACAGCGGCTCCGGAGGAAGGAAATCGAGTTTGTAAGCAAACACTAGCCGCATGAACCCTCTGCATAATGAGAGTTCTTGCCTTGTGTACAAATTAACTGTGTAAATGAGACAATGAGGATTCATTCTCATTATGTTCTTTAACATGAATTGGCAACAGTTGCTATATGTCATCTCAGTACATGAGCTTTTTTTTGTAGTGTCTTAAAGGTCAGTTTTGCATTAAAAATTGGAAATTTGCTTTCAATCAGAGGCTGATAAGAGTCTGAAAAAAAATAGTAACAGTGAGAACTAAACCTTAACATTAATACAATTGTATAAATTGTAACAATATTATGGTTACGTGTATGTCAGGACTGCCCAATATGGACCAAATAGTATACAGCAATTCTGTTGCTGCATTTTTTGTATTATGATTTATTACAAACTTTTTGGTAAAGTAATGTTGTTAAAAGAATGGCATGTATTATTTTGACCAAAATAAGTCAAGTTCGGACAGACGGTTCATAGAACACAGTTTTGGGATTGGTTATGGGGCTCTTTTGATTTGAACATTTCTAGACTGAAATTCCAAAATGTGTCATAGTTTATTCACAGACTAGATCGAATGCATGCTAGAGATTTATCAGTAAAACTGATTTGAAAGCTTGTCTGAAGGTACACTTTTAAAAAGGGGACTCTTCAAGGGTTCTTTAGTAAAGGCAGCTACTGCATAGAGAAGGATGACAACTCAAAGAACTTGTTGAGTGTTTAAATGGTTTCTTGCTGTGACGGAAAAACTGTTGCATGTTGTTTCGTGAAGTCACGAAATTAAAATGGTCCTTTTTTACCTTCTTAGTTCATGTCCTTGGTCACATTAAGCACAGTCCAGTGTGTTATATTCAAAAGACAAAATTCTTGTAACGCTGTAATCGTTGATCAAAGTGTATTGACTTTCGCCTGCCTCTCAACACCATCGGATGCTTGACCTTGTACAAAGCCGGGGAAATTATATTAACCCATTATGTACTATCCCTTTTGCTCGCACACCCTATTTATCATGAAGTGACAACGGCGGTCCACACCTCATGAACACATTCACCTCCATAATTGTTGATGGAAGTATTGTGACTTTTACCCACATCTTAACGATTCCTGATGTTTGACCTTGTACACAGGACAGGGAAAATTCATCAACTAATAATATACCGTTCCTTCTCCTCCCACCACGTATTTATCATCAAGTGACAGTGCCAATCTTTACCTCCATGCGCACGTAACTCAGCTATGGCAGTTTATCTTGCTCCAGACAACTTCTTTTCTTTGCAGGCACTGCTCTGTCTGACTCCCTAGTAGACTTGCACTCCTTTAAGTTTTGGTTTGTGGAGCCATTGTAAAACAGTCACAACATTTTATTTACACTGGCATCTGCACATGTCAGCAAGTTTTGCAGAAGTTTTCTGAACGATAACGTCTTTCTTTCTTCTGTAGTAAAACTCTAGGAAACCTCCTGACATGTATGACATTTAGCAGATGCTTTTATCCAAAGCAACTTCCATTCCCCAACTACAGGGGGCAGTCTCCCTTGAGCAACTTGGGGTTAATGGTCTTGATCAGGGACCCAGTGGTGGTGCTGAAGGTAGGATTTGAAATGATGCGTTGGTTGACCAATTTTTAGATACTTTTAGGAATTGTTCTTATTCTCATATTGGGGGGATTGGGGTGGACCAGTGAAGGACAGCACCAGCTTATAGTTTCTGAAAGTGGTGCACTTGTTTGCTGGCATCCATGCAGAAGACCTGGTGAAATACAGCCTGATGATGTGAAGCGTGTGTCTCTTGAATGTGTTTTGGTTACTCAGTCATATCAAAGCCTCTCTATGGAGTGCGCTGGAATACTGAGGACTTTTCCGTCACGGTTTCACGCCATCTGGCCCTGTGAACACGGGCTGTGGACGGAGGGGTGTCATCATGTTACGGGCTCTAGTCTCACAAAGACCAGCTGGTTAGCTCTAATCAGATGGTAGCAGACGTGCGTGTGTGTGTGTGTGTATGCGGAGTGTGCGTGAAAGGCTTTATCTGGCCGGGGGAAATCTAACCGCACCCCTTTGGTCTGCTCTGAGGCAAACACCTGCAGTGGGACTGTAGATCTTCAGCCTAAGCTGTTGGACTCCTAGCGAAGGGATTGTCCGGACCACCGTCTGGTTTTGGAAGCTGATCTTTACTTTAAACCATATGGCATTTTAGCTTTTACTTTCTGCGAGTGTTTGCATGCTAAATCAACAGGTAGGTATTATTAGATATCATCGGGTGGCTGGTATAAATCGGCTAGTAGGGCTAAGCCCGTCCTCCCTTTTAAGGAACAACACGCATCAAAATAAGGTTTAATTATGCGTCTACACATGATCATATTTGCAGTTATAAAATGAGGAATTCATTATTGTAGACTTATGTGGACCTACAAACAACAGCACCACGAACAGGTCAGGACGAAACTGTGATTTGGTTAAAATGGGGCCAAAACCAGCTGTAAATTCAGTGATTAAGTGTGAAATCACTGTACGAAATGCACTGTGACATTTCATTATTCACCTTCCTGCAAACTTCAGTAAGTACTATAGTAAGTATTATAGAACAAGTTGGATCAATTGAACCACCATCCAACTAATCACAGCCAGTCTATCAGGGACAGGGAAGAGATGAAATCCAAAAGTCCGCTGAAGAAACTATCTTTACATTTGTGAAAAAAGGGCTTCTCATTTGAGGTATGAACAGTACTGCATTAGGACTGCTAATGTTTATACTAAAGTCAATACGCATTAGTAGGACATGCTGTTGAATTTAGTATGTTATGGTGTGACACCACATTGTATATTAAGACCTAGTAATGTTTACATACAGTAAACATGAAGGAAATATAGAAATGCAGAAAGTTAATTACAATTTGGGAATTATTTGTCTCCCTGTCCCAAAGAACCCTACAAACCCACAAATCTTAGTATGCCCATGTAATGGATATTCAGGTAGGATATTTTATCACCCTGTAGATTGCTGGTTTACAGTGTCGTTTTGCATTGATTTTGAAATGTGGTGCTATAGTGCGTGAGTTACTGATGTTGTTTAGCCATCCCATCCAATAATTATAACGAGACTTTGCTGGATGTCAAGATTTGCTTTAAACTGCTTTCGCCACGATAGAAAGTCACTGTTGAATAGTGAATTTAGACCTAGAACACATGCTGCTATCTGCTCTACTAAAGTAGTGTAGCATCTTACTTTGCGCTATATTTGGAGTGTGTTTTGGAATAAGCTTATGCAGTTTCCTGCGCCAAATCAAACATTTCCCTCGGGTGTTTATCAACCAAATTTCCTTGCCGCTGTTCAAACATGTAGTTATACCTGATTTATACCAGAAATCAGCTAGAACTGATTAAGGAGATCATGATTAACTAACAAGGGCCCCTGAGTGTATTTGTGGTATGTCTGAGTTGTACAACAAATTCTTGAGCATTAACCCGTTCTTTTCAGGTCACAACAAGTAGAGGTCTCACCTCCATGACACACTAACAAAAAACATTACTGCAGCACCAGATTTGTTCTCTCTATTCTTGAGGCTTGGGCCTCCTGCTTGGACCTCAGTATTATAAGACTGGTATATTATTATGCAAATGCAGCCTGAGACCTTTGAGCCATCCATCAGGACTAGCTGGACGGCAGCACCATTGTCCACAGGATTTGGACTTCACTCCTACATGGACCTTTTAGTACTTGAGGGGTTTGAGTGAGTGACAGTACATCTGCATGGACATGTAGATTAAATGTAGATCTCAAACATTTTAATCTTGGGAAGCCGTTTGTAAAGCGAGCAGTTCAACCTTGAATATTAATTCATGCAATTGCAATGCTTGACTTTAGAATGATGGCAATATTACAAAAAAAAAGGTTTAATAATTTCTAGTTTCGGTTTCAGTTTTATATGTTTGTTCATTACTTTTTGTGCTGTGATCTTCTTCAAACCCAGCTCTGTTTTGCTTAGCTACTTGTATTTATGCCCTAAACTATAAGGTTAAATGCCAGGCAGGGTTGCAGTTGGCATCCTGTCAACTCCTGACAAATGGAAATGACCATCTGAAGAACATGAAATGAGAAGCTATTTTTATTGGCTTGTGCAGGATCAGCAGCTGCCCTCACACTGAAGTTTTTTTCTTTTACAAGCCATTGAAGTAATGCTTGTAAGGAGGAAGACATCATATGCAGAAGCCACATAGAGAGAGAGACAGAGACAGAGTGTGTGTTTGTGCGTGTGCGTGTATGAGACCTGAGCCACAAGCTGGGCTCTCTCTCAGCTGCTGACATCACCCTTGTGCTGTAATACTCCATGGGATTGTGGTCAGAGCTCTTTTAAAACAAGCAGTTACTGGAAATGAGTCGGCATGAAAATGCAGACTTTCATTTGTGTTAACCTACATCAAAGAAGCAAAGGACATTCATGTTTGAGGGGAAAATGTATTATGCAAATATTTTTTTTCCATTATTAACATAATTTACATTATTGTCATTGACCATGAACATGCTCAGTCATTTTCAGTCATCTCACAGAGACTTGGCACTGTGGAATTACAAGGGTGTTTTTTCTTCACCTGTGGATGAACCTGATTTGCTCCACTCTGTCCACCATATTTATACCAGGTCTGAACCTGACTGTGATGATCATGACTGTGGGCTAACAGGGGCTCCCAAGTGGTGAAACCATCCAAGCGCTGATCCCATCATAGGAAGAACACGAGTTTCCATGCCGACTCATTTTCAGTAACTGCTGGTTTTAAGAGATTTGAGGATGTATCCTGATGCTCCAAGGCTGCTTAAAGGATGCTGTAGTCTGATGGCATAAAGTTGTATCTAGACCTATCTAGAAGTGAAATTAAGTATACACGTTCTATGGAACACTAAAATATGGCATTTTTATGTACATTTCAGTGCACAATTTCCCTATTGAGTTTCACATAAAACATTTCAAATGTGCTGTAATTTCTGCCCAGGGCAAGTTGTTTTTTTCCCTCAGTATGTTTATTGCAGCAGATAAAAGGTAATTGTGTATTAAAATATGCAGTAGAGTAGAGAATGTGTACTAATTTTAACCTAAAAAGGGTCATTTGTCCAACGGCACCCAAAACGTCTGCATGCAACTGTACATTCAGAGACCAGTGGACGAACTGACCTTTCCAAGGTTTTGAAAATAACGACTCTCGGAGCTGAATGCAGGTGTCAAGGTGAACATTTCAGCAACTAGCATTTACATGTCTATTTGAAAATAGTCAAGTAGGTTTTTCTTGTGTTTTATTATTTCAGTCATATAAACAGTACACCGAGGGGAAAAAAACGTTCCTCCAGGACCATGCAGCAACACAAGAACAAAAACAGAAACATCACAGACTACATAAGCGCAGTCAGGACAACATACACAGAGTGAAAAGAGAGGGAGGGAGTACAAGAAAAACAAGAGCAGTAAAACAGAACAAGAACATTTAGTAGTCGACAATTGTGTTCATTTAAAATGATGCCAGTTGTGTAAATGTGTTTAAGGCAGAAGTGCCGCAGGCTCGCTCCCAGAATTTAAACTCTGAAGTTTACACAGCACCGACTGCTGAGATTATCATAACATGGATGCCCAGACTATCATCTCCATGGTATGCTCTTGAATCTGTGAGAGCTCTGACATTCTTTAAGATCGCAGCAGGTCATTCCGGGTGAGCCTGAGGTCCATCCATCAGCCATAGTTTTGACTGAACAGTGGGAGTTCCCCAGGGCTCCATACTAGATCCTTCACCAATTGCTGAACAGGCACATCTTGTAGCAGCTCTTTGCTGTTTTGATGCCGTGTTCTTTGAATCCCAGCTCTTTGTTGTTTGACCTCCACCTGCGTAGCCTCTGCCTTCACCCTTTTGCAGGCTTTTAAAACTGCTCCTAAGGAATTTAAGCATTTCTCAAGCCTCTACATTTCACGATGGCCACTTTAGCTGGTCGGTTTGAATGCATTCTTCTCCAAACTTTAACCTTTGGTTCTCAGCCCGGACTTCTACAAGGCACTTTTTGTGTCTTGTTCATAAGACTTGGTAACTTGAGTGCTTAGAGGCCTTCTACAAGTTCGGCATTGCATCAGTCTTCTGAGTCATCTAGACCCTCTGCAGGTTCCAGTAACTCCAGTGGCCAATTTCTGGCTGGATGTGACGTTAATGTGGGGAGTTTGTCTAAAATCACTATAACCGCTGTTATTTCTAAAGCAAACTTGTTACCGTATCGTAGCTTTCATTTTCTGTCATGCTACTTCATGTCATAATATTTGCCTGTTAAGAAACTAGACAGTTCGCTGTTCTTCTCTTTCATCGAGTGAAGTGCTCTTCCAGAAGGAAACAAATGATCTTATGTTTACCTAAATGGGTTACTTATTGGGAATTTGAGTCAATTGGGTCAATCCACACAAGTCAGAGTGTTTTATGCCTGTGCTTTACCACAGTTTGCAAACCGTTCACTTGAAAAACATGAGCTGTGATTCCTTTATTACTGGACACTGTCACTCTATAAAACATAGATTTTCTCGTCATGTTTCTGAGAGGTAATTTTTTTTTGGTTTAATTGATCTTGATTTGATATCCTTCAAAGACGAGCATTTATTAAGCTGAAAGATTATTCCAGGGATTTAATCAAAAAAGTTGACACAATTCAGTGTCTAAACATTCAGAGTGGTTTACCATGACATTGTTCAATGTAGATCAACGTAGATTCAACGTTTATTAACTGTGGTGGTGATAGGAAACAGAGGTGGTGATGTCTTCCTCACAAATATCAGAGGTTTTTTTTCCTGTCTTCCCGTTTTAATATTGTCCCATAAATTGTTGTCTCATCAACAATGTCTCCAGACATTGTTTATGTGAAAAAAGGGGGAAACCAGTCGCTTCCCTTTTCAAAAGCAAGTTAATAAATCGATGTCATCTGTGTAACATCAGCCTGAGTCTACAATTGAAGATTAATCTTATCTTGAGTGAACTGTTAAATCTAAAGTAAAGTGGTACATAAAGTGTGGCTTTCAAAGTTAATATTTGTCAGTAAATATTGCAAAATTAGTCAAGATCAAAGTAAAAACCAAAAAAGTACATTTGTCTGCACTGTTATTATTTACTGTGTAATCACAATCGGCAGTGCCCCCACTGCATCAAAACATCACCCATTCTTGGTTATAAAGAGTGCTGCAGCAGGTTTCATCTTCCATATGAAGTCTGATTAATGGCAGCAGTGTGCGTTTTGTCTGCATATTTAAATGCACAACATCCATTAATCGTAATGAATATTATTCAAATAAGTTGAAGATGCGGCTGCAGTGATTGGCTGACTCTGCTTGGAGAGCGGCCTGTACTCTACACCACTCGGTGTTAAGCACTTCTGTACATGGACCTCCCACTCTCACACTTTTCTTTCTTTCAGTCTTGTCCTCTCCATGTCTTCCAACATTCTCCATGTCTTTTTCTTTTCACTTTCTCTAATCCTTGCTCTTTCTCTCTCTCACTCTGCCTCTCTTACCTTTCCTCTCATCCTCATGTTCCTATCTTATTCTCATTTCTCTCTCTCTTTCTCCCCTCTCTCTCTCTCTCTCTCTCTCTCTCTATCTCTATCTGGAGGTTGTTTTGCAGCTTTGCCAAGTCCAGCTGAGCGTGTTTTCAAGCGGCTGAAAAGAATGAATTATGCAGCAGTAAGCATGCTTACAGCCGGCCATTTGGTGGCCCTTTGATCTGAGTGCAGGGCGTGCATGAATGCCCGTATTGTGGCGTTATGTGTACACAGAGTGTGTGTGTGTGTGTGTGTGTGTGTGTGTGTGTGTGTGTGTGTGTGTGTGTGTGTGTGTGTGTGTGTGTGT
>JBBJLR010000034.1:11196090-11214910 GCA_037577145.1 Brachypetersius gabonensis
GTGTGTGTGTGTGTGTGTGTGTGTGTGTGTGTGTGTGTGTGTGTGTGTGTGTGTGTGAGAGAGAGAGAGAGAGAGATGGAGTAGACAAATTATGAGCAACAACTAACACCAGCACTACTGAAACATGCACCAAGAACTGTGTCCTCTGCGCGCAACACCCGGCCCGGCCCTGTTCACCAAATATGGGAAATGATGCAGAGTAGGGCTAGAGGTAAATCACCCTGACATCATATTTCAGTGGCTTGTCAGTGTCAAGCTCCGTTTTTTGTCTGTTTGTCACCATGTAGGTACTGGTACCTTTTAGTGTGTGATCGCCGAAATGTGGTCGGGTTCTTGTTTTTGTTTTTTTGTTGTTTTTTTTTTAAGATGGGAAATGTATGTAAAATAAAATTGTGTCTCTTGATTCTTCTGTACAGGTGATGCTTAATTTTTTGTTCTCTTTAAGATGAAGGGATGGCACAGAATAATGAAAGTAAACTTTGTGTATGTGTTCGTTTGGTACCGCAAATAGTTATTTTGGCTTTTTTTCAACATTTTATCGAATAAAAATAATATGACATTTTTGTTGAAAGATGTTTTTGTTTTGGGGTGTTTTTCCAAGTGTTATGTTATACATAAAACTTATTACTCTGGACAAATATTGTCACCCTTAAAAACCCAGTCATGTTGACATCAGCGTTTTAGGCTGCATATAATTGTAATGAAACACAGTCCAGCTCAAGCATGTGTGTTCAGTTACATTAGATTAGTACATTAGATCTGTTCACTCTCTGAAACATACCACTGGCACATTTGACGCTTTCCACTCAAATTGCGCATCCATTTCTTTAAAGGTATTCTCAGTAATGTCTCACTGAAGACCAGCAGTCATACATGACAAACCTTTCATGAAACCTGACATAAGCATGCAAAAAGGTTTATAAGGACACATTCCACTCAGTATCCATTGGTCTAACATGAAATTACATTAACACTGACCAAAGCTTATTCCTATGAAAGAATCTGAACCACTTATCTCTAACCAGGGTTCAGAGTATCTCAGCAGTCATAGGGAGAAAGGTCACTAATCCATCACACACACACACACACACACATACACACACACACTAGGGGAAATGTATTATCTCCAATTCCCCTGACATGCATATATTTGGATTGTAGGAGGCACCCAGTGGAAACATTCAAACTCCACACAAAAAAGATCCTCAACCACCCGGCTACGGGTGAAACTGCAGAGGAAACAAACAGAATTTGGGCAAATCAAGATGCTTCTTAGTTCCAACAACATATTTCCTTTGATTTTCATACATTGCTGTAAAGAAAAATGTCCCCTTATAGTCATACATGACGACAGTGCACAGTGTGAACAGAGTGAAATTCTTTCTCTGTATTTTACCCATTCACCAAGTGAAGCAGCCGACAGCCAGGGACAGGGGGCACTTGGGGAGCAGTATGTGGGGACTGTACCCTGCTGTCCTGGAATTTGAACCCACAACCTTCTGGTCGGAGGAGTTGCCTTCTGTACGTGTGTGTGAGATCTGGGCCTTCGTGGAGCCCTCCATTATTGATCTGTACTTGTGTTCCTCAAAGTGGTCACAAGATGGAGCTCCAATTTAAAACATGGCACCAAAACCAGTCAAAAGGTTTTCTACATTGGTAGAAAAATATACTCAAAATTCTTTGCTAACAAATACATTTATAGCCTTCTTGCCATTTGAAAATGTCCTATTTATTTAAGACTACACAACAGAAGACTACACTAGCTATATTTATTCATCACTACTGACCTACAAAAAACACCTAATAATTATAATGTGGATCAGTAACAACAATTGAATTTGACTCTGCATCACCAACAACCAGTTAATAGGAGTCAGACCTGCACTGTTACAGATTCTTTCAACTAAGGAAACTTGTTTTATTTCACATATTTTCATTTATAGTTAATCACTCAACAACTTCCCAGTGTTTTACAAAAATAAAAAATCTGCAGTTTATGAAATAAATGGATAAGTGGCAGAAACCTGAGGTGTGTAAAAAGTTTTGACCGTTAGCGCACAAAGACTGAATTTAACCCATTCATCAAGTGAAGCAGTGGGCAGCCAGGAACACAGTGCCCGGGCAGCAGTGTGTGCAGACGGTACCTTACTCAAGGGAACCTCAGTGGTGCCACTGGCAGTCCTAGGATTCAAACCAATGACCTTCTGATCGCAGGCGCAACATCCTAACCACCCAACCACCACATGCGCCAGTTCATGTGAAAACAGAGAAACTGTCTGAATAAGAAGTAAAGTTTTAATCCACTCATGTCTGATCTATTATTTTCTGGGTGTTTCTTTCCCACCCGTATCCCGCCACTCTTAGTCTGTACTGATCGTCCCATGTCGGAAAACGGGTGGGGGATAATTCTTTTTTTTTTTTTTTTTTTTTTAATCCTTGTGGTCCCGTGACTCAGAGGGGGCGTGTCTCGTGCTCCGTTGAAAGACTGAGGTGCGGGAGGCTCGCGCGCAGTCGGAGTTGGCGCTGCAGGCGAGCGGGACATGCACATGGAATAAAGACGCGCTGGAGTTTAATGGGATTTTTTTTTTCATTCAAATTTTTGTCCAGAATGCGCGCGGACTGTGTAAATTACTTGCTTTTGTGGATAAGATGCTCTTGAACAAGCTGCGTAAAGGGGTCGCGAGCGGGACGTGAGTCAGGACTTGATGGTGCTGATGGAGCGGGGAGAGTGTGTGTCGGACCGCGGGGAGAGTGCGTCGGACAAGGAGGAGTGTGTGTCGGAGGACTGTAAGGTGTCCGTGTGGGTTTGTCGCGAGGAGAAGCTCGTGTCCGGCCTCTCGAGGCGCACGACATGTGCGGACGTGGTGCGCGCGCTCCTGGAGGACCAGCGTTCCGCCGCGTGCCCGCGCGCCTACTGCATCGTGGAGAAGTGGCGCGGCTACGAGCGCGCCCTGCCAGCACGTACCCGCCTCCTGCGCCTGTGGAACGCGTGGGGTCGCGAGCGCGAGCACGTGCGCTTCATGCTGGTGCGGAGTGACGCGTCCGTGCCGAACGGGGGTGCGCGTAGCGCCGAGGCCCGCGTGGTGTCCAGCGCCGGTAGCCGGGAGCGCGCACCGGAGCGCGAGATCGCCACATGCTCGCGGGAGAAGCAGAGGCGCGTGGTGCGCAAAGCCTTCAGGAAGCTGGAGAGGATGAAGCAGAGCAGAGGGAGCAGAGAGGAGGAGGAGAATGAGGAGGAGGAAGAGGATGAGGCGGAGGACAAGTGCTGCACATCCCGGGACAGGACCTCAGCTGAGAGGATGGAGACACTCGTACACCTGGTGGTGTCCCAGGACCACACCATCCGCCAGCAGCTGGAGCGGCTCCGCGATCTGGATGGTGAGATCGAGAGGTACGAGGCCAAGGTTCACCTGGACCGTGTTCGGATACACGGGGTCAACTATGTACAGGACACGTACCTGGCCGAGAGCAGCCTGGACGAGCAGGACGAGGCGGTGGAGAAGGAGGTGGAGCGGTTTGAGGAGTACGCAGCGCGGTGGGACAAGGTCATCAAACTCCACGAGGAGCTGGCTGAGCGCGAGGCCCTGCTGGACCGGCTCACGGGACAAATTGAGGAGGAGCTCAACCACAGGTGGATGCGGCGACGACGAGAGGAGCTGAAGGAAAGGGATGCAGGAGGCGGGGCTGAGGCACCCCCGGTGACGGTCCCTCAAGTGGAGGCTCCGCCGCTGGAAGAGGAAGAACGGATCAAGACCCAGCTGGACACTAGCCTGTACATCGGGCTCCGCCTCAACACGGATTTAGAGGCCGTCAAGAGCGACCTGGACATGAGCCGCGAGCTCTGGGAGGCCAGGGACAAGGAGCTCAGGGACCTGCTGGAGAAGGTGGACTCTCTGACGGAGGGCGGCGAGGAGGAGGAGCAGGAGGGTGAAGGGGACACTTCATTCGCTCCTGTCGTCCAGCCCGCTGCTGAAAAGAGCGCCGGCTGGGTCGAGGAGGCTAGGGGACTTTCCAAGAGCTGCGGCGGAAACGACGACGACTCGGACACGGGGCTGAGCTCCATGCACAGCCAGGACTCAGACAACCCGCCTGTGTGCGAGTCGCTGGTGTGACATGCAGATAAAGGAGTCGGGCTGAACGATACAGACAAAAATATCATCGCTGCATGTCACATTTAGGGATATTTCCACCTTTAATGGAACATTGTTACTGATCAGCCTTCATTATTGTGACAAGTAATGTTTTATTGAGATCAGACGCACATCTGTGATTGGTCAGGATCCAACTAATTCATGTCTAGCGATATTTTATGGGACACAGCTATTGATCAGCCTGTGTTACTGTGACCAGAGTTGCGGTCAAGATGTGCTTGGGTGGATCGTTCATCTGCATATTCCAGCTTTCAGTATCAGTATCAGTATCAGTAAAGGCTAATATCACAATTACACTCCATAACCGATATATTGTGCAGCCCTAAGAGGCACTCAGGGAATATTATGCCTCAAACAACATTACGAATTATCTCTTTAATTATCTCACGTGTGAAATGTGTGCATCGTTAAATCTTTAACATACTTGCCTCTAACTTAAGTCCCTGGAATCTGCTTCTAAGGCGCAATTCACCAAATAGTTACTAATTAACCAGCGCGCATGAGACTGTGCTGCATTCCTAGGCTTAAGTTGATAGGCTTATAACTGTTTTTGTTTTCTATAGAGCCTGTTATACACAGACTACACTGCAGAAAGGGATCCTGGCAGGCAAACATGTCTTAGACCTAGTCCGTAAGAGTCATTTCGCTTTGTGAGATTGTTGTACGAATATTATAAGATTATTCAAAATTACTGTCAATGGCAAGATGCTTTTATTGTTTATAGAGAAATTATCTTGTATTGGCAGATCATTTTGCTTGTTTCAAGACGTTTTGTCTAAAACTAGTAAAATAATGGACAAAAGGATCATTTCTGCATATAAAATGACTTAAAACAAGCTAAAAAAAATTTTAAATCATGTTAAATTAAATAATATTCTTACAATCAAACAGAAATAAAAGGTAAAAACTGTTAAATTTTGAACAAAAACACGCTTTTCTGCACATTTTAGAACACAATTGACATTTATTCATTTACTACATTAGAAAAAGCATAAAATATACTTGCACAGGCCACATTTTATGTTTATTCCCCCAAGTCAAATTTAGTAAAGTCACAGTAGTATTGCATTAAAAGTGCAGAAGTGTGTAAAGGATGAACATCAACAAAACATGTAATATGACCGGGGGTGTCCAAACTTCTGCCTGTGATTTTCTCTGCCAGGGTTTTTGCAGGGTATAAAGACTGTTGCTCTGTGAATGATGTTGCTGTAACACTGAATTAGGCCTATTTATTGTAGAAAACCGACCACACTGTTCCACAGAAATGTAGCGAAGGCCTTCATGCTAGATGTGTGATCTCACCATGTTGTGGAATTAAACTGACGTTCACTGAACTGTGTTCCTGTGTGGAGGATCAGACCTTTGGGTTCAGAACTTTACCTCCGAACTCCTGAAGGGTTTAGAGTCGTCCAGCTCCAGACAACGGTCAGAATGAATCGAGCTCAGCCATAACTCACCGTCAGCGAGGCGTGAAGTGGCGTATGATGAAGAACTGCCCTAAAAGCACACCTTTAGAGAACGGTTTCGTGCTGCATTTTAAAGTAAGACTGGTCTGACGAACCGCAGACACGAAGGAATGTGGCACTGAGAGATTTCCTTTATCCCTGTAATGCCCTCTCATTTTCCTGTCATGGGCTTTGAGAAACCACTCAAAGCTCAACATTGTTTGTTGTTCACTGGAAAAACACAGCTTGAAGGTTTTCCCAAGTCAGAGATAATCCCACAATTAGGTGCATAATAGCTGCGAAGGCTACCGATGCACACAGGTCCTGCTCTGCAGGCCGCATGGTGAACTGAAGCCTCCTCAGAAATGCTGCTTATGGTGTAGAAAAACAAGTACAGCCCAGTTGAGCGCCCAGAAAATTGGGTCATGTTCAGGTTCTCCCCACTTGTTTCCATGAACTCTCAGTCACTAGGCCTTTCCAGCCAGATGACAAGACATTTCTATTAATGTTTTTAATGTCTATAGAAAAATTATCTTGTATTGGCCGACCAAAAACAAGTAAAATAGTTTACAAAAGAATCAATTCTTTACACAACAAGACCTTGAACTTGTTAGAATACGATAAATGATACAATACAGAACATTGTCATCAGGGTATGACATGAACATTTAGCCTCCAAAGAAAACATCAGCCTTCGTTTTCAACAGCTGAAGACTTTAATAAGCTGTAATAGTGAAGCCGTACTGGAGCTTTTTGTTATTAGATGACAATCCGGCAAGATCACAAGTTCATCCGTATTGATGCAGATTGATTTTGGGATATAAAAGGAACTCTTAACAGAGTGCAGTCAGATTTAGCTTCTCTATATGTGTTCATTTCTTCAGGCAGAATGGGACAGAAACAGGCCGATGCTGACATTTTATAATAAAGTCATATTAAAGCTGTGTTTTACGTGACTTAAAACTAGTCAAAATGTGTACAAATACGTTAAATGATGTAATACAGAACATTGTAATCAGGGTTTGATATGATCATTTGGGTTCAGCCTTTTAAGACTTTAGAGCTATCAATCTGTAATGGCTTATGAAACCAAGTAAGGCCCAGCTAACAAATCAGCATTAAGAAAATTAGGCCATGGTCAGGTTCTCCAGACTCCTCACCACCAGGCCTTTCCAGCCAGTGCTGTCATTCCCATGCTGGTGGCCTTTCAGCATCTCAACCATCCACTGTCTTAAAAATGGCTCCTCCACTCCTTCATACCTGCTTAAAATGCATCTTTGGTGATCAAGAGGGCAGCTAAGGCACATCGGCATCTCCAAGGTGTCCATCTGAGCACTTGTGTTCAGATTTTGTTATGTCAGTTCCGCTAGATTAAGTCTAATTTCACACTAACTGCGCTCTGCTCACAGCTGCCAAACTCTAAAAGTTACAACAATAATGCTGTTCAACCACAGTTTGGTTAAAATGTTAAACCTGCAGTATCCCATTTCCATCTGAATCGTCTTCAAAAGCCCATTGTGATGGATACTCACGCAATACTTTGTCCAACTCTCCATAAAATGTGCAAATTATCCATCCCATCCCCATGCTGACATCAAATGTTGTGTTTTATGCTGCGCCTCTTTATATTGTGAGCACTGTCACACAATACACACTTCCAGTCAAAGGAGTTTCCAACCATTTACTTCAAGAACTGCAGATTTTTATCCTTGCATTGGAAAATTGTTGAGTGAACAACTATAGATGAAAACATGTCAAATAAAACAACAATATGAGAGAATCTATAACAGTGCAGGTCTGACTCCTATTAACTGGTTGTTGGTGATAGAGTCCAATTCAGATCCAGACTGTCCTTTACCTTTAATTGCACTCATTACTGTTTCAGCACTTAATAGCTCCTTAAATATCTAATACCCATCTCGTGATCCAGATTATCATTATAATCATATTAGGAGGATTTTCATAGGTCAGTAGTGATGAATTAATAAAACTGGCTAATAATGGAACTCAAATGTTGAAAACACTGTAAATTATTTGTTAGAAAAGGATAATAAGTGTATTTTAGTAAATATGAAGTGAGTAACATGCAAATGTAGAAAACCTCTACATTTGAGCACATTATCATTTATGCTGCAAAGATACGAGGCTAAATACGTCCCAGGCTACGAGAGGTTTGAGTGATGGTATCATGATGTGTCTTGGTGGTTGTTTATACTTCTATGAAGGGCTGTTCACTTGTGGTCCAACGCATTTTAAAACCAAATGTGTAAACAGGACCTCATCCATAAACTTCGCCAGGGACACATCAGGACCTGCAGCCCTGCAGCTCAAAGCCAGAGGAACATGTTTGAGCATTTTTGAACATTTTGTCAGTGTGTCAGATGGTCACGCTGGGAGGGGACGTTACAGAGTGACGCATGAGGGGTGTGGGTGACTGCAGCTATGCAGTGTGTTCTTCTGGTTCCATACACACACACACACACATACACACAGGGTCTGTTTCCATACCTCTTTAACATGCCCTTGTCAACCACAAGTCACGACAAATGAACGAGAGGGTGGTTCGGGGCACCCTCATCTAATCAACCAGACATGCAAACTTTCCAATGCAAAACATTCGGTTTTAGAGTGTAACAACCTTAAGCCATTGAATAATTGCTATGTTTGTCGATAAGCTTTTAAAACTGTCACTCTTCACCATGCAGCCTTTAACCTGCTGACTATCAAGTTGAGAGCAAAGTAGTGTAGAACAGATAGAACCCAGCAAAAACCGTAATGGAGATGTGTTCATTCCATGCCGTGTTCACTGACCTGCTTCACACACTTCTCTTTACTGTCCTAAAACATTACCGCTGAATAGTGAGCTGCAGGTTACCCCTGGAAGTCAACTCTGATATAAGGCTTTTACTGGATTCCAAGCTCTAAAACAGAATCAAAAAGACACCACAGTTAGCCTGAAGGTAAGCTACATGGACAAAAGTATTGAGACGCCTGACCAATACATCAACGGGCACTTTAATGATATTGCATTCAAACTTTAATATGGAGTTGGTCCCCCATCGCAGCTGTAACAGCTTACACTCTTCTTAGAAGGCTTCCCACAAGGCTTTCTGTGGGAATTTGTGCCCATTCATTCTCTAGTGCATTTATGAGGTCAGACACTGATTGGACGAGAAACCCTGGCTCACAATCTCCGTTCCAGTTCATCCCAAAGGTGCAGCTGGACTGTACCTTTTTGTTTTTAGTGATAAGATGAAAAGATGATTTCTACTGACTAAGATTGATTTTGGGATAGAAAAGGGATGCTAATGGAGTCCAGTGAGATTTAGTTTCTCAGTATATCAGTCCATTTCTCCCGGCAGAACAGGACTGAAATGGGTCGATGGTGATATTTTACGAGCCTTTTTTAAAGCTGTGTCTTATGGTTTGCCATTCCCTCTCATTCAAAAACATGGAACGCTGGAACACTTTTTAAACTAAAGCTGAGAAATCTGTTGATCCACACAGGCAACAATATCCCTGTACAGAAAACCTGTTGGTACACTGATGTGACCGAACAGTCTGGATAGATTTTACTCCTGTATATTTCACTGAGAGACGATTAGTAGGTCAATAAGAGGTGATTTTTTCCTGGCCTTTTCATGCGCTAGGCGAATGCAGCTAGTTTTACGAAATGTCCATAGATTTATGGATGTTTGGTAACCCTGGCCTATATTCATAAAGCTCTGAGACTCTGAGGGAGATTATGAAGACGGGACCAGCTGGCAGCAGCGGGCGATAATCCAGTATTAAAATAAACAATATGCATACCACACCTAACATGCAGCTTCAGTGCTAAGTGCAGCAAAACAGACCAGAAATCACAGCTGCTCAAATTGCTATGGTGATAAATTGGGGAGAGGGAGGTCCTACATGCACCGAAGGGATTTAGCAGTTACTAAAAGCCTCGTAAAGTGTGATGACGATCTAAAGGCGAGTGGGAAGGGAATCACCACCAGGTTACTGATCTTCAGTTCTCTATAAAATCTGCTGTGAAGGTCAGAGCAGTGGGAAACACCTCGCTGTGGCAGTTCCACTACTGTACACCAGTGAAGAACCATGACAATTAGAGCCTGACCTTCAGTCCAGGCCACGAATATTAAAACATGGTCAAAAACGTGGATCAACACATCACTATAATACTGCTCATGCATTTCTGTTTTCTAATAGGATATGAATTATAAAATTACTGCACTGCACACTGACATTTTAGGTGTCTTATATGAGGCACACATGTGAAGCTTGAAAAAAGACATTCCATGTTTTATCTAAAGCTTGTAATAAACATTTACATACATTTTACCTTCTGTGTAGCATTTATAGTGACTCTCTCAGTAAAGAGCCACTCATATTCGCAGTGACGGACATTGAGTGAGACCGTCATTCCAGGCTTTCTGGAGCTCCCACATCCTATTTTAATCAACATGTAATGAGTCGATTGGTCCTCTGACACTTTCTAATTTTGTTGGTAGATAATCTGACATGTTAGTCCATTAATCCAGTGCCTGGAGACCTGACCAACAGGAGAGCATGCTTAGCTACATCTACCTGGATAACACAGAGAATAAATTCCGATTGGAAACGTTTCTGTTGGACCTTTTAAGAATTTAACCCTATTGTGTCCAAACAAAACTTAATAATGAAAGAAGGGCAGACTGTAAATATGTCTGAATGTAATTTTATGTAATTACATGTAATTACAAGTAATTTGAGAATTTTAGTACAAATAATTACAGAATGTAAGTACACATACTTACAGAATTTATATACAAGCCAATAATGATTCTATTCAATTCAAATGAATTTAAAAATGACTGTAGTTTTTTTAGCACCTATAAATCATTAGGCCTTCTCTGAACACCCAGAAGGCCCAAAGGGCTATTTGCATACACTCTGCTGTTTGCATACACTCACTTATCAACTCCACTTACTATATACAGTCTTTACTCACAGGTTGCAGTCCACTGTTTTTGTCCATAACACATGGTACCAAATGTTTATGTTTTAAAAAATCACATCAGTTTTTTCTTACCTTCAGTGGTTCTAGAGATAAACTATTTTTCATTATAATATTTTTTAGTAAACTAAAAAGTGCATATATGTGGTCAGTGGATACTAAAATATGTGTTAATATAAAACAGGTGGGGCTAACACTATGAAACCAAACGCTTTAAAATGGAAAATTAAGGAAATTAAGGAAAATTAAGGGGAAAAGTGCACAGATTAAGGGGTAAAACTACTGAATTTTCTTTTTGCTTTTTCAAATGTGCCCCTTAAATAATAGAACCTCCTGAACCTCCTTAAATCTAAGATTAAGGGGTTTCACACTCATGCCTTAAATCTAATTTTCAGGTCAAAATAAGGGGTCGGTTTCACAAATTAACGGCCACTTAATTCAAATGGTTTGGGATATTTTCAGAAGTAAATTAAATTAAGGTCAAGCACATTTTAAGCACATTGTCTTTCGTAGAGTAATGAAGAGGTTGGTTGATTTGTCGGCCATTTTATCAGAAACACCTACCATAGAGGTGCAGTTTAAACACTTTTTTGTAGTCCACCTCCTCGACTCTCTCCATCAAAGCACAGGAACCACCGCAGGACCACTAGCAACTAGATCTGATTCTAATTTATAATTTTCGAATTACACACAACACAGCAAAGTAAATGTAAAGCTCTTTGAGCAACAAAACTGTGTGTGTGTGTGTGTGTGTGTGTGTGTGTGTGTGTGTGTGTGTGTTGGGGGTAAATAGGTGGCTCTCTATAAACTGTACTGAGTCTTCAAAGAAAACTGGACCATCTTCAATCAGCACAGCTTCATTACACAAGCATAATTGAGACTTGCTATACATTTCTGGCAGGTATGATCAAAGACACATCACTCAAAAAGTCCTTTTAAGTGCTTAAATGATGCTGCATAACAAGGCAGCGCTAATGGCAGACGAGAAGCTAATTTTGAAGGGGCTTGGTGAATTACACACGGTGATTCATTACAGTAAGTGATGCATGTACAAGTGACTCCCACATGAAAAAGGAGACCATGGGAAACACTCGGGCTCAAACAACAGCAATCACTGACATTAGAGCTTTTATTCAACTAGCGCTACTCCTGCATATTTTAAGGGCGCATTTCCAAATTTTTATATCCATTTCCATGTTATTTGTTGTTATAGAGTCCAGCTCCTCTCAATCCTTTTTAATTAAACAATCTATTTTTGTTACTGTGCCTTTAATTACACAGATAAACACGGCAAAATCATCAGAGAAAAGTTTCTGTGGGCTTTGTAGTGTTTCTCATGCTGATTTCAGATCTGTGTTTAGTTTTTCCTGCAGGTACAGTGTTTGTGATGAAGCTAGTTCTATCTGCATTATAGTTGGTATAATGATCATATAATAATCATATGCGGAGCGTTTTTGAAGAAACAGTGGTAGCTGACTGACACTGATCATTATATCTGTCGCGCACACCAGGTCACGTGCAGTCGAAGGGCACCGGAAATTACTGCACGTCAGGTATAAAAGGGTGGAAACAGGTGTTAGTACTCGCACAGACATTGAAGTGACATGCTTCAATCCTTACGTGTCCCTATTCCTTCATTCTCCAGTACTGTGAGTAGTAAAAGCTCAGAGGTGCTCTCCTCATCTCTCCCTGTGTGTGCGAGTGAGAACGAGGACCCGTTTGGTGCGGGTCTCAACTCTTCCCTGAGCGTTCTCAGAGTAAACAATGTGGTTCACCCGCTCCCTAGTGTCTTCCACGTTGGGGCTTTTCCGCAGAGTTTAGATGTGATAAATACAAAGAAAGGCTGTTTTATGGAGTAGTAGACGCACGTTGTTTAACTATATACAACTTGAAAATGCATTTACAGCACAGCCTGACGTTCTTATGACCTCTAAAATTACTACAATCACACAGTAGATAAACCAAACCCTCCTTACACAACCCACATGACTTTGCCTTGACACATAACTCCAGCTCCAGTTCCATTATAATGAAAAGAATATAATGTTCTTTAAAGATGCAGACAGTCTTTCGATCATTTTTTCATTATTTTTCATGTACTAGCAGTGTCTCAATATGGAACAGAATTCTTCACCCAAGAGATGAATTGTTAAGACCATCTTTCCTGCGTGTGTTAAAGAGGTGCTTTTTCCAAATGGATTTGATCAGCCGAGGCAAGTCTGAGGTTTGCTTTTTTAGTTTTGCTCTAGAGCTAACGGTAGGGTTAAGCACATTGTGTTTTGTAGTGTAATGAAGAGGTTGGCCAACTTCTTAGTCATTTTTATCAGTTAAAGCTACCATAGAGCTACAGTTTATACCCTTTATACAGTTCCAGTTGTAGTCCACCTCGTCTACTAGAGCTATGAGGCTAAAGTAGCTAATTGAAGCCCCCTAAGTAAGACTTATGTCGGTATCTGATGATCTTGTAATAAAAACGTCTACAGACTAGGAATCAATCATTTCAATCTGATTTCACAGGGCGTGTAAACTGTGTGTAAAGCTCCAGAGGAACAGAGAATCTGTCTACAGCTGGCATAATGCATTTAACATACATGATGAGGATTCCTCCTGAAAAAGGCCTGTTTTGGTCACAGTTTCAGTGTGAAAGTAATATGAGAGAAAGCTGCGTGTTACAGTTACATATTCCCACAACTCAAGGGACACAAGGAAAATTAGAAGTCAGAATCCATAAAATCATAGCATTATAAAACTGTTAAAACATGCTAATGAAGAATTAAGATTCAAGATTCCTTATTGGTCACATGCATACTTATACAAGTACAACATGTAGTAAAATGATCCCCTGAGTTGACCCTGCAATAAAGTTAAATCAATGAGAAAGGCTAAACAAAGGTAATAAAACTATACAGTCGTAATAATGAGCTACTGAACTAGAAAGCAGTGTGATCTTAGAAACCTAAAATGAAGTTTAGCTGTGTGTGGTTATGAATATTGAATATTTCATTTTCAAATTTGGCTCAGCTAATCAAACTGGTCCTTAGGAACCACCATGGCGGACCAAAATATGGACCTTCTGGGGATCCCCCATTGGAGAACCACTGTATTAAAAATGATGCAAAAAATGAACAAAACTGCCTACACTGCATAGCTGAACACCAAAGTACCATTAACAAGTCAATCTGAGGCCTACGACCTGACAGTCACATTAGTCTCGCAGCTCCAGTGAGACAAGAAGAATATAAAGTCTAAATAAAAGTCCAATAAAGTTTAATAAAACCTAAAAATACTCTATACAAAAGGTGGATTTAATTCTAATTGAATTACTAATAAGTGATTTACTAGTAACACAAATAGTGGTTTGGAGTTGTTCTCTATAGCAAGTCTGTTATTGATAAACCGTGGATAAGTACAAAGTGAGATAAGTAATACTGACATGCACTAATAGAACAAAAGTATTGGGACACCTGACCATTGCACCAACAGGGATTTAAATGACACTGCATTCAACCCATAGACTTTAAAATGGAGTTGGTCTCTCTTTGCAGCTATAACAGCTTCCACTCTTTTTGGGAGGATTTCTACAATATTTTGGAGTTTCTGTGGGGAATTTGTGCCCATTCATTCTGTAGAGCATTTATGAGGTCAGATACTGATGTCTTGGTCTGATGAAGCATTAAGAACGTTGTTTCGTTTTTACTATGCTCTGTGTGTATATGGCAGAAATGACAAATAAAACCTACTTGACTACTGCTTGACTATTTCCCTTCACAGGAAGTAAGAGGGCTACCTGAATTCAATAACAAATTGTGTCAAAATACTTTTGTCCATATAGAGTAAGCAGTGAAATTGCACATGGTGAGAAGAGGCAAGTTATTGCACAGATAATTGTGTGAAAGTGTAGCAGAGGGCGGAGTTCACCACAAATGTCTTCTTTCATTGCTGCTGACGTTGGGTTGGACAAGCTTTACAGAACGTCAACCAAGATTCTACTCAGCCTAGTGAGAAACAGTAGAACACAACTTTAGTTTATTATGTATCTCTAATTGGATAGCATTATTACATTTGTTTTTGATGTCATAGACCAAGAAAATATAGACAAACCCCTCTTTAAATTCTCAGCAGGCGTTAGCATCACGTAAGCAGCGCATCCAAGCCACACACTCAGTTCCGCATAGCTGCTTCAGACGAGACAGTTAGTTCTTTTTTAATTAGATCGTTTTACAGTCAGATCAAAACTTGACAGCACAGACAGCAGATCTGTCTATTGTGAGTCAGAATCGTTCACAGTGGTGCTTGATAGGAAGCAGATGTCTAAAGAATGTAATGTCGCTAAAAGCAAAGAAAGATGTCTGATGAAAGGGTCTGAAAGGGTTATGAACACACTGCTTGATGTCTGAGATGTTGTTTTAAAATAGCTTTCAGAAGGAAAAAAATCTATTCATGGTACAGAAGTTCATACAGGCCTATGTAAGCTAAAAAATGTCCTCAAAGAAAACGTACTGTTACAGATTTCATCCGCATTCGATATAAAAGGACACATATTTTAAATTTAGAGCCTTGCAGTCTCATAAAGGGCGGGTGTAAAGCCATCCTCATCATGTGCTAGACCAGTCCAACTCGGTGAAGCAAGACTAGCAGCTTTATTTGACCTCCACTGCTCACTTGATACGCGTTCTGGTCTACAAAGCGTCCAAAGTCCTTTCAAAATATTAGGAATGGATTCACAGCCTTTTGCAGACAGTACCATCTTTGGTATCACTCCTTGGATTGTCCACGTGAGAATAAAACAGACTAACATTATTGCTTTTGCCTCCCTCCTGGCACACAGACAGAGTCTGTTACGCTGGAAAACACTGAAACCTCTGCCACGGTTCATGTGGTTTGCAGGAAAATAATAATAAATTACCCTCAGGGGCTGTACCCATTCAGTTACTCAACCTGGGAAACACCGGTTTCATATTTTGTGGTATAGAAAGTACAGTTGTCAGATTAAAATTCTTATTCTTCTAATATATATATATGTTATATATACCAGGGGGGCCGAGGTGGGGCCAGTGTGTTTTTAGGGGGGCACATATAATTGCAAAACAAGTCAATATTGTATTTATATATTTTATTTTAGATTTAGCTTTTCATTAATTTTCATAGTATGAAATCACACTATCTTTTTAAACCAAAGTGTCATCCTGTCACTGAAATTAATATTTAAATCATTGGCTGTTCAGTGCAGGAGCTATAAAAGGGGCCAGGAGCAATTCAACAGGGGCCCTGGCCCACGCTGGGCCCTGTATAGAACCACGTATGTTTAAATGAGTCTGGGGAACAAGGAAAAGTGATTTTATGTGTAGGTTCACTGATTGGTTTAAATGGTTTATTAAATTGCTATATTGGTTCCATTCACCACCACTGTAAAGAATTCTGAAAGCCACTGACCAACCCTGTTAAAACCTTTCACAGGCCTTT
Organism: Brachypetersius gabonensis; assembly: GCA_037577145.1. NCBI lineage: Eukaryota > Metazoa > Chordata > Actinopteri > Characiformes > Alestidae > Brachypetersius > Brachypetersius gabonensis. The sequence goes on from JBBJLR010000034.1 coordinate 11,212,146, forward strand.
CAACCAGACGTTCATCCAAACAATCACCCGACAAGGAAGCTACGGTCCTATAGTGAAATATACACAGGTTAGTCTGACAAAATGCTAAGTAGTTAAAACTATGAAAGAATGCAGATGTGGGCGGAGCATGACTCAGTCAGTTCTGTTCATTATACAAGCGGCAGATCAAGGTAATCAAGGTCATCAGGAATGTTACATGAGGGTTGGAATGAAATTGTGTAGTACTGGAGATACCTGTTCAGAACACACTCCTGTCGTGATCTGGCCTGTTACAGCTCCTCAGAGATCAGGAGCGCCCCCTCCCACCCCCCACCCCCCTTTAAACTGACCTGCTATAGGACTTTACAGTCGAAAGACATTGTCCGGTTGTTTTTACCTCTTAAACTCTAAGGGATGACATGGATTAAGCCTGATCTTGAACTTCATCCCAGTGCACACAGAGACACCTGAGGGTACTTCCTTGACTCCTCATTCATCACACCTCTATGAAACCTGATATCACGCTCAGGGCAGGTTTTACATGCATCGCCTCACACTGTGATGTATCTGAACTTTATATAGTCCTGTATAATGTCCTGCTGGGCCTGAGGAATGTCAGTTCATCCCAGAATAAACAAGTTATCAATGGGAATGACAATAAAGACCCTTGACCCATCTTTCTATGACACAAATAAATGTATCATTAACTCTGTGAGAAACGTGAAGGTGATCCAGGACGTCACTAACCAGGATTTGGTTTTCATCAAACGGATAAAGATTGACAAAAAATAAACAAGACTCAAACAAGACAATAAATAATATAAAAAATAACAATACCAAAAGCGGATACACAGGAAATATACACAGGAAAAATCTAAACGTACTCTGCCACTGAGGTACAGTTTGGATATAGCATGGTTCCTGTACACCTGAGGATAAGAGCTTTCGTGTGTGTTTCTCACAGCAGTGGTTTGTAAGGAGCCTAGAACAGCAGGGTTACACATTCACCAGAGCAAACACATCCGGCCTGCTGCCTTGACCTTTCCTGCTCAACCAAAGACAAACAGGTGGTGTGTTCGGCTGGCGTGGGCCCAGCGTTCCTCCACAGCATGCTTTGTTGATGGCCTTGACTGATCCAGGACCAGCACTAGCCTAACATTGATCTAACACAAGCAAAACAAGACTCAAGAATCTTTCTCACACACAGTTATACAAGTGCAACATGTAGTGAAAAGAACCCCTGAAATGCCTATGAGACTGTGCACAATATATTAAAGAGAAAATTAAAGGCTAGGAAGCAATAAAAATATCATAAATATATATTCAAATGAGGAAGCTCTGCTCATCAGAAAGCAACAGGCCCTAGATTCTAGAACAGTGGCAATGAAAACATTTCAGAACAGTGAGAACAGTGTGGAACATTCTAGAACAATGTGCATAAGAATATTCTAGAACTGTGTAAATGAGAACATTCTAGAACAGAGTGAAGGGGAGAGAACCTTTTAGAACAGTGTGCAGTGGGAACAGGGAAGGACATTCTAGAACCGTTGGATTGAGAACAGAGTGAAAATTTGTGGAGAACATTTTTAGGAGAATATCAATGAGAAAATTCAAGCATAATGTGAAAATGGGGAAAATGTTCCTGAATGGTGTGAATGGAGATTCCAGGACATTCTAGAAGAGCATGAACGGACGAGAACAGCCACGGCGCGGCAGGTTCAGGATTAGATAACCAAATCAAGGAAGGAATAAAGAGTAGAGGTGGAATATCTCAGAACGGCTGGAGCGTGTGTGAGAGTGTCAGAAACAGGTGAAGCCATCAGTCATCAAACAGGTTCTTATGGAAAGCGAGTCAGAACACTCTCGCACAGAACAGCATGTTCCACCCCATGCATTAACCACGCAAGCTCTGAAAACACAGCACTGAACACACACACCTACTGTGGTCATGTATGTCAGTGAGGTATGTTGCCTGTGCGGTCTGTACCTTTACCTGGAGCTCGTCCCGAGGTAGCCTTGCCACTCTGAGAATCAATACATTTACTACACTTAGTTATTTACCACAAATGCTCTTAGTAGTCTTTGCTGATAAATATATTGGTTACCCTTTGCCTAGAGGATGGTTAACACAAACTGCATGGAAAAACATGAGCTACTGCTTCTATCTGAATGCATATTCAGCCATATGCACATTGAAATCAATATTATAGCAGTGAAGTCATTAGGCACAGAATAGAAGTAAACAGCTGTAAATAAAAATTGTGCAAATAGCAACAGCAGGACAGAGAATGTGGTAGTTGTGCAGTTTGTTTATTTATGTTTCTAATATAGTGGCCAAGATTTTATTTTAATTGTGTCTCTTGGGATAAGATGCACAACATTATTTGTTAAACCGTTTCGCGTTTCTGATTCGCAAGTTTAGCTGCAGTTCTCAGTGGAAACTTCTGAAAATTGTTAATGTTCAAAAATAAGCATTTGCCAGGTGTTTCTGCTGACAGCATGCAGTTGCTAAACTGTCACACTGTACTTTTTCATCTCAGGAAATGTGTGTGTGTGTGTGTGTGTGTGTGTGTAGAGGATGTTCATTTTTTCCCAAAACGGTGCTGTCACACATCCCAGTGTCTGAATCTCAGGAAGCAGATGGCTCTTCTGCTCCTTCCTGCACACCAATCCCACAAAAACTGAGAGAGATAGAAAGAGAAAGAGAAAGCGTGTGTGTGTGTGTGTGTGTGTGAGAGAGAGAGAGAGAGAGAGAGAGAGAGAGAGAGAGAGAGAGAGAGAGAGAG
>JBBJLR010000034.1:11234619-11249491 GCA_037577145.1 Brachypetersius gabonensis
GGATTACTTTTAAATGACAGTAATAAGTAATCTGTAATGTATTACAGTTTGGAAGTAACTTGCACAACACTGTTTATGAAGGCTTATTTGTTTATCTTTTTACATCTTTTTAGTCTTTTAAAGGTTTGGTGTGTTTTTGTTAAGTTGTATCCCTCATTGTGCGGTCTTTTACAAACCTGAAATACTCCATTATTCACTCAAATAGCTGCAGATTACTAATAATAATCCAAACTGACAGCCCTAATAATACTGAGAAAGACCCACCAACACACAACATTTCCTCAATAGTGGCTGTGTTACAGAGCCTTAATGCCACTTGATCCCTGCTGAAAACTCCTGCTTGCACCAGACAGACCTCCGTCAGTGTTTGCTCAGTGGGTAACGGCTAAAATCAGGCGCTCAGGCGGCTCAGGGCCCTGAAAACCTAAACACACAGCTTTCACACACGGCCAAATTATTTCCTCATCCTGTCTAATGAGAATAATCCAGACGCTGACCCCAGGCCTGCTGGGATCATTTCAGCCACTTGGCACTAATACGGGATTGGTGGGGAATGATGGGTATGCAGTCGCTTCCCAGAATGCACAGGGAGGTTCTCATGATTCCTCCTCTGAGAAACAGAAACACACTGATACCAATTCGACAGGCATTCAGGGCATTTTAAGGGTCATTCAAGGCTCTGTCCTCACAAAGACTCCCATTTAATGTTTCAGAAAATTATGCAATTCCCTTAATTTTTATGGTCAGTATGAAATATGTGGGTGTGTTTTTTTATGAAGGTCACAATTTCAGCTGTATATCTGGATTAAATTCACATTCTATTTACTAATCAATTCATTTTTTATTGATTGACAACACAAAGCCATGGAGAGAATTCAGTTAACATGGCACAGCAAAACTCTCACTGAGAAATTTATATCATCATTAATCATTACTATATATTAATGCATGAATAATTAATAGCTAATAATTGTAAAAATAATGCAATAGCAAAATTTATTGGTCTAACAACTTTCAAATAAAAAGTTGATTGTGTTTATTAAAAGAAATTCGGCTTGTCGGCCACTAATCACATAATTTGTGCATTCAGTTAGATTCCTAATTTACTGCCAAGTGTTGATGCTGGAAATTAGGAGAAATATTATCAGCAGTTCTTACAAACATTTTTGCAGTGGTCTCTGATTTTCTTTTCCAGAGCTGTTCATTCAACAATGTTTTTTCCCCTATACATTCACCCATTCTCATGTATTTTATTTATTCTATACATTCAACACACAGGTGTTTTTTTCTTTCTAAAGGCGTTCATAAATTGTGTTTGAGGTTCATTTTGTTAGAGGGTGGCTGTTTCAGAACTATTTTAGTTACAGAGTTTGCAAAAATGTCTGAAATATATCATTTTTAACATATAAAATATCAAAGATCAAACCCTGATCTTGAAAGATAAAAATTTTACGTGGTTATATGTGCACTGTTACACTCCCAGAAATGAAACCTTGAGTTTACACCCTTCCCATCCTTCCCATGTAACACAACATAAAAGGGCACATTATAATATTCATGTATGAAACACTGACCCCACCCAGCAAGGTTATAAATATATCAACTTCAGCGAGTACCTACCGAACGTGTGGGTGAATCCATTTATAAAGGTGTGTTCTGTTATGAAACATTGTGTGTGCTGCACGACAAATGTCAAAAACAGGTGACGTCTGCAGTATTTTAAAAAAATTTCCAGCACGAGGCCATGAATATTCCACCTCTAGTCCTGGAGAGAGTTCCCAGAGACGCGACTGCTGCCGGCACTTCACAACCCATAAATCATGCATCATGAAAATAAAAAACAAACGTGATTAATGGCAACCAGATGTAAAGTGAACTGAAACCCAATTAGCGTGGAGGTGTTTGTCCTGCTATAAAGCTTGTGGCAAAATAGTAATGATTATGATGTTGCTGAACAGGTGCTGCAACAAAATAACCATCAATAAAAATGAACCTTTAAAAAGGAGTGTGTGAGAATAATTCACTCTAATATTGTTGGCTACCATTGCTTTCTCTCTCTTAGACGCACGCACGCGCACACACACACACCTGTCCTCAGCTGCGTCTCCATCAGTGTCGTGAAGAGAGAGTGGTCCTTTTCTGTCCAGGCCCACAGCTACATTCTGAGGCTGCCTGTTTAGGCTCCTCCTTCTCTGAAAAACAAAAACAAACCTCACTCATTCTCTCACTGTTCTGACAGGCACCTCATTGCTCATATAATGGAAAATTACACTGCTCGTATTTGTTGAACCTTAATTGTTTTGACATACAGTGTGGAGCCTCAATAAATATTCTACAATTTTTCAGTAAATTGGACACTTTTATGGGCTTCCATGAGGAAATGATTAAGCAAACACATAGATATACATAAAATCACTATTTATTGTATTATTTGTATACATTCTATTATTTGCTTTTAAAATATAACAACTATCATTGTTGTTATTATCATAATTGATCAAATTAATATTGTTCCCATTTACACTCTTAGAATAAAACACTTGTAAATACAGATGACACCAAAATGAAAGTATGTGCAGGGATTCCAGAAATAACATTTCAAAAGATATAAGTTGCTCCCAAGTCCATGCCTTGAAACTAAATCTCACGAATAACCTGCTTTAAACTCAGCATGCTTCTTACATCACAACCATGAACTTCTTTACATTCGGGAGCCTATTCAACCTGTTATCTGTCTAACCTTTGATCCAAACATTTCAGTCCAGTGTGTTTCCAGGACAGCCAGTCAGAACACATGTTTACATACAATACTGTAAAAGCATTAAATAATATCAAGATTTGTTGTCTTTGTACAGTACTTTAAGTTTTGTGAGCTAGTAAGAAGAACACAGGTTCTGTTCCAGTTATTCCACGAATTCATAAAATTCCATCAGCAGTTCACCGAATTTGAACCAATGAATTGCTTGAGCCGAATCAGGTTTTTGAGATGTTTGATGAGAACTACAGTGTAATACTGAGCTTCCATGAGCAAATGATTAAGCAAACACAGAGATACAGAAAATCTATATTTACTGTAATATTTGCTTTTAGATTTACTGTAAGATTTTATTTTATTATTTTTTTTTTGGGGGGGGGGGGAGTCTAAGAATTTTGCACAGTACTATATATCTAGCACAGCAACAAAAACAAACCATTTAGTTTTTCACTCTATTTTTACTTTCTAAGAACATACAAGGTGGACCTCAGGAAGGAAATGAAACAGGACTACAGAAAACTTCTGTACATGGGCCCTTTAAGGAAATCTGATGTTAACGTCTAACATTCAAACAATGTCTCCAGTTGGAAAACAGATAAGCAAGACCCCTCCTTCATTCTGAAAGACTGTGTGAAACTACCTGCACTCTCTATTCCAGCACACTGCGGCCAAACCCACCAGCTACTAAAGCCTGTCTGAAACAACCAGCAAGAACAACCACAACCATGTGAAGTTCAAAATGCCCCATTTTTCTAAAACAGAGCGTATAAAGCTGTGCTACATACATTATTCTCATAATGAGTGACTGAAAACATGAACCACAACTGATTGTGCTTATTATCAAAAAAAGGCAAACATTGTATTAGTTAAGTTAAAGAATACTTTAGTTGTGTATGAGAAGGGAATGGCTTATGCTACGACTACAGTCACACAGAGGCAGCAGTAGCATAAAATATAAAGTCTAATTTACTTAAGACATTCATTTAAAAACTCTGTACAGACTACACTAGGATATATATACAAAATAGATAAATAATCACTAATAATACAAATATAATTAGGAGTTGTTCTGTTATTGCACATAATGCAGATTAGTAATAGTGACGTAAGACTATCGCAGATAATAATAAGATATTGCACATAATGATAATGATTTAGCACCCAATAAGAAACCTGCACTTGATATTGAAGTTCCAAGATATTGGTTCCACTGTTTTACTAGTTCACTAGTTATTAGTCACCATTACCAAGCAAAAATTTGATTTTGCCAGTAGCTTGCTCTGTTGCCAGATTTTTAATGGGTTTTGAAGGGTCAGACATTCACTGCAGGAGTGTTTCTGGTCACTACAACACACAGATGTCACACTAAAACCACTACACATTTCAGAATCTGCCCTTTAACAGCTCTCCACACTTCTGTGCACTGCGCACCAGTGGGGAAAAACAATTGTGTCTTAAATGCTGGTAGTAGGCATTTTGTTCCCACACAGCAATCATCAAACTTTTCAAAACCAGAAATAGTTGCAAAACTTTCATGCTGTCCTGCTTTTAAAAGTGCTTCAAGAATTTTTCTGGAAGCCATAAAACAGGACACCATGCAGGTCACACTAAAATCTCTGTGATTCGTAGGTTTGCAGTCAAACAACATTTTCCTGTTCAAGCAGAAGGTTCTCGAAATCTTCACATTCAGGTTTAGGAGAGTATCATTTTACACAGCTTGGAGAGGAAAGATTTCATTTTCTGTAGTGTTTATACATTTTTGATGTTTCCACTTTAGTAGAAAAGGTGTATTCTGAACTCTTGGGCTGCCTCAGTGTTTAACAAGTCGATCTCAAAACAGTTTTCAATAGCTGCCCATAATGCCGCCTACAGGCTATATGAATTACTTCTTGTATTTGTATGCAACTGAAGCAATACCTGCGCCTGAGTGAAGGAGACAGAGGTCTTCTTCTTTGGCTGGGAGGCCATAGCTGAGCTGATTTTGGCAGGTGGAGATGCTTTGGCCTGTGATGTGGGAGCAAAAATATTACATAAATAATATGTAACACAGTCTCATATTTTATACTGTTTGGTGCATCTAGTACATTTGGGAATGGAGAACAGATGCAACTCAACCAGGAAGACTCTCCTACTATCCAAAAACCAATATATTCACTAACAACCAACACCTGTTTATAACCTGTTTATAACCACAATTAACAGATTTAAATAGAAATAATGCTAAATCAAGTCAAGTAAAAATTTATTCTAAACACTGAACAATGGTGCAAATTATTTACAGGACAAGGAATGCTAGTCAACAAATGAAGAGACTTCATAATAAACTGATAATGTTTAATTTTAGAGAAAATGAAACGTCTTACCTTGGTAACAGTATTCTGTTTTGCTGTGTCTGCCAAGAAGCGCTGTGCAACTTTCAAAATACGTGCAAACACATTTTTACCACCTGGTCCTACAGTCTCTGAGAAGAGAAACAATGAAAAGAAAACTTTACCCTCCTCTGGCTCAGACAAACTCAAATTAGGCTTTCAAAAACCTGCAAAGTCTAATCAGCATAGATGTTTCAGACTTTCAGCATACAACACAAACCACACAATGGAATGGTTCCAAAAGACCTGGCTTCAATTTGTGTCACTTGTGTCACAAAAAATAAAGACCACAAAAACAACAGCAGCAATGCGTCAAACCAGGCTGAGACACATGTCAAATCAAAACAGGCTACAACTTCCACGCCATCCCTTTATTCTTTAAGTACAGCAGCGTTTGTGTATCTACACTGAAGAGTGGCTTTAGGAATGTACTGATATGGCAATTCTGGGCCAAAGCAAATATACAATATACAGTATTTTTTGGCAGCTTTTTGTTCAGGTTTCGGTTTGGTTCATCACTTTAATATTACAAGTTCATCTGTTGCTTTGGACCCTTGCAGTCCAATGGAGTTACACTTGATTTGATTTCAATTAGCACTAGTAACTTTAAGTACAACTACAAAACTACAGAAACAAGCACAGCCGCTCTGTAGAGTATTGTTACACATTGGAGAAATCTCACATGAGATATAAAGTTGTTCCTCTGTAAACAGTCTATGTTATTACTGTATCTCATTTACACAGGTGGTGCCAGCATTTTCTCCACAGTGTGCACTACGTGCAGGAGGGCACAGCTCCATGCCAACCACACGGAGGAACTTCAAACACTGGCCATATCTACTCCTAACAATCTCATCAACAGAACAAGAAAATATGGGTCGAGTTCCATTTCAAGGCATCTGTCTGAAAAGAGGGTATGGGGACTTTGCAAACAATCTAGAGGGGCTTGGGGGACTAACTCCAGAAATCACTGGGCAAAAGATATAACTGTATAAGCATAAAAAAAACAAACAAACAAACAAAAATTCGCCTGATGCGCATATGTCAAGGGTTTAGGCTTCTTTGTCATCTCCTTCTGGGCTGGCCGCCAGTGGAATTAATGTGGGCCTGTTCACTGGGTTCAAACTCTCTCTGTAATCTTGGGGAAACAAGCTGCTAACCTGGGGTCGGGGTAAATTTAGCCATGCTGATAATGCTGAATGAAGATGAAATAGGTTAATTCTGGCTTTACCATGACATTGCATTTCTGTTTTTTTTCCTTTGTAATGACTGCGGCGACCCACATTACTCAAAAATCACCTCTCTTAACCTGCTGACCTTTTTTGGAAGGTCTGTCCTCCTCAGGGGGTTCCACAGCTGGTTCATTTTCCTTCTGCTCACCACCGTTCAGAGGAAGTGGACTGTCTTTCGAAGTCTTCTCTGATAAAAGAAGCAATGAGGTAATGAGGCATGACAAAACAGGTCTGAAAAATAGGTCAAAATGCCCTAAAAGGAGGATTCATGCTGACAATCTTAGGCATAAAAAGAATAAAGGGATCAACCTAAAGTGACTTATTCTAAAAAGAAAGCAGACAGTACAACAATGGGAAAGAGATCTGCCATTTCAAAATGATTTATTTCAGCACTCCAAGTTAATATGACATGTTTGGCAACACCAAAGTCAACAGGAAAGGCCTGCAGTACTTAGCCGGCCTATTCGAACGGTAAAGCTGTGCTTAGCGGAAAGTCATAATTTTGCAATCTGTCTCCATCAACGAGAGCAGTAGTTTATAGGCTTTGCCTCAAGGCCAACCTCAAACAGAGCGCAGGCACAGACATGCTGCATGTGAGAACGCTGCAGGCTGCGATTCTTCAGCCTGTCATGTTTAAAAGTCCCATGGAGGCCCAAAATGATGCTTAAAAGACCTTCCTCTTTGTTTTCCTTCCCAGCCTTTTTCCTCCTGTAAAAGACAGATTTATATCTGCATGCAGGCAGTTCTCGTTTTCTCCCCCCATGAAAGTCGTGGTAGACCAGCATTAACTTTCCTCTCAAATGCTTTTGGTCATTGTGAAGGCAAAATACACAACTGAAAGTGCATACTCACTAAACAAAAGTATTTGGACACAACTCCTGATAGAATTGAGGTGGCCACTTACGTCCAATGAAGGACAATCTTAATGCTTCAGCAGACCAAGACATTTTTGACAACGCCATGCTTCTAACTCTGTGGACACAGTTTTTTGAAGAACCTTTTCTATTCCAGCAGGACTGTGCACAAAGCAATGCACAAAGCAGTGCACAATGCACAATCCCAGTGCACAAAGCAAGCTCCATAAAGACATGGCTGGAGGAGTTCAGTGTGGAAGAACTTGACTGGCCACACAGAGTCCTAACCTCAACCCCATCCAGCATCTTTAGGATGAACTGGAATGGAAATTCTCGTCCAGCATCAGTGTCTGACCTCATCAGAATCAGAATCAGAATCAGAATCAGAATCGCGTTTATTGGCCAAGTATGTGAGTGAACACATACAAGGAATTTGATTCCGGTAGATGGTGTCTCTCAAGTACAACAGTATAATAAATGCTCTACAGAATGAATGGGCACAAATTCCCACAGAAACAAAAAAAATCTTGGAAGTCTTCCAAGAAGAGTGGAAGCTGTTCTAGTTACACAGGGGGATCAACTCCATATTAAAGTCTATGTATTTGAACGCAATCATTAAAGCCCCTGTTGGTGAAATGATCGAGTGTCCCAATACTTTTGTCCATCCAGTGAATATGTTGTAAGCAGGCTTTCAGACTCCCCATGTAGAAGTGCTGTCTGAAGTTAGAAACCTACAGGACAGGTGAACTTACCCTTAAAACATCATCATGTTTAGAATAACATGCAGAAAATGTAAATATATCCAAATCTAATAAGCATGACAGAAAAACGACCTACATGTTTTATGAAGAGAACTAATGAAACACTATAAAGAATTATGAATAGCACCCACTGTGCTGCAATATGTGTATTATGTAAAAGCTGAGAACTGACAATCCTGTCAGCTAAGTAAAGAATACATTTAAAATGCAAAAAATGCTAAGTTTTATTGACCAAGATTATTGCTCATCAGAATTTTACCCACTTAAAATTGCTATGGGTCATAATATTTAATTATGGGTTGAGTGTTTTATTTGACAGATTTTCATTTATAGTTGTTCAAAGTTTCTTACAAGATGAAAGAATCTGTAACAGTGCAGGTCTGACTCTTATTAAGTCAAATTCTAGACAATTCTAGACTATGAATAAAAATATTTTATTTAATAAAGGCACCCAGTTGGTACATTTATTACATACAGTACATTTATTTTTTGGCAAAGTGTATCAAGTATAACTATTAAGTGACTGCAAACATAGAAAAAAAACTTTGACTGGTAGTGTATTATTTTTGGATGATTAATTGCTTCAACAGAGCACTTATTCTGTCTTTCATAATCGTAAATCAGGCCTGAGGAGTTAATCAGCCCGGTGAACAGTGAAGATCCCGTCAGAGTGAGATGGAGTCTGTAATTTGTTGGTGGAGATGGACGGTAATGGAGCGAAGCACAGCGCTCTTCCCACTGGCATCTGTTTCAAAGAGCACAAGCCAAAACAGATTAGCAGCCGATACAAAGCTAAAAGTTCCCCTGCAGCTGCAGGGCAGTAATGACAGAGGCCCATTACCCAGGGCCTAGCGGTTAATCCCACTACCACACTGAAGATATTCTGCAGGGTCTCAGATGAGGACAGGTTGACGTATCTATTGTCCATCTGGCAGCACCCAGAAGGGAATTAAAGACAGAGAGACCCTGTTAAGACCATAAAAAAAGACAACAAACAAACAAAACTAGAGGCTGGATAACAAAAATATGAGGGTGATGTGAGGACAGGATAGAAAGAAGAATAGGCAGCACATTGTGAATCAGAAATCACATTTCCCTTCTCTAACAGGACCTTCTGAGTAACACAGGGAATCAGGGACTGTCTCTGAGCTGGAGGAGTGTTTTCTCTCTATGAAAGATGAATACAGGAAGGAGAAATGAAAGACAATATCATTAGATGATATCATTTCACCCTGTCTGTAGGTTCATGGTGACAATTATAAACCAGAAAATGTTTAGAATATATTTCGATAGACGATTACAGAACAACTAGAATGTAGAGGGTTTCTTTTAATAATAGTAATTCATAATTCTTCCCTTAAAGGGGAAAACAAGACGGAAAGTCTCCATACAATGCCTTTATATGATAAACATAATTTTGAAAAATTGCTTAGCATATTTATGGGCAAGTTACCGTGTGTGTGTGCTCCAAATATGCTGGTTCATGTACACTCAGCCAGAGACAGAGAGAGGCAGAGAGAGATATACACTATGAAAGAGAGATACAGCAAGAGAAATACAGTGAGACAGAGAGAGAGACAGACAGACAGAGAGAGACAGACAGAGAGAGAGAGACATAGAGAGACAAACAGAGAGAGAGACAGACAGAGACAGGGAAATGTATTGCCCAGTCATCACAGGGAGTGTGCAGAGCCAGCAGATGTGTGTGTGAGGATGGTGATGAAAGCTGAAATCAGCTCACACACACCGTTCAGATCTGTTTCAGGTTGAACAAAGCAAACACTGAGAAAATGCAGATCAGAACCGTCGCCTAGGACAGAAACAAACTGTCCTTTTTTTCCTCCAGCTGCCCAGAGTCCCAGCACATATATTGGTATCAGAGGAAATCTCTCTGATTAAGTGCTGATAATTAATGTCTTTGTTTTATAGTGTGATGAACAGACACCTCTGATGTGGAAAATCATTCACTTTACTGAGAGCGCTAAAGTCAGCGCTAGAGAAATACGCACTGAAGCTCAACACAAACACCAGCGTGGATCAAAATACTTAACTTCATCTTTAGCATGAGGCCCAGATGTCAAAACATCTTTCTACACAGAACTGATGCATAAAACAAAAAATAGTCATTTTCTAAAATAACATTTTCCCTTCTCTTTATACTTTTCCACCTCCCTTTATGCCTTTTTATTAAACTAAAATATTATTATTAGACTGGTGAAACTGTGCCTTTAAGACCTATAAGCAGCGACCCTGTTTTGTGCCTCATTCAAAAAGCATTTTGGGCCAAAAAACATCTGGGAGTAACTGGGAAGGCAACATCACTGCAGGATGAATAGATTAACCTATTGGTTTTAGTGACATCACAAAAAAAGAAAGAATCCAAAACTCGCTGTATATGCTAAATGGTCGATTATGAAACCTTAATGTTTACACATTACAACAAAAGCATGTCAAAAAACCCAAATCAACCCCTAAGCTTTCTATTCCACAATACTTTTACCAGACAAATATGACAATCATTTCCCCACATCATAAGTAAAAAAAAAAAAGCACTGTTTAATGAAACCTGATAGAGACTATTTCACTCACCATATTGTATTATATTGTCATCATCATTTTTGTTTGCATAAAATGCCACAAACCTTTGAGGTTCTAATAAGAGCTAACACAGACGTGCCCACAGAAGCTCAGAGTTGAAAGGAACGAACACCAGTTGGCACGGAACTAAGGAACTCTTCCTTGACCTCTAACTGATCTCACTAGATCAAAGCCAAAACTTTCCAACTGCCACCTCAAACTAGAGGAAGAGCAGGAGTTGTAGGTTACACACCTGCTTACAACCACACACTAAAGCCAGTTTCTCACCTTTGTTCAATTCAAAGAGGAGCCTTCAAGTAACCGTTCTGGATGAACACGAGGATGTAAATCCCCCCTTGACTAAGATCCACTCAATGTATTCGTAAACAAGAAAAAGCTTTGAAGTTGAACTTTGTGAATAACGCTGATTACACAGCTCTTAACAGAAACTATATGGACAAAAGTATGAGGACGCTGTTTTTCAGGGTTTGGGCCGGGCCCCTTACTTCCAGTACTTCCAGTTCAATCTTAATGCTTTATCAGACCAAGACAGTTTGGACAACACTATGCTTTTTAGACACAAAAGGACACCTTTTGGGATGATCTGCAATGGAGATTGTGAGCCAGACTTTCTCATCAAATATCAGTGACTGACCTCATAAATGCTCTACAGAATGAATGGGGATGTAAGAAGAAACTGTGGAAGCTGTTATAACTGCAAAGGGGGATCAACTCCATATTAAAATCTATGCATTTGAATGCAATGTCTGTAAAGTCCCATGGTCAGGTGTCCCAATAAGTTTGTCCATATAGTGTATAACATGTACAATCTCTGTGTTATTAAGAGTGACTGCGCGCGCACACACACACCCACGCGCACGCACACACACACACGGTCCTTAGAATGTCCAGAAACAACTGACAAGCCAGATTAACAAGAAAGAAAGTGAAACAGTCAAACACAAGGAGGAAACACTAATCAAAAGTTAGCCTTTGTTCTATTTTGTCCGGTCAGTTTAAGAGGCAGAACAATGGTTTGCAAGTCAGTATGTAAACACAGCATTAAACTGTGGCAAATAAGATATCCGAGCTTTTGACTTCAGCAGATTAAGCACAACAATACAATCAATCTGACTGCTGGCCGGACAGAAACAGACAAATAAAACAATATAAAAAGATCACTCCAATATAAACCATATCATCAATGATGGAGATCCAGTCTCCTTTTAGACTACAGGCCTCTGCTTCGGAGCAGCATGTTTGACTGAACCAATCAGTGCTGGATTTTTTTCCAGGTCAGCAAAGAGTGGGTGCGCGCACGCACGCACACACACATACACGCACGCACACACACCTCTGTGCTCTAAAACTGATAGCTGTTGCTTCCTCTGACACACACACACACACACACACACACACAGCAACTGTGTTTAACTGGCATAACATCACTATGGCAATCTGCACTCAGGAACACAAGAACACAATTAAATCGAAACTTACCAGACCACAGCAGAAACACAAAAACATCACATTTTTGTTGTAATTTTGGGTTTGGAACAAAAATTTTCTTATGTAACGTGTGTGTGTGTAAAAAAAAAAAAAAAAAAAAAGTATAAGTACTTCAACTGCTGTTTATTTTTTGCAAATAAAAGTTTGTAATGGGGTTGGGGGGCCTGGCTTGTCTTGGACACAGGCAAGGGGGTCTTCAAGGAAAAAAGGTTTGGAATAGGGCTGGCCGATAAAACGATAACGATATGTATCGCGATAGACACCTGATCAAGATCACTAAAAAATGTGTTATATTTTTTATTCTTCGTCGGAAGAAAACAGAGGTTGCGAAGCTAGTTTGGATCTGTGCCAGAAACGCAGCTGTCAAAGGTTGTAGCACGGCAAAACAACTCCTTTTATGGAAGTTCTGTGGTTTTTAATTACAAAGCATCAGACGTCAGCCCGAGCCTTGTCTGGACTTCCTGTGTCGCGTAGAAGTAAAGTTATAAGAATTTAAAAAACATGGAAAAAATACCACCAGCAGAGGGTGAGAGAGAGAGGGAGAGAGAGGGAGTGGGAGGGGAGGTTGGTGTTTACTCTGCAAGCACAGAGGTGACTCTGTGCACACTGGAGAGATGGAGGAGCTGTTTATCAGTGTTTTTTACTTCTAAAATCAAATATAACTCAGGTTTGTGATTGACAGCATAATAAACATAAGTAAAGTTAAAAACCATTTAACAAACATGCAAAAACTAAAAAGGCCCAGTCATGGCAGGCAGAGGGAGCAAACACTGGCAAAGGTGCATTTCCCATCAACAGATAGATAAAAGTATACAGTTTCAGCCTTTACACATCAGGAAAGCGTCCTCTATAGCTGTTTTTACATCACTTCTCAAAACCCACTTGTTCACTTTGGCCTTTGACACAGCATGACTTGTTGACATTTTTAAAATCTGTTATGTTCATTTTATTTGATTAAATTTTATGTGATTTTTATTGTGTTTTATTTTGTTGCACTTGTAGCACTTTGGTCAACTGTGTTGGGTGTAAAGTGTGTTATAAATAAAGTTGACTAGACGTGACTGTAGGCCGAGTGTCTGAGGCCAAGAATGAGAGAACAAACTCAGGCATTGACTACAAGCAGTGAAGGGACCTCGCCATAGTCGCTGATTTATAAGGTGAACAAACTGTTTTCTTTTAAATGCCCAATAATTATGGCTCAGGTACATATTACATGTACACAAGAAGCTGAGTGAACTTGCAAGATCTCTTATCGGTCCATCTCAAACATCAAAGCTTAGATTTCTACAACCCTGTCCACTTTCTACAGTTTCACCCGGAGGTGGTACAGACACTGCCCCCCAATCAGCTCCATCTGTAAAAACAGGTTTGCATGACTCACTTCCAACTTCCTCACGACGGGTATAAAACACAAAGACCAGAAACAAAGTTATCAAGTCCATCTAACTAAAGCATTATAATCAAACACAATACTGGAACATTAGTCTCAAATATAACTACCCATTTACAGCTTAAACCACTTGAAACCACTGGAAAAATAAGTATAGAAACATTTTAGTCATTAATATTTAGTAGCTAATTTTCTCATTTTCTCCCAATTTAGTCATGTTCAATTCCAACCAGCAGGTAGGGCTTGATCACACTAAGCTGCCTTTTAATCATCGTCATTGGGGAGCACAACACGTTTGGAGGAGACCATTAATGGCCTATTCTGTTATGTCAGCTAACAGATGCCATGGCTGGCTACCTAATCAGTTGTACCACTTGGAGGCCCCTTGGGTTTAATTCCATTCTGCTATGTCAATGACAGCATCTAGACCGCTTTGTAAGCACACACACTGCTTAGTTTTAAGGTTTATTATTGTATTTAAGCCCAAAGGTCCCACCTATGCTTAAAAACACTTGTCTGTTTGCTTTGGGTGTATTAAAACATAGGGGTGGACAATTGGGCAAAAAAGTTTGAAGCGTTATACATTTGCCTACAACAAAAGCGTGCCCAATTTATATCTTGCCTGCAGTGATGCAAAAATATGACAGATAAAAACATAAAATCTGTGGAAATATGCGAACAGGTGAATATGTACTCATTTTGACAAGAACTTTTCTCACCAAAATTACCACAGAGCTGACAGTAGGCTAAATAATCAGGAATGTATCGTACAGTAGTCCTAAAAGTCGAAAAAGAAAATATAGTTAATAGTTATATTAAGGGAAATTATCCAATATCACAAATCTGCATGTGATGAAAAACATGTTAGCCTTTTCTTTCAGTATCTGTTTGGACCCCATTCTGTATCAATAACTGCAACAGCGCATTCCTTTGTAAATGATCTTAATAACATGATTGAAGTGTGTGCATTCACACTGAATTTGAATGTAGCATAACTGTGCGTTATTTATTGGGCTAAACAGCCTGTTGCCTCTAACTGTGTAATTTTTATTTTATTTTATTTTTTACTTGTTATTTAAATAATTTATTTTTCATGAATGTCCGGCCCATTGAAGGAAAAATAAAGGCTATTAATACTATAAGTAAGGGCAAAATGGTTATTTGGGCTATTTTAAAAAAAATCTAAAACTAAAAATATACCCCTAAAAATAAATCATCGGCACATCCAAAATATGTACAGCTTGTTCCAGGAGAAGTTGTTCCATCGGTGCCTGCAGAACAGTGTAAAGGAAACATGCTGACTATGAGAACTTTAGGAGCAGCGTCTTAAGTCTGCTTCCAAAAATAATCACTGCAACGTTACACACACACACACACCCAAACCCACCCCCACACCCACACACAAACACCCAAAAAAAAACACAA
>JBBJLR010000034.1:11273205-11286302 GCA_037577145.1 Brachypetersius gabonensis
AACCTACCATTAAAATGATACTGTTCTGAGACTTTTCATTTCTTTGTCATTGGACAAACTTACAAAATCCGCGAGGGTTCAAATACTTATTTCCTCCACTGTATCATAAAACTAATATGAAAACTTGAGTTTAAGAGGGTTCGTTTCTACCGTACACTCAAAAGCAAACCTTTAGATTATATGATAAAGACTATATTTACTATAGTTTCACCTCCACACCCATTCAGTATCATCCATGCCTCCAGGGCCTCTGTTTCATGAGGATTGATTTGAGCCTATTGATTTATGTGGATAATGGGACTACACAACTAATTGATCATTTGTTTCACTATAGGAAGCTAAAGCTGGAGCCCTTTAAAGCAAGAGGTGTGAAAACCTGGTGAGGCTGAGTGAAAGAAGTGTTATGACTTGATATTTAAATAGGCTTTTGTAGTAAGTATCTGATCCAGTTACATATATACACCCAGTGCAGCACTTCTAATGAAGCTATATCGACCAGATAATTTAATGAGCAGTGGGGCTGAATTGCGAAAGCAAGCATGGCTGTCTGGAAAGATAAGAGAAATAAAGAGACACTCACTGGACTGGACAGCGATGCGAACCACGGCCTTGGCTGATTAACCAGTGGAAGAGAGCAGAGTGAGGATTCTCTTCCAGTTTGTATATAGCAAGACTTGAGTCAAACCATGAGCCACTAACAAATCCCACTCTGAGTGCTGGATGGTCAGAAAGTGGTGGGCGGAGCCTAGATGACGTCATAATTCCTAGAATAACACATATCATTGTATTATTACATATAGCTTACATTTGGGCCACATTATCATACACATATACGTTTATATATATATATATAATACATATGAACCATTATTATTGCACATGCATATGCCTTTAACACGTATGGGATATTTTATTATCACATATGCTTACTTACATATATACTGTATGTATACATAGGAGGCATATTATTATTACATGTAGCTTGCATATTACCGACGAGCAATATCTTTATTACATGCGTTACATACTTACATATATTACATTAAATATTACATTACATACATTACATATATACACATACAAGACATGACATTATTATAAACACATACTTACGTGTCTAATAATAATGGGTTTTATTACATACACAAACCTAAATAAATATAGCACAAATAATGATTGTTTTTTTATTTATTGTTTTAGTTATTATTATTATTGTTGTTGTTATTAGTAGTAGTAGTAGTGGTAGTAGCAGTATTACCAGTGAATACTAATATATATATAATATCAATTCACTTTGGAAAACACACAAATGTTTTTTGTTTTTTTTGAGAATGTACGCTAGGTCTGGGGGTGAGTGCCCCCTGCTGGTCACTTCCAACTTCCAAAGGTGACTCACTGTATATAAATATAACCTTTTAAAATATGAAAAGTAGCAAACCTGTCTGAACTTGTGTAACCGGGACAAATCCACTCATTTTCAGTCGAATAACAAGTAATACCTAGTAGAACAATACTGATACTACTTACGGTCTTCGTGTGCAAATAAAAAGTGAGCTTATTGTGATTTCTCCAATAAAAAAACAGCAAGGTTAACATTAAAAATTATTTCTGAAAGTTTAAAATAAACTGAAATTTACTCAGTAGGATTCACTCCATTGCATGTGTGTCAAAGGCAGAAGAAGAAGGTGGAAAAGAAGTTAATGTTTGCACCATCTCATAGATGATTCAGAGACTCATTTCACTACATGGTGCACTTGTATAACTGTATATGTGATGAATAACGAAAGGTAGAAACAGAATTTTGAAAGTTCTACCTTTCAATAGGACAAGAGTGCCTAAACTTTTGAAGGCCAGTGTATGCCAAGACTGCTGAGCTGGATGCAGAACGCCCTCTGTGTGGAAATAACTCCTGGGATGCAATAAATCCCAGGCTGTATTGTAAGAGGCACCTTGACAGGAGAGAGGGACCTCACCACGGTATCCTGTCTCCTAGCGACATTGCAGCAGAGACAAGAGTCCGATCTCTCGGGGAACCGGAGCTCAACAAGGAGGAGCACTTGCTCAGAACAACACACAGAACAAACCTTAATGATTCATTAAATAAGTCCTGAAACCTTCTGCCTCAGGAATTCACGCCCTGGTTGGAGATTCTGTAGATTACAGCAACACTAGCAGGGTCCTTACTGAGAAACATTCATCTATTACTGTACAAACAGCCTTTCTGCAAGAAAGGGAGCCTGCTAAACATCACTGGGGGTGCAACCAATCAAAAAGCCAAAGGATGGTTGTGATGCTCAATCCAAAAAACCTTCCCATGAAAAAAGCCACAAGTAGATTCAGGTTAGAATTCGCAACAGCGTAAAATCAGCTGTATACCATGTTTCTAAAAGCCATGTCAACAGAGGTACAAAGGGCCAATGTTTGGCCTTGTTTGCCAAAAAATTAAATCAACTTACCTCAGATTTTTTTGTCAACCTACATTTCTGTCTTGAAAAATGGATGTTCTTTCTTTTAATGATTATTATTTTTTTAATGGATAGTGTCTCTCTGTTTCACACAAGGCTCAGAATCCCAAGGGATGCAAACAACAATAACAACACTAATAATATTAATAATAATTATTATTACTTATGCAGTTTGATTACAGTTTCCTCAAAGATATAATGCAGTCTTAAAACAATGATAAATAACAAATTTAAAATATATAACAGCTGCAAGTTATATTTGTATGTAAGAAATTTAGTCGAACTCTGCAGGAGGATGTTTTTACTCTGGTTTTTAAATACGATTTAATTATAGTTAAAATTTTCACACAAACACAAGGATTAAAGGTGGCAGATACATGGATTAATAATAAGTGATCATTACTATTAACTAAGTGACGGTTGATCGATCACAATTTCCTCAACGATCACGCAAAAGTATTACTTTTAAAACAATAATAAATCATATAAAATAAAGATATGACCACGGTGACTTTTATATATTATTTATATGAGTTCTTATATAAAATATATATTGTTTTATATATTATTTTTACATTTAAGTATCCTTTGTATATTTTCGCAAACTACTCAGAAGGTAAAAAGACGGAAAATGGATTAAGCTTTACGCTTTCAGCTTCCTTTACTTGGCCACAGTAAGTCTCAGAATTAACCTGCAGGGGGCGCTGCAATACAATTACAATATTGTAAACCACAACGATCTTATTTGTAGTAAGTCTCAAGAGGATTTCAACTCATTCTCTTGTTTGTTTTCCGGATGTCATGCTGGATCTTGTGCTCGTTCTCCAGTTGCATTTCTCTCTAAATCTCTAACTAGACAGTTAGCTGTAAAACTAAATAGCAACAACTTTGACAACATGATGGATACTGATGAAAGATGCTTGGCCTAGTGGTCTAGTCTAGTCAACTTTATACAATAATACAGTTTAATCAGACTGAAAACCATCACTGAGTTTATACAGAAAACCAGATATACACTATACAGTATTGGGACACACCTGTTTTTCTTCCAGTGAAGGACAATCTCAATACTTTAGCAGACCAAGAAATTCCAGACAATGCCATGCTTCCAACTTTGTGGACCCAGTTTGGGGAAGAACCTTTTCTATTCCAGCATGACTGTGTCCCAGTGCACAAAAAGACATGGCTGGAATAGTTCAGTGTGGAAGAACTTGCCTGGCCCACACAGAGCCCGGACCTCAACCCCATCCAGCACCTTTGGGATGAAACAAAGTGGAGGTGGCATAACAAAAGTATTGGGACACCTGACCATTGCACCAAAAGGGATATTAATAATATTGTATTCAAATCCATAGATTTTAATATGGAGTTGGTCTCCATTTGCAGCTATAACAGCTTCCACTCTTCTTGAAAGGCTTTCCACAGGATTTTCGAGTTTCTGTTGGAATTTGTGCCCATTCATTCTGTAGAGCATTTATGCTGGACGAGAAGGCCTGGCTCACAATTTCCATTCCAGTTTATCCTATAAGTGTTGGATGGGTTTGAGGTCAGGGCTCTGTGTGGAGCCAGTCAAGTTTTCAATAATTAAGAGGTATAGGTATGCATGTGTATAATGACAATAAAACTCCCTTACTCTTACACTTGAAAAAGTGAATCAATGCTCCCAGCTCCTCACACCCAAATTCTGATTCAAAAAGTAAGTGGTGTGTCCCCATAGTTTTGTCCATATGGTGTATAATGACAAAAAAAAACTATCTTACTCCTACACTTCCCAACCTACCAACCTGTGTAAATAGATGAACCACAGAGAGAGTAAATGCGCTCAGTTCCTCACTGCCAAAATACAACTATTTGTTTTATTCTGATTCAGTAATTAAGAAGTGCGACCTAATATATAGTGTATAATGACAATAAAACCCTCTTTATTCTCACTATTACACTTTTAACCAATATAAATATCTAAACTCGTGTGTAAGTTAATGTTAACAGCTCTCTCTGCTCCTACAATCAAAACAAAATTCACTTTTTTCATCTAAAAAGATTCAAACGTGCTTGTCTTACATTCCCTTTAAACTGGAGGCTCCACTCCTCATGGAGGTGGTGTACGGGACAACAAAGAACGGATGATTATGAGTTATTCCTTCGTTTGGAGTGAGTTTAACGGATCGTGTGATCCCAAGAGAGATGTAAAATAATAAAAGAACACACATGAAGTAGATTCTGTGCTTTTAAAGGCGTAGTCTTTAATTCGAAGCGGTTTGTTTTGGTCCGAAAGCACCCCTATTTTAGGGAGAGCATGGTACGCTCCGCCCCATCTGTTCTCCTCTTGTGAGACTGAAAGAGATTGTAGTGGAGCAATGGCAACTCACTGGAGAGGACAAGAAGTTTCTCTCTGCATTTAAAGAGTTCTATCTCTCAGAAGAAAAAGGATAGAGGCGTGAAAACGGTGTCTAATGTGAGGGGACGAAGTGAAGGCTTAAGCCTCCCTTGCTTTTTTCTGGAAAAATGTCCCAGGGATGTACAGTTCGTGTGGAGGAGATCCAGTCCTGGTGGGAAGTCCCGGCCATAGCCCACTTCTGCTCTCTTTTCAGGACTGCCTTCAACCTGCCTGACTTCGAAATAGAGGTACATCTTTATTTTCCTTTAAATCTAACGATTATCTACTTTCGTTTTCTGTTTTGATCAGATTGAACTCACCTGAACTCCTAACTTGGCTCCTCTCCACAACAGTCCCATTACAGCTAGTCAGCTAACTTGGCTAACTAGTTGGTTTTGTTTGTTTGGTTACTTTCATTTTTTCACTTCTAAACCAAGTTGTCTACTTCTCCTTTATCTCTGGAGACACACATCAGCCTGTTCGGACGACTTGAATTTGAGAAAGTGTCTTTTACAATGTTCTTTGTAGTGCTAACAACAACAAAAAAAACAACTAAGTTAGCCAGTTAGCTTCCACATTCAAATTAGTAACACCAGTAACGGTTTGTTTTGATTAAAGTATTGTTTACAGGTTTGATCCACACTGAATAAGTTGGTTGGTTGAGGGCAAAGGAGCTGTGAGTTCTGACCACGAATGTTTTTGTTTTGTGTACTTGGTTTATTTGTAAACTTTATTTTGAGTTTGTTATATTACCATCATATTGGCTTTGAGTACTGAATTTTAGTGCTAAATCTCTCTATTTAGTTACTTATTCGTGTTAAGTGTTAACCCTTCTTTACAATGTAGAGAAGTCAGTCAGTGTGAAAAGTCCTCGTACTGAGCTGCTTTCTCTTCCTTTGTGTAATTTTTGAAGGTTTCAGCCAAGTTCACGACGAGGTTTATTGTTTAGGTGGCCAGCAGACTGGCTCTCAGCTTGGGCATTGTTCACACACACTCCTCCCTCGACCAAATGGTTCAGCATAGTCTGGTAAAGTCTGGATTATTTGAACAATAATTGAATCGTTTGTTGCTTTAACTTCTGTTTGTGGCCTACAAATGTTTACTCAACCCTGCTTATCCAGCATCTCTTTAGAAATCAAAATATTAGCATAGGAGATGGACCCCATTTCAAGTCAAGTAGATAAGTAGGTTTATTGTCATTTCAACTATATACACACAGTAGGCTACAGACTAAAATGAAACAACGTTCCTCCAGAACCATGAACCACAAACAGAAACAACACAAGACCACAAGTGCAGACAGGATGAAAGAGAGTACAAAAAACTAGAGTGACAACATATAGTAGAATTGACAGTAGCTACAGTCTGAATGAATAGTGTTTTGACAGTAGCAGCAGAGAGTTGTGTGCAAAAATGCAGAACAAAACTGGACCAACCAGAAAGTGCTTGTGTCTTGATATAACAAGTGAGGGAGACAGAAATAAATGATTGTGCAAATATAGCAGCTGCATTTATAGCTTCTACTCTTCAGTTAAGGCTGTACACCACATGCTGAAACATTGTATTCAACCACCAGAGCACTAGTAAGATCCAACCAATGTCAATGGTACTGAACGGAGCTTAGTCTCTCCAGAGGAGCACTTTCAGGGCTTTATGCCCCTCTAGCCTACACTTGGCATTGGATATGGTTAGGCTCATGTGTGACTTTTCCAGTGCAGCCTTGTGTTTTTGTATGGAGGTTAGAAGCTGTGTGCAACTTTTCTTTTCTTTTTGTATTTTCATGTGTCTGATTTTCAAATTGGTCTTTTTAAAAGCTGCTCTCTAAATTTTCAAGACTTTACATCAAACTGTTGAATTCAAAGCTCTCCGACCCCCCCCCCCCCCCAACCACACACACACACACACACACACACACACACACACACACACACACATTTTCCATGAGTTACTACACACGATTGACAGTGGTTTGTCATTATGGCTGGCACATCACACTCTCAAATGCAGCAAAGTTTCTCTCTTGGTTCAACAAAAGATGGAAAAGACAGAATTAAGACACTTTTATATGTTGTTTCAATATATCACTATGTTGTACAAATTAAATTAATGACATTGCAGGACAGTGCCCTACTGCAGTCTGCAATTTGTTTGGGAATGTTCTTATCTGATCTTCCAGGATCTTTTTCTTCCACATAACCTTTTATGCCAGATGCCTTGATGTTTCTGCTGTAGCTCGTAAACTCTGGAGCAGATCACACACTTCTGCTCTGCACTTTTGTCCTAATTGTATGTGAGCAAGGTCACGGCATGGCGGACCACAGTACTGGACTTCTCCCTGCCACATGATCAGCCCCTGCTGTGAATAATCCTTTGTCAGTCTCTTGATTAAGACTTCAAGATCAGGTCATTTGTCATTGTTGAGGGTCCTTGATGTCACTGGACATAATAGTCCAGTGCCTGTGTAGCTGTTGATCCTTTGTGTCCGTCATTGTTAATAATCGTACGTGTTAATGAGAAATGAGTGCTGGAATAGCCTTTTGATTGTGTCTCAGAAAATTAAGGTAATATAAAGGAAAGCGGAGGCATCATGAACCAGTTCATGTTTTCTCTTTATTTGAAGGCATTTCCATTATTTTTTTTATTTATTGATCAATTTTCTTTTGAATTTGAGTTGAATTTATGAACTCAAGGGAATTGACTGCTTATTTTTGGTTCAGCAGAAATTTACAGAAAGACTAGATCCACCTGTATTTGCATTTTGCTGAAATTATATGTTTAAAAAAGCACTGACATTTTGGTGAAGTAGCCCAGTGTCTTAAATATGGCTACATCAAATTTAAACCTATTGCAGATAATAATTTGAGCTGCTGCCCTGTGAAACATTAGAAAGGTTGATTTGCCTTGTGTTTTCTTCTTAACTAGATTATTACACTGCTGCTGTTAAAAAGCATGACTTCTGGTTTTGAAATGCCTCTGGACTATCTCTAATCAGCCAAAGCAGAGCAGAGCTTTGCCTCCAGCACAAACTGATACAGACTAACTGCTTTAACAGAAAATGTGGAATTCAAGATATGAGCAGAGTTTCAGTCTTTAGTCCTTTCCTTGCAGTTGTTGAGGTACTTTTATAGTATTTTTCCAATATATCTTTAAACATAGCATGATCTGTTGAACTTTTTGACCTAAGTTACTTAGATACTGTGTCTAATTACGTAGAAATTACGTATATTATAATTGTTAGCTCTATTGACGCAAGCTTGGGTCTCTAGTTTTTTTCTTTTGACCAAGAGAGGGAGTTTCCCTTATTGCTTTCTTGTGGTTTAGATGTGTTGTGTTGGGCACATCCTCTGACAAGCTTGAGTAAATGTTTTCTGGTCAAGGGTTTCTAAAACCTGCCCGGTGACGATACTAACGTGCCAGCTTAGTTAGGCCTCAGAGTCCCATGTGTTTTGCTTTTAGCCCTTGGGTGCCTCATAAATGGCTGGGCTGAAAAAAGCAGGTGGCTGAGCTCACTAAATAGCACACAAATCCGGTTGTAAGCGGATCCTGTGCCTTTGTCATGGGAAGAACCCTGGCCTGGGAGGTGATTGACTGATCAAGTCTTGATCATGGATCAAATGATGATGCAGAAAGACCTCTTTGGTCCAGACTGGATGATCAATAGCACCAGAGAATTGCTGAGAACATGGTTAATGAAGAAAGACAGAACTTTCTGTGGCAAAACCCTGAATGATCTTCTAATCGAGTGAAGACGTCTTCGATCACAGTTGAGGGGCTTATTATATTTGGCCATTCATCTGTGACCTCTATTTAGCAAAGATTTTTCACCCCTTTTGAAGTGTAGATTCTGATATTGTGAAAGCCAGTTCAGTTTATTCTGTTTTATGATGGTTTTTCACAGAAAGCGTACATGGATTCAGTGCCAATTTATGAATAAAGCTCTCTACAGACTCCTGTGAGCTCTTAACAGTGACCATTCGTGTCATTCTGTCTAATAAAATATTTCGATTTCCAAGACCTTTGGAGTTTGTGGCTTCTCTCCAAGGTTGGGGTGCTCAGTCCCGTAAAACTTTGCTTCACGCCATTATGGGTGATTTAGAAGTCAGGATAAGTGCTGCTTTGCAAGAAATCCCCCCGACAAAACTTTTTAAAGCTTGCTGGACAAAATGCGTTTAGGAGGAGGGAGATCGATCCTCGCGCCCTCGGTGACCGTCTCCCTTCAGAGCTCAGCCTAGCTGGATATTACAAACTCAGTGATCCAGTTTGAAAGTGGCCCTGCCAGCAAGCTCCCCTTTTTCTTCTGAGGCTCGGTTCCGGCGGCTTGACAATAGAACTTTTTTTTTCTTTTTACTTGGCAAGCTCACAAAACGGTTCCTCGCACATTGTCTCCTGGTTACACTTCACTGTTGCTCTCTGCATCCCTGCTTGGAAGAGAGAGCGGCTCTACAGGAAGAGGCCCTACTCGCTCAAGCTATCTTCTCGCTCTTTGTCTGAGCTGAGCACGCTTGATTTCCTGGCTCTGTGGCTGTGAAACGAGCCCTGAAATCCCCCTACCGCCAGCCGCTAAAAGACCCCCAAATCCTCCTGGATACCCCCCACCTACCCAGCTCTCACAAATACAGCGTGGGGGAGTTTTGCCTGTCTGCTGAGCTCAAGGGGACGATTTTGATTTTGTTGCATGACCATTTCCATATGTCTTCATTATCGGTGGGGAGAGTTGGTGGTCTCCTTATCTGGACCATTAGATTAAAGGGCAGATTGTATGCTCTTATGCCAATGTAATATTGTTCCTTGTGAAAGACTGCTGTAAAGGTTATTTTTTTAAAAAGACTATCTGCATGTCATGCTTTAGCCTATCATTTATATCTCTGTGAACAGCAGAAAAGCCAGCCAAGACCAAGTAAATTCGCTTGAAGGACATTTTATACTTCTATCCAAATATAACGAATGGCAGAAGGAGCCATTTTTTCATTACAAATATAAAGGGGGTGGTGGTGGCCTAGTGGCTACTTGCTTATGAACCAAGAAGTCATGGGTTCGAATCCTACCTTCAGCACACCACCACTGGGTTCCTTAGCAAGACCATCAACCCCCAGTTGCCTCAGAGAGACTGCCCCCTGTAGTTAGGGAATGGAAGTTGCTTTGGATAAAAGCATTTGCTAAATGCCGTTAATGTAAATAGTGTCTCGAACCTGAGCTGTCCAATGACCGGGCTAAAAGTATCCCACAGCCAACTGACTGCATCGCTGCTTTCTGATTTGTTAAAATGTCATCACAACACTGTAAAGAGGACGTTGTTTACTGTATGTGTAAAAAAACTAGATACAAACTAACAACTGGGAACAAACAAAACTGACTGTTTGGGTGGAAGATACGTTTTATTGGGAGTTTTCAATGCTTTAAACCTGTGAGAAATGAAAGGGGGTGTGCACCAGGGTTAGGTACTCGTCGTATGGTTAAACAGTGCAGAGAAAAAAAATTAAGCTCAAAGAAGACTATGTTTAATAAAAGACCTCAATAACAATACTAGTGTGACGCCTTGGACATGGTTTTGGGACGAACGGCAATAAACTGTGGGAAGAGAACTGCACTGCTGACCCATCAGAAACCGTGTGGAGCCACACTGGAAAATCAAAGTGCGCTGCAACTTGCCATTGCAGTACAGGTTTGGTACAGTACGGCTCTTGCACACCCATGGAAAGGTGCCTGTAGTTTCCAGTGAAAGCCGACTGTAAAAGTTAAGTAATATTTTTATTTGTTTTTTATAAACACAAACTTTTTTAAAACACCTTTGCTAGTGAAATCAAAGTTTATGTGATGCCAAACACTGTTTTCATAGTATTCACACAATCACACTTCACATTTCTTCACGGAAATTTAGTTTGAAGTTTAGTTTCACTTGGTGTTTGCCACCTGTCACAACAGAAGCATGTACAAACTAGTGAGTGTAGTGAGGCATGAAGATCGGTTGGTAGGCCTTCATTGGCTAATCCCCCACCTGCTCCTTCTCTCTGGTAACACTGTGAAATTAGTTATGTGTTTGGTTTATTGTGCTAAACTGTACAGTGAGGAGAACTGCTGCTCTCCCTGGGGATTACTGTCACTTTTTGCTAGCTGCATTCTGTCTCTTTTCTGAAGTAAATTAGGGCTGCTGTGTTTTGGGGACGCCATTAACGTCCTTAACGCTGTAACTGTTGATTTACATATTAATGATTGATTTTTTTTTTTGTGTGTATAAAGTTTCTGCTGGGCTATTATTAAGGTAAAACTGCAGAAAAGCAAGTTAGAAATTGGTGAAGTGTTGTACTCACTGGTGTGAGATTAACAAATTGCATTTTAACAGCTTGTAAGTCGCTTTAAAATACTGTTGTATGCCAAAGGCTGAGCAGGTCACCGTAAAAACGCATAGAAAATGAACATCCGTGATTTGGCTAAACCATCAAGCTTTAAATAAAAATGTTGAACATATCAATTATATGTGAACAAAGAGTGATTTGGTGGGAAGTGTTTTATTGTGATTTCTTTACTGTAGTGGAAAGTGTGATTTTCATTTTCTGCTACTGGTCTACAACTGCCAGTGCATCTACACGTGTGCTCTGAGTTTCTATGATGTCATATTGATGGTGGATAATCTGATTATAATACGTTTTGCTTGAGTTCCTGCATGTCCTTCATGACCATGAATTTAAGATAAGGTTTTGGCCTAAACTGTATTACAAACTGTTGTAGAACCATGTTTTATACATTAGGCAGTGTATTTGTAGTGAGTTTGTGTAATAAAGGAGCTTTAAGAGATTTTTATCCGGTTACCACTGCAGTATCAGCTGTTCAGCTGTTTCTCTACAAAAGAGCATTTCTCATAGAATGAAGTTTGTCACTCTGGCTTCCTCCAATACCTTTTTTATATTATAAAAAAATTGGTTAGATTAATCATCAATCTGCAAACAGCTATAAGTAATGAAGCTTCGCCAACCACAGATGGACGCCTGTCTTTGGAAGCCAGGTGAAGGCTGTTCCCTGCGTGCAACACTTTGGTTCTTCACTTATTAATCTATAGCTCATTTACGCCTGTCAGTAAGAAATGACATACCTGGATCAGTGGATAGTTATGGTTACGTAAATAGCCCCAATTAGCACCTGTCTATTAGTGATCGCTCAGGGTATTCTGGAAGCACTAATTAAAGCAATTGGGTCATTCTCTGTTAAGTCACAGAGACTTATTACCACCTGTCACCAAGGAACTGCCCAACGAGGAACAAATGAATGCAAATTAAGTACTCGCAGAATTTTTAATAACTAAATCAGCCCTCTGAACCCTGTGATATGCTGTTTCACAAAGCATTTGAAAAATGGGAGCTTCACTTCCATAATGTGTGAAGTCATGTGTTTAAACCAATTTTGACAGTATTTCTGTTTAGTTTGTTATTAGAAGATCCAAGATCAGTCCTTTCCTGGGGCCCGTTCTTCGTATGTCGCTAACTCCATTAGCTGGATTTGATTGTTGTGGATTTGTCCTGATCTTGGATTGTTTCGTTCTTCGATGCGTATCTCGGACTTGCTGTCATAGCAACAGGCTGCACTCCTGGCAGGTTATGATTGGTTGAAATGGCGAGGTCACGTCTCATTGGTTAAAGAACACGACTGACGCGGACTGACTCACGTGGGAAAAGTATCTTGCATATATATATGGATGAATGTATTTAAACATTCGTACAGTATATGTATACATGTATGTGTCGTCATCATTCGTGTGTTAATCGCTGTGTGTCTAATAATATGTCACGTTCTATCCCCCAGTTGCGGTTATATAAGTGGAGGTAATTTTCAAATTCCTGGTGTTTTGCGTGATAGACAGGATCCTTTGGCACAGCATGACCATATACTTCTTGAGAGATAACGCTTTTCTCGTGTGGGTTACATTTATATAATTTCATTGTTAAACCCCCATAGGAAATGTTCAACTTACCGGATATATATATAAAACATGTATATTAGATATCACATAAATATATATATATATATTATTAAAGATGACAAAAAGAGCAATAATACAAAAAGGATTTTATATATACACTTACCTAAAGGATTATTAGGAACACCTGTTCAAGTTCTCTTTAATGCAATTATGTAATCAACCAATCAGATGGCAGTTGCTTCAATGCATTTAGGGGTGTGGTCCTGAACTCCAAAATGAATGTCAGAATGGGAAAGAGGTGATTTAAGCAATTTTGAGCGTGGCATGGTTGTTGGTGCCAGAC
>JBBJLR010000034.1:11286402-11297039 GCA_037577145.1 Brachypetersius gabonensis
GTGTGTGTGTGTGTGTGTGTGTGTGTGTGTGTGTGTGTGTGTGTGTGTGTGTGTGTGTGTGTGTGTGTGTGTTGAATAGACCCTCATTCATGATGCTTCTCTCACACTCGACCGCCGCTGCTCCAGCTCTCTCCCTGCTGGCATCACCATGACTAAATCACAGATGGTGGCTCTTTTTTTCTTTGCTTTATTTTTCCCCCTGAAGGGTGGAGGTGCTCCTGACTGGGTGCTCCAAGTCCTCTGAGCCTGTTTTTTCTTTTTTTTTATGCTCTCAGCACTCTAATCCTTAGTCTCTACATGGTGACAGAATGGTAGCTGAAGACAGGGTCCTTTTGTGAAGCTTTATATGTGTTTATGTATTTATTCAAAATTAATGGAAGATAAATTGAACAACGTCTTGATTTTGTTACTGTAGGTCATTAAATATAAATGGATATGGATTTTTCCCCTTCTTAAACAACCTTGAATCAAATACGTAATTGGGTAATTTCGCTACAGTAACATCTTTCCCCAGGACCCTTGCTGTAGTTTACTGATAAGTCAATTCAGCTTGTCCTAATAGGACATGGAGATGTAAAAGTTGCCAATGCCACATTTCCAACAAGCTATCAGGACATTCATTCTTATGTGAACGCTTGCCATGTTTTTAATTGTCATGTTTATTGATTGTGTTTGAGGAGGGAACTGCCAAACTGTGCTTGAGTTGCTTTAGAGTTGACAGTCCAGCTTTGACTGACTGTCACAATATCCTGTCCATACCTGTATTTAGCACTAACCCCTTGTCTTATCTGATCATTTTGTCATTTGTGTCACTGTCTTCACATGGTGTCACAAATGTTACATTTGCAATTTTTAATTAAAATCTCTCAATCAGAAACCATGTTACAACATTTAACCATGTTATGACATTCAAGTCCTGTTTCCACTGCATTCAAGGATCTGATTTCTCAGCAGGGATCAGAGCTTTTTCAATCTGTTACTGTACTGATACTTTTCAACCAGTGCAAAATATATTAATAGACACTGCTCCATATAAACAGCATTGTTAAAAAAATAAGAAAATAAGACAGATTTATGTAACTGGTCTCAGCCCTCACATTTTACTTAACATGACCATGAACAGCTTGAGAATAAATTTAGAGTGAATTTATTGTTGTGGAGTTCAGTGCCACTGGGACCAAGATAATTTGAGGTGTTGTGAGCGAATTGGAATTCAGTGTTTTTCAGTGAATTTCAATGGACATGGGTTGGACTCGTAACTTTAGTGATTGGTAGTTTCTGGTCAGATGAGTAATGATTGCTAACGAGGCTGTAACCAATCAGGTGAAAGTCTTGAATTGCTGGAATGCAGGAAGCACCACACCACATGCCTCTATTATAAGGAAGTGGGGATAAAAATCAAATAAGTAATGGGTCAGCAGGTCGTGTTTCCAACCGCAAACTCTGCTGTCTTGAAAAGGATCAATCTTGGTTCGCTTTCATCCCGTATCTTTTACCTTTTAACCCAGGCCTGCAGTGACATAGAAGGCTGCCTGCAGAGCAGAAAGGACTCCCACACATTCTCAACAATACCCTTTTCAGCAGTGAAGCTTGTTTTATCCTCTTGTTATTCATCGGCCACCAGATTCCTGCTTGGCGTTTGGCATAAACACCACACACCTCCTTAGACAGTAACACGTTCTGCAAAAACACACCACTTAAGCAGAAGTGGAAATGGATCTTTTAATAATGCCACTCACCCACTCCCTCGAGTGTGTATAACGTTTGAGTCTCGCTAATAACCAAATCCAGCTACATTGTAATAATGCCCTCCCCTCCCCCAGGCCTGATTGACAGGTTAGAGCAGCAGTACATGCATCAGATGGTTTCACATGGGGAGTTGGTTGGACGGCTGTGTATGTGGGGCACATGCTCCTTGGGGTTCGTTTCAGCCGCCTCTATTGTTGCCTCTCCCTATGGCTCCTCGTCTCTGTCTCCAGAGTGGGGCAGCCTTCGAACACCCTGTGTGCTCTCAGGGGCTCTGCTGCAGAGTCTGGCGGTGTCTGGAGTGAAATTTGAGATGCTGCGCTGGTGGAGTTTGCTGTGATAACAGTTTCTTTGGTGTTCGTAGCATGGCTGTTGCAGTTCCGCATCGGAGAGGTGGTCTGATTTTGGTCCTGGTATCAAGGATGGTGCTCTTGCTATTTTCTGATTTGATTCATTAATCAAGGAATTTTGCACAATGAACTTAACGGAATAATAGCACACACTATAGAGCACTTATATACTTTAATGGCCAAAGATTTTAGGACCTGTTCCAATAAAGGAGAATTACACCAATTCTTGCATACCTTATTGGTTGAGAAACTCAAACTGTGAGCTGTTTACAGTAGTTTGATGTGAGATGGTTAATGTGATCTAGTTGTTAATGGATTGACGTAAAGCAGTTTCCTCCATGAGCAAATTAGTTTTCTGATTGATTTGATTGTGGACAAACTTACAGACTTGCTGAACCAGGAGTGATGTCAACAACACCTATAGTGTATCTTTGCCATTTAGGTGTTGGTGTTAACAAAGGCCGAAATATATTTGCAGACGTATTTATCAGGTAAACAAACAGCATATCAGGTAAACAAAAGGCATTCATCAGAAAGCAAAAGTATCCATGGTCAACAGACATGTTCCTGAAAACAAAATGAAGGAAAAACCAATCATTAATGGTGCAGAAGTTTAAATAGTTGTTTTGAAGGCTTATTGAGTTGGAGTATGGAGTAATTGTGACCGCCATACCCGCGATGGATCTCAGAGCTGTAGTGTGTGTGATCGTGGCTCGCAGCTTTTGCTCCCCCTTAGACAACTAAGTGCCATAGGGTGGTAGAGAGGGGGGGAAGTGTAATCAGCGTGAGTGTTACCCCACAGCCTCTTAAGAGCTGGGGTGTTGGGAAGAGTGTTTTGTGGGGGGTAAAGGGAGCAGACTCTGCTGTGTGTGTGTGTCAGAGAGACACACACACACATTGAGGCACTGGGAGACGTGAGGAGCCTGAACCCGTGGAGGAGGAGGAGGTGGTGAGAAAGTGTGTGTGTGTGTGTGTGTTGGGCCGGCTGTATTGATGTGCTTGGTGCCTGTGTGCTTTGAGAGGCTAACAGAGTAGTCTGGAACAAAGGCCCAGCTAGACACACTCATCTGCTCTCGGGAACAGTTGTTTGTGTAGAGCCACAGGCTGCCTGTCTGCGGTGCGTCTGATAATGTTGTTTAGGCTGACATAATGTGTTATTGCCTTCATCATTGGTGTTCTTTCTTTCCATACAGTTTCTGGTTGTGAATTAATTTTTAGACTTTTAAATAAAAGATGCTTAAGTGCTTTTTGGCTTTGAAATGCAGTTCTGAAAAAGCAACCTTGAATTAGTGTAGAGCTTTTACATTATGTGATGGCTCTGTACACTGTTGGTAGGTTCTTGCTTGCATTTACACATATTGCTTATAAAGGTTCTTTAGTGAACAATGTGTTGAAATGTTTTATAGGGAACCAAAGTTGTTCTATGAAACTGCTCCAAACTGCTTAAAAAAATACTTTTTTTTAAAATTTGATTGAACCGTGGAAGAGTAAATATTACCCTGGCAAAAATTACAGAATCGTTAGGCAAAAACAAAAATGATTCTTTCTCCTTTGACCTAAATTCTTTTCCATTAATGAAAATCAGTGTTCATTTTATTTATTATAAGTGTGTATACTACATTTCCAATAGAATTGAGGCTCTGTTTCCTGGCTGAGTTGATGCGTCTTTCCTGAAGAAAAGCTGCAATGTGTTCTGCTTTGTGATGAGATTCATCATCATCTTAAACAATTACGTCATCATCACCAAACTTCTTTTGTATTGATGGAATGAGAAGTGTCGACATTTCACTGTATTGAGATTATCTGCCGTGGAGCCCCAGGTCATAAGGAAATGTGCTTGCTTTCTTCCTTCCCTAATCCGTTCCCTACAAATCTGAGAAGGTTAACAAACACTCAATGATAGGAATTGCAGTTTCTGCTGTATTTTAGTGGTTGCTAAATGAACAACTCAACAATTTGCCCATGTCCAGGTCTTCACCCAACAACATAACAGGATAACTACAGCTGTGTGTGACTCAGTGTAACTTACTGAAGTAGTTAGTAGTTACTGGAACCGATGAGAGCAAAGTTAATTGGACTGAGCAAGGAGAGCAGTCCAGTCAAGTACGTCTATCATTCCTACACACAGGACACAGTGAAACAAAACAACGTTTTTCCAGGACCATGGAACAACACAAGAACAGAAACCGAAACCAAGACTACATAAGTGCAGACTAGACGAAATACAGTGTGAAAAGAGAGCAAGAGAAAGAAAGTGCAAGAAAAATTCAAGAGCAACAAAATGGGACAAGAGTACATTTAGTGCAGTAACAGCTACAGTTTGAATGAAGACTGTATTATACTGTGTATAGATTTGCAAAAATTTTGCAAATATAGCAGCAACATGACAGAGACGTATGTGTGGTCTCCCCTGCCTAATTATTTGCTTGATCTATTTGCAATCACAGTTTTTCTTTTTCTAATTAAGATCGTTTATAAGACCATCTGTTAAATGACAATGCAGTATAGCTTAGTAGTTCCATGTAGAGGATTGATTAGTTAAACTGCCTTTTTTTTGACACTGTGCCATCGATTCTGGTGTGGTGGGCTGGCACAGAGAAATGTTACTAACAGAAACACAGCACAGTAATAAGGACAGCCATTTAAATGACATGGACCTCAGGGAAAACAAGGTAAAATAGTACAAAATGTACCCTTTTAATTGATTTTTGGATAGATGACATATTTTGTTTTTTTTTCACATATTAGACAAATTTTGGGTTTTTGTATTCAGCTTGTACTGTTGGTATATGTATGTATTCATTATGACTGTGTACATGTTCATTGTGGTCTGTAGACTAATTGAGTTTTCCCTCTAAATAAGACCACCAACACGATGACTACCACACACATGATTCACCCGTTTAGTTAGGAAGTGGGTAAGTTCATGTTTATCTTATTTTCCTGTAGAGTGGGCTTGAAGGGTCTCCATCTCCAGGAGTTAATGATCCACAGTGACTTAATTTCAACCTCAGGAAATTTGTAACCTGCTTAGTTTTATCCCTCTATGAATCTTAAATGTGAACCTATACTTTCTACTGCAGTTATGTGCTTGGTTCTTTTTTGATGAAGTCTCATTGCCTCCACACCTTATGGAGCAGCAATCCCCACACATCTCCAAGTGTGTAAAGAAATTAAATGGCGTCTCGAAAGTGCTCACTAACTCTTGTACTTTATCTGTGTTTCTCCTCAGTATGGGTGTGTTGAGTAAAACACTTGTCTGTTGTCGCTAGCAAGAAGTGTCAAAGCCAGCACGAGTGTGATGGAGCGACCTTTAGAAGGTGTTTAGGTGTTGTGTCAAGCTGTGTTAGCCGTGCGGAGACGTGACTGCGGAGGTTGTTTGTGAGAAGTGAGGGGGAGATTGTGCTGAGGGAGATGAGTTCTCACACAGGACTTGTCCCCACCCCCTCCCCCTGTCTTCCTATTGCTCCCCTTAAGTAGCAACGGCTGTTAACTGCTCTCCCACCATCTGTGCCGAGCCTTTGGTGTGCATCAGGGACTGATAGTAGGAACATCTTTATTTTGGCTGGGCTTAGAGTCAGTTCGTAAAAGCTTTATCAGCGTTTTCCAAGTCAGTTTGAGTCTTCTGGGTCTGATGTACTTTCAGCTAATCATGATGCTGGAGGCCTAGATTGTGTTTAATATCATGGTATGAAAATGTTGTGGAACTAAGTTGGTTAAAGTGGGTTGTAACCCAGATGTTAACCCGTTAGAATCCCAAGCACCTTTCATCCAAATGCATTCTATTCAGTACCTTCAAGAATTACCGTGCAAACTGGCTTATTCTTAGGTTGTAGGACAGAACATAATGTTTGTATAATCATAGTGTAATTTTCACAAAATACAGTACATTTTTAATGAAAAGACAGGTTTGATTAAAAAAAGAGCCATATGTGCTACATTTAAATACTACCAAAACCTATGAATGTAATGATTTTTATTCATATGTCTGCAATATAGCAGACGCAGAGGTTATTCAAGTGGACAAATATTCCCCCCAGCTCATTAGATATCTCAAGCTGTTTAACATAACCTTCCCTTATGTAACATGTTCTGCATATGCGTATGTGTCTGTTGCATATGTAATGACTACTTAAATCATTGTGTTTAATGGGGGGAAAACCCTTAATGCTGCTAATCTTCATTCAGAATATGACATTTCTGTCCTGCTACACTTTGAAAATACATTTGATTTAGAAACAGAATCCCGTGTCAGACCTCCTGTGTCAGAAGTCCCATATCTCTGATGTGTTTAATTTATTTCTCTTAAGCTTGCATGACTTCTTTTCCCCTGTGTGTAAAGGCTAGGTGAGTGATACAACAAGAAATAACGTTTTGTCTCCTAATACATTTTTTTTTGGTGCCGTCATGGCAGATATGATCTAAAGCCGCTAGTGTCGTAAATGGGGGTGTCTGGGTTTGGCCCTGAATGTGTCAGATTGCTGTTTGCTACTTGGCTATGGATAAATCGAAGCTACTACTTCAGACCATGGGGTTGATACCCTTAAAAGCTTCTAAAACAGTTAGTGTTGACAATTAAATATGTGGAGATTGCTATCAGCCTCCTTTTGGAGTTTTTCTTGGCAAAATTGCTGGCCTGTCTCATCCACTTTGCTGAGAGCGAGCTGTAGATTCGCTCCAGGAGATCTCAGGGAGAGAGCCACCACCGTCTCATCTGTCCAAACGCCAAAACACAGGCCTTACTGTTCAAGGCATTACTGGATTGTCTACTCTAGGTTCTGTGTAAATATAGGCATTTTTATGTTTGCACATGTACATACCAACACACTACATCATTTAAAGTAAATACAGTGAAGTGTTGCTAAGAATTCGGAATTCAGTATCAATTTTCCTCAAATTGTCGCTCCTTTTTCAGTGCCTTGGAAAGCAGATTTCTGCTCATTTCTGGTCATCATTCATATCTGTCTTCAATGAGCTGCTGTTATGGCTTGTCAACACTGTACAAGGCAACCTGTAAGCTCCACACAACATCGGACACCTATACACCCTCATACGCCGGCACACTTCTGTACACAATCAGACGCACCGTCATACGCCTACACACTTCATGCCCAAGTTTATTAGAATTAGAATTATTAGAATTTATTTGAATTAAAATGTTGCACAGTGTGATTTGTAATGTTCTTATAAAATGATAAGACTATAAAAGGCATTAGACAGGTTTAATAACATTGATACAGGTGATAGAGCTGCCTTGCAGATAGAATCCAGTGTGTGTTTAGATAGATGTCCTTTAGTGAAACTTTATGGAGATTTGAGAGCATGTCAAGCCTAAAACTGAACTTTTTTCCCATTCTTAAACAATTAGAAACCGGTACATCTTCTGACCAGATTCATGGATTCTATTAACATTTGTACCTTGGGCGGAAATCAGAATTTTCCCAGGTCTCCGTGGATGATTGGCTTTATTTAAATTAAAGTGGCCCGTTGCAGTCACATGTCACACCACACCATACATGAACAATCTGAAATTCTTTCTTTGCTTTTAACCCACTCACCAAGTGAAGCAGTGAGCAGCCAGCAACGCAGTGTGTGAGGGTGATCCCTTGCTCAAGGGTGCCTTAGTGGTGCCACTGACAGTCAGGTTGGGTTTTTATTATTGAAATTGGGCCTATCTTAACTCAACAATTTGGGAAAAGCTTAAAAAGGCTACCCTCAAATGTTCTCAGTTAGGGACATTACATTTATATGCATGTTGACTATGTATCTTGCTCTCTTTTATATCAGGTTCGTTGTCCAGCAAACATCACTGTGTACTATATGATATGGTTTTTTGGCCTTCTTTATGTCTAAAGAAAGAGCGTAATTTGTATACATTTTATTTACAAAGCCAAAAAAAATCTAATATCTGTGTATTTTTCACTTAAATGGTTATTTTTGCTGCTTTACAGGTTACCCTTGATTTGCTTAAAATGTTGTGCATATGACTCTAAGAACCATAGAACGTCTTTCGCCTGTTTTTCACCCTGGTAATGAAATTACCATCAGAACACACTACAGCTTCATTATTTTGTATTCTTGGGAGCGTTCAACTTGAACAGTGTAGTTATTATTCATAAACTGGATGTTTCATTGGGTGTGTGAGCTTTTATCTGTTTTTGGTGCATTGCGTCTAGGTGCATTGCGTCTAGGGCTGCACAATATTAAGAAAACATGCGATAATGTTTGAGTGTTGTGATGGTGATATCACATGCAATAAGTAAGAAAGAACTTAGCCTTTATAGTGTTAATGTTTTTCTGCTTTGAATTTGCTGGTGATAAAGACTCCAGACGCTGACTAGTCTATGCAGAAAAAAAATGAAATGCAATACTTCCATTCCAACATGTTTTTTTTTTTAAAAGAATTTACTTAGTGTTTCATGCCTCCCATAAAACCTTTGAACCATTGAACATTGTTGAAAAAAAATCTGAAAATATTTTTTAAATAATTTTAAATCTCAAATAAATGTAAACATAATTTAAATTATACTAAGTTCTTAGCCAGAAAATAATAGCAAAAGGAACAATCTATAACAGCAGCACAGAAGATAAAGAAAACTGCCAAGTGATTTTTTTTTTTTTTTTGCCCTCTTTTCAGTGGCATTGGGCGAAGAGCTTTGGAAAAACAGTTTATTGCAGTTCAGTCAGTCTTTCACGATATGTATATGGTGCATGTTAATATCACATTGACGGTAAATTTGCGATATATTGTGCAGCCCTAATTGCATCACTTTTGAGCTTTAGGTATATACTGGTGTTTAACAGAACTGGTTCAATTTGTCATTACATCTGATGAGGAACATTTATAAAACCACATGTGCGAAGATTCAAAGAGGGCTTTGGCCTTTTCCCTTTGGACTTGATTGTGCCACGTGTGAGTTCTCTTTAGAAAAGTATAGCTTTAAAGACCCATCACACTGCCCAGTACAGTGTTGTAGATATTGTTCCTACACATTGTCGGACGTATGGGGCTATCACGGGTGTGGCGTTAAGCCAGTCTGAACCTCCAGCAGCATGACACAGGAGAGTGAGGCTGTGTGGAAGAAAAGGGCGCACACTACATTAATTCCCTTCCTTTGCCATCCGAGCTGCTGAATGGCACTTCAAAGGCGGAGTGTGGTGGTGCTAATCCGCCACAGCCGGACTCAGGTTTGAAGTGTGATCAAAGTGCAGCCTGCACTGATAGATGGGCGCTCTCCAGCCCACTGGCTGTCAGGGGACCAGGAAGTTGTGTGAGCGTGACACATGATCTGAGGCGACTCGCAGAAAGGCCAGAATGGCCCATCACTCGAGGCCCTGGCACTGCGCCCCCGAACAGACCAAATGCTCCCCAGGATAAACTACAACTTATGAGTTTCATCTGTTCTGCATCGATCCATGATGTAAACGTAAGGTGTTTAAAAGAATAGGTTGGCATATTGTGTTATATGTAGTTTATCAGCTAAGACATGAGTTTTCAGTTGCAAACACCTGAAGTCTATAGTCTCCTAAATCGTTAATATAAGTTTAAATAAATTCCCAAAACCTGCTCAATCAGCGTCCAAGTCTGCAGTTAAGGTGACTCTCCCTGGAGCAACTTGGGTTTAAGGGTCTTGCTCAGGGACCCAGTGGTGGCGTGCTGAAGGTAGGATTCAAACCCATGACCTCTTGCACCAGAGGCAAGTATCCTACCACTAGGCCGCCACCACCACCCTATTTGAATTTATACATACAGTTTTATTTGTTTAAGTTTAATGTGAAGAAAAACACTCACTGTCCGTCTTAAGTTTTTAAATGTTTTTGCAGGTGCCTGAGACTTTGTGAGCACTGTAAATACAGAAGAATATTTTCTAAAATCAGTCCTCCTTAAGAATTCTTTGTGAATATCAGCTCTGGTGACATTTTTGTGTTTATTTTAATTGCATTTTTTTTTATTTTACCAATCACAGATGTGTCTGAAGGAGTTTAGATGAATAAAGGCTTTGGGCTTAATTAACAAAGGCCATTCTTAACTTGATCAGAAAAGGTCCCGAAGGCTCCCCATGTGTTTTAAAGATATTGTTCTAAGATATTGCTTTGTGTAAGGGATAACAGATTGTAGCTATAAGCTATAATAGTGTTACAGTTTAGGTCTTGTTTAAAGGACAGGAAGCAAACAGTAATGTCTAATGATGCAGGTATTTTTTTGTGTGATTTGATTGAAAGCCCCACTGAATTAGCCCAGGACCGTGACCCTTTCTGCAGTACTTGGCCTCATTCAGAACCAGGACCGTCATCTCCCAAACTTAATTCCACACCAACTGCCTCACTCAATAAAGGCTTTGACAGTTCAATTCTACCTTCTGCTGAGCACCTGAGGGGTCTGATCAATAGCTTTTAAATTACTCATTAAAATCCTCCCAGGAAGTGTAATGGACTCAGCGTTTTGGCTGTTTTCTTTGCTGCTTGAAATGAGGATTGAGAGGGGTGTGGGAGGGGGGGGGGGGGGGGGGGGGGGGGGGGGGGGGGGGGGGGGGGGGGGGG
>JBBJLR010000034.1:11297139-11328219 GCA_037577145.1 Brachypetersius gabonensis
CCAACACGCAAACAAACCAACACACCACAAAACCAACACGCAAACAAACCAACACACCACAAAACCAACACGCAAACAAACCAACACACCATAAAACCAACAAACCAACACACCACAAAACCAACACGCAAATAAACCAACACACCACAAAACCAACACACCAACACACAAATAAACCAACACACAAACAAACCAACACACCAACACACAAATAAACCAACACACAAACAAACCAACACACCAACAAACCCCACAGCAATGTGCTTTTGTTCTGCCTGTGTGCACAAGTTTTACGGCACATCCAACAATAAGGATGGCACAGAACGCACTGATGAATAGAATCACAGCGATGTTTCACGAACCTCGGGTTTCTACTGTTTTATATCAACAGAGCAGTAAATTTACTGCTGATCAGCGGGAGAGCAGAGCGGAAACTAAAGGCTTTCAATTAGCCGTACTGCTAAAAAGTAGCATCTCTGCTAATCCACAAAAGTCCAATTTGCTTATTGTTCGCAAACAAAAAGACATGGGCTCCTTCTGGAGAGGAGATTAAAGAGTCAAGGGGTCTGGGGGCGGGGGGGGGGGGGGGGGGGGTTTCCCCCCCCCCCCCCCCCCCCCCCTCAAAGCACTAGCATGTGTCTCATCCTGTTGTCCAGACTCTTGGTTTTATTCTCCTTTTTTTTCTGTGTTTTTTTTTATCCTGCTGTCGCCAGGCTCCTGGTTTCCGCGGCTCTCTGCAGCCAGGAGGTGTGTGAGGCGACCTCTGGCAACCCCTGCTCTTTTCCACTGTCTCTCTGAGAGAGGGAGCAATCTGCAGCTCAGGCGAATCTCACAATGAATCCAAGGCTGCCTCCTCTCGCCCTTGAGTTAATTTAGGGGTGTCACTCTACACTGAAAGAGGGAGGATGTTTTTGACCAGAGTTGAAAAGTGCGAGAGGAGTTGAGCAGCTAGTCGAGTCCATCTACAAAAAAAAGCAAAGAATCCTGCTAAAGCTCTGCATATTCCTTATGCTTCCTGAGAAAGGGTAGATAAATGAAATGGACAAATCGGGAGGGCAGGGGTTTAGCTGCACATTAGCATATCTGCTCTCTCAGCTTCTTTCCCCCTCTCAGAGCAGTGCATGTTGGGTAAGGTGATGCTGGGTCAGCAGAGTTAGACTGTGCTTCGCCCACTGTGGCCCTGGGGGTTCCTGCTGGTGCCTGGAGTCTCTGCTTCACTCTCTTTCAGCATGCCGGAGTTTACTCTCCTGCTTACTGCCGCTTCATATACCCTGAATGGCCAGAGCACAATGCTGAGATGGAGAGAGGTCATGGTTGAACTTGAACCTCAGCTGCACTTCCCGCTTCCAACAGGAGCCTTGCTGAGCACCTTGAGGCATGTCTTGGAAATGTGCGCTTGAAGATGTGCTCCATCTCAAACCTTTAGGTTACTGGTTGAATAGTCTTTTCTTTTTGGTTACACATTACTCACACTTCTTCTTCAGTAAAGTGTGAGTAATGTGAATTGTGAAAATCTGTTTTCAAAAAATATAAATTGTAAAACAGTCTAGAATCGTTGTTTGTTTTCAAATAAGCTAGCCATTTGCTACTCTTTCTCTCGGCGCTCGGCTGCTCTCTGGACCCCCTCCTCCTTCCACTTACTTGTGGGCATAGACCCTTCTGAAAGTTCTGTCAGGAGTGTTTAAGACAAAATAATTTGGGGCATTTTTGTTCTTTATTTCCATTTGCGTGTAACACTGTTTCTTTTAAATTTTCTATTACGTGTTGTTTAAATCTACATGACACCAAACAAAGTTCAGCTTGACCTCTAACCGGGGAAATTTCCATATAAAGAGTTGTTTTGCCTAATCAATTTACCATGTGTTGCACCTCCAGCTCTAATTTGTGCTGCTTGTCTTTTAAGGGTGAATGTGTTTGGGTTTAGCACCTTGTTGTATAATAACTCATGAATCCACCTTGACTGGTTATCTTTCTGTTTGACTAATTGTGTGGCAGCAGCAGAGCATTGGTTGCTGCAGTTCATTTCAGTAGCTTTAGGGCCAATATGTGATCTGTCCAAAAAATGTGCCAACCTGTATTTATACATTCAATGTAGGTTGAACCTCTACAAACAGCTCATTAATTAATGTCTAATAAAACATGAAAGCTTCATTTTCTGTTACTGCCATGCAATCCCAAGAACCGTAAGAGTACCCAAGAGTAATGCTGTGCTTTGCTGTTAAGTATTGGTGCCATAAAAAGGGTCAGTGTTGGTCATTAAATCTGATATTTTCTCCTAATTTGGTGAAAGTAGCTGCTTGTAAAACGTGACACTGACTGACCTTCCCTCCCTGCTGCTTTCTGTGTTTTAGGAGCTGGAACAAGCACTGCTGAAACAGAACCGGGAATTTCTCTGTGAACTGGTTTGCTGTCTTCTCCAGGGATGTTACCAGCGGCGCGACATCACGTAAGTTGTTTTTTTTTTGTTTGTTTGTTTGTTGGTTTCCCCCCCCCCCCCCCAATTGTGGTTACCACGCTCCATCCATATTCCCTGAACTTGTACATTTGAGGCTGGAAGGGTAGATGGTGCATGGATTGTTTCGCAACTTTTACCACCTTTCTCGAAAAATGTGTCACAGCTTGCACAGCAGGTTAGCCTAACCCGCCATCCACTCATGACTCAGTCGCTGCAAATTTTAGGCCACACTGTATGTGCGTGACTGTTCTGTCTTCCCTTCAGAGCTTTCCTGAGGCAGTAGTGGGTCCAGGGCCATGCCCCCACTTTCGGGAATGGGTGTGTACGTGTTTGTGGCTGAGTCAGACCTGTGATAAATGGTTGGGCCCTTGAATGGGCCTCCTCCATTTAAGTGCTTCATCAGCTCCAGCAGTCTTGGTCGTGTGTGTGACTGCAGTGCAGGAAGTGACGGGGCCCACTTGCATGCTCAGACAGGCAGTTAGAGGACTGTGACTAACAGTCGGACGGCTTCTACTTACGTCACCCACTGACATACAAAATACAGAAACTGTTGTGTCGTATCAGTGCCATTTATTACAGGATTATCAGCTGAAATGTGCCTCAGTTGAACATAATGGATAATAGGGGTAGCATGGTTACTGGTAGTTGGACTAGTTTGACTGGTCATTTAATAAAAAAAAAAAAATGGCTAGACATCAATGAGCATCAGTTCTGGCATTCGATAAATTATTTTTAAAGGATCTGCTACTAGTCTCTTTATGCAGATTCTACTTTTGAGATGTGAAATTCAAACACCGTAGGAGATATCATTAATCATTACTTCCCTTTCCCAGCTGTCCATGTAACACTTTTGAATCCAGCGGGAAACAACAATTGTAGAACATAGAAAAGTCCTAGTTGGAGTGGACAATATGATATTTATTTTTATCACAAATTGTCACCTGTCAATGCTTTCAAAACAACTTCCTTGGAGGTGTGTTCGGCTCA
The DNA here is from genome assembly GCA_037577145.1 of Brachypetersius gabonensis. NCBI lineage: Eukaryota > Metazoa > Chordata > Actinopteri > Characiformes > Alestidae > Brachypetersius > Brachypetersius gabonensis. Next base: position 11,300,582 of record JBBJLR010000034.1, read on the forward strand.
ACAGTGCAGGCTTCAGACATGACCATATTGAAAAGTCTACATAATTATTTTTATTTGATTATAAAGTGAAATAACATGTATAAGAAGCCCGTGTGTCTGTGTGTGTGTGTCTGTGTGTGTGTGTGTGCGCGCATGGGGGAGCAGATAGATAGATAGAGGAGCAATGTGCCGCCTGTAACAGTGTAAATGGTTGTACATAGTTCATTTTTAAACAAATCTTATCCAAATGTGTGTGTTTTGGGTCAGTTGTGTCTTAAATTCTAAAAATAATCTCTTTCATATAGGCTAGTTTGAGCTGAAAATAAGGATATGAGACACCTGTACAATACATATTGTTAAAAGGTTCTAATATTAAAAAATTAGTAACACAAATAGCAAACAGTTTGTGTTTTAAGTACATTGTGAGTCTCAGAAGTATAAACACTGACCAAATGTCTGTTACTTTCCAAAGTGAGTGTAATTAGACCTGCTGAAGATTTAGTGCTGTGTGAGGGATGTTGAGTAAAAATCGTGCTCGTATTTTTAATGATTGTTGTGCGACTTGTTCGAACCTTGGAAAAACAAAATGAAGTATATTGATGCTCTGATTTGACCTAATCGCTTTCCTCTAGTTTCTAAGTACTGCTTGTAGGGACATGTCAAATATGGAAAGGAGAAGTGGCTCGCTGGAGCCCCAGGTAATCACGGATTGTTGGCCATGCTAGCGTGTTTGGGTGAAGTGTTCCTTTAACGGGACGATGGGTTTTATTGGATTGGACAGCCGCAGGCGTCCTGGGGGTTGCCAATGGGCCCTGGCCTTTCAGAGTGCTGCCCTTTTCATCCACACGCGCTGAATGCCCCAGCGGAGCAGGGGAGGGGCTGTTTGAGCGAGCAAGCAAGAGACAGACTGAGAGAGAAAGACTGATGGGTTAGTGGGGGGCCTGCAGCTGTGTATGAGTGAGTGCATTCTGCGTTCTTCAGATAAGCCCTTTCTTTTCCTCTTTGCTCCTCTCTTTCTTGTGTGTGTGTTGCAGTGGACTTCACTCCTGGCCTGGCCTGTTTCTGTGTATCCTAGCAGGAACTAGATCTCTTCCCACTTTTGGATTAATCCAATTGGTGTGACCTAGAACTAATGTTTGTTTGCCCAGTCAAAACTAATGTCATAATAGAGCCAAAGACGTGGCCATTGTCTTCTCAGCTCAGAGCCTCAGTTTAGTGAGGCTGTGTAGTGTTGAAGTAAATATATGGCTATTATATTGTCCTGGGATGTAGACATCTGACCATCACACCTGAATGAGTTTATTGGGTATCCACATGCTTTTGGATTTACGCCTACTTTTGTGGCTTTAAGAGCTTACTCTCCTTAGAGAGGGGTTTTTATGCTTCAAGATTTTGATGTGTACCTGTGGGAATTTGTGCACATGAGGTTAGGCACTGATGTTGGATGAGAAGGCCACAAACTCTGCTTTTTAACTCCAAGTGTTTGCTTGGCTTGAAATTAGGACTCGTGCAGCACACTGAGGTCCATGAAGACACCGTTAACTAAATTTATGAGAGGGAGATCCACTTTTTTGGTAATTTTAGGCTTGCTTAGATCTATTTTTAGGCCAATTTTGGCACTTTATGCCTCTTCAAGTAATAAATGCATAAAACAAACAATAAATAAATTGCTGTTTAAATAATTGTGATTCATGATTTTTTTTGTCATTGAAAATTTTACAATTGTGACAAATTTACAAAATCCTTGTCAGGCCTCAGGCTTTCCGTGGCTACCTGGAGGACATCATCAACTACCGCTGGGAACTGGAGGAGGGCAAGTCCAATCCTCTGAAAGAGAGCTCCTTTGAGGAGCTTCCAGTCCGCACGCAGGTGGAGATCCTCCACAGGCTCTGCGATTACCGTTTGGACGCTGCTGACGTCTTTGACTTACTTAAGGTAAGAGCCTGCTGATTAGAGGTGTGCTTAGGTAAGCTCTTGGCAAAATATGAACAAAGGAATATTACTTAATGGTGTTATGTGGAGGGTGTTGCACAGTGATAAGCAGCATGAACAGGTTGTCCTTAAGGTGTGCAAAATGCCTTTCTTTGGTGTGGTAAAGTGATTAGCTCTGTGTCAAATAAGGACAAGTGTAAGTTTATACTCAAGTGTAATACCTCAGTAACTGGCTTTAAGCAGTATATAAATAGATATGTAGGCTTTTTCTCTTCTCATCACTAACCATGTACACAGCTTTTTACCAAGCCAGTTAAGTGTAAATCACAGAATTATACAATCACTTAAAGGGTTTTCAAAGGCAGGAGGTTATTACATCTAACCTTTATAGAAGAACGCTGTAGTTTTATAGACACTGTGACACTTCTAAAGTTCCTTGTTACTGACCTTCCCTCAGGGCCTGGATGCCGACAGCTTGCGTGTCGAGCCACTGGGTCAAGATGGAGCTGGTGCCCTTTACTGGTACTTCTATGGTACTCGGATGTACAAAGAGGAGCCAGTTAAGAGGAAGACCTCTGAACGCTGGTATGTGTGAGTGGATGTGGCTTTAGTCAGATTTGAGGCTTGTTTAAGTAAAAGCAAATGTCCTAAATATGACCCTGTTCTTGATTTCTTCTCTCAGTGAAACCCCTGATACAAAAATACCAGAGAAAAAGAAGAGAGGGAGGCCACCAAAAAAGAAGCCTGGAGAGATGTCACCAGTGTAAGGCTTTCTTGTAGTTGTGCAGATTAAATTAATATATCTTTAACTGATTTTTTTTTTCCCCCCTTTTTTTTTTTTTAAATAATGGAAGGCGTTGAAGTTTGTGCAGTGGTCCACTGTCATGCAAGTGGAAAATTCATTTTTCTTTATGATCAGTTAATTCTATACATCCAAACTGAACACTTGTATTAAACATTTATCTAAATTTTTCCAATAGATATCTGTTCCCTTTAAAAAAAAACTAAAAAAAAAAACTAGAAGTTTAGCACAGTGCATTGTCCTACTAGATTTTTGTGCAGCACCAACTTTCTAGTACAGTGCAAATTATATTACTTTACCTCACCTTATTTATGTCGTAAATTAAAATTCAGTTCTAATAAAATAATGAATGGATGAATTGCTGGACACACGTTTGTCCTATTGATTCCTCTCATGCACCATATTTACACCATTAAATCTATTGCTAAAATTTAAAGGTAACTGAGTTAAACTGGCTTTGAGATGATGTAAGTACATCATTGTACTGTATGGAAGCAAAAGTAAAGTAGTGTGACATTCCTACTTTGTGCTGTTTTCCAGTGAGTTGGAAGTAGTGGAGGAAAGTGAGGTTGAAGAGCGACAACTGTTTAAAGGTGAATTACTTTGAAATTACTGATAGACTTTACTGGCCTTTTGCATAGTTTGCTGTTCTAAACAACACTATCTTCACTTTTTAAGCAGTGATCATAGTTGATTATGAAATATTTTGGTTTTGATACACAAACATGTAAACTATATAATATTTTTGCACAAATAATTTGCTTATGCTTTGTATATGTACGCCTTTCTTCCTCCCATTTACAAAATACACAGAGTTTAAAATGACCTTCAGTTTGCGTGTGTATATGTGTGTTCTGACAGCGCGAGAGCATGGGGCCTGGTCTCTCGTGTGTGAGACTGAGGAGCAGTGGGTGAGGCTGGCTGACAGCATTAAGGACAAAAACTCTCCTCAGGACCGCCATTTATATCGCATCATCACCCAGAATTTCCTGCCTGAGATCAGCAGCATGATCGAGCACAAGGTCAGTCCTCCCTCCTCACTAGTTTCTACATTTATTTAGGATGAAAAATAGTGTCCCGTCCTTCTAAACAGGACCCCATCAATAGATAATGCGTTAACATTAAAAATGCAGCTTTAAATGAGCCTCTAGAGCATTAGTATCTTCTTTTAGATAATTAATGTGAATGAAAGAAGCACTTAAGCCTCAAGGTTACCCAATTCCTTTTTTTTTCTTTTTGAGTGCTTTTCTAGTCATTCTCACATGCGGTGTGTAACTGGTCTGCACTCGCCCAGGTTGGTTTTTCTGGGAGACCCTGCAGGGTCTGCTGGGCTCATCTGCAGGGGTGGGTCACAGCAGCTGCTCATTTCTGTTCAGGTCTGAACATTTACTTTGAAGTTTTTTTTTTTTTACTTGCAGTAGGTAAAGTTCTTGATCTGAGTTCTGGAGTAAATTTTGCTTATTGAGCTTAGTTACCCTGGATGGGCAGAGTGGTCCGTCTTTATGACCCTGGCACTTGACGGACACACACGGACAGGGCTGTCACAGCTAATCCATCCAGTCTGTGACATGAAGCAGGCTCTTGCCTCGAGGCAGGCTGAGGCGGAGCCTGGTGATTGACGGCCTGTGGAGTGGCAGGTTTGGTGACCTCTTAAGTGGCGGTCCATCCTGCACTACTGGATTAAGTGCTGGGTGGTAGTGCACCGAGAATTTATCCAGAAATGACAACAGTGATGATGATGAAAATCGAAGCTCATTCACTATTCACACAACTGTGGATCTTTATCCTGGGTAGCTCTTTTTTTACTGGGGGCTCCTCACTTCTTCTTTTTCTCATCTCAAAAATTTGAATGATTGGTTGTAGTTGTGAAGCCTCATGCTCCTTTTCCTTTATCCTGTGATAAAAGCTTGTGCATAGAAATACATATGAACAGAAATTACAAATAGAGTGCAAGTCACAAGATGTTGATACTTGTGGCCTTCTTAACATACAACTTGCATCTGGCTGTATTTATACCTCTTTAGCTTCAAAATCTGAGGCAAGGCAAAACTCTGCTGCAACCACTGTGTGAGGTTCTTGGATAAGACTTGCCTAGAATGATGCTATGACTGGCTAGAGGCAATGCAGAACTTTCTTTTTCATTTGCAGTGCTCGAACATAGAAGCTGGCTCTATGCACTCATCTAGAAGCCTGTGGTTAATTTAAGCAGAGCAGTGACGTCATTGTCTCACTGATGTGTAGATGGTTTTTTTTTTTTAAGTGATTTATATGGTAGCCTATATCAACCCCCTGTGGGGGTGAAGTAAAAGAAATCAGATAGAGTATAAGTTGACCCCAGTGACCCCTCCAACACCCCTGCACTTTTCAAGTGCTCCCCAGAGAGTGGATGGAAGACTAACATGAATATTTCTCTTCAGGAACAAGAGCTGCAGGAGAAGCTGTTGAATCCACCAGCGCAAAACTCTAAGCGGCTTTCAGAGAACTTCGTCAGCAAAGATGATGATGTAAGTGTTATTTACATTCAGATTTGGAGGAAATAGTTTGGTGCAGAATCAGATTTACACAATGATCTTAACTTAAATGTAGCTGGTCGATTTTCACAGATACTTTGATGCCGAACAGTGTCAAACTACATAAGCTACAAACTACAAAGTTTGAGAAAACTTTGAATAAATACATCAACAGTGATTACTTTTCTCAACCTTTATCACCTGTTCATTTCTGAAGTAATAAGTAAATTATAATGAATGACTTTGTCTATTCGAAGCAAGTGTAATCACACTCATTACTTCAAATACACATTTGAACAGGAAATTGCAGTTACTTTATTTAGAAGTAAATAATTACAATAAATGTAAAAAAATGTCACTATCCTCTTTAAACAAAACACAACCAGTTATCCTTTATTAAAAATATCTGTTCATTTAAACTCTAGCCCTTAAATTATAGTAAATGTAAAATACAGTTTTTAAATAATTTTATTTGTTGAAGATGAGTAGTCCAACACAAGCTCGACCCAGTGTAAGAAAAGTAATTATCGGGTTAACCAAATTAAGCTGATAAGTGGCATCAATTAGATTAGACACACCAAGACTTGATTGCTGTTCTGTTGAATTTAAACATCACTTGAATATAACACTTCCTGCTAAGTAAAGTTAAACGGTCTCAACAAGCAATGCACTGTGGGAAATTTCATGATTATGTGAGAAAGAAAGATGTGGAAGTGGAGCGGACTGCTAAGGGTTACAACACAATTTCTAAAGCTCTGGGGCGCCAGCTTTCCCAGATGTGACTGGCTTACTAAAATTGCTCCAATTTTGCTGAACTGACCCATCTAGGAAGTTACAAAATATCCCAGATGAACAACTAAAAACTGCAGGCCTGTCTATCCATGACTAAGACTCCTACTTTAGAAAGAGACTAAGCAAAAATATCCATTGGAGAGTTGTTAACACAGAGTGGGGGAAACCTGCAGGGGGGGGTGGGGTCCAGAGAGCGGCCGGAGGTAGTGTGATGAGAGAAAGAGCAGCAAACGGAGAGCATGTAGGAGAACAAACACGGGTTATATTTATTTTACTGGTACACTCTAAGGGCTAATGACTGGAGACAAAAGTGGAGTATGAATGAAGATTGATCTCATTACACCTAGTGTAAAGCTAACACAATATTCCAAATGTAAAACCCAAAACAGTTAAATGGGGTGGTAGAGCGATGGTGGGGTCTGGGTAACTTGCTGTAATTGATGAAACCATTAAATTCTGCTCTATCCCAGAAAATCCCACAGGAAAATGTCATCAGCCAGTGATCTAAAGCTCAAGTGCTGCTGGGTTACACATCATAACAATTTGAAGTCCAAGGGCAAATCTGGGACATCTGAATAACTCAAAAGAAACAAAGTAAGGTTTTGGAGTGCCCAGGTCAAAGTCCTGACCTGTTGCAGGACCTGCTGCTGTTGATCAAAAGCCCTCCATTTTGTCTGGATCTCCAGTTACAGAAAGCATTTGGTTGCAGGTTTTGCTGCTAGAGTTGGTACAACCAGTCATCAGGAGTACTTTCCACATGGGTGTTGCTGGTGCTGAAATGTTTTTCCTTCAGTAAATGACGGGATCAAACTGTGTTTTCCTCACCTTCTTTGCCTGATACCCGTTGTATCAAGATTTGAAACCATGTATTCTGTCAAATATGGAAACAAATATTCAATCAGGGCATTGAGGAATCTGTTTTATATGTATGTGTACATTATTTCAAAGTACAGTACAGTTGTAACAGTGTAACATTGCATTACACTACTAAGTTACAGGAAAGAGCTATTGCATTTAATGCAACACATTTGTTCTACTCTACCCCATCACTGATGGTGATTCAGTGTACAGTTATCCCCCGCTTTTTATGGTGGTTGCGTTCCAACCATGGCCGTTGGGCCTGTAATTCTTGCCCGAGATGCTGAGTTGCATTGCCTGAAGGGTGGGCGTTTGCGTGGCATAGAGCTTTTAAAGGAATGAAACAAAAACAGGAGGACAGCAGCCAATAACTGGAAATTTAGCTAAATTTATATTTGGATTACTATTTGTTATTAGTAGATTGTTTTTTAGTAATTTAGTTTAATAACTAAAAGAAAAAAAAAGGGAGAATATTTGCAGTTTTCACGTTATTGTGGAGATTTCCACATATTTGAGAGTTCGGTTCTCAGAAAAAAATCTGTGTGACTGAATCTGTGACTCCTGATCCTTGTGAAAGTGGGGGATTTATGTAGTTTTTGTTTTACATTTAACAGAACATGGGCTTCAACTCAATGTAAGATTGGCCTCATACATTCAAAACCATGAAAGTTTGCTTTCATTTCTTAGCTTTCTCGTTTCTTAGTTTGCTTAGTAAAGTGTAAATCCAGTAAGTTCTGTGTGTGTGTCTGTTACAGAACCTGAAGGCCATCTCTGAAGTGGACGTGAAACAGAGAGAGGAGGATTTGGAAAGGCAGGCTCTTCTGGCGGAGCAGCGGCGAGAAGAGGAGCGACTCCTCCAAGAGGATCGTGAAAGAGAGGAACAGGAGAGAGTCAAAGCAACTGAAGGTGCGTAGCGTCCTCGCTCAACTTTTTCCACACTGTTCACACGTAGCTGCTGAACTCAAAAGTGCTTCCAGAAGCCAGATCAAATACAGATGCGCACTCTTATGTCTACACAGCGGCACTGAAGTGCTTGCTTTTAACTCGAGTCTGCTTTAATTGCACAAAGGCCGTAGTTAGGGAGGAAACTCCCAAACCTCGTTCATCACCCAAAACCCCCTCTGCTCTGCTCTGATATCATCTGTCAGAGGGGGTTAATTAACTCCTGGTCGGGGCTGTGCCGACGGGCCACTCCGCTCGTTAATGTATAATGGATGAATATCAAGGCCCTTGGAGCCCTTCAATGAATCCTTCCCGAAACCTCTTTAATCCTCACAGCAGGATTTGCCTGCCACAGCCTTTCATACGAGCACAGAAAGCAACTCGGCCCTTTATCTCAGCCGAGCCTTTTGATCAAGTTTGCCTTCTAAAGCTGCCCAATGAATTACTTATTTGACTTCTCACTTGTTAGACTGTTTCTTACTCACTTGGAAAGAGTGGACCAAGTGAGTAACAGGTGCTTTTGAGCGTTTTGCAGGAAGTACAAAAATGTTTCTCCATCTGTGTCTTTTGTATATGTGTGTGCATGTGCAAATGCGTGTTTGCATGTTTGGTTATGCCTGTTTTGCATGGTTATGTTTTGTACAGAGCGTGCGCGGAGGAGGAAGCAGCGTGAGGAGAGAGCCTGGCTGCTGTCTCAGGGGAAGGAGCTGCCTCCTGAGCTTCTCCACCTGGAGCCACACTCTCCCATCCGCCGTGCTCGGCGCACCAAGGAGCTGTAAGAGACATCCACTGTTTAGCCATCAGTTTTTGATATTTAATAGCTTTGATCCAGGTTGAAGATATGTTTTGTTAGACCCTAAGATTGACCTGAGTAGTGTATATATTTCTCATGCTGTTTTTCTCTTTTTTTCTTTATTTAAGCTTTGTCTTTTTTTTTTTTTTTTGGGGGGGCATAGACTAAGATCAGTTTTGCCTTGTTACGTGCCTTAGTAGTTTTCTTATGTAGCTCAGAAATGGCTGAGCTTTATGGTAGAAATGATAAACTAGCCAAAATAAGTGTAAAATTAGTCCTATTTTGCTACACAGATGCCGCCTACTGGATATATTATGAATTGCAATAATCCATACAGTCAATCATGTGGTTATTTATGAAACGTAAATATTGTTTGTAATCGTGTTTTGTGACTTTAAAGTCTGTGGTCTTGCACAATTTAATGAGTTCCCTTTTCATGTTGTTGATTCAAGTCATAATGACCAGGTTAGAGAGGCCAAACTGCTTGACTGTAGCCCTATAAGACTGTGGTGTCTCTCACCTGGCACCTGTTTTTGAGGCGAAAACCCCTACAAACAGAAACAGTGACCCATTTTTTCCAGTGGTTGCATTGTTCCCTTGTGCTCACTGCCAGTTCTCTTTTTATGTTTCAGCTTTGAAATTGATGATGACTACGCTGCTCTGTACAAAGGTGAATAGCTATGGAACTAGTGGTGAAGTATAAACACATTTCTCCGCCAAGTTTTTTTTTATTTTCCCACTCTAATGCATTGCCATATTTCCTCAGTTCTGGAGGCTCTGAAGGCTCACAAAGATGCTTGGCCCTTTATGGAACCTGTGGATGAGTCCTATGCCCCTAACTATCATGAGATAATTCAGGTTAGTGTCCCACTTTTCAACTAGTCCTGCTAAAAACTCAGGATCTCAAGTCAACCTGGAATCAGATGCCCTCGTTAATGGTGTTCATTTACATCCCAGTGCAATTCAGTGAATCATTAAAAAGACTAAATTCTTGTCGCAGTAACTAGTCAAATATTTTGATGATCTTATTGTGCATTTACAGGTGCTGAAAATATTAAATAATGGTTTGCCTTTCCATCCCACCATCCCCACTTACCTTAAGATAAGACTCTGCTAGTCTTGTGGGGGCAGACATGATCTCATAACCAGAACATCTGGGGAAATTTGGGGCTGAAAATGGGATTAAGCAGTGTGAAAATTGTAAACCAGTGCAGCAGCTTGTGAAGAGCTCTAAAAGTAGTGTGAGATGAATACCATTAGCCAAAGGATGATATGTAAGCAAACATGCCTCAATAGACCACCCCTAATAGCCCTTTCTCAAAACTGTAAACATTTTCCTGCATAATGATACTGTAGTACTGAGTGCTGTATGTTGGTGTTTGTTAATGTTTTGTTTGATTAAACTTCACCATATTTTTGGACGGGTGTTGACTTAAAAAAGAATTTGAGACTAAAATAAACATTTCCCTTCAGACACCAATGGATCTGTCCACCATTGAGAGGAAGCTAAATGAAGGAGAGTACATTGCTAAGGATGAGTTTGTTGCAGATGTGAAGCTAATGTTCGAGAACTGCCTGGAGTACAATGGGGAGGAGAGTGGTAAGTACTTTCAGTTTAAATTTTAACCAAAAGCACAACAAGGCATCAAATTTACTAGGATGTTGATGCTTATTGCTGAAAGCTAGTTTAGAAGGGAAGAATGTGTGTGTGTCTACTGACAGTGATTAATGGAGAGCGATTGAGCTGTCCTCCAGTGTTCTGGGACCTGCAGTGCCACACAGACATTCCTTTCCTGCAGCCCCCCTCACTGGAGCCATCCATCTGTCAGAACGCTCTCCCCCCACCAGCATGGGCGGCAGGGTCAGGGGTCAACCGCAGCTCTGACCTGGTCAGCAGACCAGCTCAAAGAGCAAAGCGAAGACCTGTGTGTGTGTGTTTGCACGAACTCACCCATGTGTGTTTTGTCTCATGTTGATGGGCTAAATGGATAAGCCCTGTCTGTGTGTTTGCGTTTCCTCAGAGTACACGATAATGGCTGAGTCACTGGAGCGCTGTTTTAGCAGAGCTCTGCTGAAGCACTTCCCCTCTGAGGATGGAGACACAGACGAGGAATTTCATGTTAGCAAGGAGGAGCGTGACCGTAAGGACAAGAAGAAGAGCAAAAACAGCCGCCAGTCAGGGCCTGAAAGTCTCATCCGGGCTACAGAACAGGTGCAGAAACGCAAAGCACCCAGCAGTGGCAAAGGAGGCAAGGAGGAGAACAAGCCCAAGTCTGCTCTTCTGCCCCCTGCATACCACTACCCCAATGGTCCTCAGAACCTTCACCCAGGACAACCTCATCCTGACAGTGATCCACGTTCCGCTATGTACCAACAGGCAAGGCCACACTCCTATCTATCTATTTATTTATTTATTTATTTATTTACTTACATACAGTTCAATGTTGTGATGACTTTGACACTTGCATATCTTTAATATATCAGATGCAGCGGCTCCCAGGTCCTCCCCCATCAGGCCTGTATGGCCAGCGTATGATGATGGACCCACGATATCCATACCCTGGACAGAGACCACACATGACTAGGGGTTTAGGAGAGCATGGGACCCAACCCATGTCTCATTACAACATGCAGGTGTGACATTTCATCAGCTGTGACAGTTTTTAACATTTAGATGTAGTTTGCGTTTGTTAAATGTGATTTATTTCAGTCATCTAAAATTTAGGTATGATTTGTTGTATTAAAATATTTTTTGGGTTTTTTTTTTTTTGGTAGGCTCCACCTGTTAGTGGTTCACACTTTGGTCCCAGATATCCAATGGGTTCAGAAGCTCGACCAGTCCAACCTCAGCATCAGCAACATAATTACATTGGACCTACTCACGGCCCATCACTGGGCCCGAGACCTGTGGCCCTACAGCCTGGAGGCTTCTGTACCCCTCCATCTGAGGGCAACATGTACCCATCCGTCCAACACCCTGATGGGCAATCCATTCACCCTGTGGGAAACAGCTACCCAAGACCTGGTGTCCCTATGAACTCTTACACACCGTATGGTCCTCCACCTGGTCCATATGGTACTTGGCCTAACCACCAAGGACAGCAGCTGCCTGGGGGACCGATGATGCAGGAGCAGACGATGGGCAGTCAGCACCCTTACGGCCATGGCATGATGCGTCCTCCACACGTCCCACGATATCCCCCCTCTAATGGCCCATACAGGATGCCTGCAGTCAGTTCTCCAGGACCCATGGGCCATAGGCCTCCCATGACCCCTCAAGACTCCAGGCCACATTTGGGCTCCATGATGGACAGCCCAGAGATGATAGCCCTGCAGCAACTCTCAGCCTCGTCTTCCCGCCGAACCATTAGCTATCCGCCTCCTCCAATGATTGCATCTGCTCTTGAAAGTCAGCACTCCAGGCCTGTGGCAGAAAGCGCTGTGGATAGCCAAAGTGCAGATGGGACAGCCAAAGGTAGGAGTTTTCAGTCCCAGGGACGAGCCCTAAGGGGACACGTCACCCAGCATAGGTTGCAAATGATGAATGAAAACTAGAGCATGGTCAACTCTGCCTTCCATTAATTACTAGTAAAAAAGACATTTTGGGTGAAACACTTAGTATGTTTTTTTGTGTGATCTTCTACGATGTCTTCTAACCGTATTTAAACTTTTGACTTTTTAAGGTTCAGAGGTGGACTTGCCTGATGAACGATTGAATAAACAATCAGATGGCCCATCTAACCCTAATCCAGCCGAACAGTCCAGGGGTGGCCAGCAGAGCCCTGGTGCCTCAGAATGGGGCAAGTCTCCACAAAAGAGAACCTCAACAGAAGTATCTCCAGCGTTGCTTTCCACACCAAAAAAGGACAGACTGGAACTGAAGGGAGAAAACCATAAACAAGTCAGCCTTCCAATACCACACAACAGTCCTCAGTCCTGCTCTCAAAATGGCCTTCAACCAGGATCTCTGTCAAGGAAATCTCCGGTTTCTTCTGGGAAGATTCCTCAGAAAAGTCCAGATGAAATGCTTCTCCATCCCTCTCAGCAGATGCCACCAACTGCCCCACCACTGTTTTCTGAAAACGGCCCTTCACAGCCCCAAAATATTTCCCACCAAATGTTGCAGAGTCCTCCTCATCAGGTTCCTCAGGGTACATCTCCTCAGTACTCCCAGAATGGACCCTCACAGATGCCATATAACACCCTTCACCAGCAGATGCCCCAGGACGGATCTGCTCGAGGCCCACAGTCAGGGCCTGTTCATGGTACGCCACAGACTATGCCTCAGAGTTCTCAGCCTGGAGCTCAGCAACCTGTCTCCCTCACACCTCTGCCCCCCAGCCACCCTGTGTCCCAGCCGCTTGCTCAACCCTCTCCTGCTGACCGTGGTGGCCAGAGACCCAGCGAACCAACCCGGGAGCCTGTAGGGAGCTCTGGAAATAACAATCAAGATGCCAAGACTGTTCCTGCAAATACTAACGACCGCTTCAAACAGCAGCCTTTCATCCCAGAGTCACAGACTGCACCAAGCAGGCCAGAGCTGCCTGCATCTCACAGCCAAACACCACCCTATCAGTCCCTTGGCCCATCAAGCAATACCATGGCTCAGTATGGTGGTGGCAGCATGGGTGGTCCAGCACCTCCACATTATGGCCAGGGGTACATGGGTAGAGCAGTGCCCCCTTCTGGCTGTTTACCGTACTCTAGCCAAATGCCACCATCTCAGTCTATGAGCCCACATCTCAGTCCTGCCCATTACCCTCCATATCCTCAGCAAGGTGCTGCATATCACTACCACATGAGTCCTCAGCATCCTCAGGCCCATGCCAGCATGCGTCCTCAGTACCAACAACAGCAGCAGTACTATCCACAGCACCAGCCAAATAATCGCCATGGTTTTTCGGCAGGCGAGTGGCCAAGGCCTCAGTACCCACACCCTATGATGCCCAACTCTTACCAGATTGTGGCAGGCCCTGGTGTCAACGGCCGACAGAGGGAGAACACCATGTCTCCTCTAGGCTCTGAAGGCTCCAGTGGAAGCATGATGTCCCCCAGTCCTCTTCTCGATGGTGCACATGGTGGCTCTGCTGAGAGTCAGAATGGCAGCAGCCCAGCGAAGCCCATTCAGACAGAGGAAGGCTCAGACCAGCCCGAGAGCCCTAAAGAAATTCTGGATCTGGATAGCCACAACGCTGCCGCTCGACGCTGCACTTCTGCAATGCCGCATCACAACTATCCTTATGATCCTCGAGCAATGCGTCCCAGCATGCAGCAAGGTGGAGGTCCCCCACCCTACACCGTGCCTAGTGGGCCATACTCTTCCATACCCCAACGCCCCAGTGGACATTTTCCCCAGCATCCCCACCCACACCTTATGGAGGCCCTACAGCGGCCTCAACACCTGCCCTACTCCCCAGGCCAAAGCCGCATGCCCATGTACAGACATCCCCACACCGCTGGACACTTTCAGGGTATGATGGTGGCACAAAGAGACATGGCTCCTGAACACTTATTTCATGCTGGGTAAGAAAAAGCACTGTTTGCTTTGAAACTGATTTAGTTTAAGCATGAATTTGTTCTAAACACTGTAATTTGTGCAGTAAAGGTTGGCTCAGGTTTGACTTCTGTCTGTGCTTTCTTTTGTTTGTAAACCTAACATAGTTTAGCAAAGCATTTGAAGGGGCAAGAAGTCCATAGGACAAAATTGGGAAATAAAACCTAAATATTGTATGCAAAAGTTTGGACAACTGGTCAAATGACATTTTATTGATTTTAAAGTAAAATAAGTTTACAGAGAAAACAAATATTTTAATCACTGCTTGTTTGGTGGATTTAAAACACGGGGGGAAGGCAAACATTATGGCACATTTTATTTATTTTTCTAATGAATAGGTTGTTCACTATAAATTCACTATAGAGATTTTAAGTTTTGAGAATTTAACATTTTAACTTTATTTTTAATCAACTTGAAGTCAACTTATGTAATTGAACCTGTAAAAACCTTTTTTTTTTTTTTTAGATGAAAGTTTTTCAGAATAAATTTCTTTTGAACACTGACTTCTGTCTCTTCTGCAGTAGGCAGAACATGATGAATGCAGCAGCTCCCAGCGGTCCTGGCAGTAAGCAGGGAGTATGAAAGGTAGGATTGCATATGCATTAGATGCAGTTTCCTTGACTTATGTGTCTTTTTCAGTGCTATTTTGACCTATGTGTAGGGTTTTGTCAGTGGTTTCTGTAAATGGAAAGTGCCGGAGTTCCATGGAAGGTCCAGCACATGATGTTAAAATGTGCTTAGTTTCAAAGTCACTTCCTTTTACTGCAAACCTGGATTGTGTAAAAATGTCCCTTCTCATTTTCTGCTAAACAGTAGAACCTGTGATGCTTGAAATGAAAATGATTTTCCTCTAAATCACAGAATTGTTGGTTGTAAGAATAAAAATATCATTCCCTTCTAGGAGAATAATCAAATGGTGAAAGCAGAATGAAGAAGTGTGTCATCACCTCAACTGGAAGCTCACTTTCCTGCTCTTGGCTGTCTGAAGCTTGACTGTGAAAAGACATCTTGCTTTCTGGAGTGAATGTCGTTTTTGTCTTATTCTTATCTGTTGGGGAACAACATTAAAGTGCTGCTGCCGCTGGATCGGGCACCATCCTACAATGAGGAGCTGGACAGGCTTTGTAGGTCTCAAGGTGCTTGAAATCTTCTACTGTCTTGGGATCTTTTTACTCCAAACCTGGTTGTGATTGCAGCATTTTCTCTTCGTACATTCCTGCCTGAAGGAGCCCTGCAAGCAAACTGCACTTTGATAGTGTGATCCCCTTCCCTGTAGGAGCCACAGCCTCCCAGGCTTCGCTGTGTTTGCAGCTAAAAGGAACGAGACCAGCAGTGGGTGATTGACCATGAGAGGTCTGAGGAGTTCTGTATTAACTTGGTGTTCCTTTCCAAAGTTAAACTCAGGTGTTTTCCAGATGGTACTTGTAAAAGAAATTCTCAAGTCATCTCCAGTCCCTGTGGACACACTGGACACTCTGTTGCCTTTCACATTCTCTTTGAATGTCATGTATGTGTGCAAGTTATTTTAGATATACTAACATTATCGCGTATGGGGCACTAGATGGCTCGCTTGTCCCTTAGGAAAAGAGCCCGTCAGGGCGGTGGTCCCAACCGCAGCAGAAGTTCCACTCAGTTCTGGCGTTTTATGCATCCTTCAACCCTGCCTTTTCTCGAAGAATGTGTTTGACTTCATGGATTCCCAGAGGACTCAGCTGCTCCTGTTTATGCACTAGAGATAGTCTTTAATACTGGAATTAGTGGCCTTGGACTTCAGGTAGATGTGCTACTGTGTGTGTGTGTATATATATATGACTGTGTAACATGACTCTTATCTGAGATTACCTTCTCTGAACCTGTAATGCATGCTTTGTGAGTTGCTTATTAGAGTTTGTGGTTTATATATACACCACATGAAAAGGAAACGGCTTTGGCAAAAATAGCATTTATATAACCCCTTAACTTCAGATTTTCAAACAAGTAAGACATGTTTGGAGTCGAACTGGAGACTAACAAGTATTAGGCAATGGTCACTCAAATAATTTACATAAGGACTCCAAAACTAATCTCAACTCGCTTAAACCACATGCAGCTCGTCATTAAGGTAGTGGAGACTTACAGCTGTGGTTTAGGACTCGGGGACCTACTCTGAGCTGCGAATTAAACATCTAGGGGTCACTGAAAACTGTAGGCAGCTGTTTTAGACAATAGGAGTTCTCATCAAGAATCAGTTTGATCATAAATACAGAATTCAATTCAAGATCAGTGCTCCTGCCCCCTGCTTTGTGAATACCAATCCTGATATTGTTTGAAATATGTGCTTGATACAGTGAGATTTTGTTCATTTTTAAAGTAAGTCAAACTGTGTCCTAGACCACATCTACACAAATCTACACCACTTAAATGAACAGCTGGATGTGGTTTGAGCGGATTGAGGGATCTTTTGGAGATGTTTTTTCAAAGAAACAACTTCTAGTGTTTAGCAATTGGCCCTCATTGATTTCAGCTCCAAACTAAGGAAGTAAAATGTGGACTTCAGAACTGTCTTGGCTTATCGATTGCATCTAGAGTTGGAACTGTGGTTTTTATTTATATATATATATTTTGGCTGAGATATTCCTTAAAATATGTGAAAAGCCTCATCTCTTCAATCCTTTTCAGCATGCATAGAAGTTGGGCTTTTATTTCTTGGAGGGAAGAGTCTTTTGTCAGAGAAGAGCATCACATATCCGACTGTGAAAGTAGCTAGCGTACATAAATAGGAAATGTTTAGGACTGTCAAATAAGTCATGCTCGTTGTTTATTTTGGTGCTTCCTCTTTCACACTTCAGCGTGATGAACTTTATGTCCTCAGGGTGTCATGCTTTTTATACGGGTATTAATGAATTGTTCAAAGGGGAGGCGATGCATAAGAAGAGAACTGGAACTGTGATGATTAACTGACCTCAATTCACTCAGTCAGTTAATTTTTTAACTCTTTGCGATTTTTAAAAAATGTTCTTATTTGCAGCTTTTTTGCGTAAGCGACAAAGAAAGAACCCAGCTGGGCCGAGCTGATTCGATCAAACGTTTTTAAACCTGGTTGGGCATTTGTCTTTACCGGTCTGTCCTAAATGTGGATTTCTTTAGGGGAAGGTTTTTGGTAGGGTTATGGAATTCTGGGCAGAGGCAGATATATTTTTCAGGCATGTCAGCCAATACTGATACATATACATTTATACAATGTAGAAACTGGCACTGCATCCATCTGGATTAGCATTAAATGTCATATTTATTTCTGCACGTTCTTTTAAAAGCCAAAATGCCACGAGTTCTCTGCTGGATGCCGTTAAAGAAGTACTTCTTACCTAAAGAACCTTAAGTGTGAAGTACTTTTTGAAAGGCTTAATGAATCTCATTTACAAAAATGACTCTTAAGAACCAACTTTCCGAAGGGCTCTTTAAGGAAACAGAAGTATTGATTTCAGTGGCATTTGCACAGAGACCTTCTGGCACTTTTTTTTTAAAGAGTGAGGTTATGAATGTAGAATTTTAGCACCTAAACACTGTTTTCAATAAATACATTATCAAATATTGGTCAAATGTAGGTAGTCTTGTGCAGATGCGTGAACACCCCTTCTGAAATTACATGTTTTGCCCCATAGCAGGGGTCTATTGGCTGGTGTGCCTGCAGGTTTTCGTGCCAATCAATCAGGAGCTCACCTGATACCTCGGTTGATCAGGTGTTCTCCTGCAGCCCCAGCGGCAGTTTGTGGATAAGATCTGACACCCCTGTTCTACAGCAACACACTGAAAATGGAGAGCAAATGATATACATGTAAAAGAGTTTAACATACTGGAAAAAGAAACATAAAATGCGGCATAACTTATGCACAGGTTGCGTTTTGTGTTTAATCTTTTTCCTTTAAATGTTAAATGGCACATAAACAGTAATTGTGCATTACCCTATGTGTCCAAACTTTTACATATGATTCTATTGTATGTCCCTCGTTCAGGTTCCTATTTTTTGGGTGCTTGTGTTTCTTTTTTATAATGTGCATTTAACCGCCCGTTTGTGTGTTCTATAAACCAGACTTTAAAATGTGACTGCCAGCGATGGGCTGTAAATGTATCTACCTCATAAAGAGACGTACGGCATTCCCACTGACGATCCTCCTAGTTTCTCACTGGTACATTTCCACACTGAAACACAACCACTGCTTATCATATGATTGTATGAAAACTGTGTACGCCTTAATATCTTTTGACTAGTCCAGGGCTGGCGGCGGGGCCCGACTTTCACCCTGTCATTTGCGTTACAAGTTGTTTTTTGTTTTTTCCAGCCTTCTCTGAGACAAAGGGAATGTGAAGTGTAAGTCACTACAGAGGGGTTGGAATAAAGACTGAGCTCAGTCCATTTAAAGGGCTTATTGTCTAAGTGCTGGGCCATTAGCCACTTTACAGGCCTGTTCAAGCCCTGTTGGCTTCACACACACGTTGGGAAAGGTTTTCGGTAGACACGTGAAGTGTTGCAGATGATTTTACAGTTTATAAAATATAAAAAAAAAAAGGAGGCAGAAGAGATCGCTAGCAGCCATGGGCTGGCGTAGACGTCGCCCAGTGTTTTCAGGCAAACCTTTCTATGCTTGATAGGGAATTTTAGCAGTAGATGCTGTTATACTCTCCACTTAAGCTGTTCTCTTGTGATAGGACAAGCTAGTTTTAATGAACTGAGGTTGTATTCACTGTGTACAGGATTGGGATTTGTGTGTGTGTGTGTGTGTGTATGTATGTGTGTGTGTAGGATGGAGCTGCATCTACTGATTGTTACCCCTACACTCTTTCTGCTGTTCCTTTCTGTCTACACTAGTGAAGCGACTAGACTTGGTTAAATATGAATCATATTTATTTGCTGTTTTATCTTTTGTATATTATTTCAGGCTTTTTAAAAATATAAATGTGTTCTCTTGTTTCATTTTTTTTTTGTTTTTTTTTTTAAGTTGACAATACCTCAGTAGCACAACAGCATCAAAATGATTATTTTAATGTGAAGTTTACAAGTCCTTTTCTCACTGACATAGATTATTTTGGAAATGGACCGAAGTGTTTTCTATTCTGTACATTTCTTAGAATAAATAACTTTTCATGAGTTCTTGTTCTCTTAATTCTCAACCATGTGTTTATCCCTTTTTGAGAACCGAATGTTCTGGATTTTCTGTGGAAATGGGGACATTTTTCTGCTCCTTACAAAGAAATATGCTGTTTTTCCACCATTTAGGCCCCTCACAATGTTATATAGTAAAAATATTTCCTGATGTATTTATTTTACAGTAGCTTTGAGAAGCATTAGACCAGAAATATGTATATGTTGGCGTTGTACATAGGCATTGAATCAAGTTGGTGTAATGAAAATTAGGACACCCTATAAAAGCCTGTGTTTTTGCAACATTCTTGGGCATATAGATATTTAAACAGTTGTAAAAATACTGTGAGATTCCAACAATTACAACTGCAGTACTACACAATTAACAATTTAAATTTAAATTAAATCTTCTGTAAAGATTTTCAGGATAAATATATTGTGGGATAAATATATAATATACCCTGCTTTTATCCCCACTTAAAATGGCTGAAATCGCACAGGTGTATCACATCAGGTGCACATGTTTAGAACATTGCTATTCTGAATTTTGAAGGAGACTTCCCCTGTTTAAACCTCAGACATTTAGTTAGGTGTGCTCCTGACTGTTAGAGTGTGAAGACCATGGTAAGACTGAAAGCTGTCTGAGGCCTTCAGAAAGAAGATTGAAGCAGCTTATTGCAGAGTCTGGGAAGGAATTTATAAAGATTTAAAAAGATGCTAATTCAGCCTGAGAGCAGACTGCAAGATGATAAAATTTCCAAAAAAAATTCATCATTGGCTGCACAGCAGGCTCTTGATACTGAAAGAGCATCCCTTTGCAATCAAAGAGAATACACAAATTTAACTTGAATGGGAGGCATGCAAGGAGGAAACCATGGTTTTCTAAGAGAAACATGAAGGCCAGACTGAAGTTTGTCAAAGAAAATGTAGACAAAGACCAGGACTTCTGGAAGAATGTTCTTTGGACTGGTGAGTCTAAAATTTAATTATCTGGACAGCAGAACAGAGGACATGTTTGGTGCAAACCAAATACAGCATACAAGAAAAAGAATTTCATACCAGCTGTGAAGCATGGTGGTGGAAGGGTCATGGTTTGGGAATGCTGTGCTACAGCAGGACCTGACCAGCTCATCGTCATAGAATCCACCATGAATTCTATCGTATATCAGAGGGTGCTTGAGGAACATGAGACCATCTGTAAGAAACTTAAAGCTGAAGCGGAACTTAACCCGGCAACATGTCAATGACCCGAAACATACCAGTAAACGCACCATGGACTGGCTGAAAACTAAGAAATGTAGTGTCCTGCAATTGCTAGAGAGTCAAAGCCCAGATCTTGATATGCAAACATTTCTTGATAAAGGACCATATATTTAATTTTAATTTAATTTTTTCACATAATTGCAACTTTGGGTCAGTGTTGGACTTTAGAAATACAGAAATATAAAGTGAGGGACTCTCCTCTACACAGTTTAAACAATTGCTTATTTTTTGTACCCACTTTTGGTATAAACAGTGCAATTACTAAAAGTTCTGGAAAGAGACTGATTCAGAGCAGCATAGTCATGGGATCAATAAGGGTATTTTGTTTGTTTTGTCAACAAAAATATATATAGATGTAAAATGACATTCATAAGACACAGCACCAGGAGGAGAACATGCAAACTCCACACACACATGCTGAAACCTCCATACCTGGAGGTATGAGGCACCTACTGCACCACCATGGGGTGTGAAAGCAGTTCAATACTATACATTTTATATATATAGTAATATAGTAATTTTTTGCGGAGTGGTACATTCCAAGACCACCTGCGTATAGTAACAAAAACGTGTTGTGTTTTGGTTAAAAAAAAAAGCCTAAAATGCTTAATGTAAACCCTAAATATGCCCGAATGTGTGTAATTTCATTTTAAATTCAGTTTAATCCATTGCCCTTAAAGAAAATGTGATGGTAAATAAATAATCAGAATCAGAAAACTTTGGGCTAAGAGGACAAGACACAGAGCAGTCAGCTACAGGCTGCAGCTTCTTCTTCTTTTTATGGCGGTTGAACACTTGTCAGTCAAGCTGTGATGTTTTTCCACAGTAGGGCGCCTCACTTCTGTGCTCCTCCACCTGACAGAAAGAGAGAGAGGGAAGTGGAAGCTGATGACAAATAGAAACTCATCACTTCCCATTCCCACAAGTTTCAGGTTACGTTTTTGATTATTAGGCACATCATTTTAGCCCTGAGCTGAGTATTGTTCAGCATGGCTTCAAATCCCATCCTTGTCGAAGTGTGTTCTTTGCACCGCTTGTATGGAGTTTGCGTGTCTATGCAGTAAATCCTTGCTTGTCTGTGGGTGTTTTTATTAGAACTAATAAATGTTTGCATAACCTACTAAATATAATCTACTAATTATGTATGAAGCACTGTATTTATATAACTGTAAATTAAACTAAATTATTACTGTATGAACGTACATTCAGATACATTTCCATATAAAAAGAACACTACATTTTTGTACTGTCCAGAGAACACAAAGGAAGCGCGTCTTAGGATGGTGAAATGCGCCGTACTCAGAGGTGGGAGGTTTTAAAGTTACCAATCCGTGACCGCTATTTATTTCCTCTTCCTGTTGATTGGCTGCTACCCTGTGATGTGTTCTTCATGAAGCCCTGTATTTTTATTACTGTAAATTAAACTAAATTTTACTGCATTTACCTGCTCACAATAAAGGAAAGGAAAACGCATACCAACGAAAATGTTTTCTTTTGGACTGGCTGTGTATGCCTGCGTTCTTACGAGACGAGGTGGCCGTACCCTGAAGTCTCTGGACTGCACAATTATTTTTAATAATGTCCTAACAAGTCCTAACAAGTCCTAACAAAGTCCTAACAATTCCTAACAAAGTCCTAACAAGTCCTAACAAAACTCCTAACAATTCTAACGGAATCCTAACACCTCTTAGCAACAGGGGCAAAGGAGCCAATCAGACGCTTTGAAACAGTGCGTCTCCCCGGGGCAAAATAGCCAATCAAATCAGTTGCCGGTCCCACGGGCAAAAGAATCAGATTTCGTTACCGTTCGTCACACAGGCAATACAGTTTATTCTGAGGTAAGTTTTTGCACATATAAACATCAAAAGTAAGAAAAATTGTATAAATAGTTTAACTTGAGTCGTATCAGTGTCTTGTGTCTTAGTATTAGCAATTGGACAAACGTTGGAGGTGTTTGCGATGTTTGATAAGACGATCAGAAAAAAAGGATTCAAAAAGTGATCATTTATGGTATAAATTGCATTTAGTCACATTTTTTACATTTGTTGTGTGTTTAGTTCACAAAAATGAAATGTCAGGCATGAATGGGCGTATTACAAAAACAAATTGGCGTCGTATTACGGTCTTAAACAGTTTTAATGCCATTTAGTCAGATAAAGATGTAATCAACCTATGGTATTGTTGATTATTTTGTTTTCATTCACGCTGTTGGTGTTTTTTTCGTGTTTGTCGTGTGTCAATCAACTTAAACCAGGGGAATATTCCATGAAACAGGATTAAGGGAAAGTCTGACGTACTTTCTCTTACTTTCCCTTGAAATAAGCCAGACTTTCCCTTAATCCTGTTTCATGGAATACCCCCCAGGACACAAATGTTCGATTATTTTAAGCTATTTGTCAATATGACTAAATGACGTTGTCTTCGTCACATACAGTTTGGCTAATTTTGGCTTAGTCAGCCTTCATCACAACATAAATACAGGATTAATAAAACTTTGATGTCTAACATACTGCCATGTCATTTAATTGGAGGCAGTTTTTCTGTGTAATGGGACCCTTAAGAAATGACCAAGGATCAAGGAAATCAAGGATTTGATTTGATGTACGCCATACAGTGACTTTGGTCAGAGACACTGAATCTTTTACCTGCCATACAGTGACTTTTTGGTCAGAGACATGAATCTTTTCTCTGATGGTAGTTGCTTTTAAATTCTTTTGACTGTGAGGGAGATTTGGCACAGTTTCATGATTAACCATTGAATCTTTGTTGCCTGTAGCAGCTGTTGCCTGAAGATTGTCTCCTCTTGTCCTATTCAGTAGACATGCCAAAAACTGGGAAATCTGATGCATATTGGGCTGGAGTGATGCGCCTCTATGCTCAGGGAAAACATAAATTTTCAACTGGCCAGAGACCAGGCAGCAGACGCTGGAGGGCGGCGATAGAGCGGATCAAGGACTGCCCCCTGACCCCCCTATTCGGCCAAACTGTCCGAAAAATTGATATTTTTGGGAAAAATATCCCCTGCAAATGTGGTTACCATGAGGTAAGTGATGATGTCATTAAGCCAGCGATTAAACCTGTGATGTAATACAAACATGCTGACAAATATTGCCTCATCAGCTGTTCCTCATGGATGGTCCTTCATTGAATGTGCTTGATTCTCCCAATAACTTGTTTTGATGCAGACTATTGTTTACTGTAGAGGATACCGTATGTTTAGTAAATTCAAATTGTTTTCTCCAGTCAGGACAGCAGACAGGGACAGCTGCAGATCCACAGGCAGTTCAGGTCAGCAGCAGTAGAGAATCAGATACGCCAAAGGCCAGTGCAGCAGCTGGAAGTCAGGATAGTTCAGCATGTACGTCTATGATGTGCTCCCTTTGTGCTCAGGAAGTATCATCTGACCAGTTCACAGAGCATCTATCAGACTACCATGTCCAGGAGCAATGTGAGCGCTGTGGTGTAAAGGCCTGGGGTGCTGTCGGGTTATCACAGCACCTTGAGAGCTGTCATGTTTTTAAGCCTCCAACAGACCTTCCAAACATTTCTCCTCCTACCCCTTCAGCCCTGCCCTCCACTCTCCCAGCCCAGGAGTCAACACAGACACCAAGCATCTGTCAAAATGCTCCTGCTCCACCCTGCCTTCCAGCCAAGGAGACAACAACCAACATCTGTCCCCAAGATGCTTCTGCTCCTGCACCTGAGATGGCCCCAGTGACTCAGAGTGATCCACCACTTCTCACTGTCCCTCCTGCCCCTCCTTCAGCAGCACCAGGTCCCCCCTTCCTTCTGCGCCCTCCAGAGGTAAGCCGGGCTAGGTTTTTACCCAAACCCTTCCTCAGGGTTATCAAGCCAGGTGACCGAGAGTGGATTGCCCACATCTTGTACAAGGCGTGTGGGCAGCTGAGACAGGACATCAGACAAAATTGGCACCACCCTCCAAGTCCAGTCAGATCTGTTGCACCTCCTGAACCACATGACTATTTTCGGCAGAGGATGTTTTTGTGGGCTCCAATGCGCATGTGGGGCATCCCTCTGAAATGTATGCAGTGCAACCGAAAGATGCACCATTCAGGCATATACCCTAAGGTCAGAGAGGTCATTGATGTGGACAGAAAATATTATTTAATAGGGGGAGATTACCCAAGGTGCAGCAAGTGCAAACTACCTGTCTGTCCTTGGAGTAGTGACATTTTAAAACAGCTTGACCCATCAAAGCGCAATAAATTCCCTGCTGTATTAACAACACATTTGGCACTGGACAGAAGATGTGTTACCCTTCTGCGTCCTAGAACAGCAGGGAATAGCTCCAGTTACCTGCAGCAGGCTTTTCAAGAGGCACACAGTGAGGAGTGGGCTAGGAGATCGTGTGACTATTTCACAGATTGTGAAATTCACAAAAAATCCTGCCTTAGTCAGTTGCCGTCTGTTTATGCGCCACCACCATCCTTCTGTCCCCTGCCCCTGGCCCAGTGGTTTGAGACAGTTCATGCCAATGATGTTGCGGGTCACCTTGAGGAGCTCAAAAGTGTCATCACTTCAACATTTGGCCGAATTCTAAAACTTGACTCCACTAAGAAGGTAAATGTACACCTATAGTATAAAAACTATGTCTTAATTTATTTCCTTTTAGGTTGGCTAAGAATACACATGCTTATGTATGTACTGTTGTTATAATATAGATCACTAAGAAACTGGCTGGGGGGATTGAGGACACAGCAACGTGGATGACCAACATTGGAAATGAATATGGTCAAGTTCTCAACTCTGTCTTCACAACCGGTGAGGGGGCTGGGCTAGATGACCTGTGCCAAGGCATTGTGAAAAGGTACAGGGATGCTGGTGAGCCACAGCCAGATGCAATCTATGTGGATAGAGACTGTTGCAGTGACAGAGGTGGGTTACATATATTTTGTATTGTCATGTTGTTGCCAAGAGATGACATTTTATGAAATGCTGACTGAACACCAACATATTCTATTTATGATCTTGCGAATTTATATAGGAGTGAGCCCAGTTCTCCATTGGTTTCGGCCATGGACGTCCACTGTGCGGTTGGATGTGTTTCACTTCATGAGGCGATTCACCAACGGTCTCACCACAGAACACCATCCACTGTATGGTACATTCTGCTCAAAATTGTCAAGCTGCATTTTTGAGTGGGATAAGCAGGACGTGTGTCATCTGAAGGAGGCCAAGCGGGCAGAGCTGAAGAAGAAACATCAGGGCCATGAGCCAACAGATGCCCAAGTGTTGGCAAGCATCAGCTCTACCGAACTATCCAAGCACTGCCGCAGGAGAACACGGGGAATAGAGGAGACCCGTGCCCTCATCAAAAGCCTCCTTGATTCCATGTGGGAACTCGTAGATGGCACTGGGCTGCACCTCATCAATCATGAGAGCATGTCTCGAGTGTGGAAGGTACAGCAAAAGCACCTTGCCTGCATCCAGGATCCACCAGGACTCCAGCTGTACACAAACATTGGGTCAGGGCTGGAGAAAGGGGACAAGACACTGGATGTCCTGAGATGTGGCAGAGGGTCTTCCTCCCTTGAGAGCTTTCATAAGCACCAGTGTGCTTTTATTCCAGGCAAGTCAAACCTGACATTTAGTATATTTTGTTACTGAATGCTGTGTATTATGTAATCATATTTTTGTTAAAATTTTGTCTTATCAGGGTGGAGATGCAATGCATTACACACTCAGATGTACATGCTTGAAGGTGTGTCGAGGTGGAACCTGAACCGATCAGCACAAGCTCTTCGCATGACTGACACATCCAGGACAAAAATTTATGATATACGCTTGATGTCCAATGTGAATGAGCTCAGCAACAGAGTTTTGGGTAGACCACTTCTCCCAGAGTTTATTCCCCCTGGGAAGCCTACCGGTAAGAAAAAAGAGTGTTGTTGATGATGATAAAACTTAAGCTGTGACATGGTAAGTAAACAAAAATTGTCCACCCTTATTGTAGGAGAGCATATTGCTGTGCAATACCTTCTGGCACAGTCGAACAGAGGAGATCTCCTGAGCCAGCAGGTTGAAAGTGGGGACATCCTGCCAGAGACCTCGGATGTAGATCAGGAGGATGAATGTATAGATGTGACGATACCACAGGCTATTGATATTGCATATCAGGTAATATTAGGTCAACAGTTTTTACATCCATCAAAACAAGTGGAAAACTAATAAACAGTTCTTGTTATAAATGTAGCATAGACACAACCAACCTTTAACAGATATTTATATGATTCATTAATAACCTCAGGAATCTACATTTGGAAGTGGTGGTGGTGGTGATGTTTCTGCCGGGCCTAGCCAATCTCCTTTCGAGGAGAGTGATGCCTCTGCCAGGTCTGTCCAGTCCTCATTTGAGGACAGTGATGTTTCTGTCAGGTCTGTCCAAACCCCAGTTGAGGAGAGTGGGCCCGTCACGCCATCTCTGGTGAGGTGGACAGTGTTTTTTACCATTATAAATGTAGGTTTTTCTTGTACCAGATGTTTAGAATTTGTTTTATTTGTTCATTTCTTGTGACAGGCCGCAAGGTGTGATTCCAGAGGGATTCCTGGATGGGAGGCAGTTGATGCCTTGGCAGGGTACCTGGTTGGGCTAAATAGGACCATAACCGCACTTTCTAATGCTGAAGTGGCAGAGATATTGAGGTTATATTCTTACTTAAATGCCTTTGACCAGACCCCCACCAGATACACCCCCAAAAACAAAAAAACAACTTTGCCAGGACCTTGGAGAGCTTCACGGAAGCGCAGTGGTTCTGCTCCTGGCCAGCAAGCAGCCGAAAGGTATGTACATCTCATAAAATACTTTAGCATCTGTATCAGTATATTTATGGGAATATGTGAAACGGCACATATGATGTGCACTGTGTGATCTGGTCATCTATTTGCAGATTGTTCATGGTTCATGGTCAGGCTGCTCACAGACCAGACCAGAACAGAATATCAGAATGCATCGCTCTAAAACTGTACAAAGAGTACAGAGAAGCCAGAAATAGGCTAAAGGACAATAAAGGGAGGACATTTGGTATACCCCAATCAATTGTCATGACCTACTGCCATATCAAGCAGCTAGTTGA
>JBBJLR010000034.1:11328319-11360460 GCA_037577145.1 Brachypetersius gabonensis
TAAGCTTTTTTAAGGAATTGAACAAAAGGGTGTGCATTACTGGGTTTCGGTTCCTGATACAGTCTGAGCAGTAGATCACAGCTATGATGTTATTCATGGTGATACATGAACTTAAATGTTCTATTGCTTTTGTGCAACACGTCTACAATTCTATTGCTGTCTACCAAGGATGTAGCTTTGGTCTGAAGAGTGCGTCGCCCAAGATGCTGTCGCCCAAAACTAAAAATCAATTATGAAAGACCAGCATTACTTTTGTTATATAACTTCAGATGAATTCCTGCTTGCCATTGAGAATGCAAACTCTTCAGGTAAACAGTTTGCAGACACCTGTCCTAGATTTGACTTAAGTCACAGAGTCAGGCATGGCTTTCTTGTCTCACCATACTTGTTCCTGATTTGTGCTCAGTTTCTTGCTGTTTTTAACAATTCAGTCCCTTGACAGACATCACAACTGCAGTATCACAAATGAGCATCATTGGTCATTGCCATCAGTTATTTTTAAAGAATGGTTTACAGGTTTGAGTTGCCATTGCCACAATTAAGACATTTTCTAATGCATCTAGACTAGATAAGACTATTAAACACAGTGGCATGCCCTTAAAAACTGTTCTCAAATGTTCCCAAAATTCCTATAAATTTTAAGTTATAGGAATTGTTTCTAACAAAAACAGACACCAGACTCTTTGAATTACAACTGCACTTCAAAGAGTCTTGGAAAGTTACATAAACAATATAGTATGGCAGATTTATCTGTTCTATTATCTATATCTATTAGATCAAGAAGTGTTAAATGTCCCCTAGGGGGTGCACAAGTGGTTATTTTGCATTTTGCGTGTCTTTCAGTTTAAATGATCAGCTTACAAGTTTTCTAATGGTGATAAATGGTGATAAATTATTTTAGGTATGATTAAACCTGATGTAAATACTTTAATGTAGCTGTAAAAAAAAATCCTACAAACAAATGCTAAAAAAGGTACTTTTCCCTTCACATTATTTCTGAAAAAACAGAGACATATTATATAAACACACCTTGGTTCTAGTGGCTTATTACAGTTTTTCTTGTTTGCTAAAACACTAACCTTTTGAACTAAAATTTCAAAACCATAATGCTATTTTTCAAAAAGCACACCCATTTCCCTGAACTATAAACACGATCCCGCTGCTTTAACACATGAGTCAGATTTGGTGAACTGTTACTGCAAAACTCTACACACAAATCCCTACATTTTTCAGTGCTTACACCATGTGGTCATTTAGAAAGCACCTGCATTCAATAATGTTAACTTAAGTCAGCACACCTTGAGCTATGAGTCAAAATTTATCACACACCAATCAGAAACTTTGATAGATAAATAAATGGGCCAAAGTCAGCTCATTCAGGTTTGAAATAATAAATCCAAAGAGATACAAAGGAAGAGGTCGAAGAGGAGGAGGAGGGGGAGAAGGGGGTAGAGGAGGAGGACGTGGTGAAGGAAGAGGAGGAGGAGAAGGAGGTGGAGGAGGTGGAGGAGGAGGTGTTTCTCAAGACAAATCAATACTCAATACTATGTCATCAGTTTGGTTTTATTACTTGCAAAAGAATATACATCTGGAAAATGAAATAAAAATATATATCAATCCTATACAGGGAATACGAAAGCTATTAAAATATTGCTTTTATGTGCAGTGTTCAACTTTTATGAGTAACAGATTTATGATTTCTGTCAGTTTTTGCATCTTCTTGTATACTTTTGAGCCTCTGAACATGGAGGGATTCTGGATAAAAAAGGCTGATATTTCTGAACATTTATTGCAACACCTTCTTATAACCCCTTACATTGAAGCTTAATGTCAAATTCACTGTAATGGCAAACAGAGAGAAAATTACAAGCATTTTTGTATTGGATTTAGCTTCCAGATATGTCTGGCATTTTTACAGTGTTCCTCAAAAGTAATTTTAACACACGACTGAGAAATTAAGTAGATAAAATGTCTAGAGTACATTAAAAGAGCTTCATTTTCATTTGCTAGCTGTTCCACAGAACTCAACATAAGGTCCAAAGGTGTCAATGCAAGACAAGGAGGCCATCCTAAGGCTGAAGAAAGATCCAAAGCTGCCCACACTGTCTGTCAAACATGGTGGAGACAGTGTTATAACACAGGCATGTATAGCTGCCAATGGAACTGGGTCACTATTGTTTATTGATTATGTGACTGCTGTCAGAGGTGGGAGTATGAATTCTGAAGTGCATGGATGTATACTCTCAGCCCAACCACATGTTTCAGAACTGATTGGAAGGCACTTAACAATGCAAGAGTTTCTCAAGACAAAGAAATGGGTCAATGGTCAAGGCAGTCACCTGATTGCACCCTAATAGTGCAAGGTTTTCTATTAGGTTATGATTTCTGCTCTCCAACGCGTTTTGATAATTTAAAAAAAAATGAGCATAAAAACAACGTATGCAGCATGAAATTTGTGAACAGTGAATCCCAAACAAACGTGTTGTGCATCCTTCTACACATTAGCTTCCGATTGCCTCTCAGCGTCATCTTGGTGAACCAGATCCATTTTACTCATTTTGGAGAACACTCCATGTAAAGTTTTTAAACCAAATGCCTTTATAAAAAGTGAATATTACTATGTGACTAGCATTGGGACAACTCTCGTTTTCTTTGTTTATTCTCCAGGACTGCGAATGTGCAGAGGCTGAGTTGGGGATGGCACAGACAACAATGGGCATCTTTGTAATTCGGGTGCATGGTGCAGATGTTGGTGTTATAGTCAAAGGTGTGGAAGTTCTGCGAAACCTACAATGTGTCACCCTTGGTTTGGTTGTGTGTTGCTGATCGGACTGATTTATGCTCTTAACTTAAGCTACACTGAGGACCTCAAGAGCACATTTGAAGTGTTCCAGAAAATACTGATGGAACTGGACACGATCGAGCTTTCACCAAAAGTCCAAGCCCTGAAAATTAAGATGTTCCAGTGATGGTCCTGATGCCTGATTTGCAGATGTTTCCCTCTTCTGTTTTGTTCATGTTCTTTTAAAAAATAACTCTCAATGCAGTCACAGCATGTCTGCCTTTTTTATTTCTTTACTTCTCCATGGTACTCTTTTTCGTGTATTTCTTATTCCCTCGTGTTCAACCCATAACACTGAACACACTGCCCTCTTGTGGCTTCCTAGAGTAACAGGCACAATCAATTGATGCCATCACATCTGAAAATGTACAACAGAGCGAATGCAATTTTCAGTGTGTTTACAGGACTTGGTTGTTATTGCTGCAGAATATCTCTATGCACTCTTACATGTCAGTGGGGTGGTGCAAATCCACTCAACCCCTTAGCTTTATGGCAGTGTGTTTGAGGGTAATGACATGTAATTGAATGTCTGGGAATCTTTGAAATGTTGTTGTACTGTAAGCATTAGTTATCCTGCTACCTCAAATACAGTTACCAGTCTACCTCAAAAGTCACTGTAAGCAGAGATTACTTGAGGCAGTTTGTCATTGCAGCAGAAAGGTCTATTTCCAAATGTTTAACATTTAAAATGATAAAAGCAAATGTGCTTATGCTGATTCAGAGACTGCACACAGTGATGGGCATCAACATCATTCAGGTTTTGGGTACCAGTCCTGAAGATAAGAGGACTCCAAATGTTGGTTTTGAAAAACCTTTAAATTGTGGTGTGTTATGTGATGCTTTTTGGACTGATTTATGTGCCACCCGAAGGACCTCCAGTGCACATTTTCCATTGAAATCTCAATGGAACTGGTCACAACTAAGCTTTGTCCAAAAATTAAAAGTTAAGATCGTGCATTAGGAAAGACTGTGTAATTTCCTAATGCACTAATGTTGCCTTCTGGAGAAGGCAGTGCAGCAAAGTGGTAGACCTGCACGTTTCACTACTTGCTGAAGTTAACTTTTTTTTAGTTAACTCATTTTTGTATTTGTATATTCCTGCACTTTCTTTTTTTTATTTTAATAAAAAGATAATTGATATGCATACTTGTGGTTATGCAAAGCCATCCAAACACTGAGCCTTATATCAGTGATTTGGCTCGTGATGTAAACACATGTTAGGGAGTCCTTGAAGTGATAGTATACTGTAAGTATTACTGTTGTTCAGGTTGATTTACTGGTCTACTCGAGTATTGCACACTTGTACAGTTGTTGAGGGAGATTTGTATTGGTGTAGTGTTTACAGTATGTAATTGTGTATTAGCAAAACAGCAAAGTGCTGCTTCTAATAAGGCAGAGCTGTTCACCTGAGCCTTGTGAAATTGTTCTGCATCCTTGTTTCAAAATTGGATCCCAGGAAACTAGAAGCAAGTTCAGCATTCCCTTGAATTAGTTTGAATGTTTACATTTGTTAGGCTATTCATCTGCATAGTGTGGCAAAATACGGATGCTACAGTTTGAAAATATAGCACTTTCTCAGCCTGTATGTGCACAACTGAGTACATTGTATTTGTATGTTTTTGGTTTATTTTTGTGTGTATTTTGTGCATGCTGAAATAAGGGCATTTCCTTTTGGTGTTTGTTTTTCTTATTTTCTTATGTGAATGAGCACTGGTTCTGTGTCCAAGTATGTCTTGCTGGCTCCTCTTTTATGGCTTTGTATCATACTATATGGAGGTGCATTAGTGGGATGTGTTGCTGCCTTTGAACTTTTTCAGTGCCCTACATTGCCACGTGCCTTGACAAGCCTAATAAATAAAATGTTAAACAAGCTGGTCTCACTGTTTATAATATTGCTACTGTAGATATTACTGTAAGTGCAGGTTGAATGAAAAAAGTGGTTAAAAATGTAAGAATGCATTGGGTTTATTACTTCAAGTACATAAACTTTATGCATTTTATTTGATTTAGTGCATAAACCTTTTTTCTAAGCATTTCAAATAGGAGTAGTTGATATTGAATACATACACTTGTTCTTAAGTATCTGAAACAAATTGGATTTATTAATGATAAAAACAAATCTGCTATTGTTTATTCAAATCACGTTGGGTTTATTGGTATTATTACATAAGTCTAATTCTTAATCGTTTCATTTACATTTGACTGACAAATATGCAGCACAAAAAGTTTATTGGCCTGTTTCTGTTAAATTGAAGTAATTTAAATGGATGGAAATTTTATATGCAATTGAAATTCATCAATCTTAAGAATTGGGCCTAAATATTTCTGTGAGCGTAGGGATACTTCGCACTGCATGCTTGGACCCCTAATAATAATAGTAATAAAAAATCAGCATAAATACAATAGGGATCCTTCGCACTGCATGCTTGGACCCCTAATTAACATTTGATCTCACGAATTCCCCTGTTCAAGAAAACTCCTTTGAACAGCGCAGTTAAGAAGAGCTTTATAAGGTTAATTCATGTATCCCGCCTCAATTGGACGAACCGTTCATGCTGATACTTAATAAACCCTGCTTGAGATAAGACCCCTAATTAATAAATAATCAATTCATAATGTATTATTAATTAACCAATTAATGACTATAGTGTTAAATCAGCCAAAAGTGATTCCTACATATTCTGGTGAAGAATCAATAAATTGAGCTCATTTTTGAGACCAAAAAATTGAGACCAAACAACTAAATTTTTGTCTCATCAGTCTAAAGCACTCTCCAAAAAACTCTGGCTTGTCTAACTGTTTGTTGTGTGAGTGCGGAATGGGCTTTTTTTCTCATCACCCTTCCACATAGATTTTATTTTTTTATTTGTTGTTTTCTTGGCCTACTAGACCTGGGTTTAACAACAACTGTGCCTGTTTAAACCTCTCAGATAGCTTTTTGTAGTCTTCCCAAGTGGGCCGGATAGGACTTTCCTATCTGGCCCACTTGCTATTAAAGTTGAATAGCCCTGCCCTAAACCATGTGTCACGGTTCCCTTCTTTCTTCAAATAAGGACAGGCATGGACATCCATCTTAAGTGTATTTTATTTAACAGAACAAAACCAAAACCAGGCATGAGGGCCGATATTCTTCCACTGACAAAACACGCAGTGTAACGGTTGATCCACACCAGTGGACTAACACAAACCTCCTTAAATACCCAACCTAATCACCTAGTCACCTGTGCCACAAACCCCCAGACATTCAGACATTCACACATGATTAAACCCAAATACTAATTACCAATGGAACACAGGTGAATACTAACACAAAATATATAACTTACAAAAGGGTGACCTCTAGTGGCCACCCACTGCCACTACTCCCCAGACATGACACTATGATACAAAACAATCTTTGTTTTCAGATCTTTTGAAAGTTGCTTTGAGGATGTCATGCTGTCACTGTAGAAGCTCAAGAGACAACAGCACCTCTGTCACCATGGCTGACCACCCCCACTGCCCCAGGCCTCTCCTGCAGGGACACATAACAACATAGCAGCATTCGAAAATCTGTATTGTTTTAAACACAATGAGTATTCATATTATATATAGCCCATTCAAAAAATCAAAATGCTACATTAGAAATCAATTTGGTTTAAGAGCTTCCTACAGGAAATTAGTAGCCTGTATTTACTCAATTAAATACACAAACAAATTGCACCACATCAAGTGGATGCCACTGACACAACATTATCATATAGTGTATGTCTGTTTGGGAAATAACACATAAGACTAGTGCTCACCAAATAGTTGATTCTCCATTTGCAATATTTTTGCAACATTTGCAAGGTGCTTGGAAAGGTGAAACTGACACAAACTTGCAGCTCAGCCTTGAAAGTGTCCACCTCCAGATGATTCCTCTCGTTTCTCCATTCAGATGTCATCAATGAAAAGACTCGTTCTGTGTGTGCATTGCTGCATGGGATGGAGAAAATATAGGTGCTGACCTTCCTGAAATTCACAAGTAGTACATCTGCTATGGAAAACAGCTTCAGATATTGCTCCTCCCTGTGGCGACCTTCCATTTCTGTGCTGTTCTGCTTGCTGAGATGCTAAAATGGCTGTAGGCCTTGAGCACAGCATTTTCAACATCAAAATCCAGGCTGCCTGCTGCATATTGTGTTACATTGTGCAGAACATGGGCTAAACAGTTTGCAGGTAGCACATCCTTCTGAGTCAGTTTCAGCTTTTGATAAACACTGTTGTGTTTTTCATAGTTGACACTGGCTTTGTCTGCTGGATATGCAGAAATGTATTTCATATCTACACCAGCCATCTCCAGTTTAGCCAGCAGCTGGTTTGTAATAGCCTCCGAAGTTTCGTTGCTGTTACTGTACAAATCCAACAGGGCATGTTGTACCACTTCCTCAAAGTGAAAATATCTCACTACAATTGGAAAACATTTGGTTGTACCTTTGTTTGATGCGTCGGTTGCCACTGAAAAGGGCAATTTGTTTGCCTTAATATAGTCTAGATGCATCTGTACAGAGTAGGGTGCTAGGACATTCTCACACAAAGCCTTAGCTTTAGCTCGGCCTCACATCATCCCCTTAGCTATAGGCGAATCACAAAATATTTCTCGGTCCACCTTCACGCCGCAGTCTATACCCCGGTACGACTGGTGGTGCTTTACAGCACGGTACACCTTACACAGCTCAGCTGCAGAGATTTTGTTATCGAACGGCGACGTAGCTTCTCGTCCCCGCATGTGTTTCAGTGGCAGCTGTACCCTGACTGCTTATGTCAACATCACAGCGACAGAGAGTGCAGAAGCCATGAAAGGAATCAGTAATGCTTTTTGAATTAAAATCATGCTCTTTTGTCCATTCTGGGTTGAACGACTTCTGACGTTTTGACTTTAATCTTCTCTGAGTTAACTTTCTGTCAATGTAGCCAGCAGCACAGAAATGACGTGCCCAGCACGTGGATCCTTGTTTACATTTTTTAACCAATGACACAGGACCTAACCTAACCTACCTGATCTCTAGTTGACACTGCTTTTAGCCAATCATTTGACTGCGTTCCAGCAAAATCTTCAAGAGCGCAGCTAGGCCCAGCACGATAACTCCAGAAAGGAGGACCAAAAGGCTTGATGCTGCGCCGGACGGGCATTAAAAATCCGGACTGTCCAGCCTAAATCCGGACGTCTGGTCACCCTTTATGGGCTTGAGATCCTAAACTGGGGAGCCACCAAAATTCTGTAACATTTTACCACTTGAGGCTACATGAGTTGAAATCTTGCTTCATGAAAAGTGTAGTATTTCTGCATTACTCATTATTACTTACTGATTGCCCCCCCACACCATTGGTGCTTGCAGCTAAACGTAACTTTAGCCACCAATTTACTGTTAGTTTGTTTTAGACTGTTAACGTTCACTGTGGTTATTCCCTTGTTTCTTTTCTTTTTAAAGCTTTTTGGTCATATTTCTTTTTCTTTAAGGTGTCTATTTTTGGTTTACATTTTCTTGTTATACTGTCATCATGACGTTTTGTCATTAAACCCTGCAGTCGTCCCTGAGTCTCTTGTTAGTCGTATTCCTTGCACAGTCACAATGTTGAGCAAAGTAGAACACCCTTTTTGAAGTGATACTGAATTGTCAAAGTTTCTGAATGGCTAGCTAAATATTACAGCTGTAAAACTGTGCATCTCGTGGTTTTGCATTTCCATTTGATGAATGGGAATTAAGCAGAAGAGAAAAAAAAGGTTCCTGTCTTGGGTACACTGGAAGCCTCTCCCAACTATAAAGCAACCTCGAGCAGCTCCAGCTGGCGGCACTGCATCCACTCAGTTTTCCTCTTTTGCAGGCATGCAACTACCCAAGTAATGCCAGGTTGCAGGCACGTGCACAGGTAGGGCTCAACCTGTGCAGAGCACATGCACTTTTTGTAATTACACTCAGAAGTGTCCATTTTTGGGGATCAATGCTATTGGTAACCCTTTACACCTGTTTGTCTTTTTAACAAATATTTAGCCAATTAAAGGCATTAAAAAGCGTATCTTTTAGAACCGCACAAACTGTCAGTCAAACTTCACAACTCCGCCCCCTGAGCGCCGCGAACTTACGTTTCAGCGCATCATTCAGAGTCATAGAGCAGAAGCAGAGGAACGTCTTCGTCTTGTAACGGTAAAATATCTTCTTATTTGAATACGTGCAACGTTGTCTTTATGAAATAAACACTAGTATGTCTATAAGGGTTCATATAATGCATCACCACACCGGTGTGATGTTGACGTAATGTGATGTCGTCGTTTTAATGATGGACAAAATGCACACATTCGCTGGTCAAAAACCCGCGGTGTAACTGCATTTGACACAAAGCAACCGAGTGATCCTTGTCAGCCAGGTAAAATATATTATAAGAAATTTCTATTTTGATTGTATGGCTATCTGCTGAATGTGCGGATGCATGTAAATTAAATGATGTAATTTATTAACATTTCATCATTTTATATAGCCTATGGTCAGCATCGTAGGTTAAAGTTTACGATGCTATTATATTATGCATGTGTTTGCTGGCTAGATTTTTTTTTAAAATCTAGTATTGTATACTCCCCGCTCGTCTTCACATGTATAAACATAGAAAAACATGGTTTACTACTGTAATAATGTTGTATTAAATAAAAAAATCTTTACACAATCATCAGAATCATCAGGTCACTGTGCATTCAATATATTTTATCATGCAGAATGTAATCTGCATGTATGCAAAGCAAAGAAAAAAAGAAAATGAACATCTTACACAACTAAATAAGACAGAGTGCACAACCAATTCACAAACACAGGACAAATAATACACAGACAACCACCCAGGAGGCAAATTGGTAAAGCTAACTTTACTAGAAGGCCAGGTGTATTTGCACTGTATAATGCCAGGCTATCGTAAAATATAATTTAGAAATTAAATGGTCTTCAAATGCCTTTGTCATATGTCATTGTAATGGTGCATGACATGTAGACCTATAGTTCAATCAACATTGCATTGCTGCCCTCTAGTGACCTCTACAAATCAATCATGACAGTTTTAAAGATCAAAACTGTTTTTTGTACTGATGTGAATTTTGATTACTTGATGGTTGTATATATTGTATTTATTATCTGTATAAAAGTTATTAATACTAATTAAATATAATATAAGAATATTATTGTGTGTTATTATTGGTGGTGGAGGGGTTCGTGGAGCGGTTGGGGGGGGGGGGGGGTGCTCCTCAAAAGGTCTGCCAGGTTGAGTATTTCCTCATACAAAATCTCTCTTTCATGAGATACAGATCAGCTGCATAAAACAGAGGAAACTGCTAAAACAAAAGAAGCTGCTGCATAAATACAATGGGTAAAGTTTTTTTACTGCTTGGTTTGGTCAACCAATGACCTTTACGTCATCATAGTCCAGCTGCACCTATGGCAGCAGCTACTGTGTCATGAGTTGGACTTCTCCCAACAGCAGGGAGACGCAAGTGTAAAACGCCATTCCTTTTTCTGTATGAAGTAAAAACTCGTTCATTTTTCTGCTAGCGTACAGCTGACAAGCACTCGAAGACCTCCGCGATCTGCACAGGCCTGCATTAAGTCAAAAAAGACTATGCAGTGAAGTATTAACACAAATGTTTCGTAGCTCAAATTCAATGAATTCAAATTCAATGTCACATAAAAAGTAGCAAAAACACACTAGTGATCATCAGTAAACAATAGTATTTTGTAATGTAATTGTTCACTTTGTAGAGCAGTTAGCTAACAATTATTTAAAGTTCTTAAATATATATATTTTTTTACCCTCAGGTTCAGGTACACTGGATTAATTATGGGCTGTGACAAAATATTTTCAAAATGCACTTTTAAAATGATATAAAATATTGATTTGAAAGCCTTGTTGAATAAACAGCGTGTGATGTAACTGTGTGTATTTACATTTATGGCATTTATCATACACTTTTATCCAAAGCGACTTTCATTCCCTAAGTACAGGGGCCAGTCTCCCTGGAGCAACTTGGGGTTAAGGGTCTTGCTCAGGGACCCAGTGGTGGTCTGCTGAAGGTAGGATTCGAACCCACGACCTCTTGAGGTGTCAAGTATCCTACCCACTGAGCTACCTCCACCCTATGTATATCTGTGAGAGTGCGTTGGAGAACCAGTAGAGGACAAAAGAAAAAGTACTTACTATCCTAAACGCTTGATAACAGCAGTAAGTTTCAAAAAAGTTGGGGCAGGTGCAACAAAAAACTGGAAAATGTAAGGAAAAAATTTTTTTGGGAAATCATGGACACCGCATTCTCTTATCTAAAGAGGATAGAGACCATCCAGATTGTTATCATCGTTAGTGCACATGGGATAGGTCGCTTACACATTTACACATTGAGCCACAGTTAAAGAAAAAAAAATACTATTTTCAATTTTTCACTATTTTCAAATATAGGATTTACAGGATTAGCATTCATACATTTTCTGTAAACGGGGAACCTGCAGCATATCCCAAGGTCTACAGGCACAAGGCAGGGGTGCCAGCCCACTACAGGGCACACATACACACACCATTCACTCGCACACTCACAACTACAGTCAATTTAGTGTCCCCAATTCACCTGAAGTGCATGTCTTTGGACTATGAGAGAAACCGGGGACCCAAGAGCAAACCCACAACACCACGAGAAGAACATGCTAACTCCACACACACAAGGCCAGGACCCGGATGCAAATCCCCAATCCTGGAGGTGTGAGGCAACAGTGCCATCCACTGCACCACTGTGGAGGACTGGCATATTTTTTATATTTATACTGGCCTCTATGAATTTTATTTTAGAAAAAAAACAGTTTCCAGAATGCATTGCAGCAGCCAGCAACACCCCGAGACACTCCAAAAGGGAATGTTTTATTTTGAACATGCAGAGTGAGACACATTTTTGTTCAGATGAAATTGCTATGAAGGAAAAAAATACATCTTCAAGGCCAGAATGTTGTTTTTAATTGTATGCAATGTTAATATACAGTTTATGATAATGCCTGACTGTTTTTTCAAATGAGTAAATTTGTAGAAACTTGCAACAGTGTTCATTGGTTAGTCATGCAATGATGATTATTTTATTTATAGAATGTACAATTAGACATCTGATCATTTTGAAGTTTACTATTCATTTCTGCCAGAATCAGTTGTTTATTTATCAAGTAATCAGTCCAAAACACACCCAAATTTAGTTCACTATAGGCCAGATTATTTCTTGTTGTTTAAGCAGCTGTGAGTTAAATCTTACTAAAAGTGGATGTTTGCATCCGAATACATACTTGTGTATAGCATGGGCAGTATCATTTTAGACTGATCATTTATTTGGATGTTTTAATAAATAACAAGAATTCTTCATCTGATTGGCTAGAAATATAAAAATGTACTGGTGTTTGATATTTGCAACAAATGTGTAAAGAAATTTAAGTAGCAATCTGATGTAAAGTAATGTAAAAAAAATATGTATTTTCTCCTGGAAATTTGCCTGAGTAAAGTGACATGATTCAATTTCATTAATATTTGAGTAAAGTGCAGCTCTTTCAGAAATAACACTCAAATAACTAAAAGCTCTGTGTTCCCTTAAGGTATAGGGTTTATTCCACTAAACAATTCGTACATTCAGCAGCTACATATCCAGCTTAAAAATCGGTGGGGCAAACGATACTTGTAGTTTGTTTTTTGTTTTTTTATCTTGTTTGGAATATTTCCATACTTTTTTCAACCGAGGTCCTTACCACGAGCGACGGTCTCGTCGCGGTAACCCACGAAGCCTCATTTTATTTTGGGCGGTCTCCTTTTGCAGGCGTGCTGACAATCTCACCAATAGGGGCTTCTTTGTAACACCGTCTAGAAAATGCAGATGAACGATCGAGCTCACAAAAATGCTGGAAATGCCTGCTTGACTTCAGAAAGGTCGCAGAAACCACGGAAACTTGTTACCTCTGAACGTCGATTTGCTTTGAGTAGACGCCGGGACTCTACAGCGATTGTAAATAACATTTCTACCACTTACGAGGAATTTAAGACAGTCTGTTGTTGGGCGCAGGCGTCGGAAATGAAGAACCCCCATGTAATCGGGGACCAGTGCAGTCCGACAGCTAGGGAGAAGAAGTTTAAAAGAAAAGTTCGGAGTCCTTTAAAACACGTTGAAGAAAAGGACAAACACGACTCTAGAAAAGTTCTTCTTGTGGACGAGGGACTTCTTGTGGATGAGGTTTATGGAAATATGTGCGGAAAAGACTTTGTTCCGGCTGGATCTAATGGAGAGCACATACAAAAGCAGGACATTGTAAATACTGCTCTTGATTTGTACAGTTTGCCTACAATAACCGGGACTATAACTGAAACACAACCGCGGTCGATTTTCGAGGGAGCAGTTGAACACAACGGTGTTAAAACACTGCCATCGGACCTAGTTTTTGAGAATCGCGAGACATTTCCAAAGGATTATGCTCCACAGTCGCGTATTGTGTTATGCAAACGTTCTGAAATGTCTGTTTCTTCAACCTCTCGGGCGCCTTACATCAGTAACAGTGTGGAACCTATAGACTTGCCTCGGAAACGACTGGGAGAGCAGAGTGGCGTCGTCACAGAGATCAAAGCAATTCAGCAGACACGGCGACTGCTGGCAAATGCTAGAGAGAGAACCCGGGTGCACACAATCAGTGCAGCTTTTGAGGCTCTACGAAAGCAGGTATCCCAGCTTTATTTATGCACGACACAAGGCATCGTGCCTATTAATTCCAAACTAAGGTAGCTCTTCTCTTTGAGACGTAATGTGACACCTCTATGTCATAACACTGAAAAGTGAAACCAGAATGATGCAGCTTTATCCCGCATGTCGCTTACATGTCATAGACTAGATCTGAGATCTATTTTGTCTTTAAAGCTGCTTCTCTGGCCGTGCACCATAGTATATCCTAAGGCTTTGGTTTTTAGGAAGTCTATCAGTTGTTGCTGTCAGGTTATAAAACTAAAATGGTACCTGATTCCCTTGTTTGGTGCTACCCAGTTTTCTTTGTCTATTTAAAAGGTTTTTAATGAACAAAGTTTAGCATTTACTTGTGCATGGATATAATTAAAGATCATACATCATTTAATTTAGATATAAACACCTTTTTGATCTTTTGGTGTCTATAATATCTGTATAATATCAGTTACTTGAATGTTTTAACTTACTCAGGACAGGATTTTGCAGATTCATATATATGACATAGTAGCTTTGTGTACAGTGTGTACAGCTATCGCTTCCAACTAGTTTTACACATGTTTGGTTTCATCCTAAGCGTAAATGCAACTTGGGCTCAAGACTCGCCCTAAGTCTTTCCTTTCACTCAGCTTACAACTTTGTAAGCAACCATCGTTCTATATGGGGGTTAAATAATGTCATCTAACAAAGCGTACAAAGGCCAAAATAGACTCTATATATGTAACACATAAATAACTTACTGCTGTCTGGTTCCCTGAAAACACTGTTGGACCTAATTAAACTGAAATTAAGCCAGAATCACATGTCACCATGAGACATGCAATTCAGTAGCTTCTTCAAAGATGTGTGACTAGCACATTCCGTTACTATTGCTTTATTGCTTTATTTCTTAATCAGATATGTATATATATTTGTTGAATTTTGTCATGGAGTTTTATACACTGTTTTTCCTTGTGGCGTTTTCCATCAACTTTGTATTGTTTTGTTTTAAATGCATCAATAACAAATCAATCAATACATTTTAATAACTAATCAATCTTAACCTCCTAAATAGGTTTTCATTTTTTGGGAGTAAAGTTGCAAACAAAATGTCAATGCCAGTGCTCATATGTTAATCTCAGAGATTTGATTTGCCATATAATAGTGAGGGCAGGGCAACACCATATGCACACCTTTAATTATGGTGATGACAATTGATAGTAATGTTCCAAATGTTATTTGTTTATATTAAATATAATTGGAAAGGTTAAATTATTTAAGTACAACACTCCATCTCCTGAGTCAGTTGGTGGAAAAAGGATGCTTTTGACATTTTGTTCATTTTTATAACTCACATACACACTGTGTACACGCGTCCTCAAATCTGCACCATCTGCATTAAGAGCTGAGTACAGTTTTGGCAGCCTCAAGTAACCCTACAACCTCTTTGGCAACATGTAAGACTCAAGCTCCCCTACAACCGTGGTTAATGCTACACTGTACAGATAACAAATGAACAGTGGCTGATGAATTGTATTGGTTTTTGCAACAAAAATATTCTACACTAAAAATGCAACATAATGCATTCATATTATGTGTACATGCACTTATTGCTAACAGGTACATTAAACCAAGCGTACAGCTAGACTGTGCCCACAGATACACTGTGGCAGTAGAATTAATTGCACTGAAAAGCTCACTGAGTTTCAACATTATCATAAACTGCCCAACAGCTCAGCCATGAAGCAGTAGGTCGCTGCAGACATGATTGCCAAACCATCTTTCTTTCTTTGCAGCACTCAGTACTCCGCATTTAGAGGTGGGTGAGTTGGGGGCAGGGATTGGAGTTTTGGATTTAGATGCTAAATAAGCACACCTGAATGTTACTTTTGAGGTGTCCAAATTCTGTACCAGTGCTTTTACTGTAGATAACGTAGTTGCTGTTGAACACTACTTTCAATACATCCAGTACAGACTCACATTTTCTGGGGTTCAGCTCAGGACGGGAGGGTGCAGGATGTTTCATTGCTTTGGAATTGTGGTTCAACATAATTGTAATGAAACTTCTTGGGTGTTTTTAGCTGTGTTTTGGGTGATTATCCTGTACTCACTGGGTAGCACATTTCACTGCCTTGACAGTCTTGGGATTTCATTTGACCCTGGACAGACTGGAGCTTTGCCAAAAAGCTCCAGTTTTGTCTCATCCGTCCAAAGGACATTGTCCCAGA
Organism: Brachypetersius gabonensis; assembly: GCA_037577145.1. Lineage (NCBI taxonomy): Eukaryota > Metazoa > Chordata > Actinopteri > Characiformes > Alestidae > Brachypetersius > Brachypetersius gabonensis. The sequence continues at coordinate 11,344,110 of JBBJLR010000034.1, forward strand.
AGTGTTGTGGCTTGTCAATATGCGTTTCAGTATGCATTCCAGTCCCACTTTTTTATGATTTCTCACCCTCGGTCATTCTCCATGAAGTCTTGAAGGAGCACTTCGGCAACTAAGTATGTCCCTATCCTACTGCTTACTTATTTCTTTAAAAAAAATCCTTTCCCTTAACTTCTCTAAGGCTTATGTTGTTGTTCTCTATGGTTTATGTATTGGTGGGTAGGTGTTGGCTAATTACTGTGCAGTATCTCGGTTAAACAGTAGACATGGATTTAAGCTGTTTTCAGGTAAGATACAGTTGTGGACTTCTTAAGCACTGATGTACGTCGCTGTGGATAAGAGCGTCAGCAAAATGTAGTAAATGTCTTCCACTTTGGCTAAAACTGCGATCTGATACTGCTCTTTGGTTGCTATTTGTATTATCTGTTTCCTCAATTCATCAATATTCCTCTTGAGGCCACATCCAGGGAGGATGGCTACAATCGCATGGACCTTAAACTTAAAAATATGTAGTCACAGCAAGCTTCTTAGAGATGGTCTTATAGCCATTACCTTTAACATACTTGTCATTTTTTTACATTTCCTGAGAACTCTTTCCTTAGCTTTCTGTGGTCCATGTTCATTGTGGTTTACGCCATGATGCCAAACAGCACAGTGACTACTTTTCACCCTTTAAATAGGCAGACTGATTGATTACATGTTAGAAGACACCTGTGATGCCAATTACAGGATATACCTTAGTGTAACGTGTCCCTATAGGAACCATAATTTTTATCCAGGCCAGTTTCATTAGACTGCTTGAGCCCCTTGTGAGTAAGCCAAAGGCGACAGAGGTGAGGAAAAACTCCTTAAGCTGGAGGAAGAAACCTCAGGAGGAACCAAGACTCGAAAGGGAAACCCGTTCTCCTCAGGTCGACCCAGAGAGAAAGGAACGAGGATTAATGAACAAGATTATAGGCAGATAGGCCCTCTACGGCTAATGGAGTTGGTCCAGAGAAGTGTCCAGAGAGGTCAATACTGTTGGAAGAAGAACTGAGAATCCGTAGTTCATAAACATCAGGATCAGGAGCAACAGAGCTTTAGGCAGTGGTTGCCCCAGCTTGGGGAAGGGCCCGAGTGGAGCCAGGATTTTTCCCAGGGAGGGCATTTTCCCACGGTGATCAGTCCGGCAAATGTGCAGCAGTTCCCCTCGGAGAAAACCGAGAGAGTTAGTTCTGTTTAAATTTGCAGATGATTATTTATATGTGATGAGTGCAAGTTAAGACTCCGGCATCTCTAGCTAGAGCAGCCTAGCTAGAAAGGGCAGAACCAAAAGGTATGATGGGTATGAGAGCGCCCTGAGACACCAGAACCTCCACTTCACCATCACAAACCTGTGGTGGGCGACAACACCAGTGTCCCAGTTTACTTGAATACTCTGTGCCCACCGCCCCCCGGCTCTACACATTCCGTCTAACAGGAAAAATGAAATACAAAAAGCCTGACTAAACAAGTATGTTTTCAGCCTGGACTTAAAAACTAAGACTGCGTCTGTGTCCTGTATGTTGTTTGTATAGCATTACAGAGCTTGGAATATTTTCATGCCAGCTCAGTCTATAGTCTGAAATGTTTTGTGCTTTTTCTCATCTGAAATATGAACTTAATTAACAGTTTACTTTAAATTACATATTTAATATTTATTTTTTATAAATGATGTCACTGTTAATTGCTGTTAGTTATGTTATTCCATGTAATATATATTGCTGTCACAGCTGTGCCATGCTACATCTCACTTTGGTTACGGCTGTTTTACAGGTACCCTGCTATTCATATGGACAGAAGCTTTCCAAGCTGGCTATATTAAGAATAGCTTGCAACTATATCCTGTCCCTGGCCCAACTTGCAAACCTGGACTATACACCAGACCACAGCAACATGAGCTTCAGAGAGTGCGTGGAGCAGTGTACCAGAACCCTGCAGGCAGAGGGTCGATCGAAGAAGAGAAAGGTGAACAGATAAAAGGGATGGTTTTACAGCTTCTTATAGTAGGAGCCCTGGTAATGTCTCATAATGGCACTAAAATGACCCAATTTTATGGTTGATGCATTTTCCACAATGTTGTTGTGGTAACATTATGGCAAACATGATGGTAAACCAGTGATTTTTGACTACCACATGATAAAATTCCTGTGATGCCAGTCCCAGTTGAGTGATAAGTGTCTTTTGGAATCAAAGTAGGTCACGTCATCACATATAAGTCACAAAGGAGGATGGTGAAGAAGTCACAAAGGACTTTGTCACCATCCATCCCATGAGAGTAGACACACTTGTGTGCTTGCACTTCTGGTTTGATAAGAGTAAAGGCTTCATTATTTATTTCTTCACGTCTGTACAGACCGGAACAAGGTCGTTGATTGGGAGTCGGAGCAAACAGCAATATTTCAGTTTTCTGGCTGCTAGGAAACGTCTTGCTTTTTAACTTCCTCCATGTGCACCGAGGTAGATGCAAATGAGGTTCACCATGGGGATTTAAATGTAAGCAGTTACAGTTGTAAGCAGCACTTCTTGCACTCCCCTGGTAAAGTTATGAAAGTAAGTTAACATATCCAGGTATAGGGAACAAACGTTCGTACTGCAATTTTGGTGGAAACATTTAATTTATAAATTAAATAACTGAACTGTTTTGCTTTATATGATACTATATCATGAACATGTATGTAAAACAAAACAAAAAAAAAAAGTAATTTTTTTAATGCCAGATTCATTATGCCAGTGGATAAAAGCACTGGGCTTTATTTTTTGTTAACAAAAATCAGAACCCAGGGGAATGGAAAAAGGTGTCCTGGTCTGATGAATCACATTTTCTTTTATGTTACATGGATTACTTTTTTGGTGTCATTTATTTCCTGGGGAATAAATGACACCATGATGCACTATTGGAAGAAGGCAACCTGCAAAAGCAGTATGATTGTAGCAGACCAAGTACGCCCCTCCACAGAAACATTGATTTGGCCTCCAGATTCACCGGATCTTAATCCAATCAAACATACAGTCAAGCCCGGAATTATTGATGCGCCCGGCAAATTTTGACTTAATGACCTTTATTCCACAAGCAAGTTTGTTCTTGATTGGAAATGACACCCAGGAGATAACAAGACGATATACAAGAGGCTTCATTGTGGAGAAAAATATTTCTCATCTTTTATTTACATTTGAACAAAAAGTGGCATGTCCAACATTATTCATACCTTTTGCAAACTGTCCCAGTCTGTGGGGAAAATACCGGTGGAGACGTGCAAAAAGCTTGTCAACATTTATAGGAAGCGTTTGGTTGCTGTAAGAGACAATAAAGGCTTTTCTATTGATTATTGAGAAGGGTATGAATAATTTTGGACATGTCACTTTTTCTTCAAAGGTAAATAAAGAAATATTTTTGTCCACAGTGATGCCTCTTGTACATCGTCTTATTCTCTTCTGGGAGACGCCTGTGTCATTTCCAATCAAGAAGAAACTTGCTGGTTGAATAAAAGTAACCAAGTCAAAATTTGCCAGGGGTATGAATAATTTCAGGCTTGACTGTACATGGAAGCTGCTGCATGGACAAGTCTGATCCATGGAGGTTCCTTATAATACTTATAGGATCGCCCACCTCTGTCTTGGTGCCTGATAGCACATTGTTTTATGGAGGCCATGCTTCAGTGGGTCATAGCCGTGTGGTGGCCTACACAGCATTAGACAGTGAGTTTTAAAGTCATGGCTGATTCGTGCAAATCAATTTTGTGGACATGCCAGTATGGGCATTTGGCATGAGAGATAGTACATTTATGGTACTATATAGATTGCATGTATATGATTAAAAGTATTATGAACATGGACTAATGCTTTATTATTATTCTGGACAAAACAGTCTAAACAAACAAAAGTTTCGAACATACTTTTTCTTTTGGATTTATTACAGTTGTCTTTGCAACTATATGTAGTTGCTTTTAAATAGTTCATTTAGTTAATTTCCCTGACTACCTGGCTGAGTAACTAACTAAGTTAGTTAAAGCTTGCAAAAGCTCTCTAAATTCAAAAGTTTAATTCCTTCCTCTGTAATTTCGTAACAAATCATAAAATAATCGAAAAGTGAATTTAGACCAAGGCCTGAATTTTGGCACAGGGTCATTTTGAGTAGACATATTAATGCATTCAGTTTCAATGGGGAAAACATATTTCTGCTTATTACCAAAAAGGCTGAAAACGTCTACATTCGTCTGACTTTTCTACTTGTTCTACATGTTTGAACTAATGTGCTTTCAACGCATATGGAGATTCAGAAGGAAACTGGTGCGCCGCCCCCTCCCCCCAGCAGGCCCAGACACCAGATGTTTGCAACGCTAGCTGGGAAGTCCTGCTGGCGCCACTCAGGGCAGAGGGCAGGGTGAAGGCACGCGAGCTGGAAGCAGGAGAACTCACTCACTGCAGGAATTGGCACATTCCCCAGCGCAATTTTGGCTTGCTCCCCAGTTCTCCCCAAGCCATCTGTTCTAAAAAAAAATGTTGGGAAAAAAAGCTGATCATCACTCTCTCTCTCTGGATACAGCACTAAGAAGCAGCTGTTACAGAGGGCAAGGGAAGAGGGAGGAGACCGGGCTGAAAGAAATCCTTTTGTCAAAGAGAGCCAGTGAGTCTGAGGGGAAAGTTTCAGAAGAGGAAAAAATGTTTTGGCAGAGGATACTGATGAAAGGCATTCAGTGTGTTTTTTTTTTGTTTGTTTTTTTTTTTAAAGAGACAAGGATGTGATTGCTGGCTTTGGCTTTCACATTTGAGGAATGCAATGATTACAAAATGATTAAACATGAGTGATCACATTATTTTGCGTTTTTAATTGCAATTAATACTTGTTTACCTTGGACACCTTGTTTGCTCAAATAAGACCTTAAAGATGGCACATTTTTTTTATGCGAGTATACACCATAAAACTCAGGATGTACTAATTACCTTCAATGATTCTACATGAACCTAAATATAAAATGTTGTATGCAGAGTAAATATGAAAATACATTGAAAATACATTGCCGTTTTCACCAGTCTTTAGAGAGCAACACTAGCTGCATTTGCCAACCCTTCCATGATTATAGGCCCTCACTCTCACATGGCTATGTAATATCTTGCTTCAAGGGGAACTGTAACTTTCCACTTTGCTATTGCTCATGTTAGTTTGCTGCTCACTGAATTATCCATAGTTGTTCCACAAGTAACTGTCAGCATAGTGTGCTGAAGGTGTCATCCAGTGCTAATGTAACGATTATTGAGGTTGCTGAAGTTCATCCATCCATAATGGCATTGCATTCAAATACATAGACTTTAATATGGAGTTTGTCCCCCAATTGCAGCTATAACCGCTTCCACTCATACATAATGGTCTTTGGTAAATATGACTTACATTTGATGAAGATTTGTTATACACAGTTACACATCTAATTTTTAAAACTGGGGCTTTTGGGTACTAAGGTGGTTCTGATGCAAAAGCTGGAGAAACCCATTACAGGAAACATTAAAAAGACTAGAACTGCGAACCACAAGCAAGATTAAGAATCCGGAGGCAAACAGCGTAAAATTGTAGACGACTGGAAAGACTTTTCAACAATACTGTGACACACTTAAATAGTTTAAAAGCTTCAGTATAAGAGTAAGTAGTCCCAACTGTTCACTACTTTACAGTGAAAAACAATGGAGTGTGTGCATAAAACCAGTGGCACTATAGACTGTAAAGCCAAAAAGCAAACTAGGAAAAGGCCGTAACAGGATTTTTAAACACTGTGGGGTTCATGAATTAAATAAATATTATGAATGCCTCAGTAATTAATTACCCAACTTTGACACAGCTAAGCATAACACATTTTCTGTGTTATTTTGCAGAAAATAATATTTAATCATGTCATTATGTAAACATGCTGGTAACATTTCACTCCCTGCTTACAAATAACAGTGGTTGTAATTGTTGATTCAATTTCATGGTGTATTTCCATTGCCTTGATTTGTATTTAATGTTAACTTACAAATGTTTCTCTTTGTATAGGATTAAAACGAAGACTTGAAAAGAAGAAGAAAGAAGAATTGCACTCCAGTAGGATGATGAAATGTATTTTACACCCGGAGCTCTGCAATGGAAATGAAGCAATATGAATGCTGTGGATTTTCTATAGTTTCAAAACAAATGAGTTTAATTAGTCACAAAGACATGGTTAAGGACTAATACAAGTTTCCAGTTAACCTGCAGCCACAATACATGCAGCACAGTAACTCATGCCACATGCAGGAGTGTATTATATCATTCTTGTAATTGTTTAGACTGAAGATTTAATATTATTCTAAAACTGCCCAAGTCATTTATCTTGGACACATTTTACATTATATTTTCTCAAAATATTTTAGTCATATATTAGTTTTATTCAAGATTAATTTCAAGCTTAAATCTTAAACTTGGATCAGCAAGTTTCATAAGTATGTTTATAAGCTTAATCAATGTAATGCTTCTATGTAATACTTCAATAATGCTTATGCCGGTGTCAAAGTGCCTATGAAACATCTCACCTGTGTTATATTGTCCACTTATTTTGTATTTTATTTTCAAAATAAATTTTCCAGAAAATTCTATCAATCATCAGTACTTTAGATCAAATTCAGCTCTGGATCTATTTCTTTGACACTACAGTAATATGGATTTCCTCACAAACTCTAATGGCAGTACAGACATGCGTCTGCCTTATGTGCAAAGAAGCGAGCCAAACCGAGCCAACAAAGATCTTCATAATACAAACCTCATTTCCCCAAAAGTTGAGGCACTTTCCAAACATGCAATAAAATCTAAAATCTGTAATGTGGTAATTCACTTGACCCTTTATTTACCAGGCAAAAGGAAAAAGACAAACTTCACTGATGTATTTAATTCTATTTGGTAACTATTAACAAATTTAGTTTATGCCTGCATCACACTCCAAAAAGGGACATAGGCAAGTATACCACTGGGTTAGATACTTTTAATTATTCTTCATAATCATTTGGGAAGTGAAGAAAATAATTACTGCTGTTTGCAAGTGAAATGTTTGCCCTTTCTTGCTGGTCAGCATTGACTGATTCTCCTCTTCGTGATGCACCAGGCATTTTCAACAGGAGCCAGATCTGGACTGTCAAGCACATTCTATGTCTAGGAAGTCACACTTTTTGTAATTTGTGCAGAATGAGGCCTGGCACTGTCCTGTTGAAACATAGAGTTCCTGGTAAGTCATTATCTTGATGGGAGCATATGTCTCTCTAAAATTCCAATGTAAGCCTCAGCGCCAATGGCGCCTTCACATATATACAGATCCCCCATGCCCTGGGCACTTATTTGCCCAATACCATCACAGAAGCTGTTTTGTCTGAATGGTCGTTTTCGTCTTTTGCATGTGGAATCCAAAATAATTTTTTCCCCCAAAACAAGCTAAATGTGGGATCATCTAATCAAAACACATTTCCACTGTCTTTTGGAACATCTCACATGAGCTCTGGCCCAGAAAAAACGCCGGTGTTTCTGGACAAGCTGGATATTTGGCTGTTTCTTTGCATAAATACAGTTTCAGGGAGCATTTCTTGATGCAGCATTGGATTGTGTTCACCAACAATATTTCCCAAAGTACTCCTGAGCTCATGTGGCTAGTAGCATGATGGTTTCTAATGCAACACCACCTAAGGGCTCTAAGGTCATGCATTCAGCAGCAGTTTCCACCCTTGGCATTTACACACAGAGATTTCTCCGGACTCCCTGAATCTTTCACAATGTTTTTACATTTACATTCACGACATTTGGCTGATGCTCTTATCCACAGCGACATACACCAGTGCTCAAGTAGTCCACAACTGTTTCTTAAACCTGTAAACAGCTTACATCCACATAACTGTAGATGGTGACAGACCTAAATTCTTTTCTATCTTGCGCTGAGAAATGTCTTTAAATTGAGTGCGTACAAAGACAGCCTTTGGTGGATGCTCCTTTTATACCCAATCTTAATACCCACACCTGTCACCAGTTAACCTGCTCATTACATGACATTACATTCATTTGGCAGACAATTGTATCCAAAGTAACTTAACTTGAGGAGCCTTCCAGAAAGTTGATGGCATCAACTTCTACATTTGTTTATGTTTACCAAACAGAATTAAGTTAGTTATTGAAAACACTGAAAATCTTTTCTTTGTACTTTTTGTCTGTTAAATAAAGATTCAAGTGAATTACCGATTATAGATTTAAGTTTTTATTACATTTTTAAAGTTTTTATTAGATTTTATTGTCCCAACTTTTTGGAAATGGAGTTTGTATATACAGCTGTATGTAACAGCAATAAAAAACCTTTGTCAGCAACAGAGTATAACAGGCTTTCATCATTATCCAGATAATCAGTGATTTCATTGTACAATGTAAAAAAACACTAAAATCCCTTTTTTTTTTATTATAAATTTAATCATTGCAGTAATTTTGCGACAATAGAAACATGACAGCGATTCTTAAACCTTCAATTAAATATGTTCACAGTAATACCTCTGAAGAAAATACCCCTCATGTAGGCCATATGCTCAGAAAAGTTTAATGGAAATTATCTTTAACCCTTAATTATATAAAATGTTATATTTTTACCTAATTATATTTAGTAGATTTAATTTAAATCCTAGACAGCAGGGAAATTCACTGTAGCATGTTCCTGCTTTTTTTCAAATAACATTTTGTATGAATAACATATATTTTAAGATGAGTAATGTGAAAAGGTGTGTGTACACAAACGTGTCTTTCACCACACTGACGTACCGCCTACTCATCAGACTAAGCCCGGGAAGTTCAAATCTTTACGAATGGAAATGTTACAGATGGTCATTGTTTAGGTGATAGACCAGGGAAGTGAGATCTGATCACAAGTGGTCACATGTGGAGACAAATTATAATGCCAGGTGTGAAGTGACATATTTAGAAGGGATTTACTGAGGATGATCTGCAAATCAACTCATGGGGCGTGCTAGTGCGCATACGCACAATATAAGCATGTTTGTGAAGATCTCCTCTCCGAAGTTCGATTAAAACTACTAGGGATGCACCTAAATGATTTTTTTGGCCAAACCTGAAAACCGAAACCAGAACACTGAAAGAAATTATTATACCTATTTTTTGTAATATTGCCGTTATGGCTGGGACTGTATGTACTCACCTCACTAAAGTCAAGCATTGCAATTGTATAAATTAATATCCATGGTTCATAGAATGTATCGTTACAAAACTATGAAAATATTTATTTAGCATTCAAACTGCACAATATAAAATATGAAATAAAATACATATTTTACTTGGCCCCACTCATGAATAGCCTAAAAGCAAGATAGCTGAAATATTATACAATTAAATATCTTCTCTTATAAAACAAGTGAATTCAAGTGCATTTTAATATTCTGAAGTGCATGAACAAAGTAGATTTAGAACAAGTGCTTTAAATACTTTTGAAATAACAAAATAGTGCATTAAAACAAAGACTGGCATAGGCCATATATTAACTGTAGGCCTTCAACAACAACAAAACTGCACCAGCAATTGCATAAAAATGTACAAAATGGATTAATACAAAACACATTTATAAACACTAGTTAGAAGCTTAGTCTACTTCATTAGAAAAAGTTGCAGGTTCTTCTTAAAGAAGTTTCTCAAAGAGAATTCTGTTCCTCTTCGGAAAGATAACCAGCTGAGCTCGGCGTCTGACTAGTATTTAAAACATTTGAGAGAAAGATTTGAGAGATTTTTCTTAATTAGTGGATTAGTGGGCTAGTAAGGACTAGTGCATGAATGAACATTCTAAATAATTGCTAGATCTGTTGTCCCTTGGCAGAAAAATAAAATCATCTGACAGTCACATATACAGTAAGTCAGAACAGAAGAGTCTACCTATTATTTGGAAAACTCTCTTAGAAAATCTCATCTAACGTATTAGACAGCAAGGATGCAGGCCCCTGATCTGGTGCAGACAGACGAGCCTGTTTTTCTGAGCTCTGCTCCCCCTCTCTTGTGCTGTACATTTCTGCATATCCTAGCATGTGCTCCAAATTCAATGCAACCTGGATAATTTCTCGTGTGTGCTGCTTTATCCCCATATCCAAGTACTGCGGATCAAGTACAGTCACGATGAAGAGCAGGGGATCTGAGTAGATCTCAGTAAAACGTATGTTGATAGACTGTAACAGTGAACTTTTCACGGTTTTCACTCCATTGTGCATTTCAACCTCTTTGCTTAGAAGCTGCTTTAGTGCTGAAATTACGGGAATAACATCAGGCACAGATGTATCAGCTAAGCTGATCTCTTTAATTATCTGCTCAAAGGGGGCGAGAAGAAAGATGATATTTTCCATTAAGGAGATAAGATCACAGAGGTAATCAAGTGTGAGGCCATTTAAGGCTTTATATGTCAGTAGTAGAATTTAGTAGTTAATACAAGACACAATGTACTTCATCTTAGATAAATGAAAGCTAATTTAGTAACAGTACTTATATTAGTGTCGAATGAAAGATCGGGATCCATGGTGACACTGAGATTCTTAACAGTTAACGCTGGAGAGGCTGAGGAACCAGTAAAATCAAGTATTAGACCTGAGAGTATGTTTCTAGGAGCTTTTGGACCTAGAAGGAGGACCTCAGTTTTATCTGCATTGAGTAAGAGGAAGTAATGTGACATCCAGTCTTTTATATCTTTAATGCAGTCCACAATCTTATGTAATCTAGGTTTAACATCGGGATTTGCAGAGATATAAACCTGTGTATCGTCTGCGTAACAGTGGAAGCTAATCCCATGTTTCCGAATACTAAAACAGGTCCTAAAACAGAAACTTGTCGGACACCATATTTTACTTTGGTGGGTGCAGAGGATTCCCTGCTAACTTTTACAAACTGATAGCGGTTGGTCGGGTATGATCTAAAGCAGGATAAGGCGGTTCCAACAGTTGCTTTTACACGTATCAGCAGTCGCAAATTCAGTCTAATTTTTCTGAGAACGTAACTGTATAAATATAGAAAGTGCATCTTGAACTGGTAAAATACAGCTGTGATTTTTACAGGCGGGAGGTTTGAAAGTAGCTAATCCGAAAACTTTATTTATTTCTCCTTGCTGCTGATTGGGAGCATCCAACATTCGCTGAACTTAGAGGCGGGAGATTTGAAAGTAGCTTGCTGCTGCAGCATGACTGCTCTGTGTCTTTCCTTTGTGTTCTAAAAATTTTCCCGAATTTTTTACAGTTATCTCAGTTTATTTAGTATTAGAGAGTTATTTCAACGTTTCTTTTGTTTATGAGTCTTGTTTTGGCTTGCCGCACGCTGCTAATGCTAATGCTAATGTAATTTCCTCTGTGATCAATAAAGTTTTCTGAGTCTGATGATATATTTCTCCTGGCTGCTGCCATTTCAATCATCTGTGGCAACTGCAGACCAAAATCTCCCCCGTGGATCATCTCAGTGTTTCTCTTATTTTTTGTTTTGTCTTAAAGCCCTGTATTTTCAGTACTGTAAATTAAATTAAAAGAGGCAAATACGGGGTTTCCTTTACATTTTCTTTAAGGGCAATGCATTAAACCAAGTTTAAAATTAAATTAAAGTGTTCCAGGAGCATATTTGGGGGCATATTTAGGGTTCACACTATTTTTAGGCATTTGTTTTACCAAAACACAACAACGAGGTTTTTCACTATACACGGGTGCTCTGGGTTACTGTATGTGGTTTTTGTGTTGTAATTTCTAGATTGAATGTCTAATTATTTCTACTTTATTATTAAAGTCAATAAAAACTCCACTAGTAAGATTTGCAGGAACCTGTGGTTCTGCACCTCCTGGTCTTTAGTTACTTTATAAATTGTATAGAAAAATTGTTAGAAACCTCGGGTTATTTTTATTTGTTTCAAAGAGGGATGATATATAGGCAGAGCGTGCCGTGGTAAGTGATCCGTTGTACTCTCTAAGGCACCTGTTTGATCATTAAACCAGGGAGCCAGCTTTTTCTGTCTAACATTTTTACGTCTTAGAGGTGTGATGTAGTCTAGTGTGGATCGGAGAGAGTTCTCGAAGCATTCAGTTAGGTCATCTAGGTCTGCTGGACAAGATGGAGTGCCAGATGGACTTGATATTTTTGGAAGATTCTTAATAAAACTATGAGCTGTAGTGGACGTAATTGCACGACTTATACAAAAGCGAGGGGAGGTGCTTATATTATGATTAAGATGAAGATCATATGTAATGAGGTAAGATCATATGTAATCTGAGATTACTGTAGACAGAGGAAGAATAGCTATGCTATGCAAGAGTCAGGATAAAGTCAAGTGTATGGCCACAGCAGTGAGTAGGCCCTGTTACATGCTGGGTGAAGCCAACTGTATTTAGGATAGAAGTAAATGCAGATTTTAGAGGATCCTGTTATTTTTCCTGTTAAGTGAATATTAAAATCTCCAATAATTATGATTTTATCACAGCGAACAGCAAAATTTTCTATAAAACAACTTAAATCTTGTATATGGCCCTGGTGGCCTGTAGACAGTGATTAAAGAGACAGAGATTTTATTTGTACCTTAATTAGTTATATTAAGCAACAAAAAGTTTTAAAGGACGAGAACTTAGACTCAGTTATCTGTTTCTTACTTAAGGAACTTTTATATAGTTCCTGTGCCTCCCCCTCTAACATTTAGGACTGTGTGCATAGTTGTAGCTTGGATGTGTAGCGTCCTTTAGAGCAACAAACTGGTCAGGTCTTATCCAGGTTTCAGTAAGGCATCAGGTATCAAGATTCTGTTTTCAGTTTTAGGGGCGAGAGAGACCTTATGTATAACAGTCCCAACTTTAGCTTTCTTGATGGTCAAGATGACTTCTTAACATGTACACTAGACAAGAAAAGGCCAGTAAAGCAGCAGTTATACCTCTTGATGCACAAAAGGCCTTTGATCAGATTGAATGGCCTTACATGTTTCAGACACTGAACAGATTCGAGTTCGGTGAAATATTCATATCCTGGGTAAAATTGATATATGCCAGGCCAGTGTGCTCTGTTATAACAAATGTTCCCACTACACCGGTTAGTTCAGCAAGGCTGCCCTCTTTCGACAGCCCTCTAAAATGACTTTATGCCTCTGTCAGACCCGTATTTGTCAGGGTTCTTAGAAATTACACCTTTTAAATAATCAGGAATCAGCTTACTTATCTTGGTTTAACAATACCCACAGATCCAAAACCAAAATTTACACTAAATTTTTTGAGTTTGTTTTAAATCCTTTATCGTTTGCTCCATGTTCCATATTCGGCAGGTTTATGACAGTAAGACACTTCTCAAAGAAGGAAAGAACAATGCACAAGTAATTTTGGACACTTTTAAACCCGACCTGCTTCCCATAACCCTAGCCTTATCAGCCATAGCCCCATTAGTCCCATTGTTGTGTTTCATGTTTATGTGTGTTTTATGTTGTCTCGTGTTAGTTAATAAATGTTTTTAAAATTGTGATCAGTGACCCCATCTTTCCTGTTCACTGGAGAAATCACTTCACAGCTGCATTCCAGAGCATGTGGCATGGACTGCACATCATAGACTACATAGCAAAAGATACTGCAACGATCAACACTGACTCTGCATTTGCCAATGAACTGAACGAGTTCTTCACCCGTTTTGAGGTTAGTCAGGTGGCTAGTGCTAACTACAGCCTGACAACAGCCTGTTAATTAGCGAGGAATGCATGTTCAGCATCGAAGAGCATGGAGTCTGTGTGGCGTTGAGGAGAGTGAAAGCGGCGGGACCAGACGGAATTACCGGCTGTCTGCTGTGCTGCTGTTCTGACCAGCTAGCAGCTGTGTTCACATCCATCTTCAACGAGTCCCTGGCAAAGTCTGAGGTCCCCAAATGCTTCAAAAGATCCACCATCATTCCTGTGACCAAGAACAAGTCCTCATGCCTGAAGATCCTTAGTAGTTTCTCATTCTAACATCAGCCTTTTGTATTGTCTAAGTGTTGTCTTATCCATTATTAGGCCAATGTTTTTTGCTACTCTCCATTCGAACATAAATTTTGTATTTACTACTTTTATAATTGCACAACATTTGTTTTTCATGCTGGCCAGGGTATAGGACTTTGGAAAGCAACTCTTGTTGAACAGAATGTACTGGTGATACCAAGTGAATTGGGCTCGCAATACCACTCATACTGGCATATTCTTGAGAGCACCACCCCACCACTTGTGTTTGGTTACTGTTGTGCTTCCCTTTTACTGCTCTTAACAGATGTTCTGAATAGTTTTACAAGTACATGAATGATTTAAAACAGTGGTTCCCAACCTTTTTTCCTTGAAGCCCCCCGTGTCCAAGACAAGCCAGGCCCCCCAACTCCCAACCACATAGATGCACAATAATAAAAAAGTGATTAATATAAACTTTTATTTTCAAAAATAAAATAGTGGTGGGTGTAGGTTTTTGCTCTTATACTTATATATACACACACAACATATTTCTCTCTTTATGAATTTAATGTGTACAGTTATAATTTTGGTAAACTCAGTGCTGACAAAATTCTGCGCACCCCCTACGATCTCTAGTGCCCCCCTAAGGGACGCCCGGACCCCAGGTTGGGAACCACTGATTTAAAGATATGTCATGTCCTGATTGGTTTATCTTAATGGTATATTAGTGGGTAATACCTAGTAGATAAGTTAGAATATTGCAGAGTGCACACGGGTCATTGCGTGGAATCGGTACATTTTGCGTCCCAGAGAAATAATCTGTCATAAAATCTACTAATACCAGATACATGCATAATTTGAAGACATAGCATGTCTTAGCATGTCTTCTATCATCAATACTACCTCAAAATTAAGTAAAATAAATATTGTTGTCCATGGTTAAATTTGCATTTATGTTGATAAGGCAGGCCTGTCCCTCACTATGAAAGTTATGAAAGCTATGAAAATAGCTTTTCCTTGAGTACATATTTTGCAGGATATTTGTATTTTTACATAAGTACTAAGCTTCAGTACTTCCTCCACTGCTATCCTGACTGGGAGGATCTAGTTACAGAGAAAGGTGTTTAGGCCCAGCATCCCAATCAGATGCTGAGGAATGATGGTGCTGAATGCTGAACTATGAACAGCATTCTCACATAAGTGTCCTTTATGTCCAGGTGGGTGAGGGCCAGGTAAATGGTGGTGGAGATGGAATCATCTGTAAAACAGTTGGGACGATACACAAACTGCAGGGGTCCAGTGAGAACGGCAGCTGTGATTATACGTGCTTTATGAAGAGCTTCTCAAAGCACTTTATGATAATGAGTGTGAGTATGACAGAACAATGGTCACTGAGGAAGGACACTGATGACTTCTTTGGCAGGGGGATGATCTTATCTGAAGCAGATTCTGGAGGTTGTAGATAGGATTGCACATGTTAATGCGGGTTTGGAGTCAAATGAAGAACAAAGCGTTGGACCTTGTGAGGTCCCTGTGACCTAGAACACCACCATCTTGGTTACTATCCACATAGATTTATGATGACAATCAGGTTAATAATATTTCTTTGAAGCTTTGGGAGTGTGGTTAGGAGAAACCAGAAGATCTAGTACATGAATAGAAAAAAGGATTAATGCTTGAGAGTAAAATACAGGACAGATCTACAGGTATTTTAAGAACTGATGAGACATTCTTCTCCATTTTCATCTTTTCCCACATCTAAATCATGATTTGAACATAAGATTAAAAAAAACCTTTATTTATCCCAATGGAAATTATTTTGTCATAAGAGAAACAGTTTCTCCTGAGTGCAGTTTTTTTCTTGTTTGCAATATTTTTCAGGTGCATTGTTTCTGTTTCTGCCATCTGAGGACACTTCAATCTGTTCCTGGATATACTGTATATCTACAGTATTCATACATACACTGCCCTCCATAATTATTGGCACCACCGGTTAAGATGTGTTCTTTAGCTTCTAATAAATTCAGTTTTGTTCTAAATAATACAGGACCACAATGAAAAAAGAGGAAAATCCCACCTTTAATTTAAGTGCATTTATTCAGTGGGAAATAAATCCCATATTAAGAAATAATTCTTAATATGGGATTTTCACATGATTTGATTTACATCAAATCATGTGAGCCACAATTATTAGCACCCCTGATGTTAATACTTTGTACAACCCCCTTTTGCCAACAAACAGCACCTACTCTTCTATAATATTTCACAAGATGGGAGAATACAGAAAGAGGGATTTTCGACCATTCCTCTCTGCACAATCTCTCCAAATCATCCAGCGACCTGCACTCTCCTCTTCAGCTCACTCCACAGGTTTTCAATGGGGTTGTGGTCTGGAGACTGAG
>JBBJLR010000034.1:11371335-11386390 GCA_037577145.1 Brachypetersius gabonensis
GGGATGGGTAGAAGGATAAAGAACAGATAGAAGGAGTTAGCGTAGTTGCCATTAAGAATACAGTGAGCCAGTACTGGAATCAGTATGTGCTGTGGTGTGTTCACATGACAAAAATGGTCGCTTTCCACTTTACTTTTACACTTTACAATTTTTTTGCATATAGCGGCCAGATACCCATCACCGGGTATCGCTAGTCAGCCCTTTTTTGGCAAGGCCATGCCTATCAATTCAGAGGCGTTTCCTTAGATGGTAATGAGGTCAAACGTATGCAGGTGTCTTGCTCAATTCCAGAGTATCACAGGGACTGAGCCAATGAGGGAATGGATTCCACAGTGATGAGCCTCAGTTTATGTGACCAGAGCTGTACGGTCACATTCCTGTTGACTCTTACTACTATTATTTCCTGCAGCAACATAAAGAAGAACATCAGTGAAGAAAGCCTGATCCGAATGCAACGCAGGTCATAGATATCTGTCCACTGTAATTATGCTGCACAAAGACACTCATGAAGGAGAGTTAGTTTGCAAATAATGAAGCTGGAGAGAAAAAATCCCGTTGCAAAAACCTTAAATGAAACCTGTTTCGTTAGACAAAAGTTGTGAACAATAAAGAAACGTTCCAGGAGTTCTATGCAAATTAACATCAAGAATAAAGTTCTAATAGAGCTAATGTCCAGAATGAAGTTCCAATAGAATTAATATCCAGAATAGTTCTAATAAAATAAATGATAAGGTTAAATTGAAATCTACAATTAAGTTCTTATTTTAGAAAATAATAAAATGAACATCTAGACTGCCTGTGATGTCCAGTCTGCGTCCATCATGACTGCTGAAGCCGAGGCTCGCCCTTCTAGTCCTTGTGTTTCATGGTACTGTCTGTGCGGGTTTTGTGTTCTGATTGTCTGAGTCTCGCCCCAAGTGTGTTAAAAGCATGCTGAGCCAGAGGCCCAGAGTGCCGTCACCATCATCATCCCTTGTCATGGTCTGCTCTTCCTCACTCATGCCCTCCGAGAAGAACAGGGAGACGCAGACGAAGGCTTCTACTCTCCAGTTTGAATTTGTAAGTTCAGATCTCGCTCACACTGCCGAGCGGAGCTTCTGTTCTGGTTTCCGGACTGGAGTCCAGATGCACCAGATCCTGCCCTGCCAGAGGTGAAGAGTCCTTTGTGGTCGTAATAGGGAGTGACCTTCACCCAGAGCGAGTAGGAAGAGCCCGGTATCTGGCACTGTGGTCCAAGACTCTTTATGTCATGTCCTGTTGCTCCTACCGAGCCGTTTCTCATCACTCACAGTGCTCCGCTTCGCTCTGCCCCTCACCGACTGAGTGCGTCCACACACTGGCATGACTCTGGCTAGTCTGGGTTGGGGGGAAACCTGCCCATGTGCCCAAATGGTTGGTGCCCTACTGGACATCTCAGACACTGAGAAAAGGACAGCTCAAGGGACTGCTAGGTGGTAAAAGCGCTGGGGTGGAGGGGACTTGTCAATATCCTCTGTTTATTGTTTAACTTCATAGTCTGTTTAGGTTTAATGTAATTCTTTTACTTAGCTACCGGGGTTGCTGTTCGGTCCCGCCCTCAGCAGCCTGGGTTACGAACTGCTGGAGCCCTTCATGTCCCCATATTTCTTTGTGGGTTTGACTGACTAGCTCCCAGACTGGAGTCCAGATGCATCGTGGCCTGCCCTGCCAGAAGTGAAGATACCTTTGTGCCCGGGACTGATCCTCACTCAGAGCGAGGAGGAAGAGCCCGGAGTCTGGCACTGTGGTCCAAGACTCTTCGATACTTCCTGCATCTACATCCTTATTCCCCATTGCAGACATGACACTGACGTTATAAAATTAAGTAAAAAAAACCCATCCAGAATGAGATTCAAAATGTAATAAATTCCCTGTTGGAAGTGCTAATATCCAGGATGAAATTCTAATAAATTCTAATACAATTTCTAATAAAAATGTACTGAATTATAATCTTAATTTAGTCTGACCTCCTAACTAACCCTAACTGTAATGCTATCTTAGTCTCAACCCAAAACCTAATCCTCAACCTAACACTAACCCTGGTCCTAAAGCTGATCTCACTGTTAATCCTAACCCTGGTCCCAGTGGACACAGTGATACTAATCTTAAATTCGAACACCGGATCTCCATGATTTAGTGTTGGTAAACAGAGTGGTTTAGCGCAGAAAGATATTTGTAGAGACTCCTCTGAAAGGTAGAGAGGATTATAGAGGCGGATGTCTGGTTCTGGCGACCGCCACTTTGAACAGTCCTGACTTATTACACCTTAACCAATTATGCAGGAATTTAAAAAATACGGTGGATTTCCCGTTTACCTCCGCTTGTTATGCAATTGTGTGATTACTTAGCAAGACTTCTAAAGATAATTTAGCAAAACTGCAGACTTAGGGGTTAGAAAGTGTTCGCCCGCTCTAGGCGCCTAGCTGATGCGCTCGAAGCCACTCTGACCTGCAGAACCGGTACAGTACACAGTAATGAGTGACATTTTGGAGAAACTCCTACTATCTAACCATGTATAAACATACATGCGAAAACATTTTGCTGTTTACTCGGGTTAACGGCTTGACTCCTCCTACTCTTACAGGGCAAAAGTGGCAATTCAATTCTCACTCAGTGATATAAACACTTTGGCGTGTTCTCAAATTCACAAACCTGATTTACTAGAGCATGTGAACAAAGCATGGACAGGAATTAAAAAAAAAAACCCCCACAAATACTGACTGTAGCAATTTAGCCCTACCCTACTACACTGACAAAAGGGAGTGTTTTGAGGCACAGTATTAGGCAGCCATCCAGAGCAGAGTTCATTTGTATATGACAGCATTAAAAGCACAGTAACAAAAAAAAACCTTGTATATTTCATAAGTGTTGGACAACTGAAGTGCAGAGATGGCTTAGGACTGTTTTTGGCAAATAATAGTTGGCCTAAACGTACAATATGGCCCTTTGAAAGAGGACGTTTTTCTAAATTCACCAGTTTTTCTGATTAACCTACTAAGTCAGAACTGTTCACAGTGACAGCGAATGGAAGCAGACATTTGTAGCCTCTAAAAACTTCCCTCACAGAAAGTTTTTCCACAGTTAAAAATTCACTGTCTGATGCCTGAGACGTTGATGTACTAGTTTTGAAAAGCTTTTTGTCTGAAAAATAAACCTTCTTACGGTGGAGGGATACATGCAGGGTGATGTGAGGCAAAATAGTCCCCCCAAAAAACAGATTTAGTTCAGATTTTGACCTATTTTACCATCATCAACATTCCATATAAACCCTCAGAGACAACTGGAGCAACTCTGGGGGTCTATAGTAAATAAAACTGTGTTTGTGTTCGAGATGTCAGGTACCATTCACCAGCACTGTGAAGAAATCTGAGTCTCTTCACTGATGCTTAACTTCCTCTAAATGACTTTGTTTACATCTCAAAGACTGAATCATGAGGAAATTGGCAGAGTTTCTGGTTAACATCTGACTTACATTCTTCAGTCATGGGCTCAAGTCTGCACTCCTTCCACCTTCATGCAAGCATAATGTAACGGTTGTATTCGTTTATATGTTTGTTGTGTATAATTACACAAAATCCTGTTTTGTTTTGGTTTATTTATTCGTTTTATTATTGTAGAATTACATTTTCCTTTACCCCCTTCAGCTCTTTCCTCTATAAGCGGTTGCGTTACTTCTGCACCTCTTCCATTTGCCATGCTGGAGCAAGTAAGAAGTGATGGCTCAGCATCTTTTGTAATCCTGTCCTTATTTTAGTAATCTGTGTATATATTTTTAAGGTTAACATGTTACATATTAGTAGATTATTGTCATAGATGAGTTATTTCTAAGTTTGTGTGTATTTTATGTGATTTAATGAAGTGCGTATGCCACGTGTGTCTGTGCCCCTCCATTTGCCACGCTGGATCAGAGCAGAGCAGACCTTTCCCTGGGGATGGCAATAAACAGACTGCAGTGACTGTCCAACAGTGAAAGTGACTGTGTTTCGTCATTCCATGCATCCTGCACCCACACACACCAGAACCGCTATTACACAACGCAGAGGTGACACCAGTTAATATATTGCAGTGACTGGTTACAATAACTTAAAGAGCCCATTTTACACATTTTTCTTGTGGTTTATTTAGAGCAGAGAATAAATATAGAAAATCGTTGACCAAAAAACTGATTACTGCAATCGATGGAGCTACTTGCAATGAGTTAGGATGTAATGAGGATGCAGCAAAGATAACCAGAGCTTCTGCAAGAAAATGCAAAGTGTGATTGATATAAAACCAGTGTTTAGAGTTTAGAATTGTTTTCATAGGCAAATAAATTATGTGTTACAAATAAACTACAGTGGATTTAAAACAGCTATCTTCTGATTCTCATCACTCAATGCCCGGAATCTTAACACTGAAACACTGAGGTCTCTTACCAAGCCATTTATGGAAAAGGACAGCTCAATGTGTAGATTATCTTTAATTAAACCACAACAAACAGCGACAGTTGTCTTTTATATATTGAAATGAGTCTTAGTGTCCTGAAGTCTGTTTATGACACAGCAGAGGTTTTTGTCCCCGCTTTTGTTTCTCCATGTTTTGTCCTTTTCCGGCCGCCTTAGCTGTGATGTCACAGACATATTTTTAATGTACTCGATTATGGAGGTGACTCGACCAGAAAAATATGTGCCCCCCAGTCAACTGCCCGATAAACTTGGCACCAGAAAAGTCTTCACAGCTCCGACTCCAGTGGACAAAATGAAGGAGCAAAAGGACATGAGCCCAGAATACTGCTAAGTTATGTAAATCAGTCGACTGAACCACTGCATTTGGAGAATGGACCTCTGAGGAACTGGACGTGTGACATGTGCAGTACTTATGGTGAGAAGAAGAGCATGATATCAGGTCCACCGAAGGCCTTCTGAAGTGGCTAAACAGGTAAACAAGCAAAGGAGGCCATTAATGAAAGATTATTCCAGACACAGACACACACACACACACACACACACACACACACACACTCACACACACATGCATGGGTTCACTCTGATTTTAGATACGTTTGAGGAACTTAAGGTATCTTAATCAGTTTGAGATCTGGGGAATCCGGAGGCACCTTGAAGTCTTTGTTTTTGTTTTGTTCCTCAAACTGTGTGTTTGTGTGTGTGTGGGGGGGGGGTTGTGTTGAAAGGAAACACATTTTGCTGGACAGTGGTGTGGGCTTACCTGTCGAGCCAAACCAAAGCTATTTTTATTGGTACATGAGAGGGGATATTTTACGCATATTTGAATATTGTGGCGGGGATGTCCCCCCTCTGCCAGCTTTTAATATAATGACAACCTGTGGACCATCAAATGCTCCCTTTTATAGACTGCTTGTAACAAATGTCATTGTCATTTATGCTGGGGACCACTTTTTGAATGATCAGTACATTTCCGCCAAATTTTGCAATGGCACCAAAGCCGACCAATACAGTGCCCCCTTTGCAATGACATGAGCTAATATGATCTCACGAGCTAGTTACAAATGTTAATATGTTATAAGCTAGCCACAGCCTCTTACAGTAGATCCATCTTAGAAGATGGCTGTGATCTAAAGAGCTAGCCACAATATCTGTTAGCCAACTGTGTTCAAGCTAAAATGCTAGTAATAATACAGGCTTGTAATTTTAAGTAAACAAATGAGCTAAATCTTTTTTACTTGTTTATTTCCGGGATGGATTCTAAACATTCAGTCCATCCGTGTTTGTGGAAGAGGAAATAATTTATGGTCTGAATGTAGTAAAGAAAAGTCATCGCCATGTGTCAAGATACTCCTTTCGGGAACAAAACATTTTTGCGATGTTTTTCTAGTTGACACAAACACAGTGTGACAGTGTGACTCAACACTTCTCCAGCAGACCACAGGAGAGTTTGTTCACAGAACCGCAGAACAGTTCAGTCGTCATTGATCAATTGAAACCTACGGGTTTGGTGACATACTTGACTGGTTCCTCATTGAGATGAATGTGAGCTGGGTGTGGCTACGGTTGGGACTCAGCGATGCCTGCATGCTCTAGCAAATGTCAGAATGATGTGGGATACAAAGTGGGGCCTCCATGGATGGGACTGGTTTGTCCAGCCTGTCCCACAGATCTTCTACCAGATTGAGATCTGGGGAATCTGGAGGCACCTTGAAATTCCTCAAACTGGTCCAAAAGCCTTATCTTGAAGGGGTGACTTTGTGATGTTTAGGCACCCAGTACACACTGCTACCACCTTGCCTTCTTCCTGTAGTGCATCCTGTTGGCATTCCTTCCTCACATAAGAAACACACACAGCCCCATTTGAATGCTGTACAAGAAAACGTGATCGATCATACCAGGCCACCTTCTTTCATCGCTTCATGATCCAGTTCTGATGATCATGCGTCAATCTTAGGAGCTTTTGATGGTGGACAGGGTTTAGCATGGGCACTCTGACTGGTCTGCAGCTACACCGTATATTCTAACCTCTTATGTTATGAGTAGTTTGTGCTACAGCAGCTCTTCTGTGGAATTGGAGCAGACGGGCTAGCCTTCGCTCCCTACACCATTCACTGAGCTTCAGGTGCTCACAACTCTGTTTCTAGTTCAACAGTTTTCCTTCTTTGGTGCTCTTTTGTTAGGTACGGATACTGACATTCTACACATCGTCCGGCCATCACAGTTTGGTTCTATGCTCACGTGTTTTTCCTGAATTCCTGCTGAATTTATCCCACCAGTAGCTGGCTAATGTATCCCACCTCTCTCTCTTTCTCTGAATTGAACTGTTTATTTTCTCCCAGTCACTCTGCACACACACTAAAATGTTAAATCAACTGCTATTTATATATGGTACATTTTTTGGCAGAGTTATTCATTGCTGTCTACCCATCGTTGCGTTCCTTTACATTCCTTGCACACTTAGTGACTGCGGGTTATAATACTGTATTCTCTTACATCAATACAGTTACTGCTCCCGTCTGCTGCACCGTATGTTATCTTGCCCTGTAAATATCTGTGCTGCCGCTCCTGTGAGTCCTGTTCTGGTCACGCTCCTGTAGTCCTGTGGTGTTTGTTTTTTGCCATTTGTGTTGCACCATGGTCCTTGACTAACGTTGTTTCACTGCGTCCTCTGTTTATGGTTGACATGACAACATCAACTTGACAGGAACTGAAGTCACCATGAGTGACCTTAAAGGGATGAAACATAACTGAAACTGAAAAGCAGTTTCAGTTAAGCTACAAATGACAGAGCTTTACAAGATTTAGGTAAACGAAAAGGGCCTGTTAGTGTGGTAAGAGACCCCCACAGCTATTTACTTTGGTTGATGTACAATTAAGGTTACGTTTGTTTTTCACCTCTTTGGGATCTCTGGGAGCCACAACAATGAAGTAAGACACCAACTGCCAGAAGTAAATTATTCACAGCACATTTATTTACATTTGTAAGCTCCACAATACAAGTTGCCTCCCCACCCTGGACTGGACTCCCCCCCCACATAACCTACATGTGATTGCCCACAGGTAAACACACTGCAAATATAGTTTAGCTTAACACTCAGTCAATCGGGAGAAAAGAGGGCAAATAAGGTTCCACACTACACAGCATGATCGTGACACTGCAAACTCCCACATTAAGGGGGAGATGAGAGATAGGACAGGCAAAGAATACACAATAAAGAGAATGGAAATTATTTAAATGTGCTCTTACCAGGGAAAAGGGAACGGGGAAAAACAAACAAAACAAAAATAACCTTAAGAGTTATGGGCCTCTGCACTCTCACCCAGAAGCCGCATGTAACCAAAATAACAAAACAAAACAAAAACAAAGCCCACAAACCATACACCCTTCGGACAGCGCCCATCTTTCCCGTACGTCCTCTCTCAGTTCTAGAGCTTCCTCTGCTTGCCCCACACCCACCCGATTCCCACAAAAAATAGCGTCCGTGCCTCCAGTCACCCTCCGGCTCGTCGCCGCCACTCCGGGCCGCCTCTGGTACAGGCCTACACTCCACAGACTCTGCCGGACAGAAAGTCCCACTTCCTCAGACCCACAACTCCTCTCCCAGCCACAGGCTAAGTTCACACACACTCCCAATGTCTTAGACACCTCCCTGTATGCTGGCTGCGGATCGCTGGGGTCTGAGTGGCCTTGGTTTACTGCTCCGGTCCGCAGCTGCGGTTCGTCTGTACCAGTCTCCACTCCTCCGCTCTCCATGCTGCCCGATCGGCCTCAGCGCTCCCTACACCACCTAGCTAAAATATGCTAGGTGTCTGTAGAGGTGGAAAGTAACAAATTACATTTTGTCACGTTGCTGTAATTTAGTAGTTTTTCTGAGTAATTTGTCATTTTTTAAGTAGTTTTTGAAATAGGTCATTTTGACCTGAAATCAAGTACATTTTGAAGAACTTTGATTGGTAGTATGGCGGCCTTGTGGTCAATCACATGTGAGGACATATAATAATAAAACCACCATGTGACAACAGAGTGGCCGACATACGCGACAGTGGAGCATCTGTCTGTCTCCTCAGTCAGAAAGTGAGACAGTAGACAGCAGTGAGGAGGAGAGTGTGAGTGTGTCACAAAAACTGACACCTGTAAATAAAGCAGTCTCTGGCTGCAGTTTAAAGGATTAGCAGAGCAGAAGGCCTTTATTGTAAAATGAAAATATCAGTAAGAGTAGGTTCCACCACAAACCTGCACAGACCCACCAGAAGTGTCCAGCCCACAGTGCAGTTGGACTCACTGTTTGGTTACTGGATGATGGCTGGTGCTAAGATAGAGGCTAGAGGGCATGCAGGAGGTTGAGAATTGCCAAGCAGAGACTGAATCTCCGAGGAAGTGATGAATCGGAAAGCGAAAGAAATCCTTGGCCATATCTCAGCCAGCTCTTTGTGTTCAAACGCAAACGAGGCAAACATTTTCATCATGTAATGCAAAATGTGCTGCTCAGTTGTCTTTAAAACATTAGTGTCCTGGACACTTTGAGTTTGGTTGGTTTAAGTTTCACATGTGTCATTTAGTAAGTCTGCTTTAGTGGCTTTAATTTGCAGCATAGAGAGCGTTTCTCAATAAAAAAAAACTAATCATATAATTCACAACTTATGCCACTTTTTTATGGGGTGGTCTGAACAAAGTTTGCACATTACAGTAAATGCCTTGAAAGGTTCTAATTATCATTTGGACTAAAAGTTGATTAAAAACTAGTGCTGGATTAGATATAAGACTCATTGTCCTTTTTTACATCAAGTAATTGAAAGTGACTAAGTAACTTTTTCTAAAAGTACATTTTAAATTAAGTACCTTTTTACTTTTACAGATTTTTAGATGGTATTTTTTCCATCTCTGGCTGTTTGCTAACACTTGGCAGTGCTGTTAAGTTCTGGTACCAGTTCTCATTGTCTCTCTCTGTGATCTTTGCTGTTATTTGTGCAGAATGGAAAAAAAAATATTCCATTGCGTGGCCAAATTCCTGCCCATTCATTTGTAATACTTTGATACAATGAGGACGGTGTGCAGCCAAAGACATACACATAAGGAGTGTCCATTTACACAGTGACCAGGACTGTCTGCCACTGCGCAAACACAGGGAAATAAATGGATTTGTGTATTCAAACATGTGGTCATCGGCTTGCTCTTTATTTGCTGAAGCAGCCAAATGGAGCTCAGTCCACCCATTTTTTTTACTGCCACCTTTGAAATCCAAGACTAATGATAGCTCAGTAGTTTGTCTCGTAACAGGTGCTGGAGATTTGTAGCTATACACACAGGCACACATACACGCGCAGTCCAAAACAAACAAACTGCAAACTACCGAATATGACAGATAAATGTTTTATTGCCATGTACAGATAACAATGTAGCATCATTACCGTAATCAAATTTTTGTGCTATACATAAATATATAAAACAGTATACAGATAAAAAAAATAAAAAATTGAATATTTTAAGAACTGAATATATCTATGAGAATATAACATATATGTTCAATTTAGAAAATACGTACAATCTTAAGAAAATAACATTGTTTTAGTATTTTCAGGTACAGAAAAGGTTTAATATTTACAGTATTATTAGAATGTCTAGTGCAAAATGCTGCAGTGAGGGTTTAAAGTGACATTGTGAAGAGTCCAGTAAATGTGGTGAGTGTATGCTGGTATGTGCAGAATGTCAGCAGTTCAGAAGCCAGTTAGTCTGTGGATAAAAACCGTCTCTGAATCTGCTGGTGCGGGTCTGGATGCTCCTGTCCTGACGGTAGGCCTGACGACAGGAGTGAGAAAAGTCTGTGGCTGGGGTGGCTGTGATCAGAGAGGATCCGCTGGGTCTTCCTCCTACAGCGCTGACTGTAAAGGTCCTGGATGGCAGGCAGTTCAGTCCTGGTGATGCACTGCGCTGATCTGACCACCCTCTGCAGAGCTTTGTGGTGCAGGGCATTACAGTAAGCAAAAAATCTCTCAATGGCAAAACAAGTGTAGAAGAAAATAAAAAATGGTGAGTAATGTGGTCTGGATAAACCTCCAGCAGCAGCATTTTCAATGAGCTTCAGTTGTTTAATGGCATTTTGGGGAAGTCTAATCTAAAGGCCACTACAGTAGTCCACTGCACTGGGGTGAGCTTCTCTGGGTCTCTTTGGCACACCAGCTCCTTAAAAATACACGCTTTGATGAGGCTGGAGGAGGTGTGATCTGGTGTATTAAAGCCTTCACCTTTGATTTCATCCTAACAATTTTTGCTTTGTGGTCCTGGATTGAAATCTGTCAATTTGTTTCTGTCAGTTCCTTTATAAAGGAATTGTAGGTAACATAGGGCCAGTCAGGGGCTGGTCTGCAAACTACAGCCAGAAGAGGTGAAACTTCAGTAGCTGTTTTTCTGCTGCATTGTATCGGTCAGACTCGATTCTGGTGCCTTGTTCATGTTCCACTGCCGTCAAGAAGCCCTGGATGAAGACAGTGACAGTGTGAGAAACTGTGATTCGCAACACAATGACAATCAGTGGTTAGAAAATGAGCGCCGCTGTGGCAACTTTGGATGAGAATGAGGATGTTCCACATTTGTTTGGCCATATAATGTGAAATAAGCTCATGGTCAAGGTTTACGACGCTGTTTATGATGAACTGCTGTAATGTTCTGCCCTTCTTTTGTCTGCATTGCTTTAAGGCTGCATTGTTTCAGGGCTGCTTCCAGCCTGTATACAACGCTGTGCAGGCTCTGTAGTGTTAAAGTCACTTTAGTGTCACTTTATCATCTGTCTGTGGAAAGTGGATTTTTGTGTTTGATACACAATCTACACAATCTATACATCGTAGTTATCGAAGGAGCAAATGGACTGCGAAGAAACTCCCGGCGCTGCTTCTCCACTTGAAAATATGTGAGGAATGTTCTCCGACAGTCTTTCAGGAAGACATGAATGACTGGGCAAGAAAAGAAAACACTGAATATTGTCACAATGAAAAAAACTAAGAAAAATATGTATATCATGTATATCATGTATATGTATATCAAAGAGTCCACGATTACAACCTTATTAAATTCACTTCTCTAGTTTGTTTTTTCAAAGTGAGCATCAATTCGGTTTTGTTAAACATGTCATGTTTTCTTTTTCATTTTAAGTGTTTTTCCTGGTTGAAAGGTCTCACCATTTCAGGATAAGATCAAGATTATGAACACTAAGGACAATAAAGACTGCCATCCTTCTCCTGCCAGTCAGTCTTCTGCCGCTTTGGGGGACCGAGGCTTTCCCGGTCCCTCTTTTCCTCCTTAGGTGTTTCTAATAAAGAGGCCAGTGAGTGGAAAGAGAAGGTGAATGTCTAAAAATGTTTTCAGCACTCAGGTTCAGAAATATTCAGACAAAGACTAATCATTTTTTTGGTTTCGGGAATGCGAGACCATTTGACTGTTAAGTAACATCCAGGATGTAAAAACCAAAACTCCGCCCACCTGGCTAATGTCCAGTTATTTTAATGATCATGTGCCAATGCTCCTCTTCACCCCCGAATGAGGGTTTTAGAGACATGTTTAGTTTAGACCCTTTAAAGGGAAAATCCAAGAACTTCACAAAAATGGAAACTGGTGTTTAGGACACTGAAGTCACAGTGTAGAAGAACAACCAACTAAAAATATTTTTTTATACCTGCAGGGACTACATCACAGGACCTGCAGGTATATGCAGGTATGACCTGTGGGTTTATAATGCTTTCGAGTGTCACGCACAGTTTCCTGCAATCAAACATTCCAGACCAGTCCACATTCCTCACTCGACTCAACTTGAATTACCTGTACTTTCTTACCGGAGACTGATTCTATCAGGAAAATTCTTGCACTGGTACTGAAAGTGACGTACGAGCGCGATCTCGACACGACCATGGCACATGATGTATCAGATAATGCTGTTCTCATTTAAGTGCTGTACAGTAGTTCAACACCGCGGAGAATTGCTGTAAACAAGGACGAGTCAATCTGGACCTTATTGACCAACATTGTTTTTTTTCTTTGCCAGGGAGTGGACCTCAGACTGACCAGACCCATATCAGAGCTACTGTTCCAGGGATGGTGGTGGCATAGTGGGTACTTGCCTCTGGACCAAGAGGTCATGGGTTCGAATCCAACCTTCAGCACCACCACTGGGTCCCTGAGCAAGACCCATAACCCCAAGTTGCTCCTTTAGTTAGGGAATTGAAGTCGCTTTGGATAAAAGCATCTGATAAATGCCATAAATGTAAATGCCATAAACATGCCTACTATTTCTAGTGTGATTTTGAAAGACAAAGAAAAAACGAACGTTTTTCACTGGTTACAAAGTGGTGCAAAGAAACAATATGAGCTCCACAAGGAAGTAAAGAAAAAAACCTTGGTGCGTCACAAAAACACCTTTTTTTTTCCGGTTATTGCTTTTGTCACATGTTTTTCACATTATTGACCAAAACTTGATTCCAAAAGTTCAAACAAAAAAATGGTTAGTATATATAATACACATTACACCTTGGAAAAGTTAAACCTTGGAAATGTTAAACACTCTTACATTATTTTACTATTGCAACAATTAAAACAGTGATGTTAAGAGCAGTGTGTGTGTCTGTAACTCTTCATCCATCAGAAACTGAATCAGGAGTGAAGCTGCTGGAAAACATCACGTAGAAAAGTTGTTCTACAAACACTTCTGCAGTTCCAACACATATGGAGCCGTTTCTTATTTTGTGCACAGCTCACACTGCAATAGTTCAGAAAAGAATAGCAACCTGTGCATTTTACACACACCCTGCCGCAAATTGTAGAAACAGTTTGCAAAAAAAAGGGGAAAGTGGTCTCTATTTTTGCCATGGCTGTATACTTCCATTTATAGTATATATTATGTATATGATATATACTCGCTGACTGTATGCATGATTTATACATACACAGTTGTGTTCAAAATAATAGCAGTCAGGCATCACTAACCTGATCAATCACTGTCTTTGGTAGAAATTATGTTTCTACATGTCAAATAATTTACTAGTAGGTGTAGTATAGCAATAGAAAACCAACAGACCCAACATTCATGAAATGCACACTGCTGATTCTTTGTAACTGAATCATTAATTGAAAGGGCGTGTTTCAAATAATTGCAGTGTGGATTTAAATTAGTGCAGGTCATTCATTCTTTGAAAATACTGGTGCCAATTAAGGAAGGAAGGCAGCAAATGTTGTATATGGCGGTTATAGTGCATTTCTCTCTGAGAATCTGAGGAAAATGGGTCGTTCCAGACATTGTTCAGGAGAACAGCGTACCTTAATTTAAAAATTGATAGGAGAGGGGCAAAAAAGTGCATAAAATGATAGGCTGCTCAGTTAAAATGATCGCAAATGCTTTAAAATGGCAAACAAAACCTGGAAGACACGGAAGAAAGTAAAAAACTACCATTTGAATGGATTGGAGAATAGCCTAAATGGCAAAGACTCTGCCAATGACCAGCTCTGGGAACAGCAAAGAAGGTCTAAAGTTACCTGTTACAATTAGAAGATGCCTATGTGAAGCCAAGCTATTGGCATGGAGCCCCCACAAAGTCCCACTGTTGAAAAAAAGACATGTGCTGAAGAGGTTACAATTTGCCAAAGAGCACATTGACTGGCCTAAAGAGAAAAAATGCAACATTTTGTGGACTGATGAAAGCAAGATTGTTCTTTTTGTGTCTAGTGGCCACAGTCAGACGGCCCCCCAAACACTGAATTCAAGCCACAGTACACTGTGAAGCATGGTAGCACAAGCATCAAGATGTGGGCATGTTTCTCATACAATACTACGACGAGTCTATATATCACACACCAGGGATCATGGATCATGGATTTGAATACCTAAAAATTCTTGAAGAGGTCAAGCTACCTTGACCTCAAGGGAAAATCCCTTGAAATGGGTGTTCCAACAAGACAACGACTCCAGAAACACCAGTAAACCAGCAACATCTTGGTTCCAGACCAACAAGATTGATGTTATGAAGTGACCAGCCCAATCCCAGGACCTTAATCCAATAGGAAACTGGAGGGGTGCCAGTGCAGTTTCTGAGACCAAGAAATACAGAAGAATTGTGGAGTGTAGTCCAATCATCCTGGACTGGAATACCTGTTCACAGGGCCAGAAGTTGATCGACTCCAGAAAATACAGATGTACAGCAGAAACAGTAGTTATCCAACTAAATATTAGTTCAGTGATTCAAAAGAAAGCAAAATCTTAAAACATTTTTCAGTTTATACGGGGAATGTTTTGAGTTTGTAAAGAAGAATGCAGACACTGCTGTTTTTTCCTAATTCCTAATTTTTTTTTACAAATTTCTTCATATTTTGGTTTGTAATAGAATGTTTAGTGTTCCTAATGCATTTGTGTGTTTGGAAATAAAAGCTATTATAAAGATTATGATCTTTATTAAATTTTTTAAAAACACTATTATTCTGAACACAACTGTATATATATACAGCAAGGAACAAGTATTTTAACACTTAAAACTTGGTTTTGCAAGTTCTCCCACTTAGAAATCATGGAGGGGTCTGAAATTCACATTGTAGGTGCATTCCCACTGTGAGAGAC
>JBBJLR010000034.1:11402209-11422951 GCA_037577145.1 Brachypetersius gabonensis
GGTTTTGTTAGGCGAGCCACTGTACTAAATAAGAACCTGGTATTATTTTGGTTTCTTGCTATCAGTTGGCTCAGATGATACAGTGAACTAGACCACAAGTGAACTAGACCACAAGCTGAACTAGACAGTGAACTAGACCACAAGCTCAGAATTCAGGGTTTCTTGGAGCATCTCGTGCTCCTCTTTGGAATGTGGAAGATACAGTCCATGTGTATTGAATGCTTTAGTCACTGAAACTCTCCCTCTCTCTCCCTCTCTCGCTCACAGTCCGGATGACATTGGGAGCTGCTGGTACATTCTGCTGTCTGGATCCGTGTTCATCAAGGAGTCCATGTTCCTACCCAGATCCAGGTACGTCTTAAACTAAAGATTTATACAAAGTGACCTGGGCTTGAATATTCAACCAGGATCACATGTTGGAGAGCAGGGTACAAAGAGCATACACAGTGTGAATAATATACTTGTATTCTCATTATAATGCTTCATTTATTAACTTTCCAAGTACATATACAAACGTCACTCAGTTTAGGATGCACACACAAATGGGTATAAATGTGTAATGTTTTATATCGAATGTATTGTAATGCATAAAAAATAGACCCCCCCCCCCATTTTTCCCAATGTGTTAAACTCGGTAAATATATATGAATATCGTTATTAGCAGATACTATTCCATAATATTACACTGGTATTTTAAACAGTGATTAATTACACATGTCTTTTACTCTGGAAGAACGGAATGCTGGATTACTGTACGAAAATATCTGCATAGATTCGTTAATTATTTCTAAATTTTGTAAATCTTAAGTGTCAGTTTCAGCACTGGTGTGAAAATTGTGGGATTGCAGCAACGGTTAATGATTCCCATATCAATGCAAACTTAGATCTAAGAGTATACTCCAATAATTTCACCAACTTAAATTAGCTTTGTTGGGTGGGTTCCATGATTCAAAACATCCATAGAAGCACACATTTGGGACTGTGCTTGGTAAATATACTCATCACACCAAACCTTGTAACCTGATTGGTTACAGAGCTAATTTGCATATTGCATCCGTCTCAGTATGGCAATAATGATAACTGATGTTTAGTGCAGACCTAATATAAAGTTGATTTTTTTTTTTTTACACGCTACAGGGTGTGAATTAGTACCCCTCACTTGTATTGTGACAGAGTGAACTGCCTTCTAAAGCATCTATTAGTCCTATTTCCAGTTCGGCTTGACGTGATTATAGCTGTGTACTGTCTGATGCCTGTGAGCCCTTCTCCCAGCACTTTGTGTTCCTTTTCTAAATTCAGTACTCATGTGGCAAGAGGTGCCTGGAAAAAATATCTGGCAAGGGTTTCCGGGCACGCAGTTAAAAGCCCTCAAACTGGCCACCGTCACCCGCCTGTTCACAGCCACATGACGGATTACAGTTACAATGACCTCACACACAAACACAGTCACACACGGGGCCAAGCAGATCAGCTTTCACTGTAGTAGACCTTCTGACTGCTTTTAACAGAAGGGATCTTCAGCCATGCTGCAGCACAAAAGAAAGGGGCTTTGCTTTTAAGGCTCTTTGAGCATTTAAAGATGTTCATTCTGCCAGTTTCTGTAGTCTTTAATGTCAGTCGTTTGTTCTCTGACTACCTCACATTTGTCATTTTTAATTGAAACCTTGATCAGAACTCAATGTCTGGGCACATCCAATGAGAATAAAGTGGATCGGTAAGGGTAGGCCTTATGCTGGGGGCACAAAGAATTTTTTCCTACATGTCCCAAGTTCCAGTTTCAGCGGTTATGACTGTGAGGCAGACGTTGGAGTTCTGTACTTGATTTTTTATTTATCCAAGCCAAATTAGTGTTGTATATAATTACAACCCACTACTATCAAGATATTTTTCGTAAAGCTCCTTTTCGTAAGGCTTGTATCCGACCGACTCACTTGCACACATTAATTCACCTTTAGCAATTTGAAGATTCTCCCCAAGGGTACGACATAAGCATTTTGATTTAGGTGCTTTATAAGAGTGGTACTTCAAGTCAATGACATTGTGTGTCCTTGTGAACGCATACTATCTCGACTATCAATTCATTGCACCCTTATTTCTTTAATATTGTAGTTTCTCATGGGACTGCACATAGGATTTTTCACCCTGTTACATGCAC
Source organism: Brachypetersius gabonensis (assembly GCA_037577145.1). Lineage (NCBI taxonomy): Eukaryota > Metazoa > Chordata > Actinopteri > Characiformes > Alestidae > Brachypetersius > Brachypetersius gabonensis. The sequence goes on from JBBJLR010000034.1 coordinate 11,404,365, forward strand.
ACCTTGAAAAATACAAACAGCTATTAAAGTATACCTGTTCTACTTGTGTCCATGTGTATTTAAAGTGCTTCAGAGCATGATAACATCATTTTCACTTAATTTCTTATTAGTGATAGCGGCCTTTAGGAGGTTTGTTGAGTTTTCTCACCTACAGTTGGATTTTCCTAACAACGTCAGAATATGTTTCCTTTTCAGACTTTGGCAGCAGTGTGTTCAGTAGGGCAGCACAATATAGATGGCAGATATATTGCTACATATACAGTTTGCAATATGACTTGCCATGTATCCAGCATTTAAGTGTTAAGATTGGCCTGTATTTGCGTTGAACAAATCTGGTTTCCTGTAGCCTAGGGGTCACCAGCCGTTTTGAAACTGAGAGCTGTTTCATGCATACTGAGCCATACGAAGGGCTACCAGTTCATTACACTAGAATAGTTATCTAAACTATAATAAACAAAACTTATCAAAACTATAATAAACATCTTTTAAACGTTTTTGTCTAGATTTTGCCATTTTCAAATCTGTAGAAATGCAAATGTGATTGAAGAAGAATAGCAACAGGATCAAATGAACTGCTAGACTCTGCTCACTGGTGAGTTGTGCTATTTTTAGAACAGGTCCACGGGCTACTCATGTGGTCCTCGGGCACATGTTGGTGACCCCTGCTGTAGCCTAAAAGAGCTCAAGTCTTCAAAACACAGCAAGTCCTTTAAAATGTGGATGAGTTTTACGAAAGGACCAGCATTACCTAAAATAATGGGTTCCAAAGTGCTGATTACAATCAAGTTTTGAAACTGTGTCTGAAGTACCACCTGCTTCTTGTGCCAGTGATTATGCAACAAGGTCGAGAGCTGAAAATAGGCATTTCAGACTCAGCCACCAACAATGCCTTCTATTGTTCAGTCCACGGTTTAACATGATATTTGGTTTGCTCTATTGTTTGCTGTCGTAATTCAGACTGCAAATGTTATGAAAAGCTTCTCGTAAACAGAAGTGTGGGAGATTTTTCTGGCAGCAAGCCTGCAGAGAGCCAGCTTTAGGTATGTATAGTTTTCTCACTTTCAAACTGAATCCATTCAGTTCTTTCTGACTTTATTTTATCAGGCGCACCTTCATACTTATCGATTCGGGGCACTCTACCTTAGGGCATATCAATGTTATTTCTTGCTATTTCCCATTTTAAACCTAATAGAATGGTGTAATAGTGGTTGTAAAATTACATCAATTATTAAAGCCTTATAGAATACATGTGATTATAAGTAATTGCAGCTGTTTGAAAATTACACTCATTCAAATTGTGTTTAAAGTATAAAACCAGTTAATCTTTCCACCCTTTAGTCACTTTCACGTGTTCATGTCATCTTCTGAGATGGACTGGTAAGGGTGGGATAGGCAGGTTTGTTTGGTATTAGGCTGCATTTGTATCTTATTCAGGGGTGTCAAGTCTTCTTCGCACAGTTAATCTCAAACAAAGCCTTTGGCTGCTCTGCCTACAGCTCCACTTTTTTTTGTAGCGCAGCAGAGATGGAGCCTCTGAGTGGAAGTGAAGTGATGCAGTCTTAAAAAGAATGGAAAAGTTTTCTCTCACTCTGTTGTCTCTCTGACACCACAGCTCATAAGTGTGACATGCAAAATTCAGCTACTGGTGCGCTCCAGTTTACGTTCTTCTAGTCACCTGCCATCAATACCAATATGTTATAGACTATATATAGTACATTATGGACTATATGCAGTACGTTCTAGACTATGCACAATACATGATAGACTTATACACAACATTATAGACTATACTCAGTCCATTCTAGACAATACATGTGAAATAGAGTGTCTGCAATACAATATGGACTATACACGATAGATCATATGCAATACGTTATAGAATGTTTGCAGTACCCTACAAATTATATGCTATACATTATAAACTATACAAAGTACATTATAAACTATACACAATGCATTATAGACTGCAAACAATACATTATAGACTGTATGCAATATGTGATAGAGAAAGAAAAATGTATTGTGAATAGTCTATAATGTACTATGTACAGTCTATCAAGTATCTTTATTGGCCAAGTAAGCTGACATTTAAGGAATTAGACTTGACGTTTCAATACAAACAAGACAGAAACAGCTAAATAAAATAAAAAAATACATATTTGTTTGTACATATTTGTATATATTTGTATTTAAGTGAACTTTGCATAACCATCAGACTAACTAATGCACTAACTAGTTTGTATAGACATCTAGACACACACACACACACACACACATACACACACACACACACACACACACACACACACACACACACACACACACACACACAATGTGTTGTCTAGATGCCTATACAAACTAGTTAGTGCATTAGTTAATGTGATGGTTGTGCAAAGTTCAGCATGTAACAAAGACAGCACATGAAAGACAGCACATGACACACTAAGCCATGCATACCAGTGTTTTAGACGGACTTCTAACATCATGGATTATATGCAATACATTCTGTACCCAATAAATTTTTTTTTCTATCAAGTGTTTCCTTTTTTGTTCAGTGTAACTTTTGCTTAATTGTGGCAAATATGGATGCACATGGTACTGAAGTAGCATTATAAGCAGTGTAACAATGTTCAATGCAGAATTGATAATCTCACTCTGATCTTGCTCCAGCCACCTGAAAACCTCACTCCAGTCACCTCAACAGAGTTGACGACCCTATTCAGTAGCCATCATTCCTAGCGTTTGTAAAAGTGATTTTACATAGTCTAGGGCCCCACTGGTGCTTGACTGGACCCTGGATACACCTACATCACTACTGATGCACAATATCAGCCCCCCTTCCACCCTGTACATCAATGGAAAGGGAACATTTTCTTTGGGTGGGTGAAGTGTACCTCTAAAACACTCCATATGTCCAAAAGTATGCAGACACAGCTACTGAAGAGCTGCTTTTAAGTGCACGCATTGCTTATTCCGGGAAAGCATTGACCAATAGAATTGAGGATTTGGAGCAGCCACACATGAGCCCAAGGTCATTATGCCCAGTGTCCAACACTATTAGGACCCACAGTATTGGATTGTAAAGCAGTCAGACTGTGTACTCTGGACTGATTGCTTTCATGCAATACCATTTAATTGACTATTTAAAAACCAGAACTCTAGATCAGTGCCTGACAAAACGAATGTGGCCGAGTGCAATCGAATTCTCACAGTAATATAGTGTAAAGCCTTTATAGACAAATTAGAGGCTTTTACTGCAAAGAACAATGGTTTAATTAATACAATTGATTTCTAAAGAGTGAGTGTCTACACATTTTTTGCACCCATACTGTATTAATACTCCAATTGAAGACAATAGCTTTGACGGTCTTTAAATAGAGGAGCAAAAAAGGTGGCATAATTCCCTGATGTCTTTCTGTTCACTGTAAATAGGTGTTTCCGTCATTTCTGCTCCTCTTGCGCAATACCTCGCTGTCCGGGATCTGTGTTGCCCAACGAACTAAAGAAAATGACCAGCTTGTGTGTATGTGTGGCTTCTTTGAAGTCATGAGTGTGCCTTTAGGGTAATACGGTTGTCTTGGTCATCTGATGAGTGACTCTCTTCTGTGTAATGTAAGTCACTTCCTTGCTGAGGCAAAGCTTCTTTCAACATGAGGGTTCTGAAACATTATGTTGCATATCAGCACTCCTTATCTGAAGCTGGAGTTTCACTTTTAATGCGTGTTTTGCCGAATTAAGAAAAAAGTTTTGTTTTGGCACATGTTCCAGTCTTTCGTTGCATAAAATTCGAATTGAAAGTGAAACTGTAGCTGCGGGTACTAATAGAAGAACCACTCTGGGTTCCCTGAGAGATTTGTTCTTGAATAGTAAACCCAAGCTGAGAGCTGTGGTGAATTTATTCTTCATGGCCTGTATCATGGAAGTTGTTTCCTACCTTTTTATGAAATTATGTAGTGTGTAAACATTGTTAAATTTTCAAAACACAATTAGCAGCCTATATATATATATAATCTATATATAGCCCATATTGCAGCCTAAAGCAGCTCAGCCCCGCCCATTTACAGTGCTTTAGCCCAAACCTATTTTATTTGAATGAAGCACAATACACTGCGGTCAGTTTGAACAGAGCTCATTTACAAATAGGCACAGTAACCCAAAGTGTTTAATTTAAATGCAGGTTGGGAAACGGTCATGTAAAACTACATTTAGACTGTTTTTGTAACACAGAACCACACAGAAAACATCTCAAGGGGTAAGATGAATAAAAACCAAGAAAAGTGAAGGATACAGGCCCTTTTAAGAGTGAATCTACGTTTGCTTTGTGATTTACAACTGTGCCTGCATTTGTAAATTCACCCATGCAAGTAATTACTATGACTTTTATTTTCCCCCCCATGTGTATCTCCACCCCACCACACCCCACCCCCCCTTGTCGTCCTCTCTCCCAGTCTTTGTGTCCAGTGTTTGGAGTAGAGGTTTAGAGGTCAGTGTTTAGTGGTTAGAGGTTCGCCCCTCCTCCCTCTCAGCTTCACAGGAAGCAAGAGGCTGACTGGAATTTTGGCTTCAGTCCTTCATCACTAACGCCCAGCGGCAGGAGTGCACACACACGCGCGCGCACACACACACACACACACACACACAGTCTTACTCCCTCACATGCACTGCTACTGCGTACTCCCATAACATGACAGCAGCAAACAGAGTAGACTGGTTTGAGGGCTGTGGGTGAGAGTATATAGAGTGTACACAGGAAAACGGGAGCCTGTCTTGAAACTACTTGTTTATTCTCTATTCTTTTAAAAAAAAAACACACATCCCAGTGAGAAACTTTGCGTGGAGCACTTGTTCCGGAAAGATGCCAGCGAACTGACATTCAGCTTTCTAGGATTTGGCTCAGGGTTGTTTATCCGTAAGGACCTCATTTAACAGGTACGATATCTCTTGGGGTGTCATTGTGCGTTTGAATTGCAAATAATTTTCTTAATTATCATTCGTTTCACTGTAAAGTGGAACATAGTTTTGTCTGGTTGACATTTTGTTTACTGTTATGTGGAGGACAGTCAAGCTTAATAGATTGGAATATGCTGTTAAATCTGTTGAAACCTATTGAATTGGGGTATTTGGGAGTACAACAGATACTGAATACATTTAGCATGAGTAATGCTGACTGTTATAGTGCAGTTCTCATGCTGAGTGTCCAGTGGTCAGTGCATTCTGTCCTGTGCTCTCAGGGATAATAAAAGGCTGGAGGTGGTTTGGTCGCACGCGTTGAGAGTGTGTCATTGCTGAGGGTCGGATTCTGTTTGTTCGTTTGCTTTTATGTATGTGTTTGTTTATTTATTTATTTGAAGCATTGCAGTAAAATTTTATGCTGCTCTTGGGAATAAACCTTCGTTGACCTTTCCATCCGACGGCAGTTACATAATGAGATCTTTAATCTTGGCTTTAAAAGTATGGGAGCTTCAACTCCAAGGGGTCCCTAAGTGCAGATTCCATTTTCGGAGCAAAATTTGGTAGTTCGGGCGTGTGATCTTTTATCTTTTATACATTTTCGGAACAAGATTGTCTACAAAACCAGACAATAACACGGGGTAACCTTCAATGTCAGGATAAACAAAACTATCCTTTTTTTTTTTTTTTTTAGAGCAGCTGTGGTTAAGATGAATTAACACTAAACTGAAGCATTAAGGCTACATGACGTTTATATGAATGTTCAAGAAGGCCTATTCCAACAAGCACCAGTCATAAAGGCATCTTTATTCAACGTCAGTCTAGAACCTGACGCTTGTTTGAATAAGCCTTTATAAAGGTTTCTATTGGATTGTCAGCTGGCTTGAAGGCTTGTTGTTATGTAGCCTTATGAACAATGCTTAGTGTTAAGCATCGTTCATAAGGCTACATAGTGTTAATGAAAATGTTACATACATGTATAGAACGTTTTGAGTATATTATTATGGAAATCAATAAAATTAATGAGAATATTATGTTGTAATATTAAATTATATTGAATTTTTATTAAATTAGGAGGATTAACATCCGATATAGTCAGAATTGATCCTGTTCTGATGTTGTCATCGGCTGCTCTTTATCTTATGTGAAAATTTCCTGTAAAGTTGATCCAAAACTGTTAGGGAAAATTCTTTATCTTCCATTATAAGTTAAAAATGTTTCTTTCCCTACTTTAAATGGTCAATTTTGGTGTGTGGCTGTTGTCCCCAAATCGCATTCCCGACTCCAGGGATGTTGTGTAACTTGGAATGCAGGGGAATGCAGGGGCCGGCGGGGTGGGCATCGTGTCTGTCATGGGCTGTAAAAAAAAAGAGGAAAGAATCCGAGCTGAATTCCTCAGAGCTCAGTGGCCAAGGAATGTGCTTTTACAACTGCAGCCGCTCGTAAATTTTCACGTTCTAAGCTCACACTTCCTGATTCTGAATGTGAAACGTGTGTATTTAATGGTCTTCCAGTTTTACTAATATGCATAATAGGGGTGGGCAATATGATCGTGTTGTCACATCTGAACAGCTTGATTATTACAGTATTACAGTTATTAAAAACAATCTAGACCCATTACTGAGAGCATGTGCACCACACCCACCAGTATAAACTGGTATAGAAGCTAAACTGTGTGGTAACAAATAGCTGTGTGACTCCATTATGCCATTATTTTCCTCTTCTTTTTTGATACACAGTTCAACATTACTGATTCACTTATTGCTGGTACAGGTTGATCGCAGGAAGACAGCAGTGGAAATAACTTTCTTTGGGGTGCAGTTGATTAGATGAAGAATCCGCTTGTTATTTCCTTTTTTCAATTTCATATTTAAACATCCCTCGTTTGGGGTAAATGGATTTTATGGGTAAATGGTTGTTAAATCTAGCTATTTGTTTAAAAACTTCAGAAATAAAGAATATTGTGGTATAGTGTAGTATACACCCTTGATCAGAGCAACCCAGTGAACGCAAGAGTGCTTGTGTGTATGTATTTCTTTTTATCTCCTTCGTCTGCGTTATTGAAGAGTAACAGAAGAACATGGAGCTGCTCTGGTTGGAGGTCAGATCCAGTTATTTCTGAGCTGAAATGGAAAGGCAAGGGAAGGAGGCCCTCACACTGTGTGTGGTCCCAGGATGAAGGGCAGAAATAGCTCCTAAATGCACACTAAGATGCACACCTGTCAGGGTTTTACCCTCTCTGTATACATTGTTATGGACTGTGTCATCTCTGAATGGCTAGATTTCATGGTGAGATTTTGTCTTGTGAACTCGCCACTCATTTGATAAGTTAATTTTGATGGATGAGTTCATTTTGATGGATGAGTTCATTTTGACTGGCAAATGGCTAAATTAATTGTTTTTTACAGACTATAATTGCAGTAAAGGCATATTGACAGGTTTGACTTTAGTGTTTATTGAGCCTCCATGTATCTATAAGGATGTTTTCTGCATCATAAAATGTTTTATAGTGTCATTTGAAATGCATGAGCCTCTTAACAGGCAGGGAACTGTGCTGTAAAATTATGATGAATAGCTGAGTTGAATATCAGGGTATTCAGACTGTAACTCTACTGTAACTGTACTTTAAAATCACTGAAGCTGCACCTGTGAAGAATGACTTTCTGAGCATTGACTGGGAGTCCAAGAGTGCACAGTTGTACCCCCAAGCCCCCCACCCTCATTTTACTGTGTGTGATGGAAGCCAGTGAGGGTAACCAGTATTGGGGAAGTCCTAGTTATAGCTATTAGTGGGGCCCAGATAAAAGTGAATGAAAACAAGGATATTTTGTGACATGAGTTATATCTGTTATTGGGAACTTCTCTGTTGGAAAGAATCTGGAAAAAATGTAAACAAGGATATGATGGTACTTACCTCATTGTAGATGAAGAAAAAAATCCAAAATGATGATAATGTTTCACAAAATTCTTCACCCTCACTCTCAATCCTTCCTCCACATAGCACACAGTACTCATAAATACAGTGAGTTTTTACAAAAACACTAATACAAGTACTAGGAGGAGGACACCGACTGGAATGATAAAAGCTTATAGGAGGCAAACAAGCTGTAGAAGATGGATTACACTCAATGCGAGGTCACTTACATAAAATCACAGGTCTTTAAGTTAAATCACAAGCAATAGAAGAGGGTTAAAAACCCCTAAAAATCAGAGATAAACAGACTAAATCTGTTGCTACCCCCCTTTGCCTGATACCAGTATGATTGACATTGCAATTTCATATTAGACACTCTGCAAATCTGCCAGACACAGTGACCCCCTGTGTGTGAGTATAATGAATAATAAACTCAGAATTCATTTATTGACCTTTTTGCCCATTTGGACAGAATCATTGTGTTAACCAGAACACTGTCCCTTGTGTTTTTAATTACCCAGACTCGCTCAGTAGCACTAATGACGCTCATTGGTCGATGTAACATGGATTTGGTTGAGTTAGCACTGTTGCTAACTTCTCCCCAAGCGAAAGAGTTGCGTCTGTGTCCGAGCCCTGGACTTTTGTGCCCGTGGTCAGCTCATTCCTGTAAAAGAAAAGTGCTTTAGCAGCAGCATTATAGCTCAAACCAGCAAGCAAAACAGGACAAAGACAAAAGAGCAGCACTAACACTGTTCTAATTTCAACACGGATTGTTCTGCTTAAACTTTGGACTCTTACTGCTTAAATTAGTCTGAAATTCTAAGCCTTTTAAGAAGATTGATAGACAAACCATGCTTCTGTTCAGAGCAATGTAGATTAATCTTTTAAACTCTGAAGGTCCACATGAGGATCCACACTTCATTCTCATTATAATTATAATCTTTATTACATTATGCTAGTGTTGTACATGCAAATAGTTAAAATGCCAAATACGAATGTTTGCTATATTAACTTTATACCAAGCTTAGAGGTCAAAGAACAGTTTGGCAAAAAATGAAATTTACTCAATTATTCAGCTACATCAAGATGTAGTCCATCAACGAAGACATATTTATTGTCCAAAGTTTGCTTCTTTAGTTTTGAACTGGAGTTATGCGGCAAATGCTGCTAACAAATACTGTAGCCACTCAAATCACTTCCATAAACATATAACAAGAAAACTCTTTTGCTTTGTGAATGCCAGCCCTGGTGTTGTCTGAAATGTCTGTCTATAATGATTACCTTTGGTTTATTTCTATAGTCTATGTCTCATTAAGAGTCATACTGTTTAATAAACCACATTTCCAAGTCGGGTATCACCTTGATAAGAGATGGATGTGATGTAAGCAGGTTGGGAGTAGCTGATGTATTTTAATGGAAATGTTGTGACCTGAATTCTCGTGTTTAGCCTTAATTCCACATCAGCAGTTCTAAATGAAAAAGGCAGCGTCGACTGTATCAGGGTTTAGTGGAAATATGACTGTAATTGATTTTTTGCTGAACTGTTTCTGTATGTGTGCCTGTTTGTGTGTGTCTGAGTTTACCCCACCCTATATTTCCTTCTGTGGGTTGCTTCATATTGCTTTTCTGTAAAGCCTCCCCTCCCGCTCCCCACCTTCCCCAATACCTGGCACTGTGCTCCATTCATGAGCTCTGTGATGTCAACCAATGGACTTTTCCAGTCTTGGGAAGGCTCTCCTCCCAGTGGAATCTTACGTGCGTGCGTGCGTGCGTGCGTGCGTGTGTGTGTGTTCATTCCCCAGGTTTGTAGTCTGTAGAAACCACTTACTTTTCTCATGAGAGCTTCCATAAGTAACACAGTGTCTTTGGTTCTTCTTCTTTCCTAGTTTTGGGAAGCGGTCTGCAGGAAGTTTGCGTCGCGGATGCGAGTGCATCGTCCTGGAGCCGTCCGAAATGATTGTGGTGAGTCCCTCTTTCACCCGAGCACTGAAGAATATTCATGTGGCCTGTCTTCATTGCACCTAAATGTCAAATTATTTCTAATATGACTCCATTACCTTTGCAAATGACCTTTTTTGGTGTCTCACACCTTAATTGTCTCTGGGACATCTCCCTGAAATTATCTAGCTCTGTTTGGCAGGTTTTAGGCATCAACTTTCCAAAAAAATCTTTCCAAAATGTAGTTGTTCAACCAAGTTTTGGAGTGCAACGTTAGTTTTTTTTCTTCTTGCAATTCAGCTGACTGGACAGTGTACTTAATCAGTTACTTAAGCTAACCTTTAGCAAACTGCGTGCCTACACCGTCTCACACTTAAATAGTCTTGCTATGGTGTAGTGTTTTCTATAAAGATTGACAGAAGTAAATCAGTATTCGTATTTTAGCTAATAAACCAGGAGTCGTCTTTAATCCATTTATACTTTTGTTGATTTTTTTTAAGAACAATGTGTGATACATTGTATGAAAAAACAGAATGAAAATGTGTGTGTGATTGAATTATTTAGTGCAGAGCAGTATGTGAAATGTGTTTGACCATCACTCTTCTGGTACGTTTTCCGCTAAAAATTAGAAACAAATATCATAATTAGAACAATCAGGATTATTCATTAAAACTGATCTCATGATATCATGTATTGAAAAAACCACTGGTGCATTCTGACTGTCATATAGAGGCCTTGAGTTTGGACCAGTGCTTTATCAAAACATGATCAAAAACCATGCAAAACCAATACATCTGCTAAAATGCTAATTTCAGCTAGCTTCCTTATTGGATTCTAGAAGTATGTTAGCAATGAGCTAACAACATCGCACGTGAGCATTCATTGGCCGTTCTAGATTAAACACAGACATCTGAAGCGTGTAGAAGACATTTAATGTTTAAAGCTTGTAACAAATATATTAACATCTAATTCACCTTGAATAGAGCTGCTGCCACTGCCACTCTCCATCCACTGGTTAGACTGTCACTTATGTTCAGAGTCAGTGAAGTGTCTGGGACTCCTAGTGTCTGGGAAGTCCTACCCTTGATACCACACATGTAAGAAAGACTGATTAGATCATTTTCCATTGGTCATTTCATAACCATTTAGCTCTATTTAATTTTTAACCATTTAACTCCATTGATTTCCGAAAAAATAGGAGTTGCAATAATAGTGCTGCAATACTTGATGGTTTCACAGTCCCAAGAATTCTTTTGGCTTTCCTGTAGGCCTAGAAGACCCTGACGTTTCACCCTTGGAGAAAATATCTTGAAATTTTGTGATGATTTTTTTTTTTTTTTTACCAATCCTGACACCTCTTAACCCTGCTAGGGTCTTCATTTTTTGATTACACACGGAGTCCAGCTGAGTCTGGTGGACCCATTGCATTTTGAGGCTTTTAATTCAACATATTCAAACAATTTTTTATTAAAATTCTCAGCAAACTTCATCTCATTTGCAAGAAATATAAACAAAACATGTTAAATTTGTTCCCTTTTACCTTTGTTAAATCACATTTGATCACAGACATTGATAAGCCCAAAATGTGCTTCTTTTGTCCAGGATATGATTATATTCATGCATGCAGGTTATGCAATGCTAATGAGTAAAGTCTACGCTTCCATTACTGGCTAAATTAGCAACACGAAAATAAAATAGCACACAAGTTATTCCAAGGACAGATTTTTATGTTTTATCCAGTGAACACACAGGGTTTCTTAAACATGCACGTTCTCCAGTGTATTACATCACTGGAGTTTAGTTAAAGATGTTGATGAACAGCAGTAGAGGGATGTGTGTACTTCTGTTACAAGGACTCAGATGTGTGTGTGTTTGTGTATATGTGTGTGTGTGTTTGTTTAATATGTTCAGACCTGGCTAATCTCTGCCCAGGCAATGGTTTCTATCAGCTGCAGTTACTGGTGGATTTGCTGGTGGTTATTACTGGCCGGCCTGGCTCTGTAATTACGAAGCGAGGCAGGATATGGACACTGCACTTGCTTTCGCTCGCGCAGTCCCAATATATTCCCACTGCTCGGCGCTCGCCGGCAGTTGCCATAGCAGCGGTTGGTAAGGTAGCGAGAGATTTGATGTGTAATCCCAAAGGCGGAGGGGGTGTGAAATGTGAGGCTGCAATGAAAGTAGAGAGGGAGAAAAAGAGTATGCGTGTGTGTACAGGAGTGAGAGATGAGAAATGGAGATGTCTCGACTGTCATAAATGCATTTCTTGTCTTGGTTTAATGTTGCCAGCATTCCCTTTATGTAAGGATTAGATCATGTCTTGATGAGGCCTCTCCAAAAATATTAGCAGTTATTGATTTATACAAGCGCAGCATGTCTATTGGTGAGAAAGAATTAATGACAAATTTGTGCCATATGTTTTTAAAAATGCCATTTTTATGTTCATATTGTAGACATTGCCATTCTGACAAATAGCAGTGCACTAAAGGAAATGTAGGGGGCGAAATGGCATCTGTTATTTTGCAGTTGAACACACTGAAGTTTGCGTGATAGCAGAACCAGAATAAATAATAATGGTTTGATGATTTGATGAATCAATTTTGATTTAACAATAATTGAAACAAATTGCAGCCTTGTGCAGTACTCTTACTATGTAAAGTTAAGTTGTAATAATTCACTTTCATGTTCACTTTCATTTTTCGATAAGAATGGGCTAAAATGTGCCTTAATTTTGTCATCTCAGCCATGTACATGTATACAGGGAGACCAGATGGCGTGGCTCCAGATTGTACAAAAAAAGAAAAAAGTACATAAATATAAATAAACTATATGTATAAACTAGGTAAAGTGATATCCCCAAGCTAATACACTGGCTACTAGCTAACATGAAACTCGGTACAAGGATGTGATACAATACAGCACATTGTATTGTAACACCACTACATGAAGGACTACTATTAGAACATGCATTAAAGACATAATCTGAACTGTACGATGCAGTATGGCATCAGCAGCCTCTGCACCGCTGCGTCCTCTGGCTCGTCTTGTCCAGTTTGATGACCCCAGCATGTCCACCACACCTGCATTTCAGGAGAATGAGTTGCAACATCTTCACTGGCTGCCTGCTGTGTGAGCCAGAGGCCTGTCCTGCTACACTCAGAAATCTTCCTCCTCTCTCTCGCCTCAGTTCTCTCCGTTCTCCTCTTTGACGTAGGCGTTTGAGACACACACACATACACACAGACACACAAACCTGCACGCGGTACAGACAGGCTCACACACCCACTTCTATTTTTACGCAGTGCAAGAGAAACGGGGTGGGGGGGGCAGAGACGGAGGGAGAGGGAGGGAGGGAGAGGGAGGGAGGTAGAGAATCACTCATCTCTCTCCTCTGTCGGCAGGTGGACTATATGGATGAGAATGAGGAGTATTTTCAGCGCCAGGCATCACACAGGCAGTCCCGCCGGAGGTTCCGCAAGATCAACCAGAAGGGCGAGAGGCAGACCATCATCGACACGGTGGACCCGTACCCCGCAGGGAAGCCGCCCGTAGCCCGCGGATACCACACGGTCAGTCCTGCACCACCACTTTTGCTTAACTTCACCGCTCCCCACTGTGTGTTTGCGCTTTTTTTGGGTTGCTTTTGGCTTCAGGACATCATTAAATGTTACTGTGGAATGTGTTGTTTGCAGTGTGTGGCTGTACTTGGATTGTATTGCTGTTACATAAAAGCCAATATTGTCTCATATGTCTCTGCCTTCACTATTTTGCTATTATTTTACGTTGATGTACATTGATTTACTATACTGTCACCGCTTGGCAAGTCTATATACCTCCCCGGCTTGTCTCTAGCAGCACTACCGCTCGGTCTTGGCTAATCAGAACAGTGTCTGTTCTGTTCTAGACTTGCCTGTTCAGCTCTTCACCCATGTTCGTCAGCAATAATTAACAAAGAGCTCAAAACAGAACTGGATTGTATGTATAGATACTACTGTATTTTAGTCAAAACAGTTCTATGAAATATAGTAGAGGCTCTAAAGTAACATGAAAAGTAGTTATGGGTTATTTTATGTCGTCAAAGTTCATGTTAATAATTTTCAGCCTAAAGACCCTTTTTAATACCATACCGTAATATATTTAAGTTTTACGTTTACTATCATTTCTGAATAAATCACAGTATTCACATTAATATGCTTTGATTTTTCATTTTGAGGCTTTAATAAAGCACTTTTTGAAGGACATTAGCTAAGCTAAAGAACAGCTTCCAAGTGGTGGGCTTAGTAGGGGATAAGTGCATATGCCTCTTACAAGCAAAAGCAAACTGAAGAGAACTATTTAATTTCTGTTTTATCATGCCCATATTTGCTCTTTTAGATCGCTAATACACCAGACACACCCTCTGTTTTTGAATCATTTATTTTGTAAAAATATATATTTTGGTGGTTTGTCTGTGTAGTCAGCAGAGAATTGCACTGGATTTTTGTGTGTTGCATGAATTTACCTGACCTTTTCGTGGATGCTACAATTAGTCAGTTACATAACCAAGTCAGAATTGTTCACAATAGTGGTCTGAATGTCAGTGAAAGCAAAACCCAGAAAGCTATGTCATCAAAAGCCCAAATGCTTTTAAATGATGCTAAAAAACAAAACTTTTATTGTAATAGTCGACCTGTATGCAGTCCAGAAATACATAAATGAATGTTTTCAGATTCAATATAACACCATCTAAAGGCAATGTTGAATTTTCTGGATAAAAATATCTATTATAATAAATATGTGCACTGTTAACAACAAACAACAAACTCTAACCTCATGCTAGCTCAGTATCTAGCTAGACTCTGTGATTAACTTACCATCACTGCTTATTTACTGCAGCATAACACATGACATTTGATTTCATATGTTATGTTTAATGTAATTCAGGTTATTCAACCCTACTTGCTGCTATTTATGTTTTGGTTAATGTTTATTAATTAGAATAAGATATTTTTCTGTTAGCTGCAGCGTAAAAACAAGATGCTAGCATGTCTGCTAAAAAGAGACTTGTATTATTTAAGAAAAATATAATTCAGAGTTAAAGCTTTTAAGCAGCCAAAGGTACCAAATGCTGTTAAAGTGGTAAATAAATGTATTTTTCCACAGCTCATTTCAGTATGCTAGCTTTCCTGCTAGTCTTGTCTCCTGCTTGCTCGCTAAGCTGTTGATTTTGTTTTTGTCTTCTCCACTGTTTCTCTTGTACCTTGTACCTTCATTCTTATCTCTGGGTGGCCTTTTTTCATTCCTGCGCTAATTTTTTGCCTTTCCCTTGGTGTTTGTTTTTTGTCCTTAGCTTTTCTCTGTGCTATGTGACCTCCCTCGCTTTCATCCCTCCATGCTAGCATGAGTTAGCATACCTTCAGCAGGCTGCATTTGTTTAGTTTCTTCCCCCTATTTTTGGGTTCCCGCATTCGTGTTGGCCTTCTAAAGCGTTTGTAACTCGGTCTGTGCTGGGGTTTCACTTTGCTGGCTTTTGTGTTGTGCCGTGGGAGTGAATGCTAATTTTGTAGCTGTCTGTCAGAAGTACTTTATTTATATCTGTAATATCTTCTCTATTCATATCTTTTGTCAGAAGTGTTTTTTGCTTTATATGTTTTGCTGCGATATCTGTTTTTTGCCCCCTTACCCTTTTTTAATCATTCTGTGGTGTGCTAGCTTCAGTATTGTTCTCCGTTAGTGTTGTAGTTGTTGTCGTTGTTGCCGTTCATGTTCATTGTCAGTATGTTGTACTGGTCAAAGACAATGTCTGTGCCAGCGGTTTCTGCTCGGAATCCCCACTGTTTTCGCTGTGCAGCTTGTCTGGGTATGTGTATTGGGGTGTGTGTGTATGTGTGTGTGTATGTGTGTGTGTATGTGTGTGTGTATGTGTGTGTGTATGTGTGTGTGTATGTGTGTGTATGTGTGTGTATGTGTGTGTATGTGTGTGTATGTGTGTGTATGTGTATTGGGGTGTATGTGTATGTGTATGTGTATGTGTGTATGTGTATGTGTATGTGTGTGTGTGTGTGTGTGGGGAATACGGAGAGAAAATGTGGGCAGAAGCCTCATCCTCCCACTGTCATGTTTCTCCACACAGCCTAATCCTCTATAGGTAGCAAAGCTCCATTACACAAACATCTACTTCAGACTCAGCATGTACCACTGATTGCAGGCAGAGGCAGCTTTAAGGGAAAGGGCGGTGTTTATTAAGAACTGGAGGATGTAAGAGGAGCACTTTCACACATGTGCTTCTCCCTCTACTGGGAAAAATTGAATCCAGGCCTAATCGATGAAGCTTAGGAGAGAAAACGGCACGACAATTAAAAAAGCCATCTAGAAACATACTGTTCAGAACCTTTAAAGTAAAGTGGCCCTCGTGAACACATCACAGCACAGCACCCAGTGTGGAAGTGTGTGAGCAGTGTGGAAATTCTTTCTCTGTATTTAACCCATTCACCAAGTGAAGCAGCGTGTGGGAACAGTACCTTACTCAAGGGTACCTGGGTGGTGGATTTGAACCCATGATTGCAGGGGTAACTCCCTAACCACCAGGCCACCAGATGTGTCTTTAGAAAATTATAAAATACTCATAAGAAGACAAACAATGGAGCCGTTAAAGGAGCATTTGTTTGAGTTTTCAAAAAATTCGACATAATAAAGTTACTATAAATAAAGCAGCTCAGAGTGCTTTGATGAGAAATGCTCCACTAATAAAATCACAATAGTGGTCTGAAGTGTTTAATGCCTATAAAAGCTGCCTTTACTGCATTAAAAGCTCACAAATGCATTGTGCAGCGTCTGTTTATTATAGTTCTGAACGGTTTTGGCCTGTTTCAGGGAAATATGTAAAGATTTTTATGTGCTGTTCCCATTACATTTAGCTATTTTCTGTAATCCACACTTCTTGTGTAAGATTTTAAGATTTTAGCCTCATCGACGTTACATTTTAAGACACAGAAGTCTAGTGTAGGTTCAGCTGGTGGTCAATAAAATTGATATGTTGAACTCATGACTCCTGCCTGCATTTACAAATTTGGCCTTAAATACACACACACACACACACACACACACACACACACACACACACACACACACACACACACACACACACACACACTCACTTGGAGCGGTCTGATGCTGCAGGAAGGTGCCAGCGCAGCCACCTTTAATGTGTGTTGTGCTTATAGGGTGTGGTTTTTTCGGAGCTCCCTGCAGTGGTGGTATGCACATCCAAAACAAGAACATTCCTCTTTTTTCTCAACCCCCCCCACTCCCCAGTTCTGCTCCCCTCCGTTCCTTGAATTCCTCTCATTCCCAGAGGAGAACTGCCCGTGTTCCCTGGCTTGTTTAGGGATAATTCGCTCCCATGCACAGGAAAATGCTTCACATCGTATTCCTTTAGCCCCAGGCCAGATTTAGGAAAAGAGGCGACAAAACTTTCTCACGACCCGCATGCTTTTGTCCCAAACAGCTTCACTCTGTGGGAAGAGAATAGAGATTGCGTGTTCCCAAACAAAAATCATGTGCAGTGCTTTTTAAATAAACCCTGCACAGTAGCGACTTCAACAACTAGTGGGAGTGACTTTGGAGGGCCAGATGCCAGCTGGTGTGTGTGAGTGTGTGAATGTTAATCTGTGTGTGTTTGATTGTTCTTCTGCCCTGGGATTTTCAGGAACTCTGAGATGGAGCCAAAAGTGAAAATGACTCTTGAGAGTAAGGGGGTGTGTGCGTGTGTGTGCATATTTGTTTATGTATATATATGCTTTATACTGTATGTGTGTTTGTGTGTGTGTATGTATACGACAATAATAATAATAATAACTTTTATTTTAAAATACATCAAATGCCTTATAGGAACTGGTGTGTATTTACAGTAAAGCCCCAGTTTTACACGGACCAGGATTCAGTCCCACGCAGATTTTTCCCGAAATAATGCTCCGCCTTTTTTTGTTTTTTTTGTGGCAGTAAATATATTTTTCTGGACGTTTTCAAACAAGGGGACTCAGAGCAGGCTGTAACTGACCTGGAAGCATTTTTTTTTAAAAGTCCACACCAGGGTTGAGCCCCTGCGCTCCAAGCGTGATTTCTCTGCGGTGCACACCAGGAAATCTTTCCAAAGAACCCACATTTGTATTTTTAGGCCGAGTAGATCAGGGGTTATCCCCCAAAAACCATTCACCTCACTGCGGTGTCACTATGTCCCAAACCACACCCACGAAGTTGGGTCACAAAGCCATTTTTGGGAGTCACATTTTTGGGAGTCACATTTTGGTGAGTCGTGACTGAATTGCCTGGACAAAGCACTAAGTGTGTTTGTTTTTTTTTAGTCGAAAGTGAGAGATAGAGGCAGTGTTTTTAAATGGCAGTGGAGAGAAACGTCCTCCATCCACACCGCTGCTTCACAGATAGCGCCTTGTTTTGGCTTTCAAGCGGTCTCTCTCTCTCTCTCCTCTTTCTCCCTCTCCCTCTCTCTAAGCCAATCAGTGTTAATTGTTCAATCGCTAAATGGACTCCCTCAGGCAGCACAGTCACAGTGTTTTGAACCAGGCGCTCTGAGCTGTTCAGTTGCATAATTAGTTCAGTGTCTTGCTTGATAAAGTGTCTGTGCCCATTTATGTTTTTTTTTTTATATTTTGGAAGTTTTGGGTTAACTATTAGGCTATTTGAAGAAGAATGCTGCTGTGTGTCTATGCTTTGTAGTGTGTGTGTGTGTGTGTGTGTGTGTGTGTGTGTGTGTGTGTGTGTGTGTGTGTGTGTGTGTGTGTGTGTG
>JBBJLR010000034.1:11423051-11439464 GCA_037577145.1 Brachypetersius gabonensis
TGGCAAGAACCCCGTGGAGGACAGCCTAAGTATTGGGGACCATAAACGCAGTTAGTTTAAGCCGCTCTCCATGGATAAGGCGGGCCAGCTGACTATCTTTAGGCATGATGGTGACTCATCATCATAGATGGTGCAGGTTCTTGTCCTCGAACAGACCCACCAAGTAAAGCCTGGCTGGCTTCCTGCAGGGCCGTGAGGGCGGAGCTCTGCAAGCGGAGGTCGGTCTTGAAATCCTGAGCGATCTCACGCATGCAGGCGCTGAAAGGGCAGCTTGCGGATCAGCAGCTCCGTGGATTTTTGGTAACGGCGGATCTCTCTCAAAGTCGCGGTGCCGGGCCGGTAACAGTGAGGTTTCTTCACGGTGGCCGGAGCAGCCTTCCTGTGTGCCTTACTACCGGTGGATTTGCGGGCAGTCTGCTTAGTTCTTGCCTTAATAGCCACGAGAAAATAATGAAAATAATAGTAAAATATATAGACTAAACAATACTATGCATTGATCGGATGAATATTTACATCATAATTAAATCATAATTTAAAAAAAAAGTACAAACAATTTGAATATATTATTATTTACTGATTATATTTAATTGTATTTTTCAGTATGAAATGGTCAAAAAAGGCTTGATTTTTTTTATTTCAAGCAAATTTATGTACTTTATGTCTTTTCTGTTACAGACTAAAAGACAATGTTATTAACGTTATTCTTTGTTGTAAGTTCATCTATATTTCTTTCTTTTTTCTATTTTTGTTTTCTTTGCTGTTAATAAGGATACAATGTACATCATAAATGTTTCCCAGAAAGGTTGATTAAATGGGCTTAGTTCTGGAGGCAGTAAGCCAAAGGTTTTAAGTTTCGATCTAATAAAAGTGTTGAGTTTTTGTGAGGAATAATAACCAATTGCTTGCTCATTTTAAGAGGCCTTTCATCTTGCATAACCCACTATTGATATAGTTGTTTAAATAAAACAAGTGTGATTTATCCTATTACTTGATTAATCGCTGAAAAAATCGACAGAATACTCAATTCCAAAAATATTCGATAGTTGCAGCCCCAATTGGAAGCGTTTTTTAAATAGTTGAACATTAGAGACATGTTTTGCACACTAGATACGTGTCCTATGCGTATGTCTTTGTGCTCCATGTGTCCCAACCAGGTAGTACTAGTACTTGAGAATTCACTGGTCAGTGCTGCTTTTCTTGTTTAGGTTATGTCTGCATGTAACATCACACATAGAGATTAAATGTGGCCCACTTACTAATGAATGAGGGTCAGATCTTTATGCCTGTATATACTGGAAAAATACACTGCTCAGAAAAACAATGTAAATCCCCTTTTTGCATCAGAATTTCTCGAAAGGTCAACACGGCTTTGCTATTTCTTGGAGTTCTTACGCTCTGGTTGGGTTTTCTTGATTGATATTATGCGATAGACTCATGCTCAATATTTCATGGTTTTCTCGCTTCGCCAACTGCCCTCCCCCTCCACCATTCCCCTCCCCCCGTCCTACCCTGACCCCGCCCCCAGAGACCCGCCTGCACAAGCCCCGCCCAGTTCTCCTTCCTGGGTTCCTTAGTGGCTCTTTGCATTAGTGTGTCAGAATATTTGACTAGTCGTTCAAATGTTGTTTGAGGAGAAATGACATGCACTGGGTACAAGGGGCTTAAAAAATTTAAAGTGGCGGAGCAGCAGGAGCCGAAAGGATGGGACTTGGCACAGGCTTCTGCAGACATTTAGCCAAGGCTGCATCGTGGGCACTTTCTGGGAAGAATAGCACACCTCCCCGCCGACTCAGACAGGTGAGAGCGGTTGTGGCTGATAATTTGAATCGTCGCACGTGACCTGGATTATGGAGCGCCTTTGTTTCCGTTAGAACCAGGTGGGCGACGGCCTGTATCTTCCTGAACACAGAATCTGCCGCCAATGACAGACAGGTCTTTCATTCGAAGCCGCTGACGTCTTTTGGGGTTGTTTTTTTTCTCCTTATGCTTCTTCTAATTTGTCTTGGAGCGTCTTTCACCTTCTGCAGCATCACACATGGACTGCTTGACCTCTCAGCTCGCTCATTGCCATGACGATGGCCTGAAGCTGATGAATAGGATTGATGTGAGCTCGGATGAGAGGGGCATCTGTTTTTAGCATTACTCACTCTCCTTGTTTTATTATTCATGTAGAGAGACACACTGCTGTCTTTTGCTCTTACAGCCATAATAACAAAGGTTTTCCTCTTATTTCCAGTCTTTTGGATGAGCCTATTGATGCTCACTTCAAAAGGTAAAGGGTTTTTGGAGCCATCATTGTCTGGAACATGGCAGCTTGAGATGTAATTAAAGCATTTCTGTAGATTTGGGGTCTGTGTTAGTGGGCTTATTTCATGCTAAGATGTTTGAACAGAGATCATTCATGCTGCAACTCCTGACACTGCTGTTGAATCATTTATCGTCTGTGTGTTACAATAAATGGACTGCAGGTTTGTTAGCATGTTTCAAATATTATTTGAATCAGATGCTCTTGTATTGAGATTAACAACATTATTTGAGGGGCTTAATTTGACTAAGTGGCTCTTTCTGACCCGCAGGCCACTGAGAGCGAGCCGGGCGATATGGACCTCAGCGGCCTGCCCGAGACGGCCGTCGACTCAGAGGAAGACGACGATGAAGAAGATATCGAACGTGCCTCTGACCCCCTCATGAGCCGAGACATCGTCCGAGACTGCCTGGAGAAAGACCCCATGGATCGCACAGATGATGACATTGGTAAGACACACATGTTCGTTTTCATATCTTTTCAGAACAAACCGTGTAATAATATAATATATATGTACAGTATATATAGGACAGAACCTGTCCTATGTGTGTGCCTCTGTGTTTATATACAGAGAAAGTACATGTAATATGTGTGATACAAATAGCTGATGCATATATAATTATTAAATACCTATATTTATAAAATATAGTATATTTGTAAAATGTATATTTTTAAATTTATATTTATACCTATATTTAACACAAATTTTTGCAGCCTAACCCTTTATCCAATCCTAATCTCTACCTCATTAGACAATTAAGCTAAAGAAACCTTTCAGCCTTTTTTGGTTTCTTCCTACACAGTCCAGAAACACACACACACACACACACACACAGAGTCAGCTGGGCTGCTTCGGGCCCTGCCAGCTTTGTCACACACCAGTCCAAGCCAGATTTGATTTATTGGATGTGCCAAGCAGCAGAAGAAAATGACCAACACACTGCGAGTGCAGTTAACACTGATTGTCAATGAAGTTGTCTATATTTATTTATTTATTTCCCTTTCTCCAGTTGTTTTCTCTGGGGGATTCAGTCAGTCTCTGGTTACGGTAGCAAATATAGAAACTTTGCCTCCTGCCACAAATAGACCCAGGTGAAATACACCTCACTCTAAATTCTCTACTGCTCCGTCCTCCGAGCTGCATAGTATTAGCCCTCCTCAGAGCTTGCGTTGCCGTCTGCACAGAGGCATTTGATGTTGTTTTGCTGTTATTTTCGTAGCAGCGGAAAGAGCCTCTCTGTGTTTTTGCAGAGTCTCGTGCTGATCAGACTGTAGCCTGCAAAAGCTGATCTGAGTGAAGGAGTGCCAAGTGGCCCACTTTCCCCTTTTCTCCCTTTTCTCTCTCTCTCTCCTTTTTCTCTATGTCTCTTCTCCTCTCTCTCCCTCTCTCCCTCTCTCCCCCTCCCTCTCTCTCACTGTCTCTCTCTTCCTTTCTTTTTGTCTCTTTCTCTCTCTCTCTCTCTCTCTCTGTTTGTCTGTCTGTATGGCTATGTCTGTCTGTTCCGGTTTTGTCTAATATGTCCTTCCTATGTCTTCTCTCTTGCTCTCATCCACAGAGCAACTCCTGGAGTTTATGCACCAGCTGCCGGCCTTTGCCAACATGACCATGTCTGTCCGAAGGGAGCTGTGTGCTGTCATGGTGTTTGCCGTGGTGGAGCGGGCTGGCACCATCGTCCTTAATGACGGCGAAGAGGTCAGTCATGTCCGTGTTTGACATGTGCTTCAACAGGAGCACTCTGAAGTTTCCTCTCTTTTCAAAATAAAATGATGTTTCATAGACTGTGCAAACATTGTTACAGTTTCAAAATGTACCATTCTCACCTCCTGCGGTACATATAGGGAACCTGAGATGCAAAAAATGATATTTATGATGTCCAAGCAATGACTGCATCTACAATACCAGACAAAAGATTTTGCACACTCTGGATTTTCTACATTTACATGTTACTCACTTAATATTTACTACAAATGCATTTATTTATTATATTTGCTGAAAAAATAAAAGTACAGTATTTTTAGCATTTGAGTTCCTTTATTAGCCAGAAAATCTCAACACTGACCTATAAAAAGCATCCAAATATAATTATAATTATTCATATAATGTTGATCACCAGACAATGGTTAGATATTTAACGAGCTATTAAGTGCTGCAACAGTAACAAGTGTATTGAAAGTTAAAGGACAGTCAAGAATTTAACAACCTCAGGCAACAACCTCAAAATGAACCAAGACTCAAAAGGGGAACACATCCTCCTCAGGTCGACCCGGAGAGAAAGAAGGGAGAGTCTTTATGGGGTTGAGTAACAAGCGTTGGCCTTGATGAACAAGATTGTTGACAGATAGGCCATCTACAGCTAACAGAGTTGAAACCACTGTGTCCAAAGAGGTAGATTTGTTGGAACATTCCACTGGAACAGTCATTTTCAAATATCACTCTTACAGCCATAGTGAAAGAAACTGCCTCTTTATTTCCATTGAAAAAAAGAGAGGTTGGAAAAGTCAAGTCAATTTATAGAGAGTCCATTATCAGACACAATGGCTGTTCAATGTACTTTACAGGAATAGAATGAAAAATAAAATAGAATAAAATCAGATGTAAGAATAGAATAAATCAAAAAAATAAAAGAATACTTAGAAAATCAATAAAAGAAGATTGAAAGTGCAACAGAAGTGTTGATAGGCGAAGGAGAATACTGCAGTTTATAGCAGCTTTTTAAAGCTGCAGCTGGTGCAGATCTGATATTGATGGACAGGTATATAAAAAGTTGAAGATTGTGGAAGAGCATTGAGCCTCAGAGAAAATAATAAAGTTTAAGAAAGAAAAATCTCTTCAGACAGGTTATCTCCTGCCCCACCATAGCCTTCCCTCTTTTTTTAATTTTGTATTTTAATGGTTTGCCCCAGCCTGCTCTTTTTCTCCTGAAATGTATTCAGCAATCACTTATCCTGGTGACTATTTGTAAAAAGTCCATTTATTTACTTGTGTTTAGCACCACCCATCTCCACACACAGGCCTCTCCATTCAGATTCCGGCCTATTAGACCTGAATGAATGCCAGCCTTCATCGGCCTGCAATCGTAGTAGGCCTAAGGGAGGGGGAATGGGGATCACTTATCTCCTTATCCGAGTATAGACATGCCAGCGAGAGCCATTTTCCTCCTTAATGCATCCGGACAAATGGGTCAAGGAAAGGCCTTAGAGCCTGGCCAATTCTGTGGAAACGACAGTCAATGGGAAGACAACAGCATGTTCTTCCTATGTCAGGAATACCCCATTAAAGAACAGCCGGGACCCTTTGTAATGCAATTGCTTCTAAATTTGTCAGAAGATTGATGTTTTTTGTTTCACAAAATGGTTACTAAGAGCATTACAGGTCCCTGCTGAGGACCTTAAACAATGTAATGCATTACTCTTCCTCCGTAATGCAATTTAAATGTAAGCTTATGTCATACAATATGCATTTTTCATTTCTTGTAGGATGCTAGAATTAAACATGGTTAATAGATATAGGTGTAGTTCTTGGGCCGCAGTAGCATACATCTCATTATCATATGATGTTCTGTACCATCAGAATTAAACAAAGGACAATTATATATTTAATCTTTTTAATGCATGAACGACATCTGTCATTAAATTGTATATATGAACTGGCATGATTATTGCAGTTCTGTGTTATTTCTTAGTTCACTGATGGGATCACTAATTAGTGTTCTTATTGAGTTAACTTTATTTTATGTATTCTAAACAAACAAATTGTTCAAAATGTCAATAACCTCTTAAATAGTGCTTTTCCATCGACACAAGCGACCATGCCAACCTTCAACGTTTTTTTTTAATATATATAAAGTGACCTGAACCAGAGTTTCTCGACAACAGGGGCGAAACCGGGCGGCAACCAAGCTGTATCCTTTCTGACTGGTCGACAGACTTGGAAAGAATTATTGATTTACTTATTTATTCATTTGTTCAAACAAAAATCAACAATGGAGATACTAGCACTACTTTCTACATGGGTTGAACATACATTTCAGTGGGTGTTTTTAATGCTGTGGGAAATTTGTGTACACATCAACACTGTCACCAGGCCGGAATACACTGGAGAACAAGAGCACACTACATCTTTGGTCAGAAAAGCTCGGTGACAGTGTTGATGATGGTCTACTGTGATGTGGAAGAGATTTCCTGCCCTGCCCTGACCTGACTCGGCCTCTCTAAACGGTGTGTGTTGCCTGTGTTTGTTTGTGCTGCAGCTGGACTCGTGGTCTGTCATTCTGAACGGCTCGGTGGAGGTTACCTACCCAGAGGGCCGCACGGAAATCCTCTGCATGGGGAACAGCTTTGGAGTGTCTCCTACCATGGAGAAGGAGTACATGAAGGGAGTTATGAAGACCAAGGTGGACGACTGTCAGGTGGGTCGGCTTTCTGTCAGGCCACGTATGTGTCATTCACAATAGGCCCAGTTTCAGTTGAGACCTCTTACAAGAATATCAATCAGAGATGGCCAGGAAGTGGGATCGGGTTATGGATTATTGCACACAATATCACAAACTTACTACAGAGGACAAAGTGCTCTACTAGACAATGATCTGCATCATTTTACAATAAACAAGGTGAAATAATAGGGTACAACTTTACAATAAGACTACCCTTATAAAGGGTTTCTAAATGATTTATAATCAGGTTGTTAATTAGGTTGTAGACCATTTATAAATCCTTAGTAAGCAGTTATAAACAAGTCATAACAATTGTCATGCAATGATGCAGGGTCACTATTTGGAATGATCTGGGTTAACAAAGAACAGATGAAGCTGAAAGTTTAACATTCTGCCTGAGAAAGAGATGAGATAAGCTCAGCAACCTTCAAGTTGTGAGCCTGCATCAATTTATGACAACTGTTATAACTTGTTATAACTTATTAATGCTTTATAAGCTGTCTACAACCAGATTATAAGTCATTTTAAACTTTTAATAAGAGTGGTTTTATTGTAAAGTGCAACCAGAAATAGTTTGATTTGTGTCAGCTGGATATAACAGTAGAATTGTTGTGAATCCAGTATACTGAGTTGGTGCATCCAATTTTGGTCCATTTTTTGAGTTTCTTGGGGAAGCAGTCCAAGGGATTCTCTATTGTCTTCTGCCCAATCCTGTTTAGCTGTTATATGGGATTCATTTATGGTGTTTACTGCCGAAATAATGTAGCCCAGCCCACAGGAATCTGAGCATAATAGGAGTGATTAGCTCAAATTTGGCAATGACGAAAATTTTGGCTGCCTTTCAATTCACCACTCTAATTAGTGCATTTCAAAGGATGTATTAGCAGCCTAATGCAGCTGTTTCAATTTACCTCCAATCCTGGCCAAGCTGTAAATAAATTAGGTTTAAGGACAGAGACTGGTTAGTCTAAGTATTATATTTTACCTGTCTGACATTTTGCTTTGTAATACTAACATTTTCTTTTTTTTATTGTCTTCCTGTCTGCCTCTTTCACTCTTCTCTTAATTTTCTTTAAATTTAATTTTCTTTTAATTTTCTTAATCTTCTTTTCATCTCTCTTTATTTGTCCTGTCTTCTCTTCACTTTTCTTTTCTCATCCTTTCTTCATTTCTCTTCTCTTCTGCTTTCTTCTGTTTGTCTGTCTCTCTTGCTCTGTCTCTTTCTCTCTCTCTCAGTTTGTCTGTATAGCACAGCAGGATTACTGCTGCATCCTCAACCAAGTGGAGAAGAACATGCAGAAGGTGGAGGAGGAGGGTGAAATTGTCATGGTAAAGGAACATCGTGAGCTGGACCGCACTGGCACCAGAAAAGGACACATTGTCATAAAGGTGAGGAGAAAAAACACATACGCATGCCAGAACCAAGCAAGACTGAGCTTTTGTGGCGTCTCAAATTAAGAAATTCTGTTTCTTTTTAGCCTGTGAAACGGAGGCATCCGAGTTTATCACATTCTCAGACCAGCACTTCACTTTTAACAGATGGCACTGAAGGTGTTACTTGACATAATGAGAAGGATTTGTTTCTGAAACCCCTAAAGTCCCCTGATAGCTTCCTTAAGCCCAGGGATCCGGTGCTTACACCCACGATTGACATGGCGTTTGAACTGAAATACAGGCCTGTGTATTGAACGTGTCCTCTAATTGATTGTTGAACGTGAAAATGTGCTGAACGGAGCACAGTGGAAGCTTCTTTCTGGCTGCATAGGAAAAAACTCTAATGAGCACAGACACCTCGGTGATTGGAGCAGGGGCGAAAAGTTGCCCAGTGACAGTGAAACTCTCAAACTGCTGGCTAATTCCTCTTCTTTAATTTGCCTTCTCAGCATATTTGTACTGATAGTGTATAAAGGAATGGGGTTTGCACATTGTATAGTGGATTGCATAGCATGCAAAAGCCATTAACTATTAACAGAAAGAGTAATTTATACACTGTTAATGTAAATACCTTCAAGGTATGTTTGGTTTCTGAATATTGCCAGGAAGCTAACGTCACTAAAGAGTCATTAAAGTGTCTGATTTTAAAGGAGCACAGTTTGCACATCACACACGTCTGGACTAGAGGACCACACAGTTGAGGGTATGTTTGGGTTTTTCGCAGAATTTTTCTAAAATTGTACTCATTTGTATTGCAGGGCACAACAGAGCGTTTGACCATGCACCTAGTCGAGGAGCACTCAGTGGTGGACCCCACCTACATCGAGGACTTTCTGCTCACCTACCGCACCTTCCTCTCCAGCCCCATGGTGGTGGGCAAGAAACTGCTGGAGTGGTTCCACGACCCCAGCCTCAGGGACAAGGTAAACACACATACACTCACTTATAGGTGCAAGTGCCACCTGTGCTGGTGAGTAATTTGTGCAAATGCTTCTCTTCCTAGGTTACACGGGTAGTCTTGCTGTGGGTGAACAATCATTTCAATGACTTTGAGGGTGACCCCGAAATGACGCACTTTCTCGAGGAGTTTGAGAACAATCTGGAGAGAGAGGTCGGTGGCCGTCATACGTGCACAGTGTTTTCCTGGTGCTTTTCATATGTGTCGTTGCTTTAGAGCATTTCCTAACTCTCTCCTCTCTCTTCTTCTATAAAACAGAAAATGTGTGGGCACTTAAGACTGTTAAATATAGCATGTGCTGCCAAAGCCAAGCTGCGAGTGGTGACCCTGACCAAGCCATCACGAGAAGCCCCGCTGGCCTTCTCTCTGCTGGGCGGCTCAGAGAAGGGCTTCCGCATCTTCATTGATCACGTGGAGGCAGGCAGCAAAGCTGCCGAGGCAGGCCTCAAACGTGGAGATCAGGTGCTACACTGCAGAACTCTTGAGTTAAACCCAGTTAGGGTTCTTGTAAATGCTCTGATAACTTGCATTGACATTATCAGAAGAGGAAGTTAGAGCTGTTACACAATTTCCTAACATATGTACCCCCTGTGGTATCAGTGTGGAGCAGAAGCTCTTTTACCCACTGAGGCTATAAAAGCAGTTTACAACATGCAATAAAAAAGGGGTTTAAATAATGTAATAAAAAGTTATATATTTTTAATTATTGTAAACATTGAATTAAGCATGGACTGTAATGTTAAGCTGTTCCAGTGCTCTAAAAGTAAAACGCATGACTTATTCTGGAACTAGAGTGTGAGCTGAATGTGATAATGAATGAGGTTCTTCAGCCATTTGTGTGAATGAATGTGTCTATTTTTTTAGTTTTTTTGCTATAACTTAAACAACAACCTGCATAATTAGTGTCCTACAGCCTGCAGGATAGATTTGCATACTAAATAGCAAATACCAATATCTCTGTAGTTTAGAGTATTTTCCTGTTTATAGTTTATCTGTCTAAGCTTCTCAACCTGTGTTTTTAATGTTGGTTTGTTTCTCTCTGAATTTCTCAGATCCTGGAGGTGAATGGGCAGAACTTTGAGAATGTGCAGCTGTCTAAAGCCAATGAGATTCTAAAGAATAATACACACCTGTCCATTACTGTGAAAACAAATCTCCTTGGTAAGTTAAATATACATACATGTGTTCAAAAATATGGATTTTAAATGTAACCTGTTGAAGTAAAAAACAAGTCAAAACAAGGCTCATAGTTAGACTTAGTTAGGGTGAAACATCTCAAGATCCAAGATCAGCTTCAGTCAGTGAAAAACTGAAACAATGTCAGTCTCTGAGTCTAAACCATGGCCTCCTCTTCTCTTAGTGTTTAAGGAGCTTCTGGCTCGGCCTGAGCACGAACACGAGCATGACCATGAGGAGGAACTGGACAGGAAGAACGGGGCGCCACACATTCCCAAGATTGGGGACATCAAGAAGGCTAGCCGTTACTCCATCCCAGACCTGGCTGTGGATGTAGAGCAGGTGATGGGTCTGGAGAAAGCCAGCAAGAAGGCCAAGGCCAACACTGTGGGTGGCAGAAACAAGCTAAAGAAGATCTTTGACAAGACCCTTACCAGTATTCTACCACCCAAGCCTTACAAGTGAGTTGATTTATGTCTTCATGCACAGGGCTTTTTGTAGGACTCTTACAGCCATGGGAAAAAAAGAGACCACTTTTTGTGCGTGCGTGCGTGCGTGCGTGCGTGCGTGCGTGAGTGAGAAATGCACAGGTTCCTATTATTTTATGGACTATTGCAGTGTGAGCTGTGTAAAAAAAATAAGAAACGCCTCCATATGTGTTGTGTAGATTAACGTTTCTAAGGTATAAACAATTTAAATGTATTATTTGAAAATTTTCTCCATACATTTTTTGGTTTGGAATTTTGAATCAATTGTCAAATCACACATTACAAAAGCAATAACCAGAAAACAAATGATGCAGTCTCTTATTTCCCCATGGCTGTATGTCCACTAGTGTAGAGATGCTTTTCAGAAAGTGGTTTGGTATTTTTATTGTATGTAATCCACAATTGTACACTTTGTTCATGCCAAAATAACTAAAGTAAACCTGTAAATACTTTAGAATCAACTCAGTGTGAGATCTGAGATTTACACCCTTAATAGAAGTGTATTATAATAAAGTTATAATGTCTTTTATAGCGTGTAATGATTCTCAGTAAGAACAAAAGCATAATATTAATGTAGTTGTGCAATTGGTATTCTGCTTTGTAGTGATGTCGGTGTGGGCCAGTCTCAAGATGACAGCATTGTGGGCCTGAAGCAGTCTAAGCAGATTCCTCCTGCTCTGCCGGTCAGCGGAAACTTATCGTCCAGCAACCCTGACCTGCTGCAGTCTCACCATCGCATACTGGACTTCAATAACCAGCCCGGTAAGTCTGTAATGCCTTTTACACTGTTGGCTGTGGATGAAGTGAGAAGGAAGGAAGGACCCTCATGGAAATTTAACTCGTAGGGGTGGCGAGTGCAAAACACATCAGTTTGCAGATGTTTTTCAGAAGAAATGCATTTAACAGTATCAGGAGCTCCGTTCTTACGATCTTTCAATGTTTTTACATAATGGGCTTTACATCTGTTGAGCTCACTGTGCCCTAAATCTCTTTCAGAGGCCGTCCGCACAAGTGAGTATACAAACGTCTGCTCTCCCGTGACCTCTTTGGAAATCATGCTTTTACGTTGGTTTTCTCATGGGTCGTTGACTGCTTATACTTTAATGGTGTTGGTTTTGCCGGCCATGATCACTTCTCTTACCTACATTTGGTAAAAAAAAAAAAAAAAAAAAAAACCAAAAAGTGCTTCAAAAGGGATACTTAAAGGAAAAAATGCAAATGCTTTTAAGAATTTATGACCACTAATTACCATTATGCGTCACGTCAAATGGTCCCTGCAAGCTTTCGTTAATTATTGCCGGTGCTTTTCAAGTGGACTGTTGCTTTAATCTCAGCACCAGACATGTTAATGTTGTGGTTATCAGTTAAAGCCTTATCCAGCCTATTGATTTGTGTGTGTGTGTGCCTCCTTTTAGAGGTTCATTGATTAGGTTAAATCATCCATGACTCTTACAGGAGGCTCCTTTATTTCCTAATTGATTCTCAGCAGACAAAAACAGGCTTTATATGATTACATTCACTGAACATATTCTGACACAACTCTCACTCTGTGTTTCAGGGTGAAACTGCATGCCATGAAAAAAGGCTCATAGTTCAAACTGTTTAATCTTTTTTAATATAAAAAGCAAGTAAAAAAAAAATAGCTCGTTGAAAATTAGAATTATTGTATGTTTTGAGAACATAATGATAAAGGCCCTTTTCCTGATTACCTGGTGTTTTGTCCTGAGATTAAAGATTGAGGTCTTTACATTATAATTCAGATGAGAGTCGGGTGGTGGTGCCGTTCGTTGCTAACTTCTGTTTGTAGCTTCACCGGTTCTGATTGGTTCCCGTTCTCCTCCTCAGACATGTCGGACCAGGTGCTGCGGGTGTTTAAGGCTGATCAGCAGAGCCGTTATATCATGATTGGGAAGGACACCACAGCCAAGGAGGTCGTGGCTCAGGCCATCCGGGAGTTTGCCTTGACCGCTGCCCCTGAAGCCTATTCGCTGTGTGAGGTGTCCGTCACACCAGAGGGCGTGATTAAACAGCGCCGGCTGCCAGAGCAACTCTCCAAACTGGCAGACAGGATCCAGCTCAGTGGCAGGTACTGCATGAAAATAACACATTTCTTTTGCTTTGTAACTACCATGAGCCAGTTTAACAGGCATGAAATAGTACTTTTGCATCAAAAAGATGATTCAAAGCGCAATATCAAAAATTTAGTGGTGACCAAGACTATTGTGTATATACTCAAAATATAATTTAATACTGCTTATTAGAAATAAAGCTTAATGTGTAGTGAATCTACCTTTAAAAAGTATCTTTATGTAACAAATCATTTCTTAATAAACCCCATGTTCCTTAAATAGCATTCCCAAAATTGTTTATAGCCCAAGCTGTTCTCTCCCTTCAAGCCTGTGTGTGCAATCTGGTCCTCAGGTACTATCTGAAGAGCAACATGGAAACGGAGACGCTGTGTTCAGATGAGGACGCTCAGGAGCTCCTGAGAGAGAGTCAGATCAGTCTACTGCAGCTCAGCACGGTGGAGGTGGCCACGCAGCTGTCCATGCGTGCCTTTGAACTCTTCTGCGCAATCGAGCCCACAGAGTACATCGATGACCTGTTCAAGCTGCGTTCACGATCCTCTGGACCCTCCAGCCTCAAGCTCTTCGAGGAGGCCATCAACCGGGAGACCTTTTGGGTGGCTACTGAAGTGGTCCGAGAACCCAACCAGCTTAAGCGCATGAAGATCGTCAAGCACTTCATCAAAATTGCCCTGCACTGCCGCGAGTGCAAAAACTTCAACTCCATGTTTGCCATTATCAGGTGAGGTGGAAAATATCTACATTTGGAATCAGGGAGTCTTAAATCAAAGTATGTGCCAGTTTTAATATAAATAATGTCATGTACAGCGAGATCAGGTGCATTTGGAGTGTTCAGGAGCTTGTACTGTTTTTTCAAGGACTGTTTATGTCTCATGTTAACCAGTGGGGTGCAGTAAAGCTCAGTGTTCGTGTATCCGATGTGTTACTAAGTGTCTGTTTCTCTGTCTTTTTGCAGTGGTCTGAATCTGGCGCCTGTATCCAGGTTACGAGGTACATGGGAGAAACTTCCCAGTAAGTATGAGAAGCTCTTCAGTGACTTGCAGGACCTCTTCGACCCATCCAGAAACATGGCCAAGTACAGAAACGTACTCAACAGCCAGAACCTACAGCCACCAATCATCCCTCTATTCCCCGTCATCAAGAAAGACCTGACCTTCCTCCACGAGGGTGAGAGAGGCACTTTACTTATGGGCGCTTGACTTTACTGTTTCCCTTACTTACTTAGTTATCATTTATGCTGCTTATGTAGCCTCTTCCATATTAACATCTTGTTTTTTTATTAAATGAGTACAGACAGAGGTACATTGCATGGCTAAAAACAGTATTGTTCTTTAAGCTTATAAGGTGTAACAAACTACTGCAGCTTGTGGTGGTTTGTGAAAACAGACCCTGTTGTGTTTAACCATATATTAACAGACTTCAGGTTGCCTTTTTTCTGTATGTAAACAGTATGTGACACTTGTTCCTTTTGTTTTATTGATTGATTTTTTTTATATATATACCTGCCTCTCCTCTTTCCTGCAGGCAATGATTCAAAGGTGGATGGCCTGGTGAACTTTGAGAAGCTGCGTATGATTGCTAAGGAGATCAGACATGTGGGCAGGATGGCCGCAGTGAACATGGACCCTGCACTGATGTTCCGCACCAGGTGAGTGTCCAAACAGAGCCTCGTCTCCAGGGTCTCCTGTCGTGTGCAGTTCTGTCCGCCCTCCAGGCTGAAGCCCGTATACCACAGAAGAGCTTCCCAGGCACTTCACAGCTGTATTGAGTCACGGCGCCACACGTTAACGCAAAAACACACTCAAACAAACACACAGGCTTTCACTGGTGGTTTCCTATTGGCTGTGAATATGTGTTCAGTGCGAATCAGTGTATGTGTATCATGCTGGATTAATTGTCTGTCTGTGGGCCTCTGGTTCTGCTCACCTTGTTACTCTTTGTCTATTTCCTTGTCATCTAAGCATGTCTCCCTCTCTCTTTCTCTTTGCTTTCCTCTCACACACTCCTACCTGACCCCCCCCCCCCTTCTCTCTCTCTCTCTCTCTCTCCCTCTCTCTGTCTACCTCTCTCCTCCCTCTTTGCTCCGCACCCACACGTCACTGTTCATGGCTCTCCCTTACAGGAAGAAGAAGTGGAGGAGTTTGGGGTAAGTTTGGTGACCTGACCTCCGGCCCCATTGCCTCCTTGCTCACACGCACTCCTCCCTTCTCATCTTTAATTTCGGCTGCCTCCTCACCATTTCCTTCCTGTATTATTTCTCTTTTTTGTTTATTTGACTGATCCTCCCGCTCTGACAAACAGCTGTTTGAGAGTGCGACTGCGATCACTTTTGCTACTCCGGGTCATTTAAATAAAAGTACTAATTAATAAAAAGTGCCTGCACTAACATAGCTGAGTTTGAGTTGCGCATTCTGCATGATACTATTTATTTGATCTTAATGTGATTTGTCATGATCCATCTTAGCAAAAGTGATTTAACTGTGTATAACCTCCAGCTATAGTACTTACCAGAACAGCATGTCTTTATTTAGGTTTTATTTTCAGTGCTGTGAGTTTTTTTTCACAATTTTTTTGCGTGAATTATATATTCACCTTTACACTGAAGAGTAAAGTCTTAATAGCTTGTATAAAAGGGCTGTCAAACTATTCAAATCATTTAACACAGTTAATTACGTTTATAATGTACATTATCTGTCCATCTGTTATCTGAACCGGTTCAGGGGGTCGGAGAAACACCCTATACTGGCCATTGGCTTAACTTGGACCCTTATTTAAAAACAGTTGCATAATGAGTGGACAAGTTGAGCCTAATCTAAATGTATTTATTACATTCAGTAATTCTGTAACATTATTATAATTGTGCAAACACCCGGACCTAGGGATCCTAAACCTGAAAACCACATTATTTCCATGATGTGAACACAGTTTCTACCACACTTTTTCGCTTTTTTCATCAGCGTCCAGTGAAAGAAAGAGTGGCGGCGTGAATGGGGTGGGTTCTTTTGGACGTGGAGGGAAATATCTGTCCGATGTAAATATTTTGCTGCAGAAAAACCAAAAAGTGTCCCGGTAGTTTAAAACCAGTTATCATTATTTAAAACAGCAGTTCCATTATAATATTAGCACTTTATTAACATGTTGAGTTTGAGAGCCCTAATGAAGTACCATTAAGCGTGGCATCATACCCTGATTCCCCCAGGCAGTTCCAGCCCATGTAAAACCTGCTTAGGAACATTTGATATGCCTGTATATGATTTGCGTGTATTTCTCTAACCCTGTGCATCCCTTCAATCTGAGTTGAAGTGCCCCCCTCTTCTCCGCCCCTTTTGTCTGATTGGCTGAGATGCTGAATGCATGGAATGTTCTAAAACTGCAAGGAATGCGACTTTCTGCATGTTTTGTGTCTGAGAGCACTGTCAGATCTTGGCCTGGTGAAACCCCCCTCAGCCGTCCTCACACTCTGTGTGTGTGTGTGTGTGTGTGTGTGTGTGTGTGTGTGTGTGTGTGTGTGTGTGTGTGTGTGTGTGTGTGT
>JBBJLR010000034.1:11461289-11483288 GCA_037577145.1 Brachypetersius gabonensis
CGGTACCTTGCTCAGGGTACCTCAGAGGTGCCTAGCAGTCTTGGGAATCGAACCTGGACTTTCTGATCACAGGGCGACTGAACTTGTTGGAACAAAACAACATTCAGATTAATCTGGCCAATGCTGAATTAGCTGGACTGAACATAAATGGCTCCGTTAAAGAATTGCCAGAAGGAATTGGCTTTATATTCTGTGCATTATTTTTTTGTTTAATTTGCAGAACTGTTATATAAAAGCAATCCAACACTTGAAATCATGTGTTATAATTTCTAACATTAGAGCTATTGGATAACACAGCACTACTTATGATCCATAATACAATAATAGTATTGTTGAATGCTATTTGTTTACATATATCAGTGGTCCCCTTTCAGCTATATTTGATTAATTTGCATACATGCAATAAGCTAATGACACTGTATTCTAACTCCAGCGGAATGCACCATTCGTTGTGAGCACATGTAAGCTTCATTTTAATTGTAAGATTTTTTAACCTTCAAGAACTGTTCTATCTACTAAAAATGTTATCTGTATGCAACATTACGCTGCTTAGGTAGGAGTTAGGTGGGATTTCTAAATGCTTTTTACCCAAAATCTTCACTAAGGATGCTAAAATTCAAACTGAATGTGCATTTTTGCTCCTTGAAGATCATTTTACACTGTGCAATCTGATCTAGAGACCTGGAATAATGTTATTTTTATGGTTAGCATATTTTGCTTTCAGCTTGTTTTGGAGCTTTTCAAGCTGTTGTTAAAGAGTGCCTCAAAATAACAAATGTCCTTTGAGACACAAATGCAAATTCATGCCTGGCATTTAAAGGAAAAGAATAATTGACAGAAAATTGGGTGGTTTACATTAGATGCTTAGACTCAAGTAGAAGATCTTATCATCCACATTTTCAGTTTCTGCATCATCTTCACCAGAAAAATCACATCATGGAGAGACATTAATTCTACCATTTCCATACTCAAAGCTAAATAAAGTGCTTGTTTAAATATGAGCTCTATGTAAATGCATTTCAATGCCACCTGAAATTGTCAAACATATATGAAGTAAGGGCAGCCAGCACAAAGAGCAAGTGCTCCTGGTCATAATATTAAACAGCAGGACACAACAATAGCTCAGCCATTGCAGCATTACATTTTAGAGTCAGCAATGGAACAATAAAATGCATAAGCAAATGTTTTAACTTTTCATGCATTTGAATGTTTAAACGTTGCCATGTACAATTACCAAAGAGCTATGGCAAGCTAACAGATCACAGTATATTTCACAGTAGCACTGTGTCCTTTATCAAACCTAACATGAGCAGAACATGATTTAAAATCAAATCATTACTGAAATGGCTGTTTAATATATTACCTGAATGCCTGAACTTCAGATGTCCTTGTCACAAGTTCCAAAAGTCCATTATATTAGTCATGATTTATACTACGAATTTCATAAAGGCACTTATGAGAAATGAGCATTATACCTTTCACCACTTGTACTTAATGTAAACTAAGCATTGTAGGTTTGAAAATATTAAAGCTTAGTTCTAATAGATAACCAATAAACAAAATCACTGTGCTAGACATATCTGAGCCATCATTACTCATCCTCACTTTTTCCCACAACCTGTTGGTGGTGCTGTTCTTCTTAAGTCAACAGTGCTAAGAATAACTTTCTGCTTGGCATCTTTTAGCAGCAACCGGTGCTGAATAAATTTACATTACATTTACATTCACGGCATTTAGGTGACGCTTATCCAGAGCAACGTACATCAGTGCTCAATTCATTCACATCTGTTTTTTAAACCTGTAAAGCTAAACATAAATCATCGTCCACAATTGAACCAAGTCACTGCACGCTCAGTACACCTGAACACCTTACACCGGTCAAAGGAAAGTCAGAAGTTAAAGCAAAGTAAGGAAGGCATTTTTTTGGGGGGCTAGGGGTACGATGGGGAAGAAGAGATAAATGAGCAGAAAAGAGAGGCATAGTTAGTCACCAAGGTGCTCCTTAAAGACAGCGAGGGACTCCACAGATCAGATCGGAAGAGGGAGTTTGTTCCATCACTGGACGGCCAGGACTGAAAAGAGTCTTGCTGCATGTCTTCCTATTCTTTTGAGCAGCAGAGGTTCAATACGAGCCATCCTTGAAGCCCTGAGAGGTTCAGAAGTGACATGCTGTTTGATTAATGCTGATGTGTATGGGGGTGCAAGTCTATTCTTGGCCTTGAAAGCAAGTGTTAAGGACTTGAACCTAATATGAGTGGACACAGGGAGCCAGACAAAATAGAACTTATTTTAATTTATTTTCTCTTTGAAAGAAAGGAGTCTTAGCTAGTTCATATACACCAGCCACAGAATTTATTTAAACAGGCCTGTTATTGATGGATTAACACATTTATGGCATTTAGTAGACGCTTTTATCCAAAGCGACTTCCATTCCCTAACTACAGGGGGCAGTCTCCCTGGAGCATCTTAGGGTTAAGGGTCTTGTTCAGAAAGGCACTGGTGGTACGCTGAAGGTAGGATTCCAACCCATGATCTCTTAGGCCTGAGGCACCCCGCTAGGCCACCACCCCCATTAGTAGAATGTGGAATAATATCACTCTACATGTTGAGACAATTGAAGCAGAAATGCACAAGAAATTATGACAGAACAAAACACTGGTGAATCATTGTGCTTCCCCACACGTGTCTTTAAAGCAATGTTCTTTGATGCAGGTCACAGCATCGTTAGAATCAATTAACTAAATTCGTCTGCTCAGACCAGCATTTCTGCATTTCAACATGGCATTAACATTAAGCTCATTTAGCGCATAATTGAGAGAGATGGAGGGCATCACGTGGTCTCTCTCTTTCTTCTATTTCTCTCTCGCTCTCTCTCTCTCTCAAAAGCATGTCACTGAGTGAAATCTCCAGGCCTATAACTTAATTACAGCTGAGGAAAGTGATCATACATTAGCATGTTGTGGGCTGGAGGGATGCTGTCACCATTAAAACACTGGGGAGCCGTCCATAAATATTTCTATCAGCAGGCATGAGTGAAGGCTGGCACAGAGCAGCTCCCGTCCTCGCACGCTGCCTCTCTCACTTATTAAACATCCAACTGAGCTGAACAGTTTGGGGATTAATGGGCGATTCCAATCTGTATGTATAACAATGCAGTAGAGAAAGGTTTTCTGCATACAAATGAATCAAACAAAGGTGGAAGCAGAGACTAAAAAAAAAAAAGCAAAAGCAAAAAATGAAGAGCAATGTAGACAAAGAAAAAAGTGAGGTTCTTAAGTCAAGGAAATTCTCAAGGATGCTGAGGTTTTTTTATTTGAGGTACAGAAAAGCACAACAGAATTATTTTATTACCTTCCCATTTCCAAGGCCAGCAGGGTGACTGGGGATAGCTCCACCGAGGCTTTTATATTTGGACGTGCTTTATCTAAAACATTTGTCTAGGAAATAGTTTTGCCCCGTACACTGTGCGAATCGCTGACTGCCAGCAGGGGAGGTAAATAATGCCCACAATGTATTTTCAATCATGTTTATAATATCTCGCAAACAGGCCATTTCGCCCTCTAAAATATGATTTTACTGTAATATTTTCATTTGGATTCCAATTACAGAGGTTCCCAGGATGGTCCCATGTGCTTTGTATGGACCTTTCTTTACTCAAGTTGTTACATCTAGTCTTATTTTGCCATTGCAGATCTCATTGCCTCAAATGTTTCCACAATGCTAAAATTCACTGTCTATTATTATTATTATTATTTATTTATATTTGATTTTTTTAAAGATTTTTTTATATTCCGCAGGACTGGTTTCCCAACAAAGTCTAAAGCCAATTTAAAAATCACACCAAATACGAGTCAAGCTCCGCATCTGCCATTAATACATTTGTTACAGTTTACTAACATTACATTTAACATAAATTCATTTAAGTTAATGTATTAATTAATAATAAGTAATATTGTCAAGATTTATTTTCACACAGGCACTTGCGTTTTAATTTCAGATTATCGATATTTAATAACTTATAGATGTAATATTAGTAATAAGTGGTAATTCAACATTAATTCGCCTTTAATGTGTTTCCTGTTTTGAAGTGGATAATAATCATGTCACTTAAATGCATGTGTATTAATGGTAACTAGTCTTCTGGACTATTTAAAATATCGGTTTCCAGTCTTAGATTCAAAGGCAGTGCCAATGGTGAATTTTTTAAAATTTGTTCTTCAACTTGTTTTCATGGTAACTGATGACCATCACTGGTATTCATTTCAAAAACTGGCTTATTTTAGTCTTATATACTTAATGTAGGCTTAATCTTGGCCTGGGAAACTGGCTTCAGCTTTTAATTACACACTGTTGTCATCTACACAAATTTAGGACATTAGGACATAAAAGTTATTACATAAAAAATTAGCCTTCAAACACAATGCACACCATATACATCACTTTATTCACAGAAATATTATTTAATTCACAAATGATGCTTAGTTAAGAAATGTAAAAAAAAAAAGATCTGATAAACTTAATAGGTTATTACATACCTATTTTTATTCCTTCATTGGATGATGCATTTTAAAAGCAATTAAAACATCTTTTTTCTTTTGTTAACAATAATTATGGTTTGTTGAGCTCATTATTTGTTAATGTTTGTCATGTCCCGGCAACCGCAGCTAGAGGCCGCTATTGGTTAGTCTTGTAGTAGGTTTAGGTTTGGGGACTTTTATTATGGAGGTTACAGAGTTTTCTTGATTTGTTACAGCTGTCTTTTGTTTGGGTTAGTGTTGGTGTTTTGTGTTGGGTTTTGGGATTTCACTTAGTGTATTTAAGGGGGTTTATGTTCTGTTTAAATTGTGGGTACACCAACACATTTCGGCTTCGGTTGTATGTGTTAACCTTATCGGCCCTCATGTTTTTGAGTTTAGAAATAAAGTACACAAAAGAATGGAAGCCTGCGCTTGTCCTCTTTTGAGAGTCACGGGGAGACGTGACAATGTTACTTAATGCAGTAATACATGTCAGCCAAGGCAACTTGGTAAAAAAAAATATGTTTAGTTGATGTGGATGTGTGGAACTCCAGATGCTCCATGTATGCTCTACTGTATGCTATCTCTGTACAGGACCAGCTTCAAGCCCACACTGCAACCATCTGCAATATTAACGAGACCTTTGTTAGTGCTGAGGCCTTAATGGAATCCAAAGACAGATTTTGAAATTATACACTTATTTTGAAAATGAAACTGAAGGGTGAGGTCTCATTGCAAATTATGTCTCTATCAATCAGCAAGGGCCGACACATACCCAGTAGAAAATCTTCACTTCAGTGAAACCGCAGCTGCTATTCTGTAGATAAATTTGTGCCAAGGCAAAGTCGTATTTACATAGAAACATAGTTCTATTAGACAAGGACAGAAAACTCTTTCGGAGCAATCCAATATTTCAGAGTTAGAGGGAGCCGATATGACACCATGCTGTATCGTGGGAGACGAATGGCAAATGTTGCATGTCATTATGCTTTTAGAGAACATATTTCAAAGGAAAGCGGCGAAAAGTGATGTTTTTTCATAGGGGTTGACAGCGAGTGGCTGTAATGAAAGCATTAAAAAGACTAATTATTGTGGGTGGTGTTCTACATTAACACTGAAACAAGTCGCAAACCACAAGAATATAGACAGTTACATATACACCAATGAGCCATAATATTACAACCACAGAGAGGTAAACTGAATAACATTGATTTTCTCATTACAATGTCACCTATATACTGTATATTAGTAAGCAGGAAAGCAGTCCGCTCTTAAAGTTGATGTGCTGGAAGCAGGAAAAGTGTTAGGGTGACCAAAGCGTCTCTAAATTGGCAGGTCTTCTGGGGTGTTGATGGAAAGCAATGGTCAGTACCTACTCAAAACTTAAAGCATCTGCTGCTAACCTGTTGGTGCAGATACCATGGCATACTTTAAGAGGTCTTGTGGATTTCATGTTTTGAATGTGAAAGGGAACCATCTGTCACACATGACCTCGCCACGGCACACATCACCTCTGCGTTTAACTCATTCACCCGAGTGAAGCACTGGCCGGCAGATGATGGTGCCTGAGGCGAAGTGTGTGGGGATGGTAACTTTCTCAAAGGTATTGCACTAATGCCAGTGGCAGTCCTAGAATTCAAACCCACAACCTTCCAATCGCAGGGGCAGCTCCCTAACCACCAGGCCACTGGCTGCCCTTTGATGGGACAGAGCAATTTTGGTAGCATGAAAGAGTGCTACACAGCATTAGACAGGTTGTTTTCATGTCATTGCTGATCGATCGTTTGTACATCAGTTTGTTGACAATAACAGCCTCTACTCGGAAGGCTACTGCATGTTAGAACACTGCTGAGATGATTTGGTTACATTCGGCCATGAGAGCTTTGGTGAGGTCAGGTACTGATTCTTAATGATTACTTCTGGATCCCAAAAACCCCTCAAAAATGCAACAGCATTGGATGGAGCGTCAATATTTCAGAAAGTGTTCCTCCCCCATTCAGGTGATACTTGGCTTTAGAAATGATTACCTCAAACCAATAAGCATATGTGAAATTTTCACACATTTAAAGAGCAGCAAGAATTTACAAAAAAAAAAGAAAGGAAAAAACAGCCATCAGCGCATGGAAATTTGGATTGACAATATTTTTGATTTTATTGGTTTCACTCTTTTGTGGCGCTATTCTAAAACCTATCATAAACAATTTAAATAATCATTATTTTAAATAATCAATACAAGTTGTTGTTGTAATCAATACAAGAAATGTTGTAATCAGTACAAGTGAGATGATGTCAGACTTAAAAAGGGAAAAAATTAATTGAAAATACTGTATAAGAAAAAATATTTCAATAGAGAAAGCTTTTCACAGAGAGAGGTTTAGAACGAAGGATAAATTGAAAATGGACTTGCTGGTTTCAGCCACAACCTTAGTCAACATGATTTTTACAATTCTACGAGTAACAAAGTTGCATTTCTAATTCATTACAGGAAATCACTACAGACTTCCAAAGACTTGCCAGCATGAAAACATATTTCCTAACACAGTGAGGGCTTGACAACCCACTGGAACACTTCTGTTTTGACAAGCAATTGGGTAAAATGCATTCTGTCTGCTTTCACCACCACCTCGATGTCGCTCGCTGGCTGAGGGTTGGAGGGAGGTGGAGAAAAGTGTCCCAGTCGACTGTTCTTCAAGTTTGACCCCCAGCCAGTGGCCTCCCTGAGTCATAGTCTGATTGAACCATTAGGTAATGTGGAGCCTCACCGCGCTGCCAGGCCCGGCTATGACAGAAAACCGGAGGAGCTCCTGAAACTCACTCAGCAATTTTGTCTTCAGTCCCATCTCTTTACCCCCTACCACACCTGCCTATCAATAAGCTTAGGGTTTTGTAGCAATACTGGGTTTTTTTGCCCTGATATCAATGCATAAGAAAGGAATGACAATTGCATGTGTTCATCAATAAATAAAATAACAATTAATAACTTCAAATCAGCATATTTTTGTCTTTCAGGTTATTTTTGGCAGTAACTAATACATAATTTTTTCATTGT
Organism: Brachypetersius gabonensis; assembly: GCA_037577145.1. Lineage (NCBI taxonomy): Eukaryota > Metazoa > Chordata > Actinopteri > Characiformes > Alestidae > Brachypetersius > Brachypetersius gabonensis. Next base: position 11,468,856 of record JBBJLR010000034.1, read on the forward strand.
CAAAGGTCATCAAAATCATCAAGCAATATACATGTAAACAGTGAGACCAGATGACACGGCTCCAGATTTTACACCATACAAAAGGACAAATAATAGTATTAATAGTTTATTTTTATATGTACTCTAACGATTAACTCTAAACTAGAAGTAAAAAAAGGTGCATTTTGGTACAAGGAAATCCTAAAATTGTGCAACTTGTGCATCAGCATTAAGGTTGAAAGCAACTATTAGAATGTATTTGTGTGCTTCATATTTGTGTGCAAATGCTCAGCAGCAGTTCACAAATAAATATACTGTCAATCTATGAAAATGCAGAAAACGACAACAAATACAGCAAGGATGAGTTTTGTGCATGTAGCTGCATGTGGAAAGTTGGTTCACATCACAGCTCAGTGTGTGGGGGAGGGGAGGGGGAGGGCAGGCAGTGTTTATGAGAAATACGATGGAAAAATTTCTCACACAGTCTGGCTGATTGGGCTTTGATGCTGCAATATCATCTGCCAGATGGGAGCAGTACCTACTCCTCAACCGGCTCAGCCTTGTGGACTCCAGTACTTTTAAGTATAAATGTAGTGATGGATATTCACATTTTATATTCATCCCAGTGAGCTGATAAATGATCCTGCACTCTGGAAGCTGGAAATCAAAACAGTGCTGATCAATGCACCTAGGACATCTGTATTAATTAGCATCATAATTGGTGAGGCTGAAGGCTGCTCTTGTTAAAAGACGGCTAAGGGAAAAGAGAAACATCAATACTTAGTCAGGGAATATGACAGTAAATCCATGAGTTTATTGATAGGACAGACTCCTACGTGCTAGACTGCTCCAACTCTGTAATCCACCAGCACCTCCATAACCTTCCAACTGCACACCTACCCCATGATACACCAAAAGAAAGTAGCAAAACCTGTAAATGTATCTAAAAATCTAAAAATTATCTGGCCATAATCCAGCTACTGCATGTTCAGAAACAACATGATTTGCATCTTACTCAGTCACAAGCACTTGCAAATTTCTACTTGAGGGCAGCTCATTAGACCAGACAGTAGTATCACCAGTGCAGCTGACCAGTTTTTCAGCTGTGGAACGCTTAGTAAAACATGTAAACATACCACAGCACAGCATACAATGTGAACAGTATGAAATTTGTCCTTCTCATTTAACCCGTTCACCCAAATGAAGCAGTGGACACACAAACAATAACGCCCAGGGAGCAGTGTGTGGGGACGATATCTTGCTCAAGAGTACCTCAGTGGTGCCATTGGCAGTCCTGGAATTCGAACCAATGGGTTTCCAACTGCAGGAGCAACTCCCTAGCCAGCAGGCCACCAATATGGATCTTTTAAAAGTCCTTTAACATTATTTTAGCATCATTCTATTGTCATTTGCCTGAGAATGAACTTCTATCAGAGCTCAGAACCAGAATAAGAATCAAAAAACTTGATTGCTCCTGGAGGAAATTGCTTAAATTGATAAAGTTGCTAATAAAAAAAAGCTATGCAAAATATATATGACTGCCACATGATGGGGCTTGGTTACGTTCTAATAGTAGTCTATGAACAATTTTGAATAGGCTATTCTAAATTATGTTATGGCAACACTGTGAACACACACCAAGACAAGTCACATGGTAGCACATTTATTTTAGATAAACACAACAATTTAAGTGGCCAAAACTCAGAATAGTGTAAACAACGTTAGTCTTCAAATGTAGCTAGCTGCCTGGTAGCTGTGGGTTTTATTAGTGTAAGGGACTGATGTTGCTTTCTTCCCAACTTAAATTAAACAGCTGAATACTGTTAAACTGGTTAGCACGTTTTGTTTAGTTGTTAAAGCTGACACGCTTTCTTTCTTGTTTTGCTTGCAAAATGGTTTGTGATTTCCAACATGTCGGGCATTGTTGAGAGGGTTGATGTTTGCAGCTGGGGTCAAAACAATGAATGTGAGACCAACTGTATAGGAACACTGGTTCAATACCGGTAAGAGTCAGCGATGGTAATCAGGTAAACCCGACTCTAACTTTGAGTTGAACATTTCAACATGTTAAATTCAGTCTAGATTTTTTAATAGGCGAAATTGCAGGCTAACATTCCTGTTTTTCAAACCAACTAGATCACCACTGTCCTGGAAAAGTCCTGGAAAATGATTTTAGTTTAGTCCCTACCTCAGGAAAATCCAAACATTTAAGACATTGGTGATGAAAACAGAACTTTAACGTGAGCATAGCGTGCTTTATTATTTCTGTTGCAGTTTCCAGCTTGAGGCACTATATTTACAAAATCCTGTTCTAAAACCAAATAAAACAAACCAAGTATTTTTAAAACGCAAACTGAAGATTTTCCACTAGATTTTTGAAAGGGAGGAAACTGGCATTCACCCATAGAGTATTGAATGGATAAAAAGTTTAAATTTTTCCCAATCGAATCCCTTTTACTGAAATCTGAGTTGACACATTTTAGATCACAGATTGTTCATAAACACAATTCTTAAAGGGTAACAGTCATGCTCATCTGGAGCAAAAATAATATGAATAGGAATATGAATATGAATGGGATTCTACATTACTACTCGTGAATGTAGAATCCCATATAGTCTACATACACATGAATGAAATTGCCTGGACCTATAGTATAATCTCTGGCTAGTGCTTTCCAAAGAAGAAGAAAAAAAGCTAAATTTAAGCCATTACAGATGCCTCTACAAGAAGCAGAGCTCCTACTGCATCTCGCAAACAATACATCAGAGGTCGCCTAATTAGAGAAACTAATAGAAGCTGCCAATCTGCAGTGGGTTTAAACTAATGCTATCAATAAAGAGCCCACACTCAAAGCCATGATAAAATCTCCTTTGAATCAATTTAGAGGAAATGGGCATTGCAGGGAAATAAAGATAAAAGAGGTGATATATTAGCATAATTACTGTGATGATTTACCATTAGATTAGATTGGTTTGCAAACGAGCCAGGCTGCGGTATCGGAATAAAATTTAGATTAAAAGCCTTGATTTGCACAAAGGCTATGAAGTCGACTCCTTCATATAAGGCAAAATAAAAGCACATATATTACTATAAAAGCCATTTTATTCAGGGAGCCCGAAGGAATCAAATAAAGTGACACCCAAAGATTTTATTAAACTATACAATTAGTTTTACTGCTGCAGAAGGTATGAGCTTATGGTGTAGCTATAAATGACTGCTACTGAGTGAGAGATGTGTAAACTCTGCAGCGAGGATCCTGATGAGAGTGTGCAAATATGAGCACATCACTCCCATTCTCCACTCACTTCACTGGTTTTCATTCTCCACCAAGACTGAATATAAGGTTTTTCTCCCCACACACCAATGCATCCATGGACATAACCCACCCTACCTCAAAGAACACACAACACATTCCCTCCGCTCTACACACTCAAACCTCCTCCACTTACCCAGAGCCAACCTGAGGTCTATGGGAGATAGGACCTTCTCTGTTGCTGCCCCATGCCTGTGGAATTCCCTCCCTGACACCCTGAGGGAACCACAACCTACTGCCTGTTTTAAAATGTTCTTTGCACAAAATCATTCTCACATAAAGAGATCTCACCAGCTTTATTATTGACAGTTTTACTGCCTTTCAAAACCAACTGTTTCAGGGCTCTGCCCCTTTCATGCAAATAAGCTGTTGCTGGCCACATAAGCATGCCACATATGAGCTAGTTCATACTTAACTGTGATAGAAACACAAAAGTAATTTATTGAAAGTACTTACATCTCCCTCATCTGCTGACTTGTTACAGACAGTAAGTACAGATCCCCTCACATTGCTGAAGTCAGCTCATTATTCACAGCTCCATGTTCGAATTTCTGTTCCACCTTAAATACTTATTAAGTATTAATAAGTATTTATACTTTTTCAGTATTATTTGGCTCTGGAATAAGGACAAAAAATTGTGAGTTTTGGAGGAGGCCTACGTCTATGGGAAAATGCACATAAGCTGTTTCCCTTTGAATTTACTAGAATTGATTTCTGTCAAACCTTTTGCCCTGAGATGATTTGTTCCATCAGAAGATCTTCAATTTAAGTGTTATTTATTCAGCACTGGTTTTATGATTTTTCATATACCTCTTTCCTGAAGAAATGTTGGAAAAAATAGAGAATTTTACTATTCAACTCTAGAAAGTGGGTTTAGATTTAAGAGCAGCTGTCCTCATGCATTTCAGTGTTCCTCTTTGCATCCTCAAACTGACAGAGCTATGGCCAAGACACTGTTTTCGTTTATTAAGCCTGTTGTTAAAAAATATCCAAATATAATGCCAACAATTTTCAATCATAGGCTAGGTGGGCTGTAACCATTTATATTTTATCTCTTATAAATAGTCATGTAAGGATTTGTACTTTTCAGGTCTTTACTCTTTACTTTATTCAGGGCAAAAAAATTAACACTATGACCAAAAAGTGTGAACACCATGAGAAAAATCTAATATTTTATTCATTATCTAAGGTGAAAATACTATTGTACTATTCCATTTTTAACCCTTGTGTGGTGTTCATATTTTTGTTACTCAGCCAGTGTTCGTGGGTCTGGTAGACCCGCTCCATTTTTGGGTTTCAAATCAACACAATCAAACAATTTTATGTTAAAATACTCAACAGATGTATACTTTATCCCAATTACAAGCCATATCAACAGCATATATAGTTAATATTTGCCCTTTACCTTTATAAGATCACATTTATGAATTCATATGCTACTCGTTTTTTGTTTGTTTTCTAATAAAATGTAATAAAAATCAGTTATAATGAAGATATGAGTGGGAAAAAACAACAAATTTACTAATGAAGCAAGATTTTTCATAACAATAGATTTGTATTATTTGAACCTCATTAGAAATGTAACACATTCAGGTCAGTTTACATAGCACAAGCTGAACACATATTGTAACTATGTCAATCTCAACACAAAAGCCCCATTGAACATTTCGCAGCAGCCTAAACAACAAATGAGTGACAGAGGTTTAGTGTGTATGTGTTACATATGTACTTCTTGCACTTGAAGCATGTATTTTGGGTTTTTCTTTCCATCTTAGATCCACACACTTCGCAGTGCTTCTTTTTGTTGCTGCTGGCCATAACCTGGAATAATGAAAATATAGATGGTATATACTGCCTAGAGGGGCAGCGGCCCCTAAATGGCATCAGCTGCTCATCAATGGTGACATTAAGCCCAGGGTTGTATAACAGGGGGAGGCGGTGCACCGACTTATCCCACACTGTCCTGATGGCAGCTAGCTTGCCTCTCTGCCCTAGAGCTGGTCTGTTGTTTTGGTTATCAAAGCGGATAATCCTGGAAATTCTGTGAAAGTTTACCAGAGACATTGTCGCAGAAAAGTTCTCTGCCAGTTTTCGTTGAAAAACACGTTTTCCTTCCAGATTAGTGAAATCCAGAATAATTTTATGGATGGAATCTGGGATGAAAAGCTCAGAAGAAGAATTTATGTCCTGCACATGACTAACTGCCATCCGTGTTGGCCCTGGTTGCATCCTTATCACATTAGCAGCAATACGGGGTGGCTCATTTCTTGGGCAAGACGACCATTTAATTTCACCATTTTTGACATCCATCTTTCTTCACTATCTTGCGGGCTTGTTCTGGTCCTGAAGCTGGCTGCTGACGGGCTGCTGGTCTTCGCTTTGGTGCTCGTGATGCTCAGCCTCATCCTCTACTTCTTCTTCTTCTTCTTCTTCTTCTTTTTCTTCTTCTTCTTCTTCTTCTTCTTCTTCTTCATAAAATTTACTGACAGACATTCTGAAACCTCGTCCTCGACATCCTCATCATCCTTCGACATGCTCTTCCAAAATCAATTGCAAGGCCCTCTGAAGAGAGAATCTTTTGGCCATCTTGATCAGTTGTGAAAAGGAACAACACACAAAGCCATATTTATAGAGTCCCACCCCAAGTTTGCAGGTGGGACAGAGTATGAGACAGAAGGGTAAAAGGTGCGGGAATGTGAGAGCAGACGGTGTTAGTGCTTGAATGTTGCAACTTTGTGCGGGAACAGGACACACACACACTTTCAGCAGACCCAGACAGGAGGAAGACAGAGTGAAGGTACATAGGACCTACACTTTCCACACTTTTAATAGCCCCGGGTCCAGTGGACCCGAACGCCCTGTACATAATATAAATGTGTAGGGTGGGTGTACAGTGTGGGGTCATTGAAAATGTGTTCTGATATATGTTCTTCACCAAAAATGGGCCAAGGCCAATGAATCTCAATTTGAAAAAATTATTAATCGTATCATTTTTCTTTTGATAAAAAATTAAAACGGGTCCCACAGACCCGAACACCACACAAGGGTTAAGCTGAACATATAATATAAATGTTCCATTAATTTCACATTTTTTCCATTACTTTCACATACTTTCACATAATTTATGTTTTGTTTGTTTAATTAACTTCATTAAATGAACAGCAACTGTTCATCACGATGTACAGAATGTGTACTTTGACCAGAGGCACACAAATCTTTTCACATAACTTACTATAAGAATACAGTTCTCTTTTATTTAGTTGTGACAGCATGTCTACCTGAGCCCTAGACCTACTTTAAAAGTAGTGTGTGTCTGAATACTTGTTTTGCATCATTGTACATGAGAGAGAGACAGAGAGAGAGGGAGTGCAGTGAGAAGAAGATGGCTCTGACTGTAGAGTCAGTCATCGTAACTCGGCTATAAATTGGCCATGGCATCTTAAAGCTTTATAGCATTGACTTTTAGGGGATAAATTCTATCACTCACTACTGTCCCAGCATCAGGCGGCGATGTTACAGTAAATGTGTAAAGGGAGTTGACTCCTCCAAATAACAGCTGTCACAGCAGCCAGCAGTCATGCAACAGCAGTCATGCCTGCAGCCTCAGAATCACTCTTTCCATAGTTCTGTCCTCCAGGAAGGTCACTCTATCACCTTCGGCTGCAAAAATGTTACTGTTTACAATTGGGCCATAAATATCTAGTCCATAATCAACTCGTACATAATGACTTTTTCCTGTAATAAAGTCATGTAAAGTGTGACGGGTACGGAGAACTCAAGGTGGACGTACATGCAGATGAAGAACTCCTTCTATGGATGTTCTCTTGGCTTGTACTGATGCTCGACGTGGTCATGCTGAGCTTTGTTTGCTGTTCCTGTGTCACATAGTAATTAAAAAAAACCGTGTAATAATAATAACATCTACTGGGGTTTTGAAAATGGCTTCACACACAATTGAACATAAGAACAAAAATGAAGTAATTTATTTTAGGTGAAACAGAACCCGGGAGAACGTTCGGGATAGACTCCGCCCACAAGTGGATGGGGAACACGAAGGGGGTCTGGAGAGCGGCTGAGCACCAAGCAGCAAATGGCGATAGGAGAACAAACACCGGTTCTAGACTGATTTACACGGTTTATATTTACTGAAATCAGATTTTACTAATACGCTATGCATTCTAAGGGTTAATACTGATATGAGTGGGCAGCACCAGGGTGGACACAGGGAGCAAAAGCAGGGAGTATAATGATATGGCGGGAGCAGGAGCTCACTTTACTCACTTTTTGTCTAGATCTTTTTTTCATCATAAAATGATGTAATTCATGATGCTGTTTATCTAAATGTCACCTTTGTCTGTTGATAGACCTCACAATTAGCATGATTAGCAACTCCTATATTTGCTAAAAGGTGAGTCATTTAATTTACTGTTTAATGTTAATTGGTTTTATCAGCTTGTTTGACTGGATCACACACACAGCAGGAGTAAAAACTGAACCAGACAAAAATAACCATGTTAAAAGTTTGCTGAACCATCCAAACCGTCTGTTAAAATCATGTTATCTTTTGATCAATGGATTTTATGGGCCATATAAGTAAGTGAGCAAACCTACGTCAAGCCTAGAAAATATTAATAGAAAGCATAATTTGTTAAAGTGATCACATGGCGTGGGAACATATGTTGACCATGGGAGTGGATTAATCCATTGAAGGCATGTCATATAACTGCATTGCCCCAGTTGTGCCAACCTAGTCAGACCCCAGAAACCCCTGTTAAAAGCAAAGACAATGACTGGAATAAATCCCCTCAGCACTAGCCGGTGGAGCTGTGCACTGGAATTGTTTTTACTGAAGTGATGGAGCACCATCCAGTACTTCCAATATCCAGGATCATCCAACATTATGATGCAAATAAATGCAATCAAATCCACATAGCTTCAGAGCTGCAACATGTAATGTAAAGTCTACCCAGAAGAGTGGAGACTGTTACTGCAAGAAGTACTTACTTTTCCACTGGTACAAGGAACCAGGCAGTACCAAAAACAAATGGTTTTGGTACATTATACAAACAATGGAGTGACCCGTACCTGAATTGCTTGATGACAGGGCTAAAAGAGGGCTGCAGATGAGCTGAGTGTGTCACTGCTTTTAAATTATTTTATCTGTTGTCATCAATGGAGAAAAATTTAGCTGGGAAGTCAACAAAGAATAACTGTCTGTTTGGGCTATAAATAAAGTTCAGTGGGATGATACTAACAAATTTATCTTTAACACTGTGAGAAATGTGAAGGCACACCAGACTGGCAGGTGGTACTGTCCCCACACACTGTGTGCTGTGGTGTGTTCACGTATGACTGGATTTTCACTGATATGTTAGGTGGGTTGGGTATTTTCTGCACAGCTAAAAAATGAGGAAAAAAAACAACTATGAATAATAAAAGATCACAATATTTATATAGTGACTCTGGCAGAAAACTATTCACTGGTTTGACTTCATGGATGTAGTTTTGAGACGATCGACCATAAACTGTGGGGAGAAAATTGCTCTGCTAACGCCATTACTTGACTGAGATACACCGGAAAATCAAAGTTTACTGCAAGTTCCATGTCATACATTGTGATTTATGTGCAGCACGGTTCTGGTATGGAAAGTGCAATCAGAAGCATGTGATGGGTTAACTCTAATGACCACACAAGCTCACGGTTGCATGACGTGTGGTCTGACTGGCTACATGCACTGTTTCTTTAACCAGACTAAAGTGGAAGCATAATCCTAAACTTAATCCTGGCCCAGGGAGGTGGGGTATGAATACATCCCTCACTCCTTCCACCCAGGACTCTGCTCCAAATGCCAGACAGATAACGGAGCGCAGGTAGGGGCACACGTTCACAGATGAGGGGGGGCGATAGGGCCTTGTGTGAGTTATGCCTTGTCTGCACATTTCAGAGGGCATTATTTACTATCCCAAATCCTCTTTATGCACTTGTTATCACTTCCATTCACATATCTATCCCAATGTAGAAAATGTGATTACAGTGAGCTTTGAACTTGCATCTCCTTGTAAATCCTGTGTGCAATGAAGATTTTTTTCTTATTGCCTGCAGAGAAATGTCAAGAGACTCTGTGTGCTGTAAGTTTATGGGCATGTGTTAAATTTATGTGCCCTGACTCTCAAAACCTTTTATACCTTAAGATTTTCATTGCCACACACTTATCAACCCAATTACTATCAACTGGCATCTGAAAACACCTAATTTGTATGAATCCATTAACTGAATCAAATAAAACCACGCACTGAATATATCACACAAATGGCACTTCCTCGCACATTGAAGCCATTAAAGGTTGTCCTTAAAGGACTACTTTTGGCACTCTAAAATACCCTTCAGTATATGGCTTTACAAACAACTGTTCCTGTAGAAATCTTCACATAATGAAAGACTTTTAAAGCTTTTTCAACCACCAACAATGTAAAAATTTTTCTAAACCAGAGTTCAGATGCATGGTTCTATTAAATAAAAAGTTTAAAGGAATGAAACGGTTTGTTTGAACAAAAAGGTTCCTCACATTACACATCTCAGTTCTTCTCTTATTCCATTTTCAAGATGCTTTTATGTTAAAGATGTATACAAGAGAATGTGCGAACAAAAAAGATTGAAAGGAATGGCATAGCCTTCATTTCCACATCAACACTAATCTGACATCTTTGTGGGAATGGAATGAAAGGGTTTGATTCCTTTCCTCATGCACAAGGCTAAAAAACACACATGCTTTACCCACTTTATTCCCAAAGCTGAAGTCACACTCAGTGATGCCTGCTTTAACTCTAAAGATGCTTTTTAATATCTTGACTAAACTGGTTATGTACATGCTACACATTCACCCTCTCTGCTGCTAAGAGTGTGGTGTGGTTGGATAAAATGCACAAAAATATGTCGTACAGGTATCTTGGACTGTATTCACTGCTCAGACAAAGAGGAAAATGTTTTTGTTTTGACTAAACAGGCTTTCTGACACTGAGGTGTACTGAAAGCAGTGACTGCTTGTCTGGCATACAAATTTCACTTCAGCTTAGAGAAGACTTTAGCTCATATTCAGAGAAAGTAAAGGCTGATACGATTTCAGGTACAAAGAACTGAGACAGATATTTGGAAAAAGAAACAATATTACAAGACTTGACTAAGATTCTTCCATGACACTTTATATGATGTCATGGTCAGGGATGAGTGTGGTATTTGAGTGTGGTATTTCTGTGGCCATAACCAAAGCTATATATATATATATATATTAGTGGTGGGTCGTTATCGGCGTTAACGTGCTGCGTTAATGTGTGACTTTTATCGGGCGATAAAGAAATATCGCCGTTAATCTATTCACAAAATTGGGTTGGGAGCTGAGTCTATACTACACAAGCTATGATGACTTTCTCCTTGATATTTTAGCGCGGATGTATACCTATTGTGAAACAGGGACGTCAATAGGAAGGAAAAACAAGGGGGGCTTAGCCTTAGCCTTTAGCATGTATAGAGGGCTGAAAACTTAGCGTGTATAGAGGGCTGAAAACTTTTCACCAAACCTTTCCTTTCACTTAAGGAAACAAGAAAAGTTAAGCAGTGAACAGTTATGGACACTCATAGTATCGTTCTGTTAAACTGAGTACAAACATCGCTAGCAGAGAACAAGAGGGTTCCGGTTGCTACTCGCTAACAAGCAGCACAGTGTAGCTTCACCTGGGTCCTAATGCCCGCCTGCTACCTACAGCAGCTTCAACAGCCAGTACATCATTTTAATTCAAAAATGATAGCTGGACTTATTATTTTTCATTTCAATTCAAAGTCTTGTTTCTATTTGTAAAGTGCATATCTGCGCTCAGTATATCTTGTAATGGAAATATAATTTAAAAATAGTAGAATAATGACTGTATATTTAGGGTAGCTTGGGATCATTTGAGGGGGGCGGGGCTCAGACCTTCGGGCAGAATTCAAATGAGCCATTTTAATTTAGATTAATCTAGATTAATAATTTTAATCTAGATTAATCTAGATGAATTCCAAGATTACAGGGAGATTAATCTAGATTAATAATTTAATAAAAAATTAATCTACGCCCACCACTAATTTTAATACAGTTTTAGACAAATACATCGATTACACTCACTCAGTTTTTTTGTTGATCAAACCAAGCCAATCTGAGACACACCAAGCTGTTGCATATAAAATTAGAGCTCTGTATAATTAAGTCTTTGTAAAAACATGCACTCTGTTATATTATGTTGTTAGGTCAACATGTCTTGCGGAAAAGTAGTGTTTGAGTAGTTTTAGATCTTAAAAGTGGTATCGTACCATTTCTAGTGAGATCCCAATTCATTTCCATCTAGAACCCTTTCAGCTTCTCAGGCTTGGTTTTTGAAATTCCATAAAAAAAATCCTCCTGTGATGTCTTGATCAAGCTGATGCATGAAAGAGGAAATTCACTTTCAGTAGGGTTGGCATTTTTAGGCGAAGAATCTTTACAAGAGACCCTAAATACTACAGTAACAGGCAGAACAGCACATTCTTCTTTCTCCAAGAAACCTTCAGACCAGTAGAACTGAAAGAGCTGCATACACAGCTTTCTACAGCTCGGTGTGGGCAATCAGAAACAGAGTAAAAATGGTTTTTATTCATTATTTTGGATCCTGCACTGCTAAATGCAGCCAGCCAGTCAGGACTAATTATGCTCTCTTCATGAAAAGACACAGTCAGTGGTCTGCAGCTGTGGTTCCCAACCCTGGTGCTACTGGCCTCCTGCCAGCGTAGTGTTTTCACTGCTCTTGAGATGTTCGCATCTACCCAGGAAAGGCTTGGTAAGGAGTAGATTAGTTGAATCAGGTGTGTTGGGAACAGGAAAAGACCATAAATTGTGAAGAGCTGGGAAACATTGTTCAAGAGGTATTGCTGACACTCGAACAGAAAAGAACACTGTGACATATTCTGATGTATCTAGGGGCGTCACGTGAGAAAATTAATCAAATTTATTACCAGCTTTCTGACTAGTTAATCAAAATGAATCACACGTTTGCTGTAAAAGTATTTAAACATTAGAATGAATTTTGGCATATGAGTGAATGAATAAACAACATTTAATAACCGTTTCTGCCCTGTTCATGTGCAGTAATGGACAAAATATGACCTCATACATTGATGGGAAAGATTCCATCGATAAGGTGCAGTTTAAGACAACGTACATACAAGCACGAGTCAGAAGCGTTTTAATGTGGGGGTGCGCGGCACACGGCGTCTCCTGTTTCACTCATACAGAACAGTTTGCTGATGGATTATGCCATCAATTCACGCTACGCCGTGGAAAAATGCTACCTTTATATTCATACAGTTTATAACAATGATGATGACAAGAAATAGGCAAATAATATGCACAATCAGAGAAAAAATATATTTTATTTAAATGAGAAGAGCCTAGATAGATAGATAGAAGCTGACTGTATAAAGCGGCTCTGTGCTCCTTTAAAGATCTAACACTGAGAAATGCGACTGTGAAACAGGGCACAGGCTACTTCAAACCGTGCCATGCTAACAGCGTATGGTGATTCTGGACAGAGCTGGTGTTTCCTAGCTTCAGATAACATTCTGCAGAACTGCATTTTAGAATCAGAAAACTTTATGATCCTAGAGTAAACTGCTCACCCTAAAGACCCTAAAGTAGCAACACACACTCATATACCCTTAAACTGTGCACTGAAGACCGCGTGTAAGATCAAACAAGCATGTTTCAGTTGAAAGTGACCAACCAAAGAGCTTCTAAGCACAGATAAAAGCAGTGTCTAAGGCAAGACAGCACAGATAAATCAGCTTCCCCAACTCTTGGTAACACAGATTTATGGCCATGGCACTGAATCCCAAGACTGTGGCACTGCACATGTGCAGAAGGGCATAGTAGCACATCTAGATGGGTACCATGTTTACACAGAACACTGGACTGGTTTAAACGTAGCATGGTGCGATTAATCAGCGTACGTTTTTTTTTTTATTACTACACATTACTTTTTCCGTGATTAACTGATGGAAATGAATGTTAATTCAACACACCTAATCATAACACATATAGTTCTTTAATCCAGTATTTATCACGACACATATGCAACTGTTCTATGATTAATCACCTCATTTGCATAATACAGCCAATTATGCAAATGTTCAACAGCTAGTGAGCAAAACGGCAAGTCAATCAAGATTCAGTCAGTAGACTCAAGTTAAATACTCCGTCTTCCACAGACGGACACGGCCACGCTCTTGTTCGCTTTTGTTCATATTTACTATCTGGTTGCCAGGTGACGAGTCTAAAACAAAAGTACATTTCCCCATCGACCTCACGCTCTTCCGCAAACCGCAGGACCTCGAACACTCCAACGATATCCGACCTAAAGGTTCCTTTTTCCAGACACAGTTTGGTGGAATGGAAAAGGAAAACAAAAGAGAGCTGTGAAGAGAATTCAATATTCTTGGTGGGATTATATCAGGATGATAATGTATTTTTATTAATTGTATTTTAATTATTTTAAGCACTGTTAGCAGTCAGTGAAAATACAGACAATTAAAAGCCCTTGGTGTACAATAAGCTATTAAAATGCACTCACATCTATCTAGCCGGGCTCATGAAACTGATCCATCACTGGTCACAGCCAGACCGACGCGTTCCTGAAAGAAATCGACTAATAAACTTGAGGCTACCTTCACATCCTAAATGTTCAACTCACATCTTTCTGAGGCAGTGGTTCACACAGTGTGACCTGCATGCCCTCATGCTAATCAGTAACTTCACGTTAATGATACACGTGCAACACGATAAACAATACATTAATGATCTTGCAACAATCATTAGCTCAGATCACCTCTCAGGCCTAAAGGTCAGATATTGTAAAGAAAATTCTGAATATTCTCTTTAAGATTCCACAACCAAGAACTACATACATATCCAACATAGAACCATAGGGGTGGTCTAGTGCCCAACCTGGGGTCTACTGATGTTACCGAAATTATATTAATAAAAACATTAAATTCATACAAGCCCAATGTCTGAGAAACGTAAAAGGGTGTGTGTGTGTGTGTGTGTGTGTGTGTGTGTGTGTGTGTGTGTGTGTGTGT
>JBBJLR010000034.1:11483388-11494600 GCA_037577145.1 Brachypetersius gabonensis
AGAGAGAGAGAGAGATAGATAGAGAGAGAGAGAGAGAGAGAGAGAGAGAGAGAGAGAGAGAGAGAGAGAGAGAGAGATACTAATTGTTGATTGGACTGTTTCATCATTTAAAGACTCGGTCTGAGAGCCCTTTTAGTACCTTTATTTTGAAAAGTGGTGCTGAATTACTTATAACAAAACCTGAAGAATATTATCATGTTACAGACAATTAAGAACTCAGGCCATTGATTGCTATTTCTTTCTTCCCACATGAGGGTATATGTTTGCATCTGAGTGTGTGAGAGAGATGCAGTCGCATGCCTCAAGTGTTCCTCTGCATCAATAAGACGTGGGCACTGGTAAAGGGAAGCGGGGTATTGACCTTCCGCCTGCGGGGAAGAGAAATGGAAACAGCACTTGCTCGCTCTAACCATACATGCTGACAGATAAGGACAAAGGACAGAGTGAAGAACAGGAACAGGGAGAGGGGGAGAGAGAAAGGCTGAGAGAAAATCCATTGCTATTGCCAATCTACCGGATGCCAGATGTGCAGAAGTATCAGACATCTGGTCTTTAGCTCTTATTCTTGGCATGTGTGACTATGCTGTATTTATTCATTAATCAACCTTGGAGAAGAAACACACGTTTCTGGAATCTTGTTCTCCTCCCATCACTTCCTCTCACTTTTCACATCTCCCTGTAGACCAAAAGCAGAGAAATGGAGTATTGTGGTGGCTGACTAGTGGCAATTAGTGTGTGCTGGAGTTGTGTGGAGTGATGACTGGTTCTGCTTTGGTGACCATTATTGACACTCTGCTCTTCCATAGGAAATGGCCAGAAACATTGTAGAAGGAGATTTTGAAAGCAAGGCCAGTGATTGTCATCGACGGCTTAAGAGGGTCACTGCAGTCCAGCTTCGGACCCGCAGGATGACTCCGAGTCCGGCTGATAGGGCAGGATAAAGAAAACATTTTGTCCCTTTACATGATCCAACTGGATAAGCTACTAAGCTTACTTTTTTAAATGGGCTTCACATTAAAGACCAAATGGACTCTCAAAAAAGATTTTAGTTTTATTTAATTGAAGTGAATTTTCTCCTCCTTTAGAAACAGAGGTAACTAGACATTGGCTGTGAACATACCCACTTCTTGGAAATCTCCCATTTGAGGAATTTGTGTAATGCACGTTGTGTACTGCAGTAAGAAAACACAGATGAATGAAAGCATAAATATGTGAATGTAGTCTAATCTTTATTGTATTGCTGGATTACAGAATTTACCCAACAATGAACATAATGAATGCTAGCTTTTATAAGGAATGAGCATTATTAAAGACCCGATATCACTTTTTAAAATTAAAGACTGGTGTATTTTGTAAAACATTGTGAAAATTTCAAAACATGCCTTTATTTCCTAGTCTGAACAGTTTGAATATGGGCACTGCAAAAACAACCTGGTTAATATGTTTATATAAATACATACTGTATATGAGGCGCATAAGTAGAGTTTTGAGTATTTGTTCTTCACTTGAATAGTATTTGTTTTTGGAAACTTATGACTTTCACTTCACTATATTTGAAAGACACATATCGTACTTTTCACTTCGCTACATTTCTATCAAGGATCTCATTACTTATAATTCTGAAAGTGGATGTTTTTCTTCTCTTCTGAAACCTGGTTGTTTTTTTTCTGGGTGACAGGTTATAAGTATCAGTAGAGTCACGTTACATCTGAGGTATTCTGTAACCTTGTACAATGACAAGGTCTCTGTAAAATTAATCCAACGCTGTATTGCATTTCTGCAACGCCATTTTCACACCCATGACCATATCTTGATGAAATGTTTAGACTTTATCGCTGCTATAAGGTTGCGTAAGATCTCATAACACGCTCTGTCTCTCTGTCAGTCTCTCACGCACTCTCTCACAAGCATGCTCTCACATGCACACTCTCACATGCACACTCTTATGCACACTCTCTCACACACACACACACTCTCACGCACACTTTTTCACGCACACTCTTACGCACACTCTCTACTCTAGACTAAAAAGCACAGCCTCCATAGCTCAAAACACACGGACTGGTGTAGAATACAGACATTAGTCCATTTGTGTGTGTGTGTGGTTACGGTATACGGCCTCATGCAAGGCACTCCCTTCTTTCATGTTCTTTAATTTATGTGCTAATTTGCATTTAGAGCAGTTTCACTCTCAACTTGATTAAGATGCACATTACATACACGTAGGTATACATGGTACATTGTGTCAGGACACCTACCATGTTGTTTCATGGGGGTGTGTAGAATTACAATTAAAAATTAAAAATGTTGTGTGTTATTCTGTAACATGTGACCTATTCCTTATTCTAGAGGTTCCACAAGCTAGTCATAGGCATTAGGAATTGTATGTGTTATACCAATAATGCAAAAATGTAGCAAAAGAAAATGTACGATTAATACTTAGGTATTTTTTAAAAGGAAGTACTTCACTTGTATTGGAGTAACATTTGACCAGTACTTTCACACAAGAAATGAATGTAAGTACTTTGTCCACCTCTGCTTTCTTCACAATCAGCATGGGTCTGAGCTCAACAGGCTGAATGAGGAAACCCTGGTCATGCTCACGCAGAGTTACATTAATGACCATGTTAACAAATAGGCATGAGGTACTTCTTGCTGTAAATCTTGCGCTGGCCTTGGCCCAGAGCTCATCTGTAATATAGATGGCCTGGCGTCCGTCAGACAGTGCCAAGCGCCCTGAGGGGAGAGCTGGGATGTTTCCTGAGGTGTGAGAGATGCATCTCATGCCTCTGCCTCTCCATCAGAGAAACGTGAGCTGTAAACCTCTGCGTGAAGCTGATCTGGGGTCAGTCCCAAGATATCAACTCTGGCAGTGGCTCTGCCGGCAGCTAATCAGAGTCTAATGAAGAGCTCAGCTTACGACAGAACTGCCGAAGGTCAAAGCTATAATTGGAGAGGGGGCATTATCATAAAGGGCGGGCTCAGCTGTCGCCAACAATTCAGTTTCATGCACTCTTTCTTCCTTTCTCATCTTTAAGTTCCTCGGGCCAGGAACTGCGTGATTTCAGCCTGCGTTATAAACTCCAATTACTTACTCATTTACCGAAGTCTATCACACTGATTCCAAAAGTTTTGATCTTATATAACCTGACAAAAACTCACATATAAAAAGACAAAAAAAGTCCTTCCTGCCAGTTAAAAAGGATCCCTTAGCTGAGACCAAAGTTGCATAGCATCTGCTTGCCTTGTCTCTCTACTCCATTTTTTGGATGTGATTTTGGGGCCAAAGGCTGATGAAACAGGCTGAATCCATATTCAATGGGCTAAAACAAAAGTTAAAGGATCTTCGCAAAAAACTCTAAAACTCTAAAATGTATGGAACTTCTTATTACATCCACCATTTAACAGCACAGGAACTAGAGCCTTGTGGCTGCTTTTCACTCTAAAACAAAGTGAAAAACCTCTAAGGTGAGAGATGTGAGTAACAGCAAAGCAGCCCAACAGATGAAGCAACAGACCAGAGAGAAACTGGACGCAAAGGGATTTAGAAACTAAATGTGAAGGACATTATAACTGATTAAAAAAGACTTACTGCTCTTTTATGAATTATCTTTGGTGTACTAGTAACATCAGCCTCTAAAGCTTGTCAATCAAGTCATTTTATTAAAAACTCTACTTGGAATACACAATGGAAGTGATACGAAATTGAGTGTTTAAGGAATTTAGAACTGAGTGTTTGATGAATTATGACCAAGAAAATGAAAATGAAAAGGCATTCTTTTTATTCTTCTTCACCTTTCTAGTGCTGATTAGTGGACTTGCAAAGACTCGCCATCTCAATTAGAGCTAGTAAAGGGTTTCCTTGTAAGAGTACAAAGAGGGTTTCCCTTGACTCAACAGAGTTCAGAAGAAATGTATTGGCCGGCTGCCTGATTTGTAACACCATTCAGTAACTCAGTTTAAAAGCACTATCAAGGTAATTATCTCTCGTTTGTTTTAAGTCTGATCCTTTAGGTGGCTCTGAATGTGATATGATTTTTTTCCTCAGTTCAGTATAATGGCCTACTTCTAAAACACAGTTTAGTTATGGCGCTTTTCATTACGGCTCGGGCGTCTCAAATTGGCCGTTACATTTGTGACTTCGCACAAGGAGCAAATGCTGCATGTTTTGTACATTCAGTTCATGGACAGCTGGCCATATGAAACAATAGAGTCAGATGGATGAGCCTCGACAGCATATAAAGCAAAATGAAATTGGATGTCAGAATTGGGGATAGAAAGAGAGAGATAGACAGCATACACAAGAACATTCAGAATGCTCTGTAATTGGAATCTCAAACAAAGTGGCTGGCGCATCAACAATCGCCACGATGCGGCTAGAAACCCAGTATCCCAGTAGCGACAGTAAAAATCACATTTCAAGGAGAAATAAGCAGTTTGAGTGATATTAAAAAAAATAGCTCCATATACATTCTGAGGCTCATTTGCAACCTCACATAGGAGCACACTGCAGTTTTTAAATAATATGACAGTTTTTTTGTTTGTTTTTGTTTTGTTTTATTTGGGGGGGGTGTTGGTCCTGAGCACAAATGAAACAAGAATTTGAGAAATTGGATGTCAGCTTTAATTCAAGGGTACATTTATTTAGGTAAATCATATGAAATTCAGCTCGAGGGCCGATGGGCAAATCTTACATAAATGATCTCTTTACATCTCTTTTGCACCACCTTTACAAAAACAGTGATTTGCAACTGAATATTTTCTCCGGTGAAGCTACGCGGATGCTGCTCATTTACATTTACGGCATTTAGCAGACGCTTTTATCCAAAGCGACTTCCATTCTCTAACTACAGGAGACAGTCTCCCTGGAGCAACTGAGGGTTAAGGGTCTTGCTCAGGAACCCAGTGGTGTCGCTGAAGGTAGGATTCAAACCTGTGATCTCTTGGTCCAGAAGCAAGTATCCTACCCACTGAGCTACCTCCACTCCAGTGGGAGTCAAGTCAGAAAGCATTCAATGCAATTGAATTTTATTTGTTTAGCACTTTTTACAACCAAGTTGTCACAAAAGAGCTTTATAGAATACAGGTCTGAGCCCCTAGTGATAAGGCCAAAGGCAACAGAGGGGAGGAAAACCTTCCTCAGCTGGAGGAAGAAACCTCAGGAGGGACACATCCTCCTTAGGTCGACCCGGAGTGAAAGAAAAGAGTGTCTTTATGGGGATAAATAACAAGAGAAGGCCTTTATGAACAAGAATATCAACAGGTATGCCATCTACGGCTAGCAGAGACAGTTACACTAAGTGTCCACAGAGGTACATTTTGTTGAAGAGTAACAGAGTCGGCGTGGGGCCCCAGAGATAGCAGGAATTGTAGGCCTAGTTAAGAAATTTTCCCAGAACATTCTTTGTATTCCATGGTTTTTAAAAGAACCCATAGCTGAGGTCAGAGTTGCATGGCATCTGCTTGTAATCTTACATGTTGTCTGTTTTTCTGTGAAAGACATATGGCATTTTTGGTGTGATTTTAGGGGCAAATGCTGGTAAAACAGACCAAGCTCATATTCAGTAGGCTGAAACAAAGGTTAAAGGAACCTTTAAAAAATGAACCATGACAAAACATTGAAAGTCCATTGTACTCCAAAGTGTCGAACTTTTCATTGTACTCCAAAGTGTCGAACTTTTCAAACTCCATAGCTGCTTTCATTGTGTCTTTCAAAATTTTACCTTTGCAATGAAAAGTGCCATCAACCTCACTCAAGTTTTTACTGTCATCATTTTTGACAGATGATGACACTTTTCTCAGTCAGTCTGGTGTAGAATAATCTTCATGAAGTATTTAGTATTAATCTCAGTTGCTCATAAAATATAACCTGCCATTTTTGTTACTGAGACTTGCCAGTGTTGGTATCTCAAACAAACCAAACCTGTGGAACTAGAAGTAGCACAGACCATTGATTGGTCGGATTAAATTGTCACAGAATCTTCACTGGAGTCAAACAACTGCCATTTCTCAAAAACAAAACAAATAACTAATCCACCCAAAAGAGGCTGCCTCTGACTTTTCACCAGAATAACGTAAATCAGGAGTTAAAGAAATCATGTGAGCACCAGGTAAACTTTAGAGAACTCCATCTGCTTGCATGGTTCAAATCTGATGTGAATTTTGAACCTGAGCTGAGACTTTTTCCAGAACAGAACAGAACTTTGCAAGCAGATGGAATTCTCTGAAGTTTGTCACAAAATCACGCAGATGTTCAGAGAATGCCACATGTTTGCGTGGTTCTGTCTTGGTCTGTGAAATCTAAAACTAAAACTTGATTTTTGAACCTGACCTGAGCCTGACACTGTTGAAAAATGACATCTGAGCCTGACCTGAGTGGTCAGATTCTGTCAGGGTTGGCCAAATCTTTCAAGCTAAAGTAAGGATTAAGTAATTATACTGTACTGTACCACACTATCCACCTATGGGCCCCCTGGATAGTGCTCCTGTGTTGTTTTTTTGTGACCGAGAGCCTCTTCCATTACTGTGGTCCTCTGTGTTTCATCAGGCCAATTGCCTATTCATTCTTGCTTCTTGACAATGTACTCAACCATTTATTTTCAGCCTGAAGGATGACCTGATTTGCCAGCATTGACACTTTCTTGACCTTCATGCTGAAAAATAACCGCGACAAACACCAGATGCAAATGCCACGTTTTAAATAAACTAGACATTTTGACAGCTTCTTGTGCTTGAACTACTGCTGCACCAAAACAGATGGCCAAGAAACTAAACTGTAAAATGTTACTGATAAAATGGAAGGAATATGAATAAAAAGAGGTAATTACTGTGTGATTCACCTGATATCAAAGCTCCAATTAAAGTGAACAGTCTGTAATTTAACCTCACCACTACTGTTTTATTATCAGTCCAGTACAGAGTACATTTTTGTGTCTGGTAATCAAAGAATTTCAAAGTCAGTAGTCATCCATTTCTTTTCCCAAATATTCAGGTTTAACTTCTCTCAACCAGCATCCAGGTCTTCTGTACGGTCACATAGACCTTGTGATTGATGTTGTTTAGCTCAAAGTAAATCAAACCTGGCCTGAAATCACATAAATTTATCAGAATAAAAAGGTCAGAGTTCCACAACTTCTGGAATGACTTAAAGGCGAATTTTCTAACAAGTTTTACTTGTTTACATGTTTATTTGCACTAAAAAGTAGAGTAATTGCTGGAAAGTATTATAAAAAATGTCTCAGCAATTAGTTAAATCATAAATCATGAATGAAATAATTTATTAAATAATGGACTATTCATTCATACATGCCAGTACAAACACTAGAGAAAAAAATTGGCTATACAAACAACCAGATGAGCCTTTATGAGCCTATAAAATAATAAATAAACTATATAATAATTTACTGGAATAGTGGGAAAAAAAAAAAAAGTTTATCATATTGATCTTATTAAAATGTGAGATTCAAATAATTTTTCGGGAAAGAAATGGTAGATATGGTGTGTTATCTTGCTAAAATATCTTGATATCAAAATATCAAACAGTCAAAGTCACCATACTCACTCTTTCCAGTGTTAGGAAGAGCTGGATGTGGTCTCCGTGTGTTGAGAGCAAGTTTTTTTTATTGATTTTAAGAAAAAAGTATTTGAATGATAACTGACCTCTACTGTTAGCTACATTAGCCTTGGCATCAGTGCCAAGACACAAAATCTCGGCACCGAATTTCTTGGCTGATCGTCTATATCTGGGTTAAGTGGAATATTGTATGACTGAGTACTTGCAGAAACACTGCACTGCCTTTTCAATGGACTTGTTCCAGAGAAAAAAGAAACACTCAAAAATAAAATCTTTCAGTGGAGCCATCCTAGGCATTCTTTTTCTCTTTTATTATTTTAGAAACAAGGAAAGTAATAACTGAGCCACTTTCCGTTCCCAACGTACAAAACTAGAGCCAATATTCTTAAGAACTCCTCCAACAGCCCAAGATATTCTTCCTGGCCGTTCAAAAACATCATTACAGCATAATGCATAAATCTGTGTGCTGAGACTGCGTCCTCCTATTTGAATAATTCAGGGTGTTACAGACGTATAGCTCTAAATTGTACATTAATCCTGGAATCGTGCTCCCCCTACAAGATTAAAGCCCAAGTTCAATAATGAAGGGAGCAGCATGCAGGATGAGAGATGAGCAGAGGAAGGGGGCTGCTCTTCGCCAGCCTACACTCATTTCTGCAGACGGAATTATTTGTCGACAACTCCCTGGTGTTTTAGTGGTGACAGCACATCCCTGCGGCCCCCAACAACTTAATATATGATCACTCTCACCAGCTGTAAGCAAGTTCTGTCCACAGAGAGAGGGTGGGGGAGCACACTTTTAAGACACTCGATGATGAAGCTGATGGGAACTCAAATGGCAAATGAGTGCCGTGTAAATGGGACAGCCCCTTGGGAAGAGGTAGCAGTGGGCTGAATTTATCTTGCTGACTTGACTGTTCCATGCTCCACCCACAAATGCAGTCTTTTTAGCAACTGCTACAAGTCTTTTAGCAACTGCCACAATAACAGTCAAATTGAATCTATCAAAGTGCTGTAGTTAACTTCACATGTGCTATCAACCTTAACTGACATTTATTTTGGATGTGTGTCCAAGGTCACACTGTTACAATAGATTAGAGGTAGTTTTGTCTTGTAAGTTAATGCTAGCAATGTGGCAGTTTGTTGTTTCTCAGTTTGAAGCATAGAAGTTTATATTTTGGAATTCTGAAAGTTGAACATGACTCTAAACAAAATGAGCTATAATTCCCCTCTAATTTAAATAGAGTTTCTCCACCTTAGCAATAGTTACAGTGAAAGAGTGTAGTGAGTAGAGAATGGATAGACTAGTGTGGTGGACCCAACATTACAGGACTCCACCAAACCATTTGGGTGAATGGGTGTAGTTTACACTCTGTAATCAAGTATATCTACTAATAGACAATATATTCTTAAAATATGCCCTACGCTTTTCCCTAAAGAGAACTTTTAGGGTTCTTTCAAGAACATATGATGTAGAATTTCTTAGAACTTTTAAAAGGTCCTTCAGACTCACAAAAAAAGAGGTTTTCTAAAGGGCAAAGAGCTCTTTCTGACACTTCAGTTTTTACGACTATAGGAATATATTTCTTTGGCTTTTGTGTCTCCAGGTAGCATCCTACTGACATCAAAACCATTCCACTCCGGCTCAGGCCAAGGTTACATGCAGTCAAGTCCAAAATCATGCAGTCAAGTCCAAAAAGGATCAGTAATAAAAATAAAACATAATCTGCATTATTTTCTCATGTGATCGAATAAACTCTAATCTAATTTTTTATTCATTTACATAATTGCTTTGGTCTAATTAACTGGAATGAAATTGTGTCTAGATCGTGGAACTACTGGGATTTATTTCCTCATATCATTTTTGTTGGTGTTAGTTGATCACTGAGGGAGAGAGCAGTACCAGTGATTGGGGTAAGAAGTCCCCCTGAAAAGCCCCCTTTTAACAGATTGCCCTAAAAGTTTTATTGTTTAGTTCATTTGTTTTCATTAAAACACAAAGTTCCCTTGAGTACATGCTAAACTCTATAATTTAGCTTTATTGTAAACTTCTATTGATATTAAAGGGCCCCTTTCCCTCATTTTCCTATATCATTTTTGATGGCATGATGGTGCAGTGGTGACAGCAAGAGGCCCACAGCTTTTCAGATGCCTCTATTTTGCATCATTATTCAAATCTCTTGTTAATGTATGTGTTTCCTACCATGTCACTCTTCTTGCCTTTCACTGAACCATGTGCTGGGCCTCACATATTATTTCTCTCATCATTAAATGTGTTGCTACTGACCATTTCGTTTTTCATAGCCTCCTGTTTAATGTTCTACGGTCTCTGTTTTCTGCACCCTTGGGCAGGGGAAAGGCACTTTATAAATAATTTCTTCCAAATGGTTGCACATGCACAGCTGGTTCCATGGCACTCGCATGTCATCATTAAAACTAATGAGCCGACTAACAAATTACGAGCAGAAGTCGCCTGTTCAAAAGTTTCTAGACGATGCTAGAGTTTTCAGCATCTAATACAAGACCACTGAACATCAGTCTCTTGAATATTCAAACCTGTAATTTAACTCCAGGATAGACTTTCAACACAGCAAGAAAAGTCAATATTTGCATTGCGTGAATATTCATGAGCAGTAAAGCCAAAGTAACAGGAGGGACTCTAATTTCAACAAAAGGGATTGTGCTCAGAAAGTAATGAATCTAAAATGCTTAGCGGGGAGATTACCTCTGTAGTGGGCACTCTGCAGATGTTGAATCAGATATTTAGAAACATGTGACGCTTGCATTCATGAGCAAAGAACACACTTAAAGGCAGCAAATGCACTGTGCAAATTTCTTGGTCTCCCGCGAGCTCAATGCTAATACGATTGATTGTTATTCAGCATTAAGCCCGTCCTGTGTTAGCACAACGCTAATAAGATTCTCCAGCCAAAGTGGCCTCAGGCTTCTTTGGCTCATCTCATTTTCCCTTGAAAACCACTATGGACCCAAATTCAACACTGTTGTTTTTTTCATAGGTTTTGCAAACATGCCTTAGCAGCACGTTGGAGGGCATGGAGAGTCTTGTCCACTCAGGCGGATCTGTACATAGGAACATCCATTTTCAGACAGTGAGATAAATAAGTGAAGAGAAGGCCTGATACTCGTCTTCCTGACTATATTTGATGTAACTTGGGGAGGGCTTGTGTAATGGATGAAAGATCTGAAAAATTAATTACACAGTTGGCCTGTTGCTCCTAAATCTGTTCTCATGCCTCCCATCTCTCTCTCTCTCGCTCTTTCTTTCTCTCTCTCTCTCTCTCTCTCTCTGTCTCTCTGTCTCTCTCGCTCTCTCACACACCCTCGTTCTCTGTGTCTCTCTCTCTCTCTTTCTCTCTCTCTCTCTCTCTGTCTCTCTCTCTTTCTGTGTGTGTCTCTCTCTCTCTGTGTCTCTGTCTCTCTCTCTCTTTCTGTCTCATGTGACTGATGAGGCAGGATAGAAGCTGATGAGATAAACAGCAGCCAAATCATTGTTGTATAAAAGCTGGGTTTCAGCTGGTGCCTTGGTGTGCCCCACTGGAGAGTTTGGCTATAAATAGGAACATGGCAGACCATGAGAGTCCAGCAGTTTTTTTGTTATAACGGATGATTTAAAAATGC
>JBBJLR010000034.1:11513173-11524040 GCA_037577145.1 Brachypetersius gabonensis
TGTCTCTCTCTCTCTCTCTCTCTCTCTCTCTCTCTCTCTCTCTCTCTCTCTCTCTCTCTCTCTCTCACTCATTCACTAATTGACTCACTCACTCAGATTGGGGCAGCTCATAACCTAGTGGTTGGGGCATTCGCTCTGCTATCAGAACAGTCATGGGTTTGAATCCCAAGACTGCTAGTGGCACCTCAGAAGTACCCTTGAGTACCCGGAGTACTGTACCCACACACTGCTCCCCGGACACTGTGTTCCTGGCTATGCACTGCTTCACTTGGGTTAAATGCAGAGAAAGCGTTTCACACTGTGTGCTGTGGAGTGGTCACATATGACATAGCGGATGCTTTACTTCACCGTTGCGCACTCACTCTCTCTCTGTGATCAGTCAGACTCTCTCTCCCTCACTCACTCACTCACTTTTACACTGTTATATACAGTACAATACAATACTCATTAGCACACTAATTGCCTTTTTCTCACACTGTCTCTATCTCTCTCAGTTCCACCAGTCATTAGGGTGTATCCCGAGAGCCAGGCACGAGAACCTGGGGTCACGGCCAGTTTGAGGTGTCATGCCGAGGGCATTCCTGACCCACAACTGTCCTGGCTGAAAAACGGCATGGACATCGCCACCAAACTGTCCAAACAACTCACACTGCAAGGTGAGCAAGCTGTGGACACTACATTCCTCTAATAACAGTTTGTAATGCCTAATTCTGACAACAAGATAATTGTCAAGCGCTAACATGGTGTAGGCTACAGTTTAAAGAATGCTATTCCCACTGCAACATGGTTAAAATAGATATTTCTAATCTTAAAATCTGAGGTGCTAAGCCGCATTTTAAATGATTGTAATGCACATCCATGATCGCAACAACCATTGTATTAATGTGCTAAAATAACACTAAAGGTTCTAAAACCCATTATACTATGAACTAACTATTATTACCATAGAATATGATGATAACATGAAACATGCTAAAAGATAGCTTACAGGCTGAAGTGCTCCTTTATTAAAAATCAGCATCAGGCTTTGAATGAAAATATTTACTGAATAATTCACTTATATGAACAATTTAAAAAGCTATATAAAGCTTATGGTTATTGTCACGGGGAGCCCCGTGAGACCATGATGTAAAAGGAGTCCACGGAGCAGCCATGCCTTTCTTGGAAGCTTTATTCAAAAATAAACAGAAAACAAGAAAACAAACCTGGCACGACGGCCGATACAGGGGAATGTGAACGTGGCTAACAGGATACAGAACAAAGACATCTATAAATGACATAAACAATGACCCGACAGTGAGGGAGACACAAAACAGAACCTAAATACAAGAATACATGAACACACAACCAATACAAAGACAGAATCACTTCACCCTGGCGTGTATCAAAATAAAAGCCCCTACAACTAAATAAACAAAAACTCCACCTGGTGGAGGCTGCCCGAACCGTGACGGTTATTAGTCATACCATTTATTTTAACATGCAGATCATTTTGTCTCAGTTTAGGAATTGCACCAACACAGTGAAAACAACAGCCATATTTTATGCAGAGAACTATTCAAGGACAAGCTGAAGGAAAATGGTTATGCTGTGTAGTGCAAGTGCTTCTTTGACACTTAATATGCTGCAGTCCGTACAGTCTAATGGCTAATGTCTGTACAAGTCATTCATAGAGCTCTAGCACCTTATGGGTATGAATGACTGACTGGCATGTTTGTTATGACCTAGAGCTTATCTCATACCCAGAATCCTTCCAGCAGGTCTATCATCATCAAAAAAATAGTCCTCCTCCACAAAGCCAGTTGTTCAAAGCAAACCCATTGTGACAACTTGGGAACAACATGAATTTTCTGGCTGCTATCAAAAACACACTTGCTTTCCCATTAGGGGGACTAACAGGAATGGAATTGCTTCAGTTTCAGAGTGTGGAGAAGGGCCCACAGAAGTTGTTGGAGGGAAACAACTATTCTTCATTCAGTCACATCTTTTTAAGGTGTCTACTTCACTCTGTTCTTCTATTTCTTTTTTCCTGCCCTGTCTCATTTTCACCCCACCCCCCTACCCCATTCAAAACAGCGAATGGAAGTGAGGTGCACATCAGTAACGTTCATTTTGAGGACACCGGTGCATACACCTGCATCGCCCGTAATGAAGCCGGCGTGGATGAGGACATCTCCTCTCTTTTTGTGGAGGACTCTGCCCGGAAGACGCGTATGTTTAAGTCATGATCTGCTTCTCATATCTTGCTGTAATGAAGCTTCACTTTTTACTATAGTCCTCCATTATTTATTGAACTGCATTAATAGTTGATAACCTTCAAATGTAATAATAGAACAAGGACTCAAATAAGTCCCTGTGATCAAAAATGCCCTTTTATGTGGCCTCTGGCACGAATGAAAATGTAGTCACCATGAGTAGTTTCATGATCACTGGTCACATCAAACATGGACATTAGAGCCCAGATAAAGTCTATGGATAAACTAAATTAGATGTTTTTATAAGTATAAACACCTTTAGCATTGCAGTATAATATATAACTTGGCTTAGCTGTACACAACTGTGTGCTTACTAACTAAAGCCATTCAAATGTTGTACCTGTTTGAATAATATGTCAGAAGCTATGTAAGATTGTTTTAAACCAGATCCAAGAAGGTAATAGTTCGTATTCTGCAGATCTCTGGAGCTAAATGTGCAAGCTGACCATATAATTGACAACTTTTGCCTTGGAGCAAAAAAAGATTGACAGAAGCATTGACAATTTAGTTATGAGTGAATCATGGTCACTTTATATGCATAACCCATTTCAGCTGACCTATACTTTATTATCTGTTAGACGATGTTACTGTGTAGAATACATATACATAAGGATGGTTTCCATTGAATAATGGCCATGAATTAGCCTGGAGTCTGCACAGCTCAGAATGCTAATAGTCTGGGGATCATACTGGTACCATGAACTGTTGAATGCTTATAAATAGAGGGTTTAATCTTGTCAGACAAGGCACATGTAATTCAAGGAAGAGATCAAAGGCTCTTATGATTCTGTGAGATATTTAGAGATGGAGGTGCGCTTTGTGGTGCGCTCAGCGGTCAAAGGACATGATCGCACCCTCTGATTGTCATGTTAGGGAGTAGGGAGATGTAGTCCACAGACAGAGTTCGGAAGGTGGGGCTTTGTAGTTTAAGGGGATGTGAGGGTTTTGAGATTGGCCTGGCAATGCCCTGTACAAACAGAAGGAAGGGTTCCAACATGGGTCAGGCAGATTGAGACGTGACCTGCGTTTCGCCTGCATGCATAATGTATGATGGAGCGTTTTCTCTGTACAATGTAGCTCTGCCCACTCATCTGGAGTCTGCTAATCCTTGCACTTTGATCTCTGCTTTGGCGGGAGAACTCCCCCTCCAGCTGGTCCGCACTAGTTTCTTCCTCCTGGCTCGACAATTACAGTCAGCCTTCACTGGCCAGGTCTACAACACCTTTAACTGTTTTAACAGACTTAACTGTTTATTTGGAAAGTAGCACAGCTTGGACCATACGTTCAGAAGTTTATTGACTGATACTTATAATGGCCACAAAATAAACAGGTATTGCTTTTTTGAATGAATGAGCATTCTGTGCTCCAATCCATTCCCTCAAACTCTTGTGATGGCTTTTGATCATTCATCCGTGCAGAATATTGCTTTAATGTCAGGGGTACGCTGTCATACTGGAAAAAGCATCAGAAGCATTGTTTCTGACCCTCATTTTTTAATATAAAAGGTGTTGATAATCAAGATTCAAATTTTGACTCAGCAAATTTTCACTGGGGTTACATTCCAAGAGCACCCGCATATAGTGAAAAACCGTGTTGTTGTGTTTTGTTTAAAAAATGCCTAAAATGCCTATTTTCATAGTGTAAACCCTAAATATGCTCCAAGAACACTTTAATGTCATTTTAAACTCAGTTTACGCATTACCCTTAAAGAAAATTTAAAGGTAAATAAATGCGAAAACTTTATTGCTTAAAAAAACGTAGCATTAGCGGTTAGCATTACCAATGACCATTACCGGTTAGCATTAGTGTAAAGAGCCAAAATAAAGACTCGAACACAAAAGAAACACTGAAATAGCTCTCTCTACCCACATGTTTAGACGGGGCACAACTTACTAATACTAAAAAAACTAACTATTGAACATTGGGTGGGGAGGACAAGTATAAACATACGAGGACAAGACACAGAGCTGGACTGGTGGCGGTAATACAGTTCGGTTCTCAGAAAAGACTGAATCCATAAATGCTGATCTGCATAAAACTTAGGGGTTACTGTATAGGATTTAGTGGGGGGATTCTAGGTAACAACTAACTCTGAGGAAAAATTGTTTACCAGGACAGGGAGATACTCAGACACACAAAGGAGCTTGAAGCTCTACAGTGGACATTGTATATGTATGTGTGTTTAAAGGAGCTTGAGGCTCTGCTTCAACTCTGAGCTCCAAGTACTAAAACAATGAACAAGCCATGTGCAATCATGTGCTCTAATGTGAAAGACAGTATTAATGCTTCTTGTCTGTAAAATGTGGCCACTCTGAAGCACATGGAAACTGTCCCCCATATATACTGAATATAAATGTATAATGCTTGCATGACACCAGTTGTAAATGATGTAAAATCCTTATTTATTAATAATTTTGCCCCAGTGTATCCATTTATCTCATCTTCTCAGTCCCATAGATTTAACTCTAGACAGTTATTCTTCTGCCTTAGAAGATGTATAGCCATTAGTGTTGGATTTGGCAGTTCCAGGTATAACTGTAACTGTGGATGAAAGAAGAGATCCAATACCATCAGCTTAGATTTACTTCTACATTATTCCTTGAATTGCAGAGTGAAGCGCATAAGCCTGGGACAGTGGCCAACATTACCTGGCACATTCATATGCATTTTCATCACTTATTCCCTCTCTCTTTTAGCCAAGCAGTGTGGTCTAAGCTTTTTGACTGATTTATCGTTTGTTTTACTTATTCCTGATAAGACCATATTTTGTCAGAAGCGAGATTCAATAGAAGGTGTTTAATGTGATGGATCAGATTCAAAGGTCGGTCTAGACATGTTTGGTGAAAGAAGATAGCTTCATGCAACAAGCTAAAGTAAGCATCATATTCAGGTCAGCATTGTGCCTTAAATCATCATACCCTTGCTTAAGTAATCTCAAATCAAATTAATTCAGAGAGCACCGACCAAAAGTATAGTGCAAAGCTGAAAACAGTAGTAGCAGCCATCTGAGAGCTTGAATTTCGTCTGTATTTTTTATACATTGTCCTAAATCACATATTTTGGTCTATTTGAGATTTCATAACAAAGTAAGTTAGCAATGAATTAAACATGCAGCTTGCACAATGCTAACCTTGAGCTAACCTCTCATTATCTCTTTGCTAGCTTTGTAGCTCCAGTGCCAAAATTTAAAATGCAGACTTGGTTGAATGATACATCTTGGGTAAGGGTGTACATTTTTGCTTCTTTATCATATAAGCAGTAGACATTCTGAATTCACTGTGTAGGCATTTATTGTGGGAGCTGCAATAGTGAATCACATGTAGAGATCAAAATGAGGACAATTCAGTCAGATCCCATCAGACCCCCAGAGGAGTGCTGTGAAGATGAGCTTTTCAGTTTTCTGTAGATAGTTTGAAGATTCTATACCACCCATATAGCTGCACTCTTACTGTTCTCAGGCCTGTGTGTGAGTATATTCTTATATTCTTCCAAGTTTTAGAGAAGCGAAGGAAAAAAGCCTGCCTCTTTAATCTTCAATGTGTGCTACCATCATAAGCTGGCTGCTCATGGCAAAAAGCATCTCATAAACAGCCTCATTTAATGTGAAAGTGCAGGAAATGTTTCTTTCTGAAGTTTTCTGCGCTCTGATATAGATTTCAAAACTATTTTTCTGCGTGAGAACCATTACCAGCAAAAGTACGAGATAATCTGGCATGATTGAAATAATGCGAACGCCTCAGGTATAATCATGCTCATCTGTTCGAAAAGAACAGAGGAAATGTCATTATCCTGACAGTAGGAGGGAAAAAACCACCACGTCTTCAGCGAGGTGAGACGAACATCAGTTTTTCGGAAGCCTCACACAGCAATAATGCAGCTCCCCAGTAGGTGGATGAATAATAGGGCGCCAAGGTGAGGCATCATCTGGGGAGGCATGAGACGAGAAGAACTGATGCGAATTAAGAAAATGGCCCAAAAGCTAAAAATATGTGTTGTGTAACAGACTGCCCTGGAGTGCACATTTGAATTATTCCCTGACATTCTAGCGCTGCTTTCTGTCTCACAGAAAGTTCCGAAGTTAGCCAGTCATTTGTCAACCTATCACAGCCCAGATACGTTGGATTGTTGTTTATCTGGACCTCGCTGTCTGTCTCTTCTCCAGCTCCAAACTCTCCAGAGTTTTGCTGTCAGGAGTAGCTTGTCCTACTCTGTAATTTGGTATTCCACACTGACACACACTGAGCCCAGGAAAGTAGCAGCAGACACGGGCAGTGTTGAATGTGTCCACTGGCCTGCTGACAGTGTCCTCCAAGCCTCCTCTTCAAAATGAAGCTCTTGGCAAAGGTTTTTTTAGAGTGAGACCATTCTGAAGTGGTTCCCCACAGAATCTTTCACTGGAAGAACCATTCTTGTAAAAAAGATGTGTGAGTGTGGGGAGTCTTTTTAATAAACCTACACTACCAGTCAAAAGTTTCTGCACACCAGGTTTTTGCCACTTTTCTATTTAGTTCATGAACTGTAGATTTTTTTATTTGGGTTGTGTGAACAATAATCCAAGAAAATATGTCAGATAAAACAAGTTTCCTGTATAACAGAAAGAATCTGTAACAATGTATATCTGACATTCTATTAACCCTCTGAGGTCCGGGTCCTTTCTGGTTGTGTGGTGATGCTGAGTCAAATTCTTTTTTTTTCGTCAATCTCTATTTTTCATCAATCTTAAATGAGTAGCATGCAAATGTAGAACATCTGAGGTTGTGAAAAAATATTTAACTGGTAGTGTATATGTAGAAGTTTCTTTACAGAACCGCTTTCAGCATGTCTTAAATCACAGAGAGCCATTTAACAAAGCAAGGAGTCATTTATACATTCTTTGGGTCTTCAGAGTTCTATGTAGAACCAGTACCTTTGCTTTAAAAAAACTTTTGAAAACTGTCACAAATGTGTGATTAGAACACGAGAGAACAGAGAGCTTGATGCAACACTCACAGACCTTTTAAACGTTAAAAAGACATTCCAAATACTTTAGGCACTTTTCCATAGGTGAACAGGAAATGTGTTGTATCTAAACTGTATTATAATAGTGTCGCGTGTTTTGATTTTCCAGTGAACCTGAAAATGGTTTCTGATGTCTCAGTAGTGCAATTCTCTCCCCACAGTTTATGGCCAGTTGTCGTCCAAAACCGCGTCCATGGAGTCGAACCAGCGGAAAGTGTTTCTGTCAGAGCTGCTTTTGATATTGTGGTCTTTTATTATTCATAGTCTTGTTTGAGCTGTGTTTGAGTGATGTCCCGGATCACCTTTCTCACAAATAAATTTGTTAGTGTCACAGAAAACTCCCACTGAAAACTCCCACAGTAAGACCTCCCAGTTGTTCGTCTGTATTTTCACTGTTGTTCTTTGTGCAGACAGTAAAAAATAATGGCCTCTTTCCATGTTTTCATGAAACATTTTGACTAATCAGAAAGCAATAATGCGGCTGTAGCATGCTTTTGGTCCTGCTGTCGAGCAGCATGGGTACGAGTCAGGTACGGAATGCTTTATTTATAATGAAAAAACATTTTTTCATGGATCGGTTCTGTGTACCAGTGAAGAGCACCATATATTGTATGTGCAACTGTTGTCAAAATTGTTTACTGAATATTATTTCTATAGTTAAAATCCAGTGTTAAGTTGTAAATAATGCTTTAAAAGTTTTCGCACTGTTCACATTGTGTGCTGCAGTGTGGTGTGTTCACACGTGACAATAAGGGCTGCTTTACTTTTACTTATATAACATTACTAATATAAAAAGACACAAGTTACGATTGAAATAGATGCTACAAGATGCTACAGGCTTCTTGGTGACTAATGATGCTGACAGGGGAGAAATTCAGTCTCCAGGGTACAGCACTGTTTAAAGAATTCACTCCTAAAAGAGTTAAATAACTTTTCTTGGTCTCCTTTGGGATGAGTACTATCAGTATTAATGTAACTTTTTAGCATTGGCAACGGAACCAATATAGCAGGACATTCGTTTTGCCCCCACATTTTTTCTCTCCTGAACAACGGGTGCACATCAAACCACCCCCAGAGACGTAGCGCTGGAAGTTACCCTAGTTTGTTTTGATGCTTGATGTGTCAGATATCATGCTAAGATTGTTTGGTGATTCTATGTCACACAGAGCTAAAGTTATTGTCATTTAAAAGCATGTAATAAAAATAACTGCTACTGTTTTTTTTAAACGGTGTCGCACGCAGATGCACATAAATAGTACAAATGAACACATTCCTTTAATTTTAGGTTTTAGAAACAAACAGAAACATTTTGGAACCTGGAAGAACTTTCAGGATAGTCTACGAGCACAAGGTGGAGAAAACCTGCAGAGCATGTAGGGCAACAAACTGCAGTTTTATACAATTTTACACCATTTATATTTGTTGAAATCAGATTCTACTATTAGACTCTGAGTTCTAACAGTTAATGTACTCTTGTACAGGGGGTCAGCCTTGCACTCTAACTCCCACTTGGTTTACATTGTTAGCTTTGTGCTTATGGACTACGTGGGTGAACTAGTTTGGTTGCATGCGGTGGAAGAATATGCAGAAATGTATGAGTGAGGGAGTTTTCCTTTTTCTGTGGCTTAGTTGTGTTTCTATGATTTTACAGCTGTGTTACGATCAGTAAGTGACTTGCACCAAAATTCAGGTTACATCAGTGGTCGAGGACCACCTGTGGTTGGATTCTTCTAATTATCCAGAAGCGCAAGCTGAAGCTCTGCTGCTGCTATGATAGCATTTATAGCTCCAGCCCTTAATGGCAAGTTCTACCAATCTCTTAATTATCATGGTTTCCAGCTACTGCCTTGGTGAATTCACCAGCAATGTACATCAAGTCTGAAATATCATTTAAAAGCAAAACAAATAAAACCCTTAATTAGTGACTTTAGCAACAGATCACGCTTTTAGTTAGCTACAACAAAACACTGGGCAGAAATTCTTTAAATTTTCAGTGATTAATCATGATTAACTGCACAAAATAATGTGATGTCATGTTTGTGGCAGGCCTATTCTGTACCAATTACTTTCCCCAAGACTCTTTTACTGGTTTGTTAAATAACAAGTCAATTAAACGTGGATCTTTTAAGGCCCGGCTCCAAAGAACAGCTTTGTAATGTGGGTTTTCAGACAGCTAGAAGATTCTCTGTTCTTATATGTGGGGAAAAAATCAGACAGCGTGGGATCAGAAAGATTCTTTTACATGGGGCTACAAGTCGAAACCTGGAAAAAGTTTCTTACTCATCTTCAACCTCTGTTATGCCGCACTAGACAATTGCATACAGAAGGCAGGAGGACAAAAAACAAATTTAAAATATTTGTAGGCTATTATTGATTTGAGTGGGTTCAAATGATTGCAAACATCTCTACAGAGCTCCAGAAAAGCAGCCCCTGCAGTCTGACAAATCGCAGAAGCCCGCTGAGTCTTCCGATGCACTGTAGCATTTTTTTTTCCTTTCCCATTGCTCACATGCAGGTTTTTGTGTTAAGTCCCATGACTGCCACTATAGGCTAAGAAAACAATTATTTACCCCATAGTCATTCCTGCCCATCTGACAGCCGTCCACAATCCTGACGAAGCAAGACGTCCAGAAAGACCGGGCTTTTCCAGTGGCTTTTCCTGAAGCAATTATAGAAACTTTTGAAAGATGTTTTAGTTCTCCAACTCTTCCAGTCCTCAGCCAGATTGGATGTTGTCGGAGACAGCCTATTTTGGCTTCAGCCGAGGATTTTCATGAGTGTTGATGTGTGGATTTAAGCCTGGAAAAGCACCTCCAGCAAAATCCTACTACACAAACACTACCCCACATTTTTACACAGAACAGCAAATAGACAGACCTTCTGTAGCAAGAAGGGTGTAATAATTATTAGACTTACCAAAACATTCATTTTGGTTCTATTTTTTTCATTCATTTTGGTTCTCATGAATCAATGTCTTTTTTTTAAGATTTTGCATCCTTAGTGAATCTAACCAGCGGTAGCTGACAGGGGATTTTAACCAAATCTTTAACATCTCTTCATGCAAAACAGGATTTCTTTTGGAACTATATGGCATTAAAAACCTCCTGTCATTCATTTATTAACAAGGGTTTTAGGCCCAAATTGATCTCAAAATCAGACATGTGACAGTGTATTTGCATCCATTTTGCACAATATCTTGTTTGAAGTAATTTTTAGAGGCATTAAATGGTTTGGATGTGTGGCTCCTGTCACCACTGCTGAGCAATTTTGACTCAAATTTCTCTACAATTGAGCTTTGAACTTTTTACATCAAGACAGTCCATATGACTATAACTGGTTAATTATACATAACTGGTTAATTTTTTTTTTTACACCAGATGATCAAATCAAATCCTATATCTTAATATTTAATAGGATGAATTAGGTCACATATTGTGAGAAACAAATGGGTTTATTTTTATAATGTGAGAAACAGTTTATTTAGTATTAGAAAGCTGTGCCCTGTCTAAACATGTGGGTAGAGAGAGTTATTTCAACTAGGGCTGAAACGATTATTCGAGTAACTTGAATGATTCGATTACAAAAAATGTTTGAGGCAAATTCTTTGCCTCGAG
>JBBJLR010000034.1:11524140-11552687 GCA_037577145.1 Brachypetersius gabonensis
CCCCCCCCCCCCCCCCCCCCCCCCCCCCCCCCCCCCACCTCAGCCCCATTATCTCAGTTTATTTAGCATTAGTAAGCTGTTCCCTGTCTAAACAAGTGGGTAGAGAAAGTTATGTCAACGTTTTGTGCAATAACCGTTAATGCTAATGTTTTTTAAGCAATAAAGTTTTCTGATTATTCATTTACCTTTGTATTTTTTTTAAGGGTAATGCATTAAATTGAGTTTAAAATGAAATTACAGTGTATTTACAGTATATTTAGGATTTACACTATAAAAATAGACATTTTTAGGCATATTTTTTAACCGTTGTTTTTTCACTATATGAGGGTGCTCTAGGAACGTGACCTATACATTTTCTTCAGTGTAAAATACGAAGAATGGATCATTGGGTTAACATTCATGTAAATCCATTTTTGAGTTAAGCTAGAAAGTGTAAATGTGTGAGAAGGTGACTGCTTTTTGTGTATGCGTGTGTGTTCATGTGTGTGAGAAAATCAGCAAGGTATGAATTCACAGACACACGCATATTCCAAAACTACAGAAAATTCACAATCAATATTTTATCAAGCTTTATTTTTAAGTTGTTCTTTCTCCACAGGGGTCCTGCAGACTGCCGCCTCAGATATACAAACAAAAAAATGGTTTGTGTGTGTATATATGCATGTATCTGTGCACTAGCAACCTTCATCACGGACTGACTTGCCTCATGGCACTACAGAAAATTTTCAAAACCACCTTAAATGCTGTTGGATGTTTGAAAGATCTCACTCATGTTAAATATAAATGCACAGACTGCATTGCTTAGTGAGTGATTTTATCTGTTAATAACTGCTGATGCCTTAGTGGTTAGGGCGCTCGCCTTGCGATCAAGAAGTTGCGGGTTCAATTCCCAAGACTGCTAAGCATCTCTGATGTACCTTGAGCAAGGTACCGACCCCACACACGGCTCCTGGGTGCTGTGAGTGGGTTAAATGCAGAGGAAGAATTTTGTGCTTTTGACAGAATGGATACATTCATGAAGCGATTATTTTTCAGTAGAACTAAACGTGATGAGACAGATCGGTGTTTGTAAAATGGCTTCATTGGGCCAAACAACTAGCATAGTAGAGATAATAGCATGTATATTAATATAAGTGTGATAAAATTGAGTTTATATGGGTCAGTATCAATAGATTACAAAGTTTCATCAGTAATGTAGCAGAATGTTCTAACACGTTTAAAGCTCGATCTGCCCTCGTAAACAGAACATTTGATATTCAGAACAAGTGATCTTTGAAATGTAAAATAACACCTGGTTGCAGAATCTGCCAGCACATATGTGTGAGGGGGTTTGAGATAACCTCAAAAAAATCAGCATTTCACTGTGTGAAGGATTTCTGCAGACAAGTTCTCATATATTACATATGGAATGACCAGGTTTCAGTGTTTATCTCTGATTCAACATGAGCAATACATGTGCTAGTAGTATCCCCCTGCTTTTCACGAGGGTTACATTCCAAGAGCACCCATGTATAGTGAAAAACCTTGTTGCTGCGTTTTAGTAAAATGCCTATTTATATAGTGTAAACCCTAAATATGCCCCCAGATATGCTCCCAGAACACTTTAGTGTCATTTTATCCTCAGTTTATGTTATGGGATTCCCCCCCCCGTGACCACTGGGGGGTCGATATTGGACCAAGGACTTGCCCATACTCTCACCTGGACTCTGGTTCCTTCTGATTACTCCTCTACCTGATTCACCTTCACCTAGTCACCTTGTAATTAGTCTAGCACCTGCACCTCACTTCATCCCTCTTCACCGAACATACACTCACCTTATGTCGGTTCTGTTCCTTTGTGTTGTCTCTATATTTAGCCGCCATCGTGCCAGGTTTTGTTTTCCCTTGCCTGTTTGAATGTCATTATTAAAACCAAGTCCAGCATGGAAGTCTGTTCGGGTGTTTGTTTCCTCACTCCACGGTCCGGACAGGACCAGGTCGTGACAGTTTAATGCTTGAGCTTGAATTACCCAAAAAAGTTTGTCTAATTAAATCATGAAATATCCATCTTTAATGACATTCAAGCATTTTAAGGCATTCGAGGCCAGACTTACATTCAGGACAAAAGAGAAAAAAGTTCTCTCCCACCAAAGTATCCTACAGCGGTGAAGTGCTCTTAAATGAGTGTTATTTATGGCTATATATGAACCCAGCAAGTCTGGGCCATCTAACTCCTGCCAGACTGCTGCCACTGTTGGTCTCCCAACAATATTTTTCTCCATGATAATTAACACTTTTTTAAAGTAGAAAACATTTAACACCAACTGACTTCTGAAACTTTAGCAAATCAATTAGAATTGATCAATTCACATATTCCACATCTCCATTCTTTTTTTGACACAGTCCTTGTACACCCTTACCTCAAATGCACATAAAATGAGGGAGCAAATGACACGTTCTTCCTGCATAAACTGTGCGTTTAATCTTGTACGGTAATTTCTCAGGTTATTTCAAATTATTTTCCTATTCATATCTGAAATCTGGTCCTAAATGTTAACTACATCCAGCCTTCTGTGTGGGCTCCAGGATGAGACCAAGGATAAAAGAGAGGTTTTAATTTATATGCCTAGAGAGAAAGCGCCGTTGCCCATGAAAGCTGTTTTCTTGGGGTCTAGGCAGTCTTCTTCACAGAGATTCATGCAGAGTCATGTAGGGAGACCTTGTGGCGCGCTGGCGTTTATCTCTGCCTCGAGTTTACGCACAAAAAAAATACTGATGTGAGCTTTGGTCTTGTCTTAACCAATATTTCAGCTCTGGTCTAATTAGTGCTGAGCTCCCTCTGAACTGGGATGCGAGCAGCTCCCATGAGGCAATGGTGTGATGAATCTGAACTTCCAAGTTTGATTTAAATGAGTTTCTCTATTTCTAACTATCTGCTTCATCTTTCTCAATTTGGACAGGCTGATAGATGACTGGGAGATTTACGCATGTTCTTAAACGAGCGTTTTCCTCTCGTCTGGCTGTTTTATGTTAGCACGGGATGTTGAGAAGGCAGCGGCATTAGAGTCGAGTGTGTGTGTGTGAGAATGTAGAGACTCCCTCAGCCTCCCAAGAGCTTCGCAGCATTTATTAGGACATCAGTCACACGTCAGACAATAATGGCAGGCCTCAGCACAAAAGGTGTCTGGGGAGGAATGTTTAAAGAATGTCAATACAGTGTTTCTCCTGCTTACAGGCCATGACCTTGATGTTTAATGCCTCTACTTCTTACATGTAAATGCACAGGCAATAATAGATCATGAAGGCCACAAGCAATTCAATAATGTTAGCCTCAATACAGTGGAGGAAGCAGGGCAGGGAAAGGTGGTCAACAGGATTACTGCTTAACCAGGTTATTTAACTCTTAAAGTGCTCATTATTCAATACAATTGTTTTTACAAATTCTCAATCGTAGCTCTTAACAACCATAGATATTTGATTAAAACAAGAATATGCTCAAAGTAGAAGCTGATTTTTCATTTTACAAAATTAATAAAACAGCAGTAATGTTTCATACATTATAGTTCATACACATTGTAATTAGAGTACATACATTTTTTATTGTATAATTTATATTTTGGTATATTTTGAACTAGATGTCAAAATATAGTTTTCTATTTAATTGACAATAAGTTCAAGTAAAAGCGAACGAGCCCAGAAATCCTTGCAATCACTATCAAAGTAAAATGGACTTCAGTTAGGATACTGTTTCAAATTCAACAACATTAATACAAAACATGCAAGATCTAATGTCAAGGAATTTGTAAGTAAAGTGTAAAGCCGTCGAATGTTACAAAAAATGAAGGGTATTCAAATAAGTACAGGAGGTAAAGTCGAGGAATCCATAAAATTATGTTGTGAGTGGAGCCCTACAGGTCATCCCTGCGTGGGATTATGGGCAGCTGTGATATTGTTGTAATATTAATGTTTAGTTTTCTAAACATTTTACACTTCCAGAGACTGTAGGATTAGATTTATTGTACTGTTTACTGATATTTTTGTTATGTCTGAGTATAACTGAAATAACTGCTGTTTCTAAAGTCTAAAAACTCTGCGTCCCATATATTTCCAGACTGGAGGAAAGTTGGACGAGGAGTTTTTTCTTTGACCTTTGAGCCACTTTTCCATTTCTGTGCAATGTTGGAAACAATGGCCTTTTTCACAGACCAATTTTAACTTTGTATGAATACAGGTACCCTGAACTTCTTAATGCAATTATCAGACACTCAGTCAGTGCAGAAACAGACAGTGGGTAATTGCAAGCGGGGTGACCACAGGTAGCTCCGTCTCCATGGTGGCAGACATGGTGGGATGTGTTAGAGTGTTTTGTGGGCCTCAAGCAGAAGACTCCTGTGTTAGAGAGGTGAGACCAGAGACACCAGAGAGAGCCGAGGTGTGCTTGCCGTGGCAACGGGGCTGCTCAAGTGCTATCAGGCCTATTCAGTGCTATCAGGCCCAACTATAATCAGTAACTGCCTCATGGATACTGAGAACAACATCTAATTAAGTCTTCCATGCTGTGTCCCCAGATGCATTGTTTTGCTATACAGCTTGAAAAGACCACAGTCATTACGAAACCAAATGCCTTATTTTTACCCTTTAAAATGGCCTTTTGAAATTAGTGCAGTAAAACTACTGAAACCTCCCCTTACTTTTTAAAATTTGCACCAGAAATAATGGAACCTCCTGAATTAACGACTTAAATTTAAGATTAAGGGGTTTCACGCTCATCCCTTAAATTTAATTTTAAAGTAAAATTAAGCGGTCGGTTTGACAAACTAAAGGCAACTTAATTTAAATGAAGGGGTTTGGTGTATTTTCAACAGTTAAGGTAAGGTTAAGCACATTTTAAGTACCTTGTGTTTTTTTTAGGGAGTGCAATGAGAAAAGTTTAGTATTTATGATAATTCCTACATTAAGAGTGCATTCCTACATCATGCATTCCAAATTATGTTTTTTTTATACCTACTCACACCCTACAGCAGTAAACCTCACACCTCGAGTCCTGAGGGTATGGTTTTCTGGGTTAAAGATAGGGAACACCCATGCTGTATCAAAAACTACAAGGGCTTTGGATCAGATACAGTCGGGTGGACTGTTTAATATGTTTTTCTTTTGTTTCCCACTACCTATCTAATGTAGCGTGTTAATGTTACATTTCACATCTCTAGATCTCATTGAGGGCATTCTTGATAACTGCATGCCATATTTGCACAGTGCATCCTGGGTAATGTAGTGAGAGAACACTGACGAACAAAAATGCAAAACACTGTGAATCTGATAAGCATGCTGTGTTGCATAACACTGCTTTACATAACAAGTAACATACCAATGAAACCTTTAGGCTAGAACGGCCCTTTAATGTTGCATGGTGACAATGAATGCGACCGCTTCTTCTTCGGGTTACATGAGGTTTTTCAAAAGTTGTGTGAAGCATATTTACTATGAGAGAATGCATAGAAAGAGCATGCAAAGATGAAGTCAGTGGAATTAAACAGTTAATGAAATGTGAGACAATTATGTTTTTCTTTTTTAAAGCTATCAAAGTACAGAGATTTGCAGATTTTTTCTTATTTCAGCTCTTTTTAAAGCACAGTCACAGAGCTGGGCTGTGGTTTTGAAATCTGCACATGGGCTTTCCTAAGCCCAAAGCAACTCAGGTCTTAATGCCCACTTCAGCTAAATCCACAGAGTCCACAGAGGACTAGACTACACCATATGTTTTGCAGCGATATTGTAAGGGCACTTTCGGATGATAAGCGTTTTGTGCTTCACTCACCGCAAGGCTGGATGAACACTGCCACTTTTCTCATCGTTGTGCTTGAGCGGCACTATGTCTTTGGGCTGCACCTCAGCAAGTCTGAACACCAGCCATTTGACTGAATGTATCCACATGCTAAACATGCAACTCAGTTTAAAACCAAAAGGCTCTGCCTGATGTCTTTATGTCAACAACAGCAGAAAGGAAAGAGCCACACATCACAGGTCATAGGCAGCCCACATTGTCTCTGGCTGCTCTTT
Source organism: Brachypetersius gabonensis (assembly GCA_037577145.1). NCBI lineage: Eukaryota > Metazoa > Chordata > Actinopteri > Characiformes > Alestidae > Brachypetersius > Brachypetersius gabonensis. Next base: position 11,530,180 of record JBBJLR010000034.1, read on the forward strand.
TTGAAACAGTCAGTGGCAAACTGGGTTCAAGTTGAACTTTTAGTGTAGCAGCAAGACAGCAAAATGGACCGGCAGGGTACCAGATCCAAGTGGTGTGTGATGCTTGGTGACAATGCCACAAATTTGCCCCTGATTTGGACCTTAGCCCTTAGAACACAAGTGGCATAGGAAAAAAAACATATAATAAAAATAATAATAATAACCACTACTGGGGTTTTAAAAATGTGGGTAGATAAAACCCACAGAGGCAGGGACAACAGCCGAGCAGCGGTGCACCGAGAGAAAGCAGCAAACAACGAGCGTGTAGGAGAACAAACACTGGTTCTAGACTGATTTACAATGTTTATATTTACTGAAATCTAATTTCTAAGTTCTAAGGGCTACCAGTTTCTCTTGCTCCTCTTTAAACTTTATTGCTTTGCCTTTCAATACAGTTGTAGTAACAGGGTCTCTTTTGTCTTTTTTTTTCATTTAAAGGAGGAAGTCTGCCCAAAAATAAATGGGGAGGAGGACCAGAAGTGCATGTGGACATCGGCAGTGAATGTGAAGGATAAGTTCATCTACGCCACCCAGCCACTGCTGAACAGAGTGCTGATTGTAGACATCCAATCTCAGAAGGCCGTTCAAGTAAGTCAGCGAATCAATGATGATTGCTTCTACAAAAGGGTATTCTGGGAGTGTACTTCAGGCTTTGTCTCCGATTTATCTAATGAAGCTGTGGTGGGAAGTGGTCCTCTGATACCAGCAAACACCATTTACTTGCATAATTCATGTACTGAAAGACTTTAAGTGTACGCCTGTTGCTACATATCATTTTGTGTGGATTCTCAGAGACATATTCCAACATCTAATGAGCTCATTTAAGCCATAACACCATATCTCATGCCATGCAGGGCAGTTTGATTTGATTCTTATAAATGCAAGCACTTCATTTCCATGGTAATCATGCTGTGTTCTATTCTCAGTGCCAGCATGAGCCGAAAAAAACTTCTCCCTGCCAGTTTGAGAGGCTTGTTTGGGTGAATTTGAAAGTGCTTGCTGGTTCTCTTTGCGGAGTCCATCCTTTGTTCTGAGGCATCACGGTTCATGTTAAAAGAAAGATACACTGATAGAAGATTTTTCTTTTATAAGCTTAAAACATACTCGATTGACTGGTCCAAGCCTACATCATGGTCTTTGTGGGACTGTGATGCTTTATTCCCAACCCTCTACTCCTTAGCACACAAACAAACTCTTGTTTTAGAGGCTGGGAACTCAGCCTTTGTGCTTTTGTACACTTGTTTGGCACTCAGATATGGTTGTGCATGGTTGAAAGATCTATTTGCTGTTGAATCAGAGTGCCTGTTTGCATCCATGTCAATTGTAGCCTATTGAGACAAAGTGGGAGGTTTTTAAGCTTGCAAGAGAAGACTTTGCTAGAGGCAAGTGCATGGCTAAATTTAGTACGATGTCTAGACAAGGGACACCAAGTCATCTTTCTACCAATAGATGGAGGACACACATCATTTCTTGATGAGTGGATCACAGTGATGCTTCCAGAATTGTTGCCTTTTGATCTGACGCTAGTTCCTTTAGAAGGCCTAGACTCCACCCAAGACCAAACATTTTCTGAAGTTTGAATGCTTTTGTCAAACATTCATACCGACCCAGATATAAGCCACAGATTCAGCACTGCATCTTGCTAGACAGCTTGTTGACAGTGCACACTTGTGAGGGAGGAGTTTTAGACCGAGCAAGAAGCAATGTTGCTCTGGCCAGATGTATGATTTATGGCCTCCAACAACAGCAGGTCTGATTCAGAATGTCAATCAAGCCAGTAGCTTTTGAGACATCTTAACTTCTTTGGCTTCAGGGTATCGCCACTGCCTTTCTGCTCAAAACTCAGGGGCAGTACCTGGGTGGTTGGGAGGAAGCTGGCAGGAAGCTGGCAGATGTGTCAGGCAGATAAATCTGGCTGTCTCTCTTGGCCAACGCCCTGATTGGTGCCAGCGGGTGTCTCTCTCTCTCTCTTTCTCTCAGTCTCTCGGCCAGGCTTCCAGAGGCAGCCTTTTGGAGTCACATGCTCATTATTTCATCACCTGGAGATTTGGCTTCATTATCTCCGATTATCAAGTGCTAATTAGCCACCTGATCCAGCCGTGGCTGAAAGATAGGAAGGTGCATCAAGTGTTTGCCTGTTTGTGCCTACTAACATCTTCAGATTTGCTGACCAAATATGTTTTTATGGTTTTCCCTCATTTTTAGTCTATATTTACTTGCACATCACAGCCTTCGTGTATCTACAAGGTGCTATCCTCATAGAATAATGGCTATTGCAATGGCAATGTAAGCAAAAATATGACATATTTTTGACATGCAACACATCTAATGATATTTTGCTGTTGGAATGAACTAAAGGCTAAGAACTCTAAGTGTTTCTTAAGCACTTGCAGAAAGTCAATATTTGGTAATAATAAATGGATGACTTAATGAGCTGCCAACCACTCCACGCTAAACTGGATGATGTCATCTCCAAGGTCTCTAAGTGGTCTTTTAATGATACTGTTATGTTCTGCCTTACTGACAATGTCTAGGAAAGTATTTATTTATTGTAATAAAGATGCCATCATTTTGCTTAGTCTTTACCGTGGCATGGCCCTTGCTATGTACATTGTCATAAACATGCCGTAAACAGTTTATGGCAGACGTCATAAGCTGCCATGTCAATTATTTTAAAATGTTCTTTACATTGATGATGATTGTCTTGACAGATTTGTATCGCTTGGGTCACATGCTCAGTTTGTAGTAATGGATGTCATGACAGCTTATGACATCTGCCCTGACATGTTTATGGCATCGCAATGTCTGTTATTTGATAGAACTAAAATGTTACCGAAGATGTTGTACCATGTATATTGGTCCATTGTTTGATTAACACAATCTAAAGGCAAGTGGACATTTTAAGGTTTTGTTTGAAGGAGTTTTAATATGACAGTGACTATCTGAAAATCTGGCCAGTGTTGTGCAACACTGCGGACTTCACATGTGGCAAAGATTTTCTATTGGAGCCAGAATAATCCTCTGAAGGACAAGAGAGATGTAGTAGAACTCATGCACAATGTGCACATCTGTTCTCCCTGATGATTGCATGCATGGAGACTCAAGTCTGAGTCAACAAGCACCTATCTTTCTCCATTCCACACTTCTCTCCTTCCTGTCTAATGCTATACATAGTCAAATTAAACTGTGTAAAAGGCTCTCAGCGGGAAGCTTTTCACAGTTGACACAGTATTAAATAAATATCCACTACCCATCTGATTTGCCGCAACACATTTTTGAAATCTGTTCAATGCCACCATAAAGAGCGGAATTCTTTTTCCATCAACCGGGATAAAAACAAGCATTTGCTTGTCACAGTGTCTATATGTGTTTGCATGAAGAGGTGTGTGAAAATCATGAAAACGGCATTTTCTGTTCGAAATGAGTTATTCACTGAAGACGATCCCCCAGCGGGTGACTGGAAATGGGTACAGACTGATAGCAATTATCCCAGAGTAGCTGAACAGTTGTTACTGACAGTGCTCCACTGCAAAATATGGCTCTGTAACTGAACTCATAAAAACCCTCCATCTGCTCTTCTGAAAGCAAGACTCTTGGCCCCCAAGTCTCGCAACTGTATAAGCGTTGGCCCTGTCATCAGCAGATCGCGAGTTCAGAGCCAGCAGTCCAAGAGACTATAACAAGCCTCATTCTCCCTGTGTGTGGGGGTGGGGGTGGGGGTGGGGCAGCACTCCCTCTACCCCCTCTACCCCTTCTCCCCAATCACACAATGCAATTCTGGCTCGTGTGAGTGTCTGTCATCTGACACAAAAGTACTGGCCGTAAGTGTGTTTTCTAGTGATGCTGCATTAGTGACAGTTCTTAAAATGCAGAAGTATCAGGCTTGTGAGTAGAATTGGACACAACCAATTTTAGCCAGGAAAATAAGTAAATAAATAAACAAGAGGTTTTCTCTTACGGCTAAGTGGCTTCCCAAACAGGTGCGAAGAGTGTTAAAATGCTCAGGGCCTTTGTACCCTATAATGATTTTTAAAAACAATGAACCAGAAGTAAAGCAGATTCTCTTCTGATCCAGTTGTTAAATAAATGGAAAAAATGTGCTTTCAGCACGTAATCATCTGCGTTCTTCTTTCACTGAGATTTCACTTCATTCTCTTTCGCTGTTTGCAGACAGTGAACACGGATCAGGTTCCAGTCAAGCTCCATTATGATAAATCTCATGATCAGGTGTGGATTCTGAGCTGGGGCGATCTGGAAAAGAACTTCCCTACTCTCCAGGTAAAGCAAACTTCCCTGAGATCTATTGAGACATATTATCTTATTATCTACATGTCAAAAACAATTCTAATTTCCTCTGGAATCAATAAAGTTTTCTGATGATTCATGTTTATATATATTCCGTATCTCTCTTTGTGACTAGCTGGTCCTGAACTATGCGTCATTCAAAAAGCAGCTGAGCATGAAACACTTGTTGTTTTGCCCCATCCATTCACAACATGTGAATAAACTACTGCGAACTGAACAGAACTGTTTTCTGTGACATTACTAAATCTGTGATGAAGCTCATCAACTGGGGAGTGAGTGGTCCATTTAGAAATTATAGTAATGTCTGCGTTCCACATCACTCTCTTTTGTTAAAAAAAAACAAATGAGGAAAATGTGCGCTAAAATGCCTTTGGCATGTTCTTCTCCACCAAGCGTGATGGAACAGTTGATCAGACCTAATGATCTCAGTTGTGCTACTTGTTTGTTTATTTGTTGTTTCTGAAGCATGTGGGTGACTCATATGACATTGATTAAAATGTGTTTGTGCACAGTGTGTTGAATCGATATGGACCACTTTAATATGAGAACCATAAATGTGGAATGATTGGCAAAAAATGAAATTGAATTGAGCAAAAAGATTTGAAATGTGAATGTAGTCTTAGGCTTAAATCCATTTCCCTGTTCCTGCATTTCATTTTCCCATCATAGAAGGTCAGAAAGACACTCCTGCCAAAGGCAAGGTGCTGAAAAGGCCTTTAACATCTTAACAGCAGGATTCGGCAACATAGGATAGTTTGCATTCCACGCTATCCATAAATATGGCAGTGACTTTTAAACTCAGTTTTCGAAGATCTACTTCTTTCACTGAGGCTCTTATGCTGGGGTGGTAGACTTGTTTACATCATCAGCTGCATAAATACATCATCAACTAATGAAATTAAATGAAATTACAGAAAATCAATATGTGTGTGCTGCATGATAATATGCAGTGATTAAATGATATCATCTCATAAACTAGCAGCAAATCTTTTTTCTCTCTCTGATTAGATGACTTAAGTGTAAGAGTATTATGCTCATTATTAGAATAATTACATTTGTCAATCTCACTTAGAAATGTTAAATTATTTTTAATTATTTATGGCAGAAAACAAACACTCATCAGACTATAATTGTTATTGTGTCAATAGTTATGATTTTAAATCACTTCATTCTTTCACTTCTTTCCCGATGTAGACCTTTCATACCACACGTTCATACCTTGAACAAAAGAGAAAAATCTAGTGAAATTGAGATTGTGAATGTTTATATTAAGCAAGAACATCTGCAAATGAGATCATCGGGATTTGCATGGTAAGATCTCTTGAAAAAGCAAAATATATAGCAAAAATTATTCTATAGCAAAATACTTAAGTAGAGGGAAAAGTCTACTTCTCTCGGTAGGTCTGTATTGCTTTAGTACGATACTTTTGGTATAAAATAGAACGTTCGGAATATTTTATTACTAGTTTTAAGATATGGGGTGATACAATATCTACTATATATATATGATACTATATCTTGTGTTACTAGATATTATTGCTTTTTCATGAAATTTAAGTGAATTTTGTTGACCCCATTGGCAGATTGGCAAAACAACACTGGACTCGCTGGAGGATAAGAATATAGCTGAAGACTTATCCCACCTCCTCAACTCTTAATGTTACAAATCAACTAAGAACCTTTTAATCCCCAAGTCTACTCCCAGCTCTCAAATCTGTCACTCAGCATCTCCTGAGTGTAGATCACACCTTGTTAAAACTGCTCTCAACACAAGTGCGAGAACGCTCCCAACCTCCTCATCTCCCTCCTCCAGGCCCTTAATGATTTTTACTGACATTTTCAGGCCACGCACAAATGATATAACATGATTGAATCAGCATAGCGGGGAGTCCCTGTGGAAGCACTTTTCAAATTACTGCCCCAAATAAACCCGTAAGCAGAAATGTCTCCGATGCAGGATGATCAGTGCGAGAGTGGAGATGATAGCTCTCATAATCAAAGCTTGTGTGCCCGTGTGAATTACTAGCCCATTGAAAACATGTCACGTTATTTTCTGATTTTCTGGGTCTCTCGCTGTGGCTCAGGTGATTAACCAGGCCAGTGGCAGCGTGTCCCATCACACCATCCATACCCAGCCGGTGGGCCGCCGCTTCGACAGGGTGGACGACTTCTTCATCCCTCCCTCCAGCCTAACCATCAATCACATCAGGTATGACCAAGTCTCAACTTTAGAGGCTCCACCCACAAATGTACACCTCATAGAAGTTGTACACCAACACGCCTACAGTTTCACAGCTAGCTGAATCTTGACAGTTGTGTTCTCACTGGATAGCCACACTGCTGTATTTGTTCACTTGCATGCACCATTTTTATCAGTTTAATATGAAAGCAACCTTTTATGCATCTAAATATTAATGGTAAATGCTGATCTGCCTTCTCTATGTGTCTTTTAGAGTGAGGTGTAAACTTGAAAAATGTATGCAAAATTCACAACATACTCCCTTTTGAAATCATACAGGAGCTTTGGCACATTTCGAAAAGGACTACTGGGTCATTGTCTAACACTTTCTTTTACATGGTCTTTTATTGTTGTAGCACTGTTCATTATTTTTGGCACGGAAGGCAAACAGGGTCGGTTCCTTGTTAAATCAGGCAGCTGTTGAACCTCTTACCTCTATTGTATAATCAGGCAGCTCTTGCAGCTCTTGAACCCCTTAAAACTACTAGACTATCTGATAGTCAGACATCTGACTGGCAAGATTAAGTATGGATGGTGGGAAAAAGATTTTTTTAATATAGATGCCCAAAATATGTTCCATTAACAATCTTTCTGTGTAATATTTTTGCCTGTTGACTGCTGTTTTTCTTACAAATATTTGATGAATTGCATATATAGATATTTAAAACATTATGTTTAAATATGCAAATGAGACAACAGCTACTTCAATATTCATGAATGTACATATTTGTAAAAATCAGAAATATAGATTTTGGATATTGGGAAGATTAAGCAATATATTTGATTGTGAAACCCCCAAGAGATAATTTTACAGAACAAAAAATATCCAAGATCATTTTAGTTTCGTTAAAAATTATGTTGTTTGGTTTATGCCTTTTCAAGCTATTTTTAGTACAAACTAATAGCATAGATCCATTTATGAGCAATGAATAATGTCCATAGTTAGTTGGAAAGTGTTCTCAGGGTTCAGACAGGTACAAACTGACCCCATACTGTGCCATAATAGTCCTTGGGCAAGAATTCTAAAGCTACATTTGCCTACATCTGTAAACTAATTCAATTTAATTCACACTTGATAGAACTGTCTACCAAATATATAAATGTAATTACATTTACTTCAAGGGCCTTGTCCTCATGACAAAATGAAGAACTGTGAAATGTTGTAGGATGTTTTCATGGCACTGAACAGCAAAACCCATGAACATACAGTTGTCACTGTGCGCCAAGTCCAGACAAACTAGCTCAAGCCGGGTACATCACGCAGGAGAGTTGACATTAGGCCCTAATATCCCACATAATGCATTCACAGTCACTTGCGTTTGGGAGTAGCTTTAGTAGTTGAGGAGACAAGAGTTGTGAGATTAAACCCTGAGTAAACAGCGCGAGAGGAGCCGCCTGGAAAGGAAAATCTCATTTGATTTGATTAAATCCAGGCTGAAGATTACTGAGCATGTACCTCTGATCCTCTTCTTCTCCTCTGGTGACAGATGGCTATTTGCTTGTGATTTGATGCCATTCTAATAGGAAATAATGAGGCAATTTAAACTGAAAAAAGAAATCACAAGTGCACAATGGTTCTGTTTTTTAAAGATCTAGGTATTTTTAGATCTGTTTTTATAATTATTTTTTGTTCCCACATCGAATAAAGCTGTGTTGTAGTGTATTATTTTAAAATGGGCCCGGCTTATTTGTATAGCATCGTACACACAGAGGTCATTCTGTGTGGTTCACAGAGAAAAAAATAAACATAAAAGGAAAATAAAGCAATTAAAGTAACCATAAAATTGTAGAATAAAAGTAGGATTTAAGACTAAGCTAAACAAAAGTAAATGAAGCAACTTATAAAATGCAGATTAAAAAACAAATTAATTTTGGATAGATTGCTGGAAACAGAAAGCAACAGAACAGTTTGTTATTTTTATTTTGTAACTTGTAACAGTAGGGCCAGATCTGATCTCCTTGGAGAGCTGGTTGCAGCAGTGGGCCGTATAATGACTAAATGCCATTTGGTTCTTATCTTGGCATTACTAGCTGACCAGCTCCAGTGGATCTAAGAGGCCTTCCAGGCTGATCTTCATCAAACATCTTTTTAGGGCCCACATTTAGGGCCCAAAACATTTAATGATTTATTTTAAACTCAGTCCGTTTCTGACTGGTGCAAAGACCTGAGGATTGTAGTAATCTGCTCTCTGTTCTTGATTTTTAATGGAACTCCAGCAGCAGCATTTTGAATAAGCTGTATCTGTATAATGTTCTTTTGGGGGAGACCAATGATAAGAGCGTTATTCAACTCTGTAGGATACAAAGACACGGATGAGTTTCTCAAAATCTTCCTTTGACACAAAACTTCTTCAGTTGACAGAATGCTTATTTAGTCATAGCTTTAATGTGATCACTGAAATGAAAATTCACATCCATAATTACTCAAAGTTTTTTGGCATGGGTTGTAATTTTATTGGCCTAGATTCCAGATATGTAATTGTAATATCTCTTATTTGTTACCAAACAGAATTATCTCTGTAAAGTCTTTATTCAGCCAAAATAAATTTTGCTTCATCTAGCCATTAACTTTGTTGTGGCATAAAAAATAATGAGTCTGAAGTCATTTAGTGAGAACTAGATAGATTTTAGTGTCATCTGCATAACTATGACAATAGTACTCTTGGAGAATTTGGCCAAGAGGAAGCATGTATAGGTTGAACAAAAGGGGCCTAAGAATGGACCCTTGTGGGACTCCATAGGGCAAAGCAGTATTCTCTGATTTATAAGGCTCTATAGAGACAAAATGATTCTTGCTTTCTAGGTACGTCGTGAAGATCTATTCCCTAGACCCCAACCCAATTTTAAATCTGTCCAACAGTATTTTATGACGCTAGCACTAAAATCTACCAATACCAAGACAGTTATCTTACCTGCATCCATATGCAGATGAATGTCATTTAATACCATTTTCAGAACTGTTTCAGTTCTATAGTGTTGATAGAAACCTGAGTGAAAGACATCAAAGTAGCCCTTTGACTTCAAGTAATTACTGCTTTGGTTGAAAAGTACTTTTATAATGACCTTTCATATGAATGGGAGCTTTGAAGCAGGTCTATAATTATTAAATGTGGAGGCGTTAAGGTTTGCAGGAGGCATTTTATAACAGGCGTCGGTAGCTATGCTGGAAAAATCGCTTAAAAGAAGAGAGCCATTCACAAGGTTCAAATTGTGGGTAGAGTGTCGAGACAGCTGATGACTTAAGATGCAGCACAACTTCTCCATCAGTTGCAGAACATTCTGAAATGAAAGCCACATTTAGGACATATATGCATGCAGTATATTCTGTAAATTCAACAGGAAACAAGCTTTTTAGTGATATATAATAATAAAAAGATTGTGGTGAGTCTGTGGTGGGGCAGATTTAATCTTTCATGGAAGTTGCTAATTATTAGTTCTCATTGGACTAAGTACTCTTAATTAATCTATAATAAAAGAAATGTTTGACAGAAATGTTTAAATGATGTTATAAAAGTAGTTTAGTATTTCCAGTGAACCTGTCCAAACAACAGGTTGAGTAATTTTGGTCAACCTGTTCTACTAATTTACACATTTACACATTCAAAGAAGACCAAAATCTCTGGTCAGTCACAGCTTGTTTAGCTGAAACCAAGTACATCAGTTGAAACAGAAGGGCTATTTCAAGCACACTGAGATGGTAAAGTTGGACAGTAATATAAAACACAGCCTTTGATGTATAGTTATTGACTTGGTGCACCTCATAACCAGTGATAAAGCTCATGAAAAGTTCCACGTCTTCGGTTCCATAAAAGGCCATACTTTAGTTCAAACCAACCGTTTTCTGGGAACTTATATGTGAAAAACTATTAGTGGCTCCATTCTACATGGACCAGGTGGTTCTCTTCTCCCAGCTGATATTATCTCACAAAAATAGACAGTGTAATGCCATGAGAAAGTTCTTAAATAGAACTGCTGTATTCCCACACTAGACCAAAAGCCTTTAGCCAGTCTTGGTCCACTTTAGCTTTGCACCTTTGGAATGTGATGACATTTAGCAGCACTTTCCTCTCTCTGACCCTCCCTGGCGCTTTAATATGTCTCAGTGGAACAGGTTAGCAGCATGTTAAATGAGGGCAATGCAATGCAAGAGAAGGGTCAGTGTCGTCTGGTGTTCTGTGCCGGACGGCAAGTCGGATTAAGGACACATCAGAGCGAGTGCATTTAAGTTCAGTTATATAATCAAACCAGTGCTGGCGAGAAAATCAGCTGTTGTTTATCAAATCTGTGCAGAAAATATTAAAAGACAACTAATTAGTGCAACTGTGAAAGTAATTTTCTGCATGGCATACGAGCAAAAGAATAGTAGCATGCATTATTGTTGGTGTTTATTACCTTTGTAAATGGATATATCCTTTGTGGGCAATAATATATACAGTCTAAATTTCTATGCGCCCAACAGATTGCTCATTAAAAAAAAAAAAAACAGTCATGATCTCACATATCAAGGTGTAATCGGTTCTCTTCTTAAAGAGGTTTTCAAAATAGAAGATCCAACAAATATATGTTAATGTCCTTTGTGCAGGGATGTAGCACATAAAAGAATCTACAGAAAAAAGTGTTAACAGTTCATGAGTCAAAATATTTTGACAAATGTCAAAGAACACAACTTCATCTGTGAGATAATTAAGCCTGTTTTTAAATCATAACAGTATTAATTATGTGGTCAAGCTTGTAAACGAACATTGCAGTTGACATGTCTATGCAAGCTAATAATAACTATCTCTGTATGTTTGTAATTTCTCAGGCTGTTTGTGAGTCACGATCACAGGCAATTAGATTTGAGGCTTCGGAACATAATGTCATTTATTTCCTAGCCAAAAAAAAAGTTCGCTGTAACAATCTTTGTTCGTTGGATACCTCCAAAAAGCGAACACACCTAACCGGTAGGTAGCTCTAGCTTAAATTCTGTCGAAAGTACAGCGCTGGGGAAGAATGTGCAGAATACGACAAAGTTAAGTGGCCCCTTATAGTCCCACATGTGCACACAGTCTGAAATTCTTTCTCTGCACGGAGCAGTGTGGGGATGGCACCTTACTCAAAGGAACCTCAGTGGTGTCACTAGCGGCCCTGGTATTTGAACCTACAACCTTCTGATCTTAGGGCGAACTCCCTCAACACTAGGCCACTAGCTGCCCTATGATGAAGAAAAAGAGGAAGATGAAGAAGGAAGATTGTGGATAGAGTGTCAAGACGTTTACATTTACATTTACGTTTAAAGTATTTGGCTGACGCTCTTATCCAGAATCACGTAAATCAGGAAGTCCACAACTGTTTCTTACCTGAAAAACAGCTTAAATCCGAGTCAACTATTTAACCAAGATACTGCAGTCAGAGCATCTATACAACAACTGTCAAAAAATAATTGGCCAACACCCAACAATACATAAGCCATAGAGAAGAACAATGTAAGTCATAGAGAAGTCAAGGGAATTTTTTTTTTTTCCACAAGCAGATGGCTTAAGATACAGCACTGTTTCTCTATCAATAGCAGTAAATTCTGACATGAAGGCTATACTTAAGATTTCTTGAATTCTTGTGTCATTAACATGCTCAGTGCAACAAGAAAGAATGAAAAAAGACAAAAGAAGTTGGCATCAGCTGCCTTCACCACACTGCCTCAGCACAATGCAAAAACACCACGCTCTCTACCACAGAGTGATAGACATTGTTTATTAATAAGGTCCACAGCTGGCTGTAGGACCATGTTCTGTGTTCATACATACATATGTACTCTGTTTAAATATATACATATGTACATATACACTCTTTAAATTTGATAGCAAGCTGTTGGAACACTTACAGCAGATTGGAGTAAACACACTGAAGTAAGCTTTTTAATTGCAGTTTAATACAAGCAGTTTAGTCTCTTGCCCTAAGTATTTCCCGTGAACATGTCCTACCAACGAATTGACATTTTTTCTGATTTGTCTTCTGAACATTGTCATTTACTTCCTATGGAAAGGTTGTTTTTAACCAGTCACTGAGTGAGTCTAGCTCAAAAGCTGTAGGCGGAGCAGCGCTGAGAAAAAAGGTGCAGAAAGTTCCGTATTATTCCTGCAACCCCAGACCTTCCTTCTAATGGAGCCAATAAAAATCTCATTCATTAAATTTATTGAGCTCCTGTCATGCTTTTATCAATACATTTGGGTCTTTACCTCATTTATTAGTGAAGCACCTAATGCAGCCGTGGGGCTTTTTTTTTTGCAGATTTCTGTCAATTGTTTTTTAATTTTACAAGAAGTTGTTTTCAAACGCTAGAATAAGTCTAAAGGGTTGGTTGAGCCATTTAAAGAGTCAGAAATAAAGAAAAGTGGCTCTTATTTGGTTTGCATTTTAGAACAGCTCTCAGAGGTGAAGCTCAGGAAAATGCATTGATTTAGAAGAAGAAGCCACTTTCATTAATTGCTCTGCAGCAGGGCAGCATAAAACAACAAACCCGCAGCAAGTCATAAAATATACACAAAGGTACGAATCAGGTCCGGCTAGCTTTAGGCTCTTTTATATGGAGCTGATGCTATTCTTTATTATACCTTTCAACGGTGGCCTTTATAGAGCTGCAAAAAAACGAGTCTTATCTCTTCTGCCACAGGAGCTATAGGCATTTAATACCATTCCATCTGCTACCTGAACTATAGGTAGCTGGCAGAAGAAAACTCACTTACCCAACTACTGTGGACACCTCTGTGCAGCACCGGCTCCTAAAACCCCTTGGGATAGCGTTGGGTTATGATGCAGGATTGAGCCCTGCTTTAGGTGAGCTCCTGTTACATTGCAGCTAGGTTTCAGATGACTCTGTGATTGCCGGTGGCCAGAGGGATTGCTCCAGAGAAAAGAATAATCAAAAGGGATCTCAGCATAGCATACCTATCCAATACAGGCCACTGTTGGGGAACACTGTGGAACACTTCTTCCCGGAGCTATCAAGACTTGGACCTCTCAGCTGGATTCTTACTGTTTGATTTTATTTTCAGTCAAAAAAAAGACAATGTCTTCCTTTCTCATACTTTATTTTTCCTCCACTTGTTTTATTTTACGAGCTGTAATGTAATTGTGGGTCCACAGGACCATATTATATTCCTTTATGTCATCCTAATAATTAAAAATTAAATAGGCTGTTTTAACTGTGCATTTAAGACTAATACATACAAACTGAAGGTTTGACCTGTATAAGTTCTTCATTCAAAAGGCGTTTTACAGCTGAGACTAAAATTTACATGCACGTTCAGAAATCAAACTTCAGCCACATTTTTTGGAGGTGTGAACTGCTGCAGTGATTCATTTGCGTCTTGACAGCCAGGAGCGCCACAATATTTTATTGTTTTATTCACATTTTCCACTCCAGTAACTATTCACTGTCTGCAGCAGCACCCATTTTCACGTGATATGCTATAGGTCATATGTAAATGTGTTCTTGATGTGACCATAGCTGCAGGAACAAGTTTCACACAGAGGGTGCTGAGGTGGTTTGGGGTGGAGATGCACCAGTTTTGTCAGCCGGGGGCGGGGTGGTGGTGTAGAGGATGTTACTAAATGATTTCTTTTGTTTCTTTTACTTAAACTGAATTCACAGTGTTTTCAGCTTCCTCAGTTGACATGGATCCAATTATACCCAATAACGTCTGGGCAGAATGTTTTTACAGCTTCCATCTTTCTAAACCAATAAAGATAAAATATAAAAAAAATAATAAAAAACTTTACACCATGGTCAGATTCCCTGTAAATGACGTGTGCTTAGTTTAGTTCAGTTCGACAAAACAAATGTAATGAATGAGTTGATTGTATATGTGAAAGAGTGCTACAATCATATTAAAGTTATTATGCACAAAAAATTTGATATTTTGTACGTACAGTAACCCCCCCAGTTTTCCGTGGATCAGCATTCACGGATTCAGTCTAACGCTGATTTTGCTGAGAACCGTACTGTATTACTGCCACCAGTCCAGCAGTGGCGGTAATACACTGAAAAGTTTTCAGCCGCCATAAAAAGAAGAAGAAGAAGAAGCTGCTGCAGCATGTAGCATGACTGCTCCATGTCTTGTCCTCGTATTTTAGTATTTTAACTCCCCCAACAATTTTCAACCGTTATCGCAGTTTATTTAGTATTAGTAAGCTGTGCCCTCTCTAAACATGTGGGTAGAGAGAATTATTTCAAAATTTCTTTTGTGTATGAGTGTTTGTTTTCTCTCGTCTATAGCTATAGGCATTTAAGCAATAAAGCAATATAGTTAAGCAATAGTTTTGTTATTCTGATTATTTATTTACCTTTACATTTTCTTTAAGGGTAATGCATTAATCTGAGTTTAACATGAAATTAAAGTGTTTTGGGAGCATATTTGAGGGCATATTTAGGGTTTAAACTATAAAAATAGGCATTTTTAGACTTTTTTTTTTTTACCAAAACAACGCTCTCACTATGCTCTTGGAACATAACCAGGGGATTACAGAATACATATTTTGTCTGTTTATGCTTGCATCATGTCCAGTAACGAACACCATGTAGAATAATAGCACACACTCTACTGAGGCGAACAGACAGGAAAAACTGGCCTAAAGCACTAATGGACCGACAGCACAAGCCAATCAATGGGGCTCATCATCACAAATGATAATGTGTCCATCATTCTGAAGCAGATGCCATGTATCAGCGTGACCCAGTCAGTTGCAGCAATCCACAGCGCCAAAAATCAGCAGCGTGACAGCGGGTTTGAAGTACATGGCAGAATTGATCAGAGGGCATTCAAATTGAATTAGGGTTGCTGGTCACTGACATTTCCTTCTCTGACTATTTTCTGTCTGTCCCCATCTTCTTCTTAGAAAAATCTAATGGTCAGTGGCTGGCTTCTTTGGATTTTTTAACACGTAATGCATGCACATGCAATTTTATTAGAAGTCCATCACAGAGCCAGGCAATCACCTGCTGTGATTTCTGCTCCAGTGGAAGTGTTGAGCTCCTCTTTCCACTTCAAGATATAGAGCTCCTTCATTAGGCCTGGTCTGTCTCAGCTTGTGATCCAATCAGTATTTCTCACTCTGGAACTAGCCAGAGTAAGAGCCAGCTATTGGAAAGTGTACTGCAGTCTGCTAAACCCAGTGCAGGTTTAAGTTTGGGCTGTCAGGGCTGCAAAATGCAGAAAAATTGCTGCATTGCACTGATATCGATTTCCATAAATCAGTTTTGCAAATGAGAGAGGAATCTTTTTGTATGAAGAACCTCTGCATACCACATTAACCCTTAATAACAGATCCATGCCAGAAGCTTAACATCTGGTTAATCTTCATCATATGGTCAAACAGCTCCTTTTGTGGAAGTTTCCACAATTTGTGTTGAAGCTTGAGGTGTCAAACGTCATGCAGAGCCTTGTTTATTATAGTAATTTTAAAAATATATGAAAATAAAAAATTCTACTGTTTTACATTGTTTATATTTACTGAAATGAAAGTTTACTGATACACTCTATCAGTTCTGAAGGCAAACACCAGTTAAAGACTGTTTTACACTGGTTATATTTACAGAAATCAGAGTTCTATTGCTTAAAGGTCTAACCTCTAGTCACACATCCGAGAGAAGAGACGTTTTTTAGAGTGAACATTTAATGACTCCATTTGAACGAGAAGGCTTGAAGTGATACTCCTAAATGTAATGGTTTGTCCTCTCTGTTGTAGATTTGGAATCATTCTCCACAAGAATGAGCCGGCACTGCATAAAATTGACCTGGAGACAACTTCTTACGTGAATAACATCAGTCTGCGAGAGTATGACTGCATCCCACAGTCCCTGGCCTACACTCACCTGGGCGGCTACTACTTCATCAACTGTAAGCCAGACTCGACCGGTGCTGTGCGCCCCCAGCTGATTGTGGACAGTGTGACGGATGGTGTGATCGGTCCTAACGGGGATGTTAGCGGCACGCCCTACGTCTCGCCCGACGGACATTACCTCGTCAGCGTGGATGACCGCGACGGCCTGATGCGCCTGCAGCCCATTTCTGTTCGGGGCCAGATTGGGCAACCCTTCGATATCCACACCAACCTGCACCTCTCTGACCTGGCCTTCATGCCCTCCTTCACCGAGGTCAACCAGTACAATGTGTTCGGCAGCTCAGGCCAGCAGACGGATGCCCTGTTCGTGGAGCTCAGCACCGGAAACGTCAAAATGATCAAGAGCCTCAAACAGCCCACGCCGCCACCCCAGTGGCGCTGGAACCGGCAAAACCGCGTCATGACTGGCAGTGGCCTGTTTGGACAGTACCTCATGACTCCTTCCCAGAGCTCCCTGTTCATCCTCGACGGACGCCTGGACAAGCTCAACTGTGAAATCACTGACGTGCCCTTGGGGAATACTGTGGTGTGGGTTGGCGAGGCCTAGGGCAGCAGAAAGAGGCTTCATGGAAAAGCAAACAAGTACAATTGCACTGAATTTGGTCCGTGTTTAATTTATTGAGAGGAAATCTCAAGTGATCCTAAAAGAAAATACCAAAATTGACTGTTCTAAAACCACTGTATCAGTTCAAAGGAACTTTATTCTAAAGTAGACTGGGGTAGAGTGGGATATGCTTGTTTTTGTATGCACTGGGTAGGTTTTAAAGTCAAATAGTAAACTATTAGTCACGTCACCATTAGGTCAAAATAGCCCAAGTGTCTAATAAAGGAATTTAGTAAATTGTTGCAGTTGGAGACACACGAAAGGTTCTATGTAACTCAAATTGAATTAAAGCAAATGTGGAAAAGTTCAAGGGATAGACTACAAAAGAACAAATGTATACGGCTATTCTAATCATTTGAGTTTAATACGATTTCTCCGCATACCAGTCTTTAAACACACTCACATGCACGTTTGGGCCCACAGTTTTTCCTGTGCCTTGAAGGAACACTCACTCGAAATGAGGAATAGGAAAAATAAAATGAATAACTTTCTTTCTGAGAATGAAACCCGCCCTGACCTTGCTGAGCAGGGCAAGAAAAAGGCAACGGCACCTGTTTATAAGTTTCAAATCCCACCAACCCAATTAAAATGGCCTCTCGCTCAAAGATTGTCCTTGTTTAAAGTGAAGACTGAGATGTCCATCGTAAAAGTCAGCATGGCAACTTAAAAATCTCATTAAGATCTGGAAACAGTAGGAATGCATTAAAACTGACAATACAGACAATTTTGGATACCATAGAGGCAGGCCATAGAGGTCATTTATTCCACACTACAGGCTCACAGGGTGAATGTAATGATAAGCGTAGAGTCAAGCAGAGTAGCTAGACTCGTGGGTCCTGGTTCTTGAGGGCTGGCTTTCAGTAAATCAGTGTGTTTTCTTGGTGTGGTGTGGTGTGGTGTTAGATGACGTACAGCTTTGTACATCGCCAGGTTTATATAACCGGAGCTCTTTAAGTTGACAGGTCCAGACGCAAGTCACAATGCTATATGAGGTCAGCCGCATGGGCAGGAATCTCCTTAGTGTAAATGGAAGCACAAACATGTGCACGTTGCGTCAAAACCTCCTCCTCGATGGCCAGAGTCTATGCATTTTCACTGACACTCAAACCAAGTGCTTGGATTGAAGCTTTCGTCACATGGTTTGATTTTATTCCTCGTCCGCTTTAGTAATTGGACTTTTTTCAAGCGTTGTTAAGTTGAAATTTTTGTATATTAAAAAAAAAAAACCCACCGGAAATCCTTTTTTTTGTTTGACCCTACTTTCATTGTACACCTGCAGGAGCCTCGCTGTGACTTGGTTTGTGTTCTGTACATAGCAGAAGGGTGTATGCTCACGATAGGCTTCCCTAAACCGTCTTCAGAAGCATCAGCTTGTTGAGTTCTATGCCCCCCCCTTTTAATTTTCTTTTTTTTTTTTAAGCGAGAAACGACCGCACTGTTCTTGGTTCTGCAAACAAGCAAGCGCATTTCGATGTCACATCCAGAGATCCCATCCGACCCATGTAGCCATGTATGTTGCCTCGTGTGCTTGTTATTTATGTAGAGAAATCATGCTTGACATTTTACCATTTAAATAAAGCCTATAACTTTGAAACATTGCCCAAGGATTCTCTTTCTTGTCTTGGCCTAATATAGCTTCAGAAAGAACTGGAATGAAACATTCAGCGGAAGCTGATAAGGTGAAGCTATTTAAATCAAAAATCCACATTGTTTTTTTTTTCTTTTTTCTTTTTAGTCCCATGATGTGCACAGAACACTGTGATGAAATTTAATGATTAGCACTCGCTTCTTTTCAAGGGAATTATCTCCACTCCAGTGGTTTAATTATGGCTTCATTATTAGACATAATGAGACCTGACTTTAAAGAACTTCATTGAAAAAATGGAGAGTAAACGGCTGTTTGCACTGTACTCTGGGCTCCAAGAGATCACCTATTGTGCACCTGTTTAGAAAGGAGCATGTTTAGATAGAATAAATAATATCAACAGATTAAAGTGTCATTAAAGGATTATTATGCCACAGGGAGGCTACGGAGTTCAAGAACAGCATTTAGAGAAACAATGGTTTGAAAAAAACAACTCTGAGAACAATTCTCCCGAGAAGGCCCGCGTGATGGAATAGAAGAATAGAAACAATTATTTTAAACCAGGTAGAAAATTGGTACAGTTTACACTCTGTGACACAGAGAACACATGAAAATAGTCTGAGGTGTTGGGTTGAAATACGTTTTTGCTCAGCGAAATCCAACAAATCTCTCTTTGTTTGTTTGCTTGCTTCTGGCATTTAATCCATACAGCGGCTCTTTGTCTTCAACAGAGCATGAGGGCTTGTACATGGATCTAGCCCGGCCTCAAGCATCAGTGTTAAATCTCATTTAACAGACTGATGAATTCTGTATGAAGATATTCTTCACGTGGCTAACTTTCCCAGATTCACCCAGAAAATCAGAGATTCATCCAGCCGTACTAGCCGGAGAGGTTCCGCGCCATACGGTCCATTATTCAGGACATCTGCAGCACGAGAGGTGAGGGCAAGGGGAGGCTGGTGAGTCTTTGGAAAGCCGCCATCCTTGTTTTATGATTATCTCATGCATGTTTAGCAAAAGTAACACATTCTAGGGTACCACTTTACAACTCTAACCTTATAAATAGTTCATAAATGATTACTAATCATTGTAAATTAAATTATAGGCCGTTTATTAATTATTAATAAGCAGTCATAAAACAGTTGTTACCATTCATATAGGCTCACTATTTGGCAAGATCAGCATGCTAATAAAGACCTGATGAAGCTGACAGTTTAACATTCTGCCTGAGAAAGAGGGAAGGTAAGCTCAGCAAATAATAAAATCTGAGATCTTCCAAATAGGCTTTATCAGTGTATGGTAATTGTTATTACTTGTTTATAACTACTTATTAACAATTTATAAACTGTCTACAACCAAATTAACAGCATGATTATTAATCATTTAGAAACCCTTTATAATGGTAGTCGAATTGTAAGTGTTACCTGTTCTGAGGACTGAATAGGAAAGGTATACATAAAGCATTGATATTGTCTTTCTGTGGGGGGAGAACGGCTTTTTCCAGTTCCACTCGATTCACTTAATTAGAAAATTCTTTTCATAATGAAGTTCATTTTGTTCATTCATTAGTTTGTATTGTAGCACGCAAAATAAATCAGTGTGTGATTTGTGTGATTTAATAAAGTTATGGGTTTTGGATCATGATTGGCTGGTAGTCCCCTGCAACTTTTGCCAAGACTAATTATCTGCTGTGTTGTATAAAATTAACCAATCCGAGAACAGAAAGAGCCGAACATTCGCAGCCGAAAGAGGCGAACTTTGTCAGTAAATGGGCGGAGCAGAGCTGGCAGTAATGAAGGAGAATCCGGTCACACACACAGAGCGAGGGGAGGATCTCTGTAGTTTTAGTTCAGTGATGTATCTACTCTAACGACTTTAACGGTCAGAGTTCTCGTTTAGAACCAGACGCCGTTAAAGCGACTATGTTTGAGGGTTAAAGCAGCACTGATACAGTGCTGGACTGGCCACCGGGCTGATGGTAAATTTGGGCCGGTGCTGAATCCCGTCAGCCCCCCTCCCCCCAGATAAACGGGCCCCGGGAACGATAGCCTGGAAAGCGTAAAATTCTGTGACCCCCGAACCACCAGTGACTTTTATATCCTGCCCACTTGCTACTGAAATTGAATAGCCCTGTCCTATAGCATCATAAGAAGTGCCTAAGTGATAGAGGCTCTAAGGCTGTTTCTCTTTTCCTTTTCTTGACTCTTTCCCTCAACACACCTTTTCCAAATTTGGAGCCCCTCCGATCACGTGGATCTCACTTTGCTTTTTTTAGTCTCTTAATAGTGAGAGAGGCCCCAGCAGGCCAAATCCTGAAACAGTTTCACTCGTTTTTTTTCCCATAGTTATTCTTCAAGTTGTTTTCCATGACTCCATCTGTCCCTCTCATCTCTCCTCAGTGCCGAGCTATCAGAGCTGCCAAAATTGGCTGAGCCAAAGCCCGGGGCACTCACCTCTCTGAATCGAAGAGGGAGACTGCAAGGAAAGCTTACGCACGCGTACCCACTGTGCACGGCTGAGTGTGTGTATATGTGCGTTTGAGGACGTGCTGCCCTCTGCAGTCACCCTGCTGGTGTTGTGCTGAGGGTTCAGATCAGGTGCTTGGACCCCTGAGATGAGCAGGTGAGCATCTATCAGCCGTAGCCAGTGGAGCGCTGAGACTCAGACAGAGGAAAGCTGCTGCTGCTGGAGTCCTCCCCCTCCCTCACCGCTACCAGCCTGCTTTTGTTTACCTCACATCAAAGCTCCAAAGCACACGCTCAGGAAGTCAGGCTGTCAAAGTCGGCCAGGAACAAGTGTAACACGTCTGCAGGTCTGGGGTGACGCATCACAGAGCAGCCTTTCAAGAGGGAGTCAGCATCAAAGGCTAATCACAAACTTCTTAGCATTAGGCCACCTGTAATTTAGCTACCTATAACTTATCTACCTATTTACATTTACATATACAGCACTTAGCAGACGCTCTTATCCAGAGTGATGTACATCAGTGCTCAGGTAGTCCACATCTGTTCTTCAACCTGAAATGCTAAATAAATATCTGCTATTCAACCAAACTACTGCCAGCTAAGTTACACATCGTAACAACTTCTGTCAAAGAAAAGCCAAAGGTTAAAGCAAAAGTATGGAAGGCATGGAGTTGAGTGTAAATACAAATGAATGTGTTTAATGAATAAAGAGAAGAAGAAATGAATAACAAGAAGCCTGGTTAGTCACTAAGGTGCTCCTTGATGAAGTGGGTCTTAAGGCAACGCTTGAAGACAGTGAGGGACTCTGATCAGAAGAGGGAGTTTGTTCCACCTCTGAGGGGCCAGGAAAACTCTCTTGATGCATGTCTTCCCCTTTTTTAAGCACTGGAGGTTCAAGACGAGTGGTATTTGATCCCCTGAGAGGATGAGAAGTGACATCCTGCTTGATCAGTGATGGTAGCTACTGCCCAAATCTGTTAGCGGTCAGCAGAATTGGCAGTTAGTGGGGCAGCTGGTGACCTAGTGGTTAGGAAGTTGCCTCTTTTATCAGAAGGCTGTGGGCTCAAATCCTAGGGCTGCTAGTGGCACCACTGAGTTATGCTTGAGTAAGGTACTATCCCCACACACTGCTCACTGGGCGCTGTGGTCCTGGCTGCCCGCTGCTTTACTTGCTGAATGGGTGAAATTAGAGAAGACTTTCACACTGTTCACAAACCGTTAATTTTACACTGACATTCATACTTTGAGCCTTTTGCATCGCTGAAAAACTGCTTCCCAGTTTGTGGTGTGAATTATACATTTTGCTACTGCACTCACAACACACACATACACACACACACACACACACACACACACACACACACACACACACACACACACACACACACACAC
>JBBJLR010000034.1:11566050-11591611 GCA_037577145.1 Brachypetersius gabonensis
TTTGCACAGTCAGAAAAGGAGCGGTTCAGGATACATTTCACTGTGTGTTGTACTTGTATGACTATGCATGTGACAAAGAATCTTGAACCTTGAATCTTGAATCTTGGCATAGATCCAATCGGCGTCTGTAGCAATGATCGGCGAATCAGTAGCAAACAGGAGGCGGGACTTCGCTGACAGAACATCAACAAGAGCGGAGCGTCCTGATGGCTGATGAAGGACGTACACAGACCACCAATCAGCGCCGGAATATTAACCTACGAAGTGTAGAGGAGAAAGAAAGCGAGCGGGAGAGAGAGAGAGCGAGCAAGAGAGAGAAAACCAAACCCTACGTGCAGTGGCACCCTCGACCAGAACCAAATTCCGTGTGTGTCGCTCATACACTCGGACAGTAAACACGATTCTGATTTGGCGACTCGTGCTGTACAATGGGCTCTGGGTCCAAAGTCCACTGGACACTTGCTGTGTGTGCTCACTGCAGCTTGCGTGGTTGTATGCCGGCAGGCTGCAGGACTAAACGCCTGAACATACTGCAGCAACATCACATCAGGAAGCGCCTTGCGCGAAACTGTCACTGCGCCAATTGACACACACAGCCATTATAGGTATAGTTAGCCGCTATTCTAGTGTTAAATTATTATTAATTTTCAAAAGCCACAGGGAACCGAAACATAAGGATGAAAGAGCCACACGTGGCTCCAGAGTCGCAGGTTGTTGAACCCTGGTCTAGAGTTAAAGAGACCTTTTCATAAATTTGCAAAGCAGACAGGATAATAACATTAATAGGGGAAACAGGGAAGGAAGCAGGATTCCTGTGTGACTTGTTGAAGTCCAGATAAGTAGCTTTGGTGAATTTGCAAGGAGAAGCACATAGAGCAGCAGAACCCATTAAACCTATAGAACCTAAAAGGATAACAGAAAATTCAATACGGAAACCTAAAGCACAATGAAACACAGCACTAACACAGAGATGAGTCTAACCACAAGATGGGTGAGTTGCTGCCATGCTATATTCCCTCTAGGTAGGCTCCATTTGGACCTACTTTACTGGATTCAATCCCTCCAGTACTGGCTCTGCCTACCTGTCGCCCAGCTGCAATAATAAATAAGTTTAATCTGAGCAAACTTTGCAGAGTATGATATTAATTTATCTGCTTCATGCGTGTCTGCTGGTGTTTTGATTCCAGCCTGCTTTGAGGATTATGAGTTTTGGACCACCCCCCCAACTATCCACAAAGCAGGGCAGGTAACAAAAGGAAACTAAGGGGAATAAATACTGAACACAGACAAGTAAGAGAACCCAAACAAGAAATAATGTAGGTGTTTTGAGCTTTGAAAAGCTGAAGGGGTACAACATGAAAATTGTGTTTGACACTTTTCCAAAATAACACAAAAATGCAAGGCATGTAGTAATCCTTGGCAAGAGGAAAAACGAGAATGTTTTCTCTTCATTTTCTGTATGTGCTAGTTTGGACACTGAAGTATACGTTTATTTTAAGGGGAAGTATTTTGGCAGACCTGCTTTTCCCATCTAAGTGGCACAACACATTACAGTTGGATGTAATTCCTTCATCTGTTGTTTCTACAGGACAGTTTCTTCTGCTTTTATCACTATGTGGACAAAAGTATTGGGCACAAGCTGCTTTTTAGGTTTTGGGCTAGGATCCTTACTTCCAGTGAAGGGTAATCTTAATGCTTCAGCAGAACAAGACATTTTGGACACCATGCTTTCAACTTTGTGGACACAGTTTGAGGAAGAACCATTTCTATTCCAGCAGGGTCATCTATCTACCATAGTATGGAAGAACTTGACTGGCCACATAGAGCCCTGACCTCAACCCCATCCAGCACCTTCGGGATGAACTGGAATGAAGATTGTGAGCCAGACTTTCTCCTCCAACATCAGTGTCTGACCTCATAAATGCTCTACAGAATGAATGGACATAAATTCCCAAAGAAAATCTTAACCGTTAACAAAGGTGGACCAATTCCATATTAAAGTCTATGAATTTGAATGCCAAGTCATTAAAGTTCTTGTTGGTGTAATGGTCAAGCATCCCAATACTTTTGTCCATATATTGTATGCTAGTATTATGGGGGATTTAAAAAAGAAACAATGAAATTGTGTAATGAACACACTTACGTTAGTCTCTCAGTGAAAGCACTTTTGACCCTGCTCTGGCCATCAGACACTGAGTAGACAGACGCATATGGCTGCCTGCTTCTGAAGTGCTGCTGCTCTTGGTGTAATTGTTTGTCCTTTGTCAGCTAATTGCCTCTCTGACCGTTCCAAAGCATGATGGTTCTCTGATGAGTCACCACTCTATTGCTGTGGCATCTGCTTGGCAAAGGCTCGCACTAGTCTCACAGCATTTTGGAGAGGTCCTAGCGTCAATACTTCCATGTTTTTAAGCACCACTTGAGATCTGTAATTTGCATTTCATATTTGAACTTTAAAAACCAGACTACAGTGACGTTTTGCAAATACCACTTCTGTTATTTGCAAAAACACAGCCCAGGCTAGCAACATATTCACACTGACATGAATGTAGCAGCCATAATTACTAAACCCTAAGGG
This sequence comes from Brachypetersius gabonensis, assembly GCA_037577145.1. NCBI lineage: Eukaryota > Metazoa > Chordata > Actinopteri > Characiformes > Alestidae > Brachypetersius > Brachypetersius gabonensis. Next base: position 11,568,629 of record JBBJLR010000034.1, read on the forward strand.
GAGGTGCTGTTTAAAATGAATGTCCAAAGAAACAATTGAATGCAACGGGCTTTTTATCGACAGGCTGGAATTGAATGTGCCACAGAAGAAAACAAATGACTGGGTAGAGGATGGTGTATTTTCTTCTGATTGACCACTCTTGCAATTCCTCACTTACTGTTCTTTGGTATGCAGGAGTTTGTTCTTTTACAACGGATGACACAAAAACTGTGTTTACAATCCACCCTACATTTAAAGTTATTCCCCAGTAACTTTAAATGTAGTTGTTTGCTTATAATAAATGAGACAAAACCTATGTGTTTACCTCCAACAGAAGCAGTGAAGAAATAGCTCCATGCCTGCAAATACCCAAGGACCCAATGCAAGGACCCACACACAGTGAGAAGGATAGTAAAGAGAAGCAAAAATGTCACACATCACACAGACAAGGGCCTTATAATATCACTAAGCCTCTATAAAGAATAGATGCACCCAAAACCAGGTTATACAGACAGAAGTAAAGCTTGTTGGATCATCCTCTATGTTTCAAAACATATGTCCAAATCCTTGTAAACAAGGATCCTAGAGAACCTGGAGGCATTCTGGTCTCACACTGCTTGTTCTGTATTCTTCAACCTCATCAAACATTATGTAGAAGTAGACGGAGTATGAAGAGAGAAAACAGAGGTTGGTACATGCAAGGCTGGCAACAATCGTGCTTTTTTAAAGGAGTTGACTAGCAACATTGTTTTAATCTCTCTCTCTCTCTCTCTCTCTCTCTCTCTCTCTCTCTCTCTCTCTCTCTCTCTCTCTCTCTCTCTCTCTCTCTGAGCTATTCACTTGTGAAATGGGAATAGACTCCAGCTGTAATCACAACCAGGCAACAAAACATCTGAATCCTGCTCATAAAACAACTGCCCCATTGAGAGGAGGCGACTAAAGCTCTATAAATGATGCCCCAAAAGGAACACACAGCCTGCTGACAAAGTAGCTGTGCTGTTCTCATTTGTTCCCCATTTCAGCAAAAAGAGCAATAAAACCACACAGTGGAATCATACAGCCCTCCACACTGCATGCCACACTCTTAACAGCGCAGGCTTCCTAATGTTCCTTCTATTGAATTCACAGTTTTAGAAGAAACCTTGGTAACATTTTCTTTGCATAGTTCATAAAAGCTTTAAATGTCTACCTTGCATTTCTCTCATACAAAACTAAATATCAGTTCAATCTAAATCTTAGCCCCAGCCCTAACCTTTTGGTGTAATCCAAAATCTGACCCTAATGCTGTAAAGAATGACCACAGATTCACATTTTATCACGCTTTTATCCCTGGAGCAATTTGGGGTTAAGGGTCTTGCTCAGGAACCCAGTGGTGGTGCTGAAGGTAGGATTCATACCCATGACCTCTGGGTCCACAGGCAAGTATCCTAGAGAAAAAGGGTTTCACCATTAAAAAAATGTTTTAATACAACATAGACTCATTTTACTAAGTTTCCAAAAGAATGAAAATCAGGTTGCCTCTCTTTTAACTGCGACAATAACATATTTGCAGTGAAGTGTATTATTACCATTTACAATATATAACCTTGGCATTCAAGTAAATGTTCATTAGCAACTTTTAAAAGCTTCTTCGTCCCCACAAATCTCACTCACTATAAATATTTTTGAAAGAACCATTAATTGATGGTTTCTTTCGAGGGCCAAAGCTGCATCTTCAATGGTAGCCTTATTTTTATAAGCACTTGTACAGTATTGAAATGCTTGCAGAAATTCTAAGGCTCCCACACAGCTTCAGAGCTGCTCAGGCTCATCTGATAAGATGGGAATGTTCTATTGTAATGTGTGAGGTGCTTTGTCAGCCCTTTTTGCACTTTCTAATGCTTATGTAGCACAAATTGAAAAAGTAGAATCATTTGTTCAATCATTTAAAATCCAGTGAATGTCATGGAAAAAAGATTGGGCAGCCGAACGTTGGTTCATTCACTCAACTAAATATTAACAAAAGGGAAAATTAGTCCAATCTTGAGGCTCGGGGGGGCATGAGAGAGTGTGTGTAGGTCGATATCAGGTTCTAAACTCACAGTCAGTTATTGCGTCTCACAACGAACAGATATTGAGTGCTGGGCACTTGGAGCCTTGGCGTGGACCAGAATTTCTTCTATGCCCCTGCCTTGGTGAGGAGTATCTCCAAAACAATCTGCACTTCAATTCCTCCAGCCGCTTCACACACGCAGCGGGGGTGAAGACTCAGAGACTCTTCATCCCTCTCTCCGCTCAGCGGCCTCTTCCTGCCGTCCTTGTTTTAGCCCCCGCCGCGTCTCCTCAGATAACACAGACCTAATCACAATGCACTCACAAAATGATTTCATATCTCGCCTCAGCCCCGTCTGCCAAAGCATTCGACGCCTGCAGTGTGTCAACAACTGCAGAAAAATCGCAGCCGTTTGGAGCCCGCAGAGCTCGAGAAAACAAAGGGCCGAGGGAAGACCTCGCAGTGTTTGTACAAAGCGAAGACATGATGCAATGCAATCGCTACAAAGTGCTACACGAGTAGCCGGCAACAGTTGGTCAAGGAAAATCTGTCCTTGAGGACTCGACCGCGCCAGAGGAAAACATCAAAGAGATTTCTTAACAGGCAGAAGGGGATCATTTAAAAGAAGAAGAAGAAGAAGAAGAAGCAGAAGAAGAAGAAGAGCAAAGGGTGCTGGGAGCATTTCAAGGACAAAAATGAAATGGTCTCAACTGACCAAGTCAATCACTTTACCTCAGTCCCACTGAGCAGGTTTCGCTCGCTCTAAACCAGACTGATGCTATATGTCTTCATACATAAGCAGAATGTGGATGCCCTTTAGGCCTGGCACTGCATCACCAGGCAAGACACCCAGGCCTCATTGACTGCTAGGTTTGCAGGTTACTATTGTTTGTATTTTCTTGCTCTTATTTAGCAAAAATATCATATTTTTGCCATGAAAACAAAAGTCACAAAAAGTGCATAAACAGACAAGATAACTAATGCAAAAAGATTTAGAACTTAAAACCAGTCATTGCTTTTCAAAGTATGCTGGAGAAATACTGTAACTGCACAAATACAGATATCCCTGTCCGTTTTCTCACCTTTCTTTGCTGACTTCCCACAAGGTTGCATCTTTTCTCTGAGGGGAGCACTTCTGCAGCTTTCCTTACTTAATACACTTTATACAATTTATTCTCAAATAATCAAAATATGATTCTTCAAGATGTCAAAAATCATTTTTAATTTAATCCTTTTAGCAAACAGTTCATCTTGTTTGAATAGCTTAGGATAATACTTTGAAGAAATGGCTTACCAGCCTTTTATATCCGCAAATAAGGGAACATCTACTCTAAACCAGAGTAAAAATATGATACACAGTTCTCAAAGGCTCTCAAACCAAAACATATTCCAAAAAAGATCCTGTTACAGTCTGATATACTTCTGATGCCAGGCATCACTTGTCCATAGAGCTACAAGTGACCAGGTCTACTTCACACTTTATTTATTGCATTCTTAATTAATTCTTGTTCTCACCTGTCATAGATCACCTTTAGAAATCTTAAGTCATTACTGCCATCTTGCTATACTGCATAAATGATCACATTTTAATTTTCAGTGTAATTTAATTACAAGGTTAGTTCCATAATGAATTATATTTGCACCAAATCTACTATCGATTGGTGTCTCCACTTTGGTTCGGGGTCGAACAAACAGAAATGCAGTATTGACTGAAAGCTTGAAACCTGCACTTTTGTTAGACATAATAGATACGAAACTATAACACGCCACTGCCTCCTTCTGAAATCAGGCATATTAATATTAAGTTTGTCCTTCTCTGCTGCAGTAAAAGCCTTCTGGGAAAATCTTACAGTCGATGCTGGAACATTGCTGTGAAGATTTGATTGCAATAAACCACAGGTGTATTATTGTAGTCTGCTCTTGGTAGCCATTCTCTAAACAGTTGCACATTTGTTCTATTATGTAGAAGTAGGCTGCCACTTTGGCACAGTGTAGCCACACACCTCCAGGGTTGTGGGTTTGAATCCGGGTCTTGGTCTTGTGTAGCGTCTGGAGGGTTTCCTCCAGGGTCTCCGGGCTTCTCTCACAGTACAAAGAAATGGGTGAACTGGGGATTCCAAATGTAGGTGTATGTAAGTGAATGGTGTGTGTGTGTGTGTGTGTCCCTGCCTCATGCCCGTAGACCCCGATCACTGTTTGCACTGAGCCAATTTTGCATCTGGTTATTTATAGTAAAGACAAGAATGTAGACACCAAGTCTGTTGGCAAGTTTAGTTCCCAGTTCCTTCTGTTTCTTAACACGTTCTTTCCATTTTTTCACCCAATTTAGACCCGGCCTGCATGTTCGCTCTGTTTTCTATTGAGCATAAGCTTCTGATAACCCACACTGCATGTTCTCTGACCACTGCCTAGTAATGACAAATGAGGTCTATAATTGCCCTGACTATAAACATACTCAGCACTTGTGTCCAGATACCTGGGCTCCCCTTTGTTTGCACCTTTCCTCTAGGTTCTGCAGACACCTGCTGTGCTTACTGTGGGAAGGTGACCTAATAGCAAAGAATAAATGAGTACATTACACTGTGAGAAAGGTTCAGAATAGCCTTCGGTATGAAATCTCAGCTCCATTTTTGCCTCATGAAAGTCAGTGGATGGGTTTTAAGACCCTTTGCCTATTTCGTCAAGCCAATAACAAGCAGCCATGTAGATTGGGCTTAAACAGGGCTCAGCGAGAGCTTTTAGCACTCTCGAGTTAAACAAGCCAATGAGGCAGCAGGGAACCGGCCAGCCAATGAGGAGAGCCGAGAATTTGGCCAGCAGATGGTGCGGTCAGTGTGAGAGGCTAAAACACACATGAACAAATAGGTTTGATTTTATATAATGACAGCATAGAGTGAAGGGAAAAGCTCAGATAGTAATACACAGCATATATAATATATATATATATAATATATAATACTTAATAGCTGTTTGGTACTGGGCAGTAGTGTTGTGTTTTAAGTAATAATATACTAATATTACAGCAAAGAAAAATAACATTAAAAACAGTAAATAGTGTTGTCTTATCCATTTCCTGACCTGTTTTCATCTGGAACCAAACCTGTGTTCTTCTAACCAGCTCACAAAACATCAGCTATTTTTTATTGCTATCTTGTTTGTTCATTTGTGTTTTTGCTGGAAGTAAGAAACCCACTGCCGACTGCCTAGAACGCTTGTATGGACTGCACACATACGCTCAGTGCTATGAAAGCACTGTCAATATAATAGAGTGCGCATGAGGTCACAAGGCTCATTGGCCAGTGATAAGCATCATCCTCCGTGGTTTAAAGCGTTCAGAATCTTATCTCTTCTGTCCAATGGGATGCAACTGTTTATGAGGCTCAATTCTAGTAACATGCATTTGGCCTCTCAGCACAAACGCCTAGTTGCTAAACCAGAAACTATTCACCCTTTCCCCTTTTAAAAAGTTATTCCTGAATTGTACTTATAGCCAAATGTTGTCTTGAATGTACAACACAGCTCCATTCCAACGGTAGTGACGTTACCAACGCGAGCTCGCGATTTTTCATGCAGCCATCACAAAATACAATTTAATCAAAATACATGCTGTAAACACAATTTAGGTGTTTTTTTTCATGCTCGGACAAAGCTTCACTACCCAATGTATTTTAATGTACATCGCCAGTATCTGTGTGACAATACTGGTGACAGTTACGTTTAGTGTTAAGGTTAGCGCTAGGGTTAGGGTTAAGGTTAAGGTTAGGGTTTGTTTAAGGTAAGGAATCAACTAATTCTTTCTCTCTTACTGTTCCTCAGTCACCAGATAGCGCAGATACTGGCGATGTTACGCACTGTGCATTACAATACAAAAGGATAGTAAAGCATTATCCTAGCACAAAAAAGTGAAGCGCTGTCCTAGCATCTAAAAAAGCACTAAATCGTGATCACAGTACATAGTTTGATTAGATTTTTTTGTGATGGCTGCACGAAAACCCGTGAGACCAGGCTCCCGTTACCCAAATCTGAAGCTGAAACACACCCTCGCCTGAGTCACTTACTGATCCTAACACAGCTGTAAATCTGAAACATAAAAACACAACTAAACCACAGAAAATGGAAAAAGACATAAATATACTGTACTTGTATACTGAACTGTAACTCCCTCATTTTTCCACCGTGCACCACCAAACGAGTTCACCCATGTAGTCTGTAAGTCTCAGCATCCGTGGGGGTGTGTGACTGTGTCTTCTCACCCCCATTAGCAAATATATTTCATGTCTATGACATGCGCACACATGCACGCACACGCACAAACACACACACACACACTCTGATACACGCATTTACACACAATAATACACGCATTTACACACAATAATTATTTATTTTCCTGTTTTCACTCGTTTGTTTGTAGCTGTAGCAGTTGGCAATACGTTGTGTTATATATGTATGTATATATATTTTTTTATTATGCTCTATCCTTTGTTGTGCTCTATCCATTGTTGGTTTGTTGTTTGTTGGTTTGTTGGTTTCCTCTCCCCAGGTCCGGCATAAAATTTACAATAACAAAACAAAATAATAAAGAAATATACATACAGACAAGGAGAGCCTATAGAGAGTCTACAGTGCTCCTCTTGACAAAGCAAAAAGTGTTTGGCAAAACAAGCATTCAGACTACCATTCTGATTGCTAAAAGTGCCGGACATGACACAAAAAAAAAAAAAAAAAAGAAGTCTCACGTACGCAGGAAGTCTCACGTCTTAATTTCTTTATATTTTTATGGGACTGAGCGTCGTAACACAGAACAGTATATGTTGAGACTGTCACAACCCATTTTAAGACCCGCTGTATTAAAAAGCTAATTTATAATTTTGTCATTTTGTCAAACATCAGAGACAGCGGTCCTGAAAACCTATCTGGTCTCATTTCTGAGCCTGTTTTTCAGTCACACAGCTCAGAGTGAAATTGTATTTCTTATCATGTTCACACAAACAATATACTCATCACTCAGCCTCTGGCCCTGTCTTCACCTACTTGGCTGCCGCACACAGTGGAATTATCACACGACTAGACTATGCAGCCTTTAACACATATATATATATATATTCATACTGGCTGAGAATGAGAGCAGAAGCAACCAGAGCACCAGACGGTAAATTCTTCACATGTTTAATATGCTCAGGATGTTCAGGCTCACTGTTCATCACAGAGGAGGCTGAAGAAGACAGAGGTCAATCATAATTAATATACTGTGTGGGAGGTGACACAAACATAAGTACAGCTCAGTCAAACATATGCCATGCAATTCCATCCTAATTGCAAATGTGCTCTAATGATGCTTGACAGAAGCTCCTTCAAGTCGTAGAAGAAATGTACACATTTAAATCAAACAATCGTCGAATGCCTACCCCGCGCTGGAGAGCTGCTTTATAAACATACTGCACTGCATTAGCATTTCCTTCTGATCTCGTGTCTTTACGGCTTTGATCGTAAAATGTCACCCACCGAACAGAAGCCCTTTTTTATATGGGAGGAATCACAGAGAGTGTTTTCTAGTGTTACAAAGCAAATGCCTCTGTAAATGGCTTTATGGATGGAATCTTTTAGCGGATATCCCTTACAGCTAATGCAGGTGGCGGAGACTAAAAGCACAGAACCACTTCACCATTACAATTATGCTTATTTATATGTGGTGCTTATAAGCATAAACAATGAATATTGTTCATAAACTGCATTCATGGAAAGGGAGTCTGAAAGCAGTGAGCAGACGTAGTATGGAGCATTGTTTACAGAGAGACAAATCAAGCCACAAAGGCTTCAGCCGGAGGGACAGCAATGGCTTGATAAACTGAGCGCCGTGAGTCGCATGTGAATTTGCTAGTATTTTTAATCTGCTACACTTGATAAGCATGCACTCAACTTCCTAAAGGAAACTCAATGAATGCTGGCAGATTTCAGTGCTTATGCTATATTGCCTTGCTAGTTCATGTTGTTACAGGTCATTTTACCATCCGAGAAACCATGGAAGTCTTGGAAGGCTTGCTGATGCATTACCTTTTCACAAAAGGTCTGTGATTCTACAGGATATCTGGACTTGCTGCTCATGTCTTTACACTCTGTGACAGACAGCAGAGAGGGAAACAGCAATGCAAGGTCTGATATTGCTAACTGCTAAACATTCAGCTAGACTCAAAGGCTCCAGTAATATTAAGAGTGAGATTTGACTTAAAAGCATTCAGAAAAAGGCAACATCCAAAGCAAAGAACACAGCTCCGAAAAAAATAAGAGAGCACTGCAATTTCTTTTTAAATCAGCATCTCTATGAGTGTGAAACCGTTCCATGCCATTCCATGCCATTCTGCTTTATGAGGTACTGATGAGTGATCACTTGAATCAAAGCTTCTTTAATGAGGAAAAGTATAAAAAGCTCTTCAGAGAGTGATCCACGCAGTAGAAAGCTGCTGCAGGTCTGTTCTCCGTTCCCTGCAGGACATTTCCACCAGGAGATGTTGGTCCAGAGCAGTTTGGACATTAAAGGACTCGTCCCACCCCACTAACAAACTGTTTCAACTTCTGCAATCAGGCAGAAGTTTCTGCAGCATCAGAGCCAAAACAGGCCACCCGAGTCCTCAACCAGAACATCCCCAACCCCCCTCCCCATAGCATATCATATAATTTCCACAAGGGACACATGTCATACTTCATACCATCTGATTTATATTTCACCACATGCTGCTACACTAATGCTTATATTACTCTGGTCTTTCAGTTGACATCACTCCGTTTACATCACTCCGTTTATATCACTCTGCTTGCATTGCTCTGATTTTACATTGCTGTGCTAGTATGGCACAATGCACTTTAAAATTCCATTTGCACACTGTACACACTGCTGCTACATTTATATAATTACACATTGAACCTCAGTTTTTAGCCTATAGCTTACATTTTTATCCTAACTTGTGGTGCTCCTTGCTTAAGTTGTTAAGTTATATTCTTTTAGATTGTGTTTTAGAATTTTTCAGATTGTGTGTAAATTCTTAAATTGTACTTACATTTAGACGCATATCTACTTGTACTTATCTCCTTATTTTATTTAGTGTCTCTGAAAATTTGATTATCTTCAATTTGAAATGTACTTATTTTCTAGTGATTGCACAGTCAAAGGAGCGGTTCAGGATACGTTTCACTGTGTGTTGCTCCTGTATGACTATTCATGTGACAGCTAAAGAATCTTGAATCTTGAAAAAACACTGCTGTAATCGACACTCTCCTCTCGCAATGAGACCAGTTGGATGGTAAAACACTACTAAAAGTTCCTCAAAGGTCATTATTGCCATTTTTTTAAGAGTGAACAAGAGATTTGTTGTCTTTGAAAATGCTGTAAATGCTACATTTCTCTTATTCTGATGTTTCCTTTAAAATGATGCTTTAAAGAACAACATTTTTATTTGGAAATGAGGAGAAATATTGTCAGCAGTTCTTAAAAACTCAGGCAAAGCTGTTCAGTTCAATACTTGCACCTGAACATATTTGCAGTGCTTTTTTTTTTTTTTCTTCTGGGGCTGTATGTTACTTAAATGTTTGTCATGAGCTTTAAATATCTGTGTTTAATCTAGAGGGCTGCTATAAAATGCCATAGACATGTGATGCTGTAAGCTTGATGCTAACATAACATGCAATTTACTTTTACCAGGCTAGTGAAAATTTCAAACATGTGACTCACTTGTGACAACAGCATGCAAGCTCATGACTCTGTAGCATTTATACCATGTACTTCCCCAGAAAATGATCAGAATAAAGTGTAGAGAACAGCTATGCTTGGAGACACAGATTACATTTATTTATTAAATAAACAATTCCAAATTACACTTAACTCTATAGGGTGGTATTTTGTGCAGTAGTTACCTCTTTCTTTAATGTTATACAGTCAGATTACTAACAAGGTATTAACCCAAATCAAATCCACATATTTCTGTGTTTTAGATGGTAAAATGACAGTGATCCCTTAGAGTTACCAAACAGGCATAACTTTGACACTTTGTTGTTACAACAGTTAGTAACAATAACTGGAAAAAATGAGAATGAGGTCAATATTAGATCACATTTGGGTCAACACAACCATTTTCCAAAGTTGAACACGTTATATAAGATCCCAGATAAATCCCAGATAAATATAACATCCCAGATAACGTCTGATAAATAGCACACAAAGAAACTGACCCTGTCAATCTAAAATGTCAAGCACTTATGTAATGAATCTCACTGAGGCCCAATGGGGACCAAATCTTTGTGATCTCTGTCAAATCTTTCTCTACCTCAGTTCAGCAAAATCCTGTACCCAACAGGACGTCCGTAACAAACCCTTCACAACATTCACATATACAATCTTTTTTGGCTATCAACTAACAAGCAAACAAAAGTATAAGTGAAAGCCAAATAGAATTATTGAACACTTCGAGATAAAGAAATATCAGCCATTTAACCTTTGTGTTCAGATATTCAGCTTAAAATTTAGGTTTCCAAGCATTTTCTAGCCTTGGACTGTAATAAAAGCCAAATCTCACTCCAATGGTAACTAGTTTTTCTCTCTTGACTCTCTCCTACGTAATTAAATCTCTGATTGGCCGGAAAGCTGTCTGTCTCATAGAGACAAACACCAGATTGGTTAAAACATGAACAAGCTCCAGGGCAGGGAAATAAATTTTTTATCCTATGAGAGCAATAAAGAATGACTTGTTCTCCACATAAAAGCAGAGTAAAAAACATCATACAGAGACATTGTGGGTTATTTATTCTGTAGTCTTTCAAACTACTGGGTTTATTGAAACAGTTCTAGGCACGTGTGTATAGAAACTATGTAATTATAGGTAATTTTTTGAGGCATCTTTATAGAAAATTTCAGGATAGTTTAACTAATTGATACTGATACGTCCAACGTTGGAGGTATAGGAGGTACACACTCCAAAAATATTCGGATTTGGTTTGTAAGACTATGAATATTGGCATCAACCATGTGCTTTGAAAGTATAATAATGTTTACATAATATGCCATGAAATTGAGTTTTGTATAATATATGCCCTTTCAGGATGGATGCTGTTTCCCTCTAGAGCTGCTTCCAGAGTGAGGAACTGCGTAATGAAAAACAGGGTAGCTATCCTGATGGAAAAGGCTGTCCAAGCTCTTGTTAATTATGCATGCACATATAATGTGTTGGCATTATTTTTGGCCAAGCTGTGTAGATCACTTTTCTGCAGAGAGCAGGTGGGTGGGCCATAGGGAGCTCCTCTCTGTAGCTACGCCGCGTTCATCATTTATCACAGCTATGAAGAGACAACAGACAAAAAGCATTGCTCTCTGTTAGGACCAAATGAAAAAGATACCTCTAAAACAGCATCTTTCCATCCTTACCATCTGTCACTCACGCCTCTAGCTTTCTTACCTCTCAAGCTCTCTCACTGTCTCTTACTGCGGTGTTTATTTGGATGCCTTTTGAAGCAGAACCCAGTGGTGTGTTCAGTCTGTATGAACTTAACTGTGGAAATTTTATAGAGCAGGTTCCATTATGTTTACTGGATTTAAATGACACTGTTTTATGGCATCAATCCATGTATAAAAGCATCAAGACATGTTAGACCTGACAAAAGAGTAGAAGAGAGTGATTCAGGGTCTTTAGTCACATACTATATAGATACATACATACACACATATATTCAAACGTGTATGTGGTGTGTGTGCGTATGCTACATGGATGTATGTTTATTTAAAAGGACAGTATGTATATCTACATGGTATTGTTACACAAGGGGGTGGTGCACCCTCATGGACCTACCTGGATGATTGACAGGTGAACTGTGTTGAGGGAGGAGCCAGGACTCCTTAAAAGACAGGCTCTCCATGAGAGAGAGAGGGCTAAAGTGGGCTAGAGTCTGAGGAAAGTAGGACTGGATAGAAGGACTGAGGAGTAGACAGAGATAGTGGGAGAGCCCGTGGTGAGGTTTCAGCCAGAGTGGTGGTGGTGGTTTTGTTTCGTATTTAAGTGGTGGTTTTTGTGTTTATGTTGAAAATAAGAGCTCTGCTGTGCACTCCGATCTCCGGTGTCGCTGTGCATGTCTTCCGGTAGGTGATTAGGCCTTCTGGCCTGTTGGTGATGGCTGTTCCTTGGGCCGCATGCCCCGATATGCAAGACTTGAACTATTAAGAGAGGAGTCCGGGCTCACGACTTTTTGTGCCGCCATCACGAAATACATTTTAATCAAAATATGTACTGTGATTACGATTAGGGCTAAATGGTGATTGGGGGACAGTAGGAGAGAAATAATGAGTTGATTCCTTGCTTTATCTTAAATTGTATTTCGTGATGGCTGCACAAAAAGTCATGAGATCAGGTTGTAAAAGAGTGCAATGACTGTAATTTTAATCATTTCAAATACTCACAGAATCTACTGAACAGTTTCATCTAGACTTCTATTGTAAATTAATTTTCAGTCCCTCATGAAGTGTGAGGAAATAATATTCTTTGGTAATCAACATTTCAACATTAAAGCAGCAGATGAAAATTAAGTTAAAAAAACACTAATATTTCTTTCTTAGGCTTAAGGCTTGTGCTGGTCCCTTGACAGCCTTCAAAAGTAACATTTTAATGTTCATTTCTTTGATTGAACCCTGCAAGAGGTTGTTCACGGTGGTTTCAGCACATTCAAGGTTGTTATTTACACAAATATGTCACTGATCTGCAGTCTCAGAGCCTGTGGTCTTAGCTACACACACAGGCTCTAAGAAACATCCATCACAATGTTCATTAACAGCTAATGAGGTCTTGTTTTGCGGCACTCCGCTCTTAATGGCCAGCCAAGATCTGAACCGTGTCCTTGGAGGGCTGCAGTTCTGTTAAAACAAAGCTGTGGAGGGTCATTTATTTTTCTCATGACTGGAGAAGTTTAAATGGGAAGTCTGCAGAAGGATGGAGCGATTCACCTTTAATCACTCCTGTATTTTCATTTCAATATTTAAAATTGTGACAACAGTATTGGAAGCCGCTGAGTTTGAAAGGAGTTGCAGCTGTCTTATCTATACCACATACATCGATTAGCCATGACATAAAAACCAACAGCTTAATACTGTGTACTGCCAAAGTTCAGACTCGTCGTGGCACAAAAGTTCTGAAAGTGTGCTGTGGTATCAAGCCCTTAGCTGAGGATCCTTTAATTGCCATGGATCCATGGATGTGACTAGATTGTCAAATACATCCCTCAGATGGCGATTTGGACTGAAATCTAGGGAATTCAGAGACCAGCCAAGACCTAGAACACATGTCATGTTCCTTAAACCGTCCGTGAACAATGTTTGCAGTGTAGCAGGGCACATTGTCCTGCTGAAAGAATCCACTGTCATTAGCGAACACTGGTGGCATAAAGGGGTCTACCTGCTCTAAAACAATGTTTATGCAGACCAGGTACACCACTTTATGTCACCAGTATCATGAACTTGAATGCCAAGTTTCCCAGCAGAACATTGCTCAGAACATCACACTGCCTCCACTTGCTTTATTCCTTCCTTTATTACATCCACATAATGTAAATGCAAATGTGATTCCTCAGACCAGGTAGACAGGGCTCACTCTGGGCACTCTGCAATCCTATATGCAGCAAGCTCTGTGTTCTGAGATCTTTCTATCAAAGCCAGCATGATTTTTTTTACAGCAGTTTGTGCTACAGTAGCTCTTCTGAGGGATCAGACCAGACAGACTTGCATTTACTCTCCATCAATGTACCTTGGTTGCCCATGACCCTGTCACTGATTCTTTGTCCTTCTTTGGACTACTTTTAGTAAAGTACAGACCAATGCACCCTGGGAATGCCCCACATGTTATGACCACAGACCTGGGACCAAACCAGGGACACACAGATCGAAGGCAGTGCGGGCAGAGTTATCTGGGCGGCTACACTGGGAGGTCTTATTTATCTAATGAATGGCCTAAAAATACATATAAAAAAGAAATAAACATAAATAAATAGGAAAGCCACAGAGGCAAGAATAAAAAGGAACAGGCAGAAATAATGAGTACAGAAGAGGCGAATGGCCAAAAAACGAAAGCGAGAAAAAATATAACTAAATGAGTGCAAACTAACAGGAGCGGGGCTAACTAAGAAGAAGTTAGATTGGGCAAAAATACATCAAAGAAATAAAAAGGCAAACATGGCAGAAATAGGAACCCTAGGGCAGAGGGAGAAAGTGAAAGAGATGAAGTGACAATTTGTCAAACATGAACACATGACAGCACAGTGTGAACAGCATGAAATTCTTCCAGTGTGTGGGGACGGTATCTTGCTCAAGGGTACCTCAGTGATGACACTAAAAGTCCTGGGATTTAAACCCACAACCTTCTGGTTGCAGGGGCAACTCCTTAACCTCTAGGGATAGAGAGATATGACAATATAAAGAAGTGTGGGGAATGTGAGGAAAACAGTTCCCTAAGAAGCGAGAGTGAGCTTTGAGAAGGCGATGTGGAAGTAGAATGTGAATTTGCAGCAGGAGTGTAGCGAAGAGCAACAAGGAGCCAAAGGTAAATGGAAGAAAACTGGAAAGATTCAGAACAACACTCAGAAAGTTCTATCAAACACAGGGATACTGAAGTCATGACTGAGCACTGGGGATGTTCTAGAGGGTGTTTTAAATGGTGGAGCTAATGGGGTGATTAGTGAAGACAGGTGAGAGTAATCAGGAGTAAAAAGAATGGAAAGAAAAAATACCTCCCCTGGTGGTCACCTGGGGTACTTCCACCTGGGATGTAATACCACAAGAGGTGCTGTTTCAAATTACAGTTGCACCTGAACTGACTGTTCACTTGCTGCCTATTGTATCCCACCCCTGTGACAGATGCCATTGAAACTTCACTTGCCAGTGGTGTTAATCATGTGGTTGATCATAGTCTGAGAGTATAGGTGGCCACTCCCCCTAGTGGCCACTCTGCCAACACTTCCAGATCCACTTTTAACATAATAAAAGTTTTCCACAGCGATGCCTGTATTGAGGTAAACGCTCCTTGATGTCCCCTACAAAAATGAAAATCCAGTTTGCACCTGGTTTTGTACGTCATGCACATTTCTACTGAATGTTTTATCAATGTTTTGAAAAATAAAACTCCTTAGTTTAGCTGTGGTACCTCAGAAACATGGACGGAAATTGCATGTCTGCAGTGAAAAGAGTGAGGAAATGGAAACATTGGTAAAGCGTTTACCAAAGAAGAAAATCTGAAGCCAGTCAGACGAACCTCCTCAATGCAAGTACAACCAAAGAGTGCAAGGAAAGTCAAAGCGTGTTTTTTCAAGGGAAAGATACTTGCATGGTAAAGTGGCTGGGCCGAGTTTCAGATTAAAAAGCCCCAGCCATCCTTTCGCAAGCGGAGATCTGCAGGGGCCACGTATGCCGCTGCGCACATATGCATCTCAGTCTTTCAACATTTCATTACCTAGCGAGCTCTCGGAATGCTCACCAGTGAGAAAGGAGAGGAGCAGATGAAATCCATTTATTTCCGGAATGCAATTTTCTCCGCAGGAGGCTCAACAGCATGTAAATGAGCGTGGCACACGCAGGCATGATGACTCCGGCTTTAACCCAATCAATATCGGAGAATGTAAGGGGGGAGAAATTACATTCCATGCTCACAGGTTACCTTCCACAAATAAAAAAGAGCAATGCTTCATGACAGATCCTTCTTAATTCTCTTTTACTCTAACAACAGCGGTGAGACGGAATTCATTAGGATTGAGGAAAGGCCTGTGTCTCAGGGCACAATTATGACTGTGGAGTCAGTTTGGAGAGCATGTTTTATGGAGCCATTATGGCAGAACTAGTGTGATACACACTCACACACACACACACTCATACCACTTCTGGAGTCAGATCCTGTGGGGGCGACTGGCATTATTCAAAGTGATTGTTTTCACATCTCATTTGTCAAGTGTGCGCCCCTGTTATGCCAAATAATCCCTAGTCTAGGCGTTGATTTATTACAGGGTACAAATCTGATCTCTCATTCATTAGCATGCCAAAGCCATGTCTCCTTCTAAAATTTGAGTTCCATCATCAAGCCTCTGACAAAGAAGCAGCTTTCGCTGGTTATAAGTAAAGCTTTTCCCACACTTTTCCTACCCCTAACCAAAGGAGACCCATCCCTGAATGCTGTTCTGCTAAATACCTCTTGGCATGTGTTTGGAATGGCAAAGGAAAGTTGACATGAACCCTTTAAACCAGTCATCACCAACCCTGCTTCTGGAGATCTACCTTCTTGGAACGTTCAACCACAATCTGCTACACCCACCCCAGCAAATGGATTTCGACTGGGTGGGACTGAGTGTATTAGTCTGAGATAAGGGGAGAAGGGCAGCACATTATATGCAGGTTGGAACTCTACAGACAAGTAGATTGCCAGGACGAGGGTTGATTACCTCTGCATTAAACAGTGAATTCTCTTTTAGGACTGGATTCCAACCACAGTAGATCCATCACTGAATGGTGTTCTGCTAAATACCTCCTTATATATGCTTGGAATGCTGCAGGAAACTTGACATGAGCCCTTTAAGCCAATGTTCACCAAGCCAGCTGCTGGAGATCTACCTTCTTGGAGAGAAGACCAGTCTGCCACATCTGCTCCAGCTGAGAAATTTCTTCAGATATCCTTGACTGGGTGTGAGGTAAGGGAGAAGGACAGCATGTGGGAGGCAGGATAAAACTCTTCAGACAAGTAGATCTCCAGGATGAGGGTTGATTCTGCTTTAATCAATTCATTACTGCATTCCAAGCACACAGTCATCAACAAACTATATAAAAAACACATCAGTTCCACTCTAATTAAGTCAGCAGAGTAACTCGTGTCAAATGAATCACTCTTGTACAACTTTTGACTACAGTTTGAACAGCATCAATTAATACTGTGCCTCTAAGCTTCCGTACAGTGCAAAGTCAAGTCCCATTACACCACTCTGCTCACTTTGCTTGTCAATGAATAAAACACAGCTCGCTTTCAGAAAAGCAAAGAACGTGACGCTCTCTCCGATTTCAGAAGCTCTGGCTTGTCACGAGTGGAGTGTTGCTTTGTTGTTTGCTTCCATACAAAACTGATACATTCTTCAGAGAAGCCCTTAGATCATCACACACAAACACACACACACACACACACACAAACACACACACACACACACACACACACACACACACACACACACAGAGCCCCACACGTTTCATCTTTCACACCCGACACAAAACGAGATTCTCCTCCTCTCCTGTGCCGAACACAGTGAAGCCTTGCTCAGCCGACAGCGCACAGCGGCAAAGAAAGTTCTTCAGTCTGTTAGAGATTATTCATGAAGCTAAATAACCTGGAAAGATGCAGCACTTTCAAGGATCGAGTGTTCACTTAACTACAAAGGGGATGCGGTGAGAATGGTGGTTTGATTTTCTGGGGTTATAGGGCTGTTTGTGCAGAATAGAGGGTAATACCACCATTAAGCTAGGCAATGCACAACATACAAAGAGTAAACCACACTCAAGTACACAATAAGCACTCCTCATCCACTCTTAAAGATCAAGAAGCCAGAAGGGGTATGTTCTAGCAGTATTTTGGATAAAGTGAAGGTTTTCAATCCCTAGAATAAAGATGCAACAGATCCCTCATCACAAATACCTGCCATGAGTCTTCTGTAACTGCAGGCTGTCACATCTATGGGACATTCACAGATGTGTTCTTTGCTTTCTGATTGAAAGTATAAACACTGTTCTTCATTGGTTTTCACTCGAAATGTTCCACAAAAATCGACAGGTCTCCACATAATTCTGCATCAGCTGTTAGTCAGTGATTTAGAAAGTCTGGTGCAAACACTGCTACATGGAGCCGGCACTTAGGTGGTCTACATGCTTAAAAGTTTAAAAAGTGTTGTTCCTCTGAAGAACCACAGTCGAGTCCTTGAGCAATATTTCAGTGGTGTGATTACAGATGAAAAGAACTAACTATCCTGGATGGTTCCTCGGGGAACCAAATATGGTTCTTCTAAGACAATTCTACAAAGAACCACAAGTAAAATTTTGACATTGTTATTTTTATCTGATGTATGAGGAAATGAAGAGGATGGTGGCATCACAAAAACAGGCCAACATCAACAGCCAGCATTTTGTAGACATCAAAGACTATGACTAGATTAAATTTATGACTACAGTATATGCTTAAGCTCATGATAGTAAATTAACAAAGCCCCAAAAAGCAAATCCTGCCTTGTTATTTTGAAAGCCTGAATAAATGAGAGTAGTATGAGTCTAGCACAGTGCACGAGACACGAATTTCAGAGTTACATCACTTTCATTATTCCACTAGTATAGAAATAGAGAAGAGCTACTCATGAACCGAGTTTAACATGGTGGATTTTAGCCCTGATTGACCCTGGAACTGCCCAAGACTTTATGAATTAATGACAGACCAGCCAGGCTGTAGACTGGGCAAAGCAGGGGATGTTTTGTCTTGGGGTACCAAAGTTCAAGTGGGTTATTTTGTTGCTGGAAAAAATCAATTTTTAAATAAAATATTAAAAAAGGACAAAACAAACTAAGTAAGTTAAACATATATAGTGTAAAAAATGTGTTTGACGTCACCCCGGGTGAGGGGCTGGGATTAACATAAACTTTATGGCTACATGTACACTTTGTTTTGGTGTTTAAAGATATGCGGTATATTGAGTAAAGCAGACAAATTTTGACAAAATGTTGAACTAAAGCTTTGTAGCATCAGCATTCACAGAACATTATAACACTGTTTAAATCTCATGGGACCATACTATCTAGGGACCAGCCATGGCAAATTCTATCAAGCGGTTACATTTACAGCATTTATCTTCCATTCCCTAACTACGTGGGACAGTCTCCCTGGAGCAACTTGAGGTTACGTGTCTTGTTCAGGAACCCAGTGGTGGTTTGCTAAAGGTAGGATTCGAACCCATAACCTCTTGGTCCAGAAGTAAGTATCCTACCCATTAGGTAGTGACGGGCACATGAAGCTCCGAAACACATATCAAGTATGAGGGGGCAGACGAAGACCCGCTTCGAGGCGTGTATCGTTTACTCTCTCTAGTCAACACAATAACTGTGTCCACACAATTAAAAGGTTCTAGGAAGTAAAAGTTATAATAACAATTTACAGCTACATGCCTTGTTGGGTGGAATTGTTCTGCATTTTACACACTGTTGTTTGCTCTCTATTGTTACATGAATCTCTTTTTGTGAAATGATGGATGTCAAAGTCTTCCTAAGCAGCTGCAGTCATGGTAAAAGTTGTTGTAACATGCTGCATTTCTTGTCAGTCCATTCCACACCAGCTTTGGTGCTGTGCTCAATAAACATCAATCACCCGCACGACTGTGGGCTACCAGGCTGTTCGGGATTTGGCCCATGCAAGGCATCTCGCTCATGTCAAGTTTTTGAACGGTTTAAAAGTCATTGCATGTTTACAAGGGGGAGAAAACTTTAAGGGCATGCTGGTTCAGCAAGTCCGCAAAAAAAAAAAAAAATTATGATCCTAAAGTAAAAATCTTAAACCACAGTACACGTCTGTCATACAGTACAGTGTACATAACCTTCAGTGAACCTCAGGGTACACTGTGTATGATACAATGCAGTGTAACCTTTTGTCAACAGTAAATTATACAGCCTCAGTGTAAAGTGTGTCATACAATAACCTATATAACCACCAGTAAACCTCAACATACACTGTGTATCATACATTGCAGTATAGCCTTGAGTAAACCTCAGTATACAGTAAACCTCGGTAATACAGTTGGGTTCTCAGGAAAGTTGTCAACTGCCATAAAAAGAAAACGAAGAAGCCTGCTGCAGCATGTAGCATGACTGCTCAGTGTTTTGTCCTCGTATTTTAGTGTTTAGACTACCCCTGTGTTTGTTTTCGCTCCCGGCACGCAGCTAATGCTAATGCAGTGTTCTGGGAGCATATTTGAGGGCATATTTAGGGTTTACACTATAAAAAGAGGCATTTTTCGGCATTTTTCTACCAAACACATCAAAAATGTGCTTTTTCACTATACGCGGGTGCTCTTGGAACATAACACGCGCGAAAAGTACATTTCAGTATATAGTCATACAGTACGATATCTAAACCAATCTAGCATGTATTATCCAGTACAGTACATAGCCTTAAGTAAATGTTAGAATACATTATTATCCAGTATAGTATATTTCCTTAGGATACCTTAGCTTATAGTGTTGATTATACTTTGTCTTAAGTAACCCTTATCATTCAGTGTATTACAGAGTACAGAAGCAGCGTTCTCTGAATTGAATGGTGTACAAATACACAAGTCACAACAAGACGAAGTGCAGTTGGACGTCACATATATATTTCAGCATCAGAGTACAAAACATGTTTTTGAATGTATTTGAAGTCGAGCAGTATTAAGCAGCAAAATGTGTAAACAGCTTAGAGCAGCGAGGATAAGTAGGCATTTTTTTGTCAGTGTCAGTGCAGTGAAGTGAGGTAAGCCAGGTGTCAGGTGCATTTGCATTGTACAGGGTCATACCCCTGATGTTAGGTGCAGGCTCTTAGTTCATGAAACTAATGGCTAGAAACTGTTGTGATGTCTGATAGTTGTAGTTCTGAAGTGTTTCCCAGACAACAGGTGCAAACAGTCCATGTGAGGGGTGGGTGGGATGAGTCTTGAGTAAACCTCATTATATATTGTATTCTATTGTACTATATATATCCTGGAAACCTCAGCTACACTGTACAGCACAGTAAAGTATATGAATACACTTCTGCAGTGCTTTTCCAAACGCCGACTGAAGCATTGCAAATCAAAAATTAAAAAAAATTAAATAAAACAATGTTTAGTGAAGTTGTGTTTATTGAAGTGCATTAGGCGGCCTTGTCCCTCCGGAGAGGAGTTCACGACACGATCTTCAAAGTGGCACCGGTGAATGGACACTGTGCTTTTGAGCTCAGCCACTGCAACTTATCCATCTGCAGAAGCAGGGGGGAAAAAAATCAGCATCAAAGGCTTTCACATCACAGAGCTGCGCGAGTCAGCCAGGTCAGATACAACAGTACAGGATGGACTGTCAGAGACGGAGAGGAGAAAAGAGCAGCGCACGCATTGTGGAACGGAGAGGTGACAATAGAGGAAGGCTGCGGTTCATTTTAGGTTCACTGGAGGCATAATGATGGAAGCGGGGCCCATTCTGAATATGGAGAGGAGAGTGGGGGATAAGGGAAGTGCTAAAGATGGAATCATTTTCCTGGTGCATAATGGAGGGCTAGAGATGAAGCGAGAGCTCAGCATTGTTTTTTAGGTTGTATTTTTCATTCAGCAGGGGATCAAACATACAGACACGGATTATTATTTTTTTCTAGGGGAATAGGAGTGCTGGCTATCAGTGCCGGCGTCAAGGGGGGCATTCGAAGGCATTGCACCCCCCTAGTGAGTCACCACACCCCCCCACACCCTCTAGTGTTGCTCATATGAATATAGTTTACGATTGATAGTGCCCCCCCAAAGTCAGTTAGATGCCAGCCCGGTAGACACCGGACCTGCTGGCTATAAAGCTATCTGCAAGCAGTGCATTATGGCAACAGTCTGATTCAAGGCTGTCTTGAATACCGACTTTCAGAAGGCCGGAGATCTAAGTGGGAATCACGTATATAACAGAAACACACAGCAATGCAGACCTATTCATCACTTTCTGAGCTGCTTTATAGATTTTGAAGAAGCCTCAAGTGATTTTCAAAGAATGCCAAACACGCTCACTGACCCCTTTATTCCATTCCTTCTTGTTCTTCGTCATTTTCATTATTACTGTTGTTTTATCTATTAATGTTTTAATCATGTTGCTGAAGTAGGCAAACAAAGCACAATGATACACAACCACTCTGAGATGAAACTACATTGTTTTCCTAATAATTGGCCACGTAATGAGGTTTAATAAATACATAGTAGGTGAAAATCTACAGACTCCAGCTCATTTCTATCATTCACAATATGTCAGGTAACCCCAACTCTGTTTTTTTATTGGCCTGTTTCTGAAAACAGGTTTACTGTTGACCAAATATTGCATACATTGTTCTAAGAATTGGCACCCCTGGGCAAATGATATTTTTAAAGTGAAAATGAGTACATTAAAGAGCATTATGTTCTAAACATTTGGATTCGTAATTATTCACTAACTTTATTATTTATAATACAATTACTCACTTGCTTTAACTGTCACGAGGCACAGGAATGTAAGACCGAGACACACCAAAGGCACAACCTTGTTGCGTGACGGAAGAGCCCCAACCCGCGAGGGAGCGGGTGAACCACGCTGTTTGATCTGAGAACACTCTGTAAGGAGTTGAGACCCGCACCAAACGGGTCCTCGTTCTCACTCGCACACACAGGGATAGAGGAGGGGAGCTGAGGTTACTCACAGTACTTGGGTTTACTAGAGTAGGGAGAAGTAAGGACTGAAGCATGTCACTTCAATGTCTGTGTGAGGAACATACACCTGCTTCCTACATTATACCTGACGTGCAGTCATTTCCGGTGCCCTTTGACTGCACGTGACCTGGTGTACGTCACAGTAACACATTGGAAAATAACAAAACATGAAATGATAAGCGAAGGAAATAATTAGAAAATGTGTATTACAGTTTACAGAAAATGAATTATTTAATGCGCTCCTCTTAGTGGATTTGTACTTATTTAATAACAGAACTTGATCATGGTGGTTCAAATCTCTGCATATGACTATTTGCTCCTTCCGCCGCGCTGCCTACCAGACAAAGACCTGACCATGCCGTCCAGTTCCATACCTTCTCGCCGCTCTCTGCTGATGAAGTCTCACTCCTCCTGACATCCAGCAGACCTACCACGTCTCCGCTCGACCCTCTCCCATCGAACATGCTTCAGATGATTTCATCAGATCTCATCCCGCACAT